>OY759263.1:36405890-36750890 GCA_963662155.1 Lamellibrachia columna | reverse complement strand
ACCATGCTAGTATATTCCATTTGACAGTTTTGCTATGTATGTCTTTTGTGTAATATTGTCACGTTGAAATAGCTATAATATGACATATCAGGAGGTAGTATGATCTTCTTTGTTAAAACCATTAGTAACACCATGATAAAGTGAGGATACTGCCCTACATGAGATTAATGCATGGTACTGAGATTTTTCTCAACCTTAAAATACAATTTCGATTAATACATATCTTCAAATTATACTAAAACATTGTGAAAGTCGGAGAAGAACCACGCAGAAGAACAGGTACAAATAGTATTGTAACTGAAATAAAACTCGATCAAAAGAAATGCAGAAAAGCATCACACAAAGAACTACATGATACGTTGATATGGTGGCGACGAAAGAAATAAGACTCGTTCAATTGTGGGTGGAGGTCGTTTGCGTAAGGTTACACAACAAGGGTAGACATGTCAATAACAAGGGTTACATTTGTATGCCAGAAAATAAGCGCCCCGTTAACTTTCACGCCTACGAAGTGTGAGAAATATACCTATACTGTTGTAGTGTGGAATTAAAGTCCAATGAAAAAGGCAGTACCTATTGTTGCCAATCGGTTGTTGCATTTGTCTGAGTAACAGTTGTCGTAGCATGTATCGTGGGTACAGCTTTTATTCTTTAACTCTCCGCACATGCGCAGAACATCTTTGACGATGTGAAGATCTGGAGAAAGAAACGTTGCTGCTGCGGCAGTCTGCATGCCTAGAATATTGCAGTATGCACTCTCATCCTGTAATACTAAACACGATCTTGGAAATATGCAGGTTACCATAGAATAGTTCAACTTCGTCTGAGCATCCTGCGAAATGACACTGTTTTCCAAACGATATTTGAAAACAAATTAAAACGTCTTATGTTTTTATTGAGTAGGGGAAGGCCATTTTTTTCTCTTTGATATCTAGGACGCAATCATATTCATAAGTCAAAAAAAATTTTACTCACATAAACTACGATTATTATTTTATACCAAGATAATATATGTAGCATGCATAAATAATTATATATAGCTGATTCAAATAGGGTTGGTAAGATGGCTCAACTAAAACTTGGTGTGGGGTAAGTTGAGCCACAATGTAATGTAAGTTGCGTAAATGCTTTATTTGTATAATTTACGTAGGTCTTGTACACAAAATTCATAACAACTCAGCCAACACATCTATCCATTGGGAACAACACGTCTCTGGCAAGTCTACGCGCTTAATTAATAAGTCAACACACTTAATTAAAATATACTTATAGGCCAATCGCAGCCAGTGTAACTAACTGCTAATATGTTGACTTGTAGCTATCCGGTGTCCCAATTTGCTCGGAAAAATTAATTCCTTGATGTACTTTGAGGTAAAGAACGCTTGTCTTCGTTCTTTAACCGCTGCTCAACTAACCCTCCCTTGGGTCTTGGGTGGCTCAACTAACCCCGTTTCGACAATTAAGCTTATTTAATTAACTTCTCATAAATCCGCGAAGTGATGTAAATAATCTTCTTCTCTGTGCATAGTTAAGCCATTTGTAAGTGCGCAAACAATAAAGTCTGGACACGTGCGTTGGTAGTTTATACACCAGCAGACATTAATCAGAATTACCAAAAGTTTTGAAAAACATCAAAAACATACTTTTAGTTCACATGTTCTGGTCGTTGTGACAAATGTAACTTATTATATGTCAGTAGTGTTCAAATGACATATTCCATCACTGGGTGATACCATGCAACTGTCGCTACTGTAGTTTCCTGGGAAACATGGGTGGCTCAATTAACCCAGTGGCTCAACTAATACTGCCTTCCCTTACTTCTGTAGTAACACCGTTTTTTTCTTGGTTTACTTAAACGGGTCCTTTTAATAATTAATTCGTATCGTGCAATGATTTATATTATTAGTTCCAATGATATTTATCATATATTTAAATAATTAACTCATTATGCCCCAGGATTTTATTAAAACAGGCTCCCCTGTTCCAAGGATTTATGGCAAATTTCGAGCGATTTTACCTCCTTGTGTTAAAAAATCTGTAGAAAAAACTATTCAATACTGACAATTACAAGTTGTGTTTATTTTGAAGAGTAGTAATTTCTCCACGTGCATGTATACATAGAAATAGGATATATTAATAAAATGTTGACATTTGATCACAATTTGCAAAAACAAAATAGTAAATTGGTTAAAACTTTAAAAGTTGCGACATTTGACAATGATCCCATGCTATAACCCAGTGCAACCCAGCGAAGAAAATGTAGCAATATGTGTTAGCTTTGCACCACTGAAAAAATATATCAAATTCTGACGATTATTTTTCAGGTTACACCATATTTTATCATGACAAATATAGAAATAAAAAATTTCGAGATAGGGTAAACAAAACCGATGATAATCAAGATTTCCGAAAGGGCAACACATGCACGTAATGAGCTGTTGTTGTTGCAAAATGTATCCGCTAGGATGTGGCAAAATTTGGTAGCGTTTAGTTCAGTAGTTATTCGCCAGGATTTTTTTTAATAGAGGGTCCTGTATGTGGCCGGCGGCGGCCGTTCCAGGACTGCACAGAGCGGCCGGCCGCGGCCGTTATGGGGTCTATTGAGTTTTAACTATAAAGTTGTGAAGCAAGTTTTACAAACAGCAAGAGACAAAGCAATGTTGTTTAGGGAGCACTCAAGATTACTTAGAGATATAAATACAGCCAAGTACTTACTCAAGTCAAAAGATATTGTAGTGACGCACGAGGTCGAACAAGTCGTGACTGGCGTTATGGATGAGACATCAGAGCACACGTCTGTCGTTCCCGTACCATACCGGTGGTAACACTGGTAACATCTCAAAGTACCTGTAAAATGAATTAGTTGGTTCAAGTAAGACAAATGTGTTTTTGCGTGTGTCTTTCAACTGATCCACTTTTAGTAATCTTCGAAAACGCTATTTGCAAATTCTACTTGTTTGAATAGTGACAGCAAATTAATGGTTGCACGTAAGACATTCTGCGATATTTTGTGTCTGCATTTCGCTTGCATTATGTACATTACATTAGAACAACGTCATGAAAATAATCGTCAAAGACGCTGGCCCTAGTCATATAATTAGTTAAGGACAATTAATTTTAGCTAACTGTTGTGACCATAGCATATATTGTTAAGCTAACGTCGCGTAGACAACACACAATAGCTGTGGAGAAGTTTCGTTTTAAAATCAAAACAATGCATTTTCGGGGCCAATTGTACCCATAAATAATATTTGTGACATTGTTTTTGTAGTGTAATACACTAGTTGAATACGTTCATACGTACTGGGCGTCGTCGGTGATGCATTCACTGAAAACAGAAAGAATGAAAAATGTGAAAAGACAAGTTGGGAGTGATACAAACGCACAGAATCATAGTATAGACGATAAAGGCAAACCGAATGAGGAAACTGGGGCTAGTATTTAATGAGAGTAGGCCACACACCATCCTCGCAAGCAGCAGAGGGTTGTACTACTACAACTACACTACCCTGGCATATATCCAACACAATTAATGGAACTGCGCATAATCATTTGTTTATCGTCCCACTTGTTGTCTTGGTCAGTTGTAATTCTGGGAACCAACCCAACATAAACAAAATCAAGGAAATGCTTGTCATTGTTATAAACGTTCAACTCAGGAATTGTCCCCATGATATATTCCACTATATGACTGACAGCAAATTAAAGTTAAATGCAAATAAAACAGAGTTTCTTCTTATTGATAGACAAAAGCAGTGTGGTACACTTTTTTCCCACACCCATGCTAAGCCAGAATTTCACACCAGCCGTCTCAGCACGGAATTCAGGAGTCACCTTTGATAATAATTAAAATTTTATTCAGCATACTTCACAAACTTGTCGTTGCTGCTTTTATCACATTCGTGACCTTCGTCGTAATCGCCGGTATATATATATATATATTTATTACTTTTTGATCCCAGTGTTAAGACAAATGTCGGAACTAGAGCTTTTTTAGTTGCTGCACCGACTCTGTGGAACTTACTCCCTGTTAGTGTTAAGTCTGTAGGAAATATAACAACATTCCGCCATCAACTAAAAACCCATCTGTTTAAACTTGTTTATCCTCCATAGCTCCCCAGCGTACCAATCCAACTGTTTACAACTGCAACTACTTATCGATTATGAACTGCTTAACCCCTTTTGTTTTGGTGCGCTGCCGAGCTTGGGTCTCCCGAGGATTTTAGCGCAATAGAAGTATTTTATATATAATTATTATTATATAGCTATAATGTGTTGGCATTTTAACCGCTCACGTGTGTATTAATCAGGCCTAGGTTGAAAGTATTGTTCAGTGGCGTATATAGGATCTCGCAAAGGGGGCGCCATAGAGGGGGCATGCTAAGTCAACTATTAGTTTACCAGGCAGTGAACAAATCAAACCAATTAAACCAAAGGGGGACCCAATGCCCCCCCACTGGTATTGTTATCTGTGTACGAATATCGTCCTATTTTTAACATGACAAGAGTGTTTAAACCTAGATTGAAAACAATCACTTTTGAACTTAGGTTCAAAACACTACTTCAACGGACTCGTCACAACACGTGCACTGTGCTCGCGCTTTACTAAGCTGGCATTTTACCAACACACCCGGCCAACCAGTATGGCTATCAAACAAGTAAAAAAACTGATAAGCATTCAACGCCACGTATGAGTGCTGGTAGGTTGGAAGCCTTTTGAAGGCATGCAAGCGTCTATACAAATATGTACTGGCTGTGTTAACAGTTAAAGCAAAACATGTGTGCATGTGATTAGATGTCTGCGAATATTCATTGGCAAATCAGCAGACAGGCGAAGGTTCTGTCATTTGCCCAATAATGATAAACTTTATTTATACATTCGATCCTGTTCGCACGCACGCACGCACGCACGCACGCACGCACGCACGCACGCACGCACGCACGCACGACGCACGCACGCACGCACGCACGCACGCACACATATCTTGGTGCGGTATTATTGTTCTCGCAAATGTTCATCATTGGGGTATAATATAGATTTTCTTTTAATCACAACCCGATGATTTACCCGTGAACAGAAAATCATCGGACCATTCTAACATAAACAAGTGCATCATTGACTGAATGGGAGATAGCCAACGAGAGGGGAAGCAACAGACGTGTCAGATGGATCAAGGAGGCAGTATGGACAAGGAAAACAACACCGATCACGAATCGAGATGGGGGGGGGGAGGGCACACAAATATATTCCAGTCATATTTGGGAACTTCGTGGCATGTACAAACGTATGGATTAAAATAGTTTGGGGCAGTGAATCATATTTATAATTGTATAAATAGAGGCATGGTAAATGAATTCACAACATTATAATCTAATTGAAAATTATTATAAGTGATGCACGATGTCCTTTTCTATTTCAGTTAGGGAAAAACACTACATTGTCACAATATAAATGTTTAATGTATCACCACATTCAGTTGACTTGGCTATGCTTATAATAATAAAATAATTATAAAAAACAGTCAAACGTACATGTTTGCAGTCATTAATATAGACATACGTTTGTAATAAAAAATAATCCAGAGATTATTATGAATAAACTGTGCATATAAAATATAAATTGTTAAACTTCATATGCATCATTAGACATAAAAGGCTAACTGTTTTACAATGACTAAACATTATCAAGTGATTCGGGTCATCTGATATATAGTAACAGCAAGGCGTTTTACAATTTCACAGTGGAGTAAACTGTGACTGTTTGGACACAAGATTGTGATCTTAATGATCTGATGATATTGTTTTCAGATTACAAAACCTGGCTGTAAAAGACGACCTACAAGGTGCCAATATGGAATCATCCTACCAGAACAGGCTGTTTGGGGTCTTGACGAGGATGTAGTTGGTCAGGAGCAGGCGGTTTTTGGGTCTAGAACTGGTTGTAGTTGGTCAGGAGCAGGTTGTACGGGATCAGGCGTAGGCTGTGGTTGGCCATGGGCAGGCTGTAGGGAGTCAGGAGCAGGCTTAGCCATGCAGCAACACTAAGAGACAGCATGATACCTTTAATAATGACATTGTTATGGCTAAAAGAACAAGTGGAGCACCAATTGGACAGTATGTGTATCTCACTCAGGGCTAAGACGTAGATTCCCAGTTCTGTATTGTTGAGTGAATGATAAAGTGTAGACTTCGGCCTATGCCTAGAAAGGATTCAAACATTGTTGTTCTTGGGGGTGCGTTGTGAGGCTATTGAACTAATACAACATATGACGGGGTGCGTTTTGTGAATGGGGGGTGCGTTTTGTGATCAGTGTTCCCAAAACGCCCAGTTTGCCCCAAAATAATTTTTCCCTCATAACTGTACTACAAAACGTGGCATACATGTTAAATGACCAGTAATCAAACATGATTACAAACTAAATAATCTTTTCTTGCTTATGTGGCTGTCAGCGTGGTCTGTCGGGCTGCGCAAGGCATCAAAGTTAAGGGGGTGCGTCCTAGGCACCTTCCCCTACATCCTATTTTCGGAATACCCTGGAAAGTGGGGTGGGCTTCTGGTGCACAGTGGGCGTCTTAGGCACTTTCCCCTACTAATCGACAGGTGTTGTATAAGTACATAAGTACTAAGGGAAATCTACGACTACTGGAATCAGAACATGTTTAAATATACAGTGAACTATATAACGACTAGGAAGTCGGCTACCCTCGGATGTTTCAGCTCATAAAGGTGTTGACAGGTGTTGCATAAGTACATAAGTCGGCCCATTCAACCAGTGAACCGTGAAGTGTTCTCGCCCGCATGGGCCCAATCAACCGTGTATGTAACCAATGGCAGCGGACTCCGCAACTGGGAAATTGGATCCGTGGACCTTATGTTAATAGTACTATCGTTTTTTTCGCCAATTTTACCAACTTGAGTATTTGTGAATGGTAACTGGGAGATGTTATACGGAAAATTATTAGCGTTTTCCAAAAAATATTCTAATTAATAAATTCTAGCTAATCTTGAAAAACGTACAGATACGTTAAGAATTAAATTGTGTTATTAGATTTATTAAGTATAAAAATATATACAAATGAATCTATATATATATGTATATATATATATAAATATATATATATATATATATATATATATATATATATATATATATATATATATATATATATATATATATATATATATATATATATATATATATATATATATAAATATATATATATATATATATATATATATATATATATATATATATATATATATATATATACATATATGCTAGTACAGTATATATATATATATATATATATATATATATATATATATATATATATATATAGATATATATACAAGTATATAAATTATATATACAAACGCAACAAATTATTATTTTTTATTCGTATTAATTTGACATTAATTACTCCAGTTTGGATCATTGTGCTTTCTGTTATTTGGTGGTTATTTCTCTATAATACGTATATATTATTTGGTGGTTATTTCTCTATAATACGTATATATTATTATTTCAATGTTAGCGTGTTCATATGTTTCTGTGCGCAATCATACTTTTTTAATCGTATCATTCCAATCGAATCTCTCATCTTTGCACTTTTACTGTGTGGCCTACCACGTAGGGTGGAACAAAACTACTGCAAAAACTATGCTGATCCATGCTATGAAACATTGAGTACAACTGCCAATCCTCAACTACCCCTACTTATGTCTCCAAACTTTGACTACAAATATTTCCCAGCATCCACGAACATTACAGTATGTTGGAAACCCAAGAACTTCTATCAGCTAACATCATTAAACCAGAAACACCCAACATGCTTTGCCATTCTAGTCCTCATGCAAGCCGGTGATCTGAACCCAAACCCTGGCCCTTACAAGCCCAAATTCCCTTGCGCCATCTGCGAAAAAGCAGCAAGATGGGATCAAAGAGCGACCTGCTGTGACCAATGCAATTCCTGGTACCATGTAGATTGCATGGGAATGTCCACATTTGCATATAATGCCCTCCAAAACAGCCAGGTTTCTTGGATTTGCTGCCAGTGTGGCATTCCAAATTTTGCAAGCTCGCTTTTCTCAAACTCATCCATAGAGCTAGCAAATAGCTTTTCTATTCTGTCGGTCTTGTCCACGTCTGACTGCAGTGAGCCACTAAGTCCACCATTAGCAACTTCTTCTCCCCGCAAACAAAGAAATAATAACAGTAACTGCAGTAGTACCAGAGCATCTAAAACGAGTAGAACCTTTACTAAGAAACAAACCCAGAAAAAACCTACAAAGAGACAATCTCTAAAGACCCTGGTCATAAACTTCTGCAGCATCAGGAACAAAGTTTCAGACCTTGCAGTGTGCATTGAAAATTACAGCCCTGATATAATCATAGGCACTGAAACACACCTAGACAGTTCCGTTAGCAGCAGTGAGCTGTTCCCCTCTAACTATTCTATCATTCGTAAAGACAGAGACTTTGACAACTCCAAAGGAGGAGTCCTGATAGCCATAAAAAATGATCTCATAGGAACCCACAGACCAGAGCTCGATACCAATTGTGAAATCATCTGGGTCACCATCAAAATACAAGGATCTAAAGATATCACAATTGGGGCATTCTACAGATCACCACAATTTGGCAACACTAATGGCTATATGAATGAACTACGGGAATCCATAAACAAAATCAAACGTTCAGACAACGAACAAATATGGCTAGCTGGAGATTTTAATCTACCCGACATAGATTGGGATATACTCAGCACAAAACCAGGCGGAGCTGCTCCCGGCCTATCGAAACAATTAATTGAAATTACTAATGACTTTGGACTAGAACAAGTCGTCCGTGGACCCACCAGAATAAATAACACTTTGGACCTATTCTTCACAACAAACCCCACCCTTGTTGAAAGATCTACAGTTGTACCAGGAATAAGTGACCATGACGGCATCCCAGTAATCATAAACAGCTGTAAGCCCAGGGTTATCAAACAAAAACCGCGCAAAATATACATGTACCACAAAGCTAACGTTCAGGCTCTGAAAGAAGAACTACTCAAATGGAATAACGAATTCACATCAAGGGATACATCCATGAACACAGTTAATGAAATGTACACGGAATTCCAAACTATTCTTGAATCAATAATGAACTCTCACATACCAACTAAAATAATATCTAAGCGTAACCAAACACCTTGGATCAACAGGCGAATCAAACGATTACACAAACGTAAACAAAGAGCTTTCAACACACACAAACAACAGAAAAATCAAGCCAGTTATGAAATTTTTCGTAAAGCACGTAAGACCACACACGAAGAGACAAGAACTGCACATAGAAGATATATCTCGTCCATTTGTTCTGACTCACCCAAACGATTCTGGTCCTACATCAAAAGCCTGAAAATTGATACAATCGGAATACCAACCCTAACCAAAGACAACAGGCTAGAGTCAGATAACAAACTGAAAGCCGAAATTCTGAATAACCAGTTCAAGTCAGTCTTCACAAGCGAAAACACCAACTTACCACAAGAACCAAACACAAACATACCAGCCATGCCAGACATCATCATCACAACAGAAGGGGTTGCTAAACTACTTCACGGCTTAAATCCAAACAAGGCAACAGGACCCGACGAGGTGCCCGCCAAAATCCTCCAACTTGCCGCCAACGAATTGGCTCCAGCCCTCAGTCTAATCTTCCAGAAATCACTCACCACAGGGGAACTCCCACTCTCTTGGTTACGAGCCAACATCACCCCCATATTCAAGAAGGGAGACCGGTCCCTTGCATCAAATTATCGTCCCATCTCCTTAACATCGATATGTTGCAAAATCCTCGAACACATTATATTCTCTAACATCATGAACCACTTTGACCAATACGCAATCTTAACAGATAGACAACATGGCTTCCGCAGAAAACACTCCACAGAATCTCAATTAATACTCACCACACACGATCTAGCTAATTCTTTAAATAACAAATCCCAGACTGACATGATAATAATGGACTTCTCAAAAGCATTTGACACCGTCCCCCACAACCGGCTTCTAAATAAATTAAACAGATATGGCATCCACAATAATACACACACCTGGATCTCAAACTTCCTTAAACGTCGCAAACAAAGAGTTGTAGTCGGCGGAGAACACTCGACCTGGACCAACGTTGTTTCGGGTGTACCCCAGGGCACGGTACTGGGACCGTTACTTTTCCTCACATACATCAATGACCTACCAGACAATATTCACTCCACAGTCCGTCTGTTTGCAGATGACTGTGTCCTCTATAGAGAAATAAAAAATGAGTCTGACTCACATGAACTCCAGAAAGATCTAAACCGGCTGGCACAATGGGAACATGACTGGCAAATGCATTTCAATACACAAAAATGCTTCGTCATGAGAATTACACACGCAAGACATGTAAAACACTACAGTTACACACTAGGAGATTCAACACTACAAGAAACTGACAGTCATCCCTATCTAGGAGTCTGCATCACCAAAGATCTCACCTGGAACAAACACATCCATCGGATCACAGCCTCAGCTAACCGCACACTTGCATTCATCAGACGGAATCTCCACTCATGCCCCCAAAACATCAAAACAACCGCCTACACAACCCTTGTTCGCCCACTCCTAGAATATTCATCATCCGTATGGGACCCCCACACCCAGGTTCTCATTAACAAAATAGAGATGGTACAAAGACGGGCGGCTCGCTTTTGCCACAACAACTACACATCCCGAGAAACTGGGTGTGTGACAGAAATGATAAAAAAATTACACATAGAACTATTAACAACCAGAAGAATAAACAGACGGCTCACCATATTCCACAAAGCCATCCACAGTCATCTATCATTGCCTGTTGCAAACCTCCTCCAACCCACCAAACGCCATTCACGGCATCTAAATAGCAAAGCCTTCAACACTATACACGCGAGCAAAAACTGTTACAAATTTTCTTTTTTTCCCCGAACAATAAAAGATTGGAATTCATTACCAGACGCAATAGTCAACATCACAGAACCACAGCAATTTAAGCAAGCACTCACACACCTAGCCCCAAACAAACATGACTAAATAGCATTCAGACCCAACCCTGACCGTTTGACTCCATAGGAGTGTTGGCCAGTAACAATACAAGACAAGACAAGAATCGGAATTCGGCCGCTTAAAATTCGGCTACCAGCGTAAGCCGAATCAACCGTAGCTGAATTCAATAGCGAAGCAAAGCGCCAGTCACCCGCAAACTGCATTCCTTACACAAGTTGACAGGTAGCCGTTGTTACATAATAGTTCGGGCATCCGGCAGTTAGGGGTTCATTCAAAGACGGTATCTTTTAAAAATGGTTCTCAACATCAAGAATTATAGCTCGGATGACATGTTGAGTTGAATGGCGCTCCTGTCTCAAACACTGGGTGAAAAGGAATTAAAGGTTTTTTGAGACCTCACTGACGCCAACAGTGACATCGGACAACCAACCACATTCCCCTGTTATTATGGACTGTACAGTGTACACAACTACACACACGTAAGAGCAAAGTAGTCTCTTGGGTTTTTACATAGCGAAATATAATATAGAAATGGGCATTTGGAATACACGCAAGTTACATTCAAGTTGACACAACTTTTGACACAACTTTCTATCGAGTAATATCTGAATATATAAATCTACTAACCAATGGTGATCACCGCCGTCGATACCCACAGAGCGAGATTCATGTTCTTCAGAGCTGTAAGTTCCTTGGTGTAACGAGATTGACTTGGTTTCCAACGAAGTATAATCAGACTGACTTTTCAAGAGGAAGTTAGCCAACTAACGTCACGACTGACGTCAGTTGTTGACCGGGTAACACACACACACTCACACACCCCCCCACACACACACAATAGTAGACTTCCTACCGCGGTTAGCATGTACAGGTCTCTCATTGGGACTGCGTCATCGTAGAGCCGTCACAGGGCCATGGACGGGCAACCAACCGCAGCTACGACAGGGCACAATGCAGCTGCTGTCTTATGTTATTTGGTTATGCTACAAACAGCCTTATGCTAGTACAGTACAGTATAAGTACTTTCATGGAAGCTTAATGAGAACCTAGTGTCGAGTTGATGTTGATAAAACATGCACATTCCAAGATTAGGAAGTTGACACGACACGAGTTCCATTCAAGCGTAACAGCACAGCAGTGCCGTCGATACTGTGCGTTCCAAATATAGATTGTCATACAAAGGGGGTTCACCGCGGTTCGCAAATCCGGTTCACAGTGTCGTCTGCGTAATTTACACGACTGCAGCGCACCAACCGACTGCAGCACGCCATTACTTCAGCCTTACTGTTTGCTACATCCAGCGGCAGATTGTTGTATTTACTACTGTAGGATAACACTAAATAACAATATTAATTAAAATTGCAATAACAACACAACATTTTGTACACAACAAATGTTGCCACATTGGTCATTCAGGCACGGCAGAGCATTTAATAAGAATAATTGTAGAAAGTCAACATTAAAATGTTCTATTCGCTGAGATAGGTCAGCTCTGTCGATTGAGTAAATAGCTTGCGGCAAGGGATCGACCTCGAGTAGGCGAGCTTCAGCGGAGCATTGTGCACCACTTGGTGAGTAGGTCATGCGTGACGCCGTCAGGCCTCGTAGGCTGTGGATCGCCAGTTTAGGAATTGTCCGTTCAATGCGTTGTCAAGCGACAGCCAACGTATAGTGATAACCACAGTTTAGAGCTAACAACTTTGGCAATTATACTGAATTGTATGCTTTACACGCTTTTCATGTGGAGCGTAGAACACTCAATAGGAGGGCGTGGATGTATAGGATTTGACCAACGGAGGTGGGGTGGGGGTGGGGGGGGGGGTCGCACCCACCAATTTAAACAAGATGATCAAGGGGGTCCGGGGAATGTACTTATTATTCTTAAATTAGTGTATTCCGGGGTACTGTGTGGTGAAAGTGGGCTCTGAGGGATGGTGTGTGAACCACGATTGATCATTGTATACTTATATTAATTAAACGAACAAAACAAAACTCATCAAGAAATACGTTGAAACGTCTAATGACATGTAGTTAATAATTATCCGCACATTTGTTATTATATTCTACTATTATCTGAACTCCCTCAAAAATGAATACGATCAATGAGCGCAAGACTCAGTTATAACAATATCAAAGCAATTCAGCTTCAAAGTTAAGCTAGCTAGGCCCTACTGCTATACAAGCTACCATTCAAAAGTATAGATATCACGAGCGGCATGCTAGCAAGAATGACATCCACGAATACCCCAGTCACATGCATGGGCAGACAAATGACAATATGGGGAAGTGCAATG
Organism: Lamellibrachia columna; assembly: GCA_963662155.1. Taxonomy (NCBI): domain Eukaryota; kingdom Metazoa; phylum Annelida; class Polychaeta; order Sabellida; family Siboglinidae; genus Lamellibrachia; species Lamellibrachia columna. The sequence goes on along the minus strand of OY759263.1, from coordinate 36,737,519 downwards.
CATGCATGCATATATAAGGAGGAACCCGGGACTGAATATACGATGAACTGCAGATATTGGAGAAAACGAGCAAGGAGAAGGATCTGGTATTAACCATCGACAAGGAAATGAATTTCCACCATCAAGCATCATTAGCCGTGGCAACCACGATACTTGGACGTGTAAAAGGGAACTTTGGAAACTTGGGGAGAGCCATATACCGTTTCTACATGACACTTGTCCGGCCTATCGTCGAGTACGGAACTGTTATCTGGGGTCCCCACAATACAGGAGATCAAAGATGAAAGAGTACAGCGCAGGGCCATAAAAATTATACCTGAACTAAGTGACATTCTTTACCACGACCGCCGGATACAACTTGAGTTACCCTCATTTATAGACGCAAAATTAGAATTATGAATTAGGTCAACAACATTATACATGTATACGAGAAACTTGACAAAGAATTATGTTTTGAAAGTAACAAGAACACCGCCACACGTGGACATTCGCGAACACTGACTAAGAAATATGCAATGAAACGAACTCGCTGTCACACCTTCAACACCAGAACCATCAACGACTGGACCAGCCTCACGGACCAGATAGTATTTACACAAACGCTTACCCATTTTAAGACGCTTATCCATATAGCTTGGGACAATATATTCTGACATAAACAATAACAACAGATGAACTACCACAGCGCACCTACATGCCGCACACGGCCTACCATAGCCGATAAAGACTATACTATACGATGCTATTATAAGGTTACTCCAGCTATTATATTACCGAGCTGTCACTCGACCGTTTAACATGGGATAATATCTCGTTTTGTAATTGAACGGGTAGCGCCACCCGATGCCGGAACTAACATTCACGGCAGTCGAGCCAGACCGAATTAGTCGTTCTGGGTCTTATTATGCAGTTGTTGGTTGCAACAACCGATGGTCGAAAACGCCCCCCAAATATAAAGTAGGGCCTACAGTGGAAAAAAGGAAATCGTGCGTCTCGGATTGGAAAATAATACTTTATATTTGTTTCATATTAATGGTTTACACGATATATTCATGTAAAGACAATGCATATTAACCACGCCATTGGTGAACTATTAGTGTTGTTAATACACTTACCGTTTTCTTCCTAGAGCGACCGTGACCGCCTGCTGTGGAAAAAGTGGTGGTGGCGTCGTCTTCTGGACAGTTATGAAACTTATACTCACTGATTCCACCAATACAATAATGATCCCGCCATTTTTGTATTGGCTGGATGAATTGTGTGCATTACTAGCATGTGGTTGAATAAGAACTTTGAGGTTTCGTAATTGACGTTCTACGTATTTGTCGACCTTTAAAATTGCAAGTGCTTTGACTATAGCAGGTGTTTACTATCGACGAAGTTTGTGCAATGATTTTTAGTTAGCAGACGACGGGGTCCATCACAGAGCAGTGGAAACCCACTGGAAAAAAGCCAAATTAGTAAGATGATTTATATTTATTGTACTGTGTGAGATATTATGACTACACCGTTCTGTTGACTAGAGTCGGAGATTTGTGTAGCAAACGTTCGCATGACTGGACGAGTTCCGAAACTTTAGGTCGTAGTCCACCCCAGATAAGAACAACTGCAGCAGTCAAACTTATCTAACAGCCGTCATCGTCGGCGCTGCCTTGTTTGGACTCATAATTGATAACAATTGTTGGTGATATGTCATTAATCTGAAGTGGCGCCCATACATTTATGCGTGAAATTTCTTTACTCCCCAGATTTACGCTAGTGCTTCCTTGTCAATTTGGGCGTAGCTATGTTCTGCTGATGCAAGTGAACGTGATGAGAATCCGACTCGTCTGTCGGTTCCATCTGTCATTATTTGAGACATCATTGCACCGATTCCGTACTTCGATGCGTTACATTCCGACTGTATTGGCTATTGCAGGGCGTAGTGTTTCAACCCTTGATCCATGCCACTCTGCGCTTTTAAGGGTGCACAGATGTTTGATGTCCTTGGAATTATGTAGCTGCTGCAATCAAACGTGTTTTTAGCCTTGTTTTCTGTCGTCGACTGTGTCACCCGCGGTCTGTGAAAGACGCATCTGTCCGGTTTCAAGTGGTCGTCAATAGCAAGTCGGCGGTGATATGTAGCACACGACTGATGAGTCGCCATCGGGCTCACCGGACCAACTAGCTGATCGCCATCGGGCTCACCGGACCAACTAGCTGATCGCCATCGGGCTCACCGGACCAACTAACTGATCGCCATCGGGCTCACCGGACCAACTAGCTGATCGCCATCGGGCTCACCGGACCAACTAGCTGATCGCCATCGGGCTCACCGGACCAACTAGCTGATCGCCATCGGGCTCACCGGACCAACTAGCTGATCGCCATCGGGCTCACCGGACCAACTAACTGATCGCCATCGGGCTCACCGGACCAACTAGCTGATCGCCATCGGGCTCACCGGACCAACTAGCTGATCGCCATCGGGCTCACCGGACCAACTAGCTGATCGCCATCGGGCTCACCGGACCAACTAACTGATCGCCATCGGGCTCACCGGACCAACTAGCTGATCGCCATCGGGCTCATCGGACCAACTAGCTGATCGCCATCGGGCTCACCGGACCAACTAGCTGATCGCCATCGGGCTCACCGGACCAACTAGCTGATCGCCATCGGGCTCACCGGACCAACTAACTGATCGCCATCGAGCTCACCGGACCAACTAGCTGATCGGCTGGCACTAGCACCCAAGATACAAGGCTGTTAATCAACTGTGGGCAGTGGACGCTGATGATCTGAAACAAGTGGTGGGGTAGTGGGATCATGAACCCAGTTAGACTTCCTGGTGTATACTACTTACAGAAGATATAACCATTCCCAAACGCACATGTTGATAGGAAAAGTTAACAGTTTGCTTGGAAAAGGTAGACAGCAGTAACGATCACGAATAGCATGCCGAAATGGAAATGTGCTCAACATTAGGGGGTATGGCCCCAGTTTGTGAGGGAGCAGGTAGCTAATCTGCAACAGAATAGTCATTGGTGATATTTGTTATGTGGCCCAGTGCATTGGTAATATTATGTACAACATTTGGACAGGATATTTGTATGTTGGTTATGTCACAGCCACTGGAAACATCGCGTAGATAAGAATTTGCAAATGTGGCCGCAACGGGTATCTGGTCATGTGACACCCTTTATGGTGGCGTATCCAAATCAAGCAGCACGCCATATACCCTATCAAGTAGAAGCCCGAAAGCAGTCACATAAACTATACAATTTAACAAGTCTGACAGATTGGAATTCACTCAAAATCCTTTTAAATGTGACAAATTGTAACTTTTCGGAATGAAAGGGCACAGTAAGTTTAGATATGTGTAATTTAAAAAAAATCATATCATCTGACATAACTGCATTTGAGCAGACACATTGGCAAGTTTGCTGGTAGAATATGTTAGCAGTGTAACCGTGGATTTTTAGATGATTTAAATAGGCGGAAGGATTTTTGGCAATTTTTTCGCCACAAGGCGTAGTAATGTATGCAGAAATTGGTAAACATTGACGGGTGTGGCACGTTCAGCTATTTTAAAAGAGTTAGAAAAATTTGATTAAAAAAAAACTCGACCAGCATGCCAATGAGATGATGACAACGGCGGTCCCATTTTCTTATAATCGTGCAAAACGTTAACATGGCCTCCAATGGGAAACGTAACAGTAGGCTGAACCCTGGTATGAGTGCAGCCGGTCCAACTGCATTAGAGTTAGACCCCAAGTGCCCATTTTGAAGGTTAGCACAGACTACAGGAGTGATGCGTAGAAGTGGAGCCGCAGCTTCCAACTGATGTGAGTCTCTCTGAACCATACTGTCCATAGGTTACGAAATGCGACATCTGCGAGCTACTTACGACGTGCGATATTATCTGTGTCTCCCAGTAAAGAGCCAATTAAGCGTTTTGGTCTTGTGAATTTGTCGAACTCGTCCGAAGTGAATTGCGGTCCATTGTCGCTGACCAAGATTTCCAGCAGACCATTGCGAGCGAACACATCACGTATAATGTCGATGGTTTATCACTTTGAATTATCACTCTGGTTCCCCGCATCAGACATCCTTATTGCAACGAAAATTAATTTCCTCTCGTCTAAAAAGGTCCAGTTTCAGTGTCCCCTGTGTACGCCCAACCGTCCAAGATTAAGACGAGCACCTTGGAGAGAACTCGGTCATTTCTCGTATCTAGTCTCACTTGGAAACTAGATATAGGAAGTTTTTCGACCTGGATTATGTAGAATGCTTCCACCGGATCGATGACATTCAAGGAGGTTTCCTCCATCGGATGACGTGACAACGCATCGGCGTTCGCATGACTGGACGAGTTCCGAAACTTTAGGTCGTAGTCCACCCCAGATAAGAACAACTGCAGCAGTCAAACTTATCTAACAGCCGTCATCGTCGGCGCTGCCTTGCTTGGACTCATAATTGATAACAATGGTTGGTGATATGTCATTAATCTGAAGTGGCGCCTATACATTTATGCGTGAAATTTCTTTACTCCCCAGATTTACGCTAGTGCTTCCTTGTCAATTTGGGCGTAGCTATGTTCTGCTGATGCAAGTGAACGTGATGAGAATCCGACTCGTCTGTCGGTTCCATCTGTAATTATTTGAGACATCATTGCACCGATTCCGTACTTTGATGCGTTACATTCCGACTGTATTGGCTATTGCAGGGCATAGTGTTTCAACCATTGATCCGAGCTTATCATGCTTTTTGTTTCGGCGAATACCTTCTTGCACTGAACGCCACTTCCTGCCTTTCTCCGACATCTGGTTAAGTGGCCCCGCTGCTGTGGACAGAAACCGGTGGTAGTAGCTTAGGAGGCCTAGGTATGCCTTCAGTTGGGACACATTCTCCGGTCTTAGTGTATTCACCACATAATCGATCTTCTCTGGTAGTTTGCGAAGCCCCCTTTGTTGATCTTGTGTCCGCAGTACGTGATTTAATCTTGAAGAATTCACATTTGGTGATTTCTGCCATGAGAGTGTAGTCACGTAAACGTTCGAGAACTCGGCGCACATTCACAAAGTGTTCCTCATTATTCTTTCCAGTCGTGATGATGTCATCCAGGGTAACTTGTGTTCATTGAATCTCCTGCAGTATCTGGTCAATCGTTCTCTACTATATTGATGGTGCGGCCGCTGCGCCAAACTGTTGTACTGTTTGTCTTACATAAAGAGTCATTTGTGGGTGTTGACTGTGTGATACTTTCTCGACTCAAGTTGGAGGTAAGCCTGGCGGAGGTCGATCTTTGTGAACTTCTCGCCGCCTAAGATATTCGCAAAGATGTCTTCGGTCCGGGGTAATGGATATTGGTCGGAGACTACGGGTTTATGGTGACTTTGAAGTATCCACAAATTCGTACTGATCCGTTTCTCTTCGATACAGGAATGATCAGCGTAGCCCATTCGCTTCAATCAACTGTTTTGGTGATGCAATTTTTCTTTAGTTTATCAAGTTCCGCGTCAACTTTCTGGCGTAGAGAGTACCTTACTGAAATTTTGGAGTCACTCTCTCCATAAGATGGATTTTCGCCTTGGGTCCCTTGATTGCACGAAGTCCGTCTTGAAACACATCTTTGAACTCCAACTTCAATGCGTTTAGTTGTTCTTGCATACATTTTGTTGCAGTGATACGCTTGATAGACTCCCAGTCTAACTTTATTTCACGAAGCCACTGGCGCCAAAACAACGCTGCATCCCTTTTTGGACAACAAACAGTGGCAAGTCTCGTTTTTGCCCGTTGTGTTCAACAATCACGCACAGAGTGCCAAGTGGAGACATTTCCCCTCTGGAATACATTTTCAGGACCACCGAGATGCTACGTGTCTTTTATCCGGGGAAGAACTCATCGAAATCTCGCTTGCTGATAATTGCTAGGGCTGAGACCGTATCCAGCTCCATCTTCAATGATTTGCCATTGACCTTGGGATTAGGCCTACCCAAATAATGCTGGTATCTAGTGGCTTGTTTACATAATTCATCGCGTACCACGTACGTAACATCGCGTACCACGTACGTACACATCGCGTACCACGTACGCACTTGTGTCACTCTGCGTCCTTGAATTGACAATCGTCAGGATTGTGCGTTGTTCGCGAACATCGTAAACATGGCTTGTCACGTTGGAAACATGACTTGTCACATTGTCCCTGTCTACTTTTAATATAACTGAATGTGTTCACTTCGAAGGCCTCACACAAGCCTATCTCGTAGTGAATCTCCGAGATTATTTCCGAATTGACTTGTGAAATCGAAATCGTTTCGCTATCACAAGCGGTTTAGGTGATATGTGGTTTCTGAGGATTGCCTTAAGCTTAGATTTAATTATAACGAATTCAGAAGAGAATTTCCTCTAATAAGGGGTAGCGCAAGGATAAGTATTCCACGTTGTACGAAGCAACAAAAAAGGCGGGGGCGGGGCGGCATTATACGTTAACCAGAGATTCACTTGCACACTTCGAGCTGTACAATCAAAGGTAATTGAACATGTATTTGAATGCGTCACTGTCGAATTAGACATGAAAAAAAATATATATAATTATGAGTTGTGTCTATAGAGCACCGGGGTCAGATATAGATATTTTCTGTGAGAACATGGAACAGTTATTTACACATGCCAAGTAAATCCATTTTTGTTTGTGGTGACTTCAATATCGATCTTCTAAAACATGAATCACATAGTGGGACAAAGCGTTTTATAGATTGTATGTATGGCCTAGGTTTGTATCCATTAATATATAGACCGAGTCGAATCACCACAACTCGTGTACTCTAATAGACAATGTATTTACCAACCAAATTATTTATTCAGTTAGAAGTGGTTTATTAATCAATGATATTAGTGATCATTTGCCGGTATTTGCATTGTGTAAATATGAAATAGAAAAAATAGTGAGACATTTAAGTATGTAAGAAATGTAAAAGATGATAATGTATTGTTGTTTATAGAAGGTCCGAGGCAAGAAAAATGGGATGGTTTGTTAAAAACAGACAATGTAGACACGGCGTAGGCACATTTTTTCAACACTTTTAACATATTGTATAACCTGTATTGCCCAGTAAGAAAGATAAATATAAAGCAGATGTGTAAGAAAAAATCCTGGTTTACCAATGGCATAAGAAATGTTTGTCATAAAAAATAATTATCTATACAGAGCAATTATACAGGATACAACTGAAATTGCAGAGTCTCGATATGAAACGTATACAAATAAATTAACTTCTATATTAAGATTGGCTGAAAAAGCACACTATAATAAACTGCTTAGAGAAAAGAGAGGCAGTTCCAAAGAAACATGGATGATTTTGAATACTGTGATACATAAAGAACGCCAGTCACTTATTTAATATTTGGGGGTAGACGCATCTCTAACAAAAAATATATGACAAATTAATACATTTTTTTTTAGTAATGTTGGTCCTAAACTGATGAAGGACATCACAAGTCCTGATGAAAATATATCTATTTATGCTGATTTAGGTAGTAGGATTGACAAATGTTTGTTCCTTAAACCCGTAGATGAGGAAGAGGTCATTAATACAGTGAAGGCATATAGCAAACAAATCTGCAGACTTTGAAGATATAAGCATGGAAGTAGTAATATAAGAGGAAATGAATAAGCAAGGACGGGGACCACGAGTCCAAGTTACGTCCGTTTCCGGTTGCGCGCGCAGCCGCACAACCTTGTGGGTAGCATGAGCGCCCCCTGGCGACTGTAGCTAACCCTAACCATAACCCTAACGCTATAACGGCTGTATAACCCTAACCTTCTGTCGATTTTAGCTAACCCTAACCATAACCACGACATAGGCGCTCCTTATCGACTAAAGGACTGGTCAAGGAGGGGGTCAAGGAGTCACGACCTAAGATCCATTCGTGAACAGGGATCAAAGGACCTGTCAGCAGCGGTCAAGAACAGGGTCATGAATAGAGATCAAAGGGAGTAACGAGAAAACGAGAAACCAACACAACACGGTATCGTACGAATGCACACGCATTTGTTTTATTATATAAACATTTTAACATATGATAAAATATCTATTTATAAAGTAATAAAACAAGTGAAATATCATAGAATACAGTAAACATATAAGTCATAAAAAAAAAAATTCACACATTCTTTGTGTATACAGGCACTGTCTGTTTATGCTGCATTGTCTCGTGGCGGAATATATATACATAGCAGGCATCGCCCTCGCCTGTCAAGCAACGTAGCCGGTCGGTCGGTGGCTATCGGCGTCGTGTGCCCGTATCGGAAATCGAAAGTAGCTCAATTCTGTCATGACACGCGTCCATTTTATCCGATGGTCGAAGAAGGTGGCCTCGTCGTTAAAACACTCCGTCCAATCTTCCTTCTGTTCATCTCAGTAGCCCTCGTCAGCGTCTATACGGAATGGTGTGGCTACATACGTCAACTCGGCCATGACGTCATTTCACCGGCTCCTATGAATGCTGCAAGCAAACGAATATCTGAGTGAAACGCGAATATGAAACACAACACTAGGCATCACCTAGCAACGAGAGAGAAATAGTGTACTCTGGACCTAGCTGTCAGAAGTAAGTAACGGAACTTATGTATTTAAACGTCCGCTAACAATAATCAACTGTGCCACGCAGGAAAAATACGTCGTGTACGTAGCCTGTCCGCATTGTCTAAAAGGTGTGCAGATGCAGATTCAGGGAATGGCTGTCAATGCTCGGTTCACCAACGGGTTCGTGCCCCCGTGTACAGGTTCGCCCTGCGGGTCCTACTGACTGATTGGATTGGGGCAGACATTTGGATAGTGTGTTTCTACGATTTGGCGACGAAATTGTTGGGCTTTGATGCTAACACCTACGTGGGTATGAAGTCAGATGATGAACGTTATGCCGCACTGTCCCTGTTCCGTAACGGACTCTCTATCATGGTCACCATAAAGAAGCGCGTAAAGGACGCGTATGTTAACTACACCGCGTCAGAGCTGGAAGTGGTAGGGTCGTAATTCTCTTTGCAGGAAGACGACAAAGATGACGTCACTGTACCCACCGACACGACACTGAGCTCAGGTAGAAAAGTACAGGAATGGCTAGATAGAAACAGTGACCGAAACCTATTCACACCAGCAGCGGGCAGTATCACTCCTGCATCCTGCATAATTTTGTCATCAGACGATGATGATGACGACGATGATGACGGAGGACTTTGTAGATAGAATTCATGATCGTATAGAAGCCCTCTTGAATCAGCAGTCTTTCGACGCAACGCTAGAAGAGGCCTGTGTTCTTTATGTGTGCAATGAAGTGTGTCGCATATTATGTCGCATATATCGCTATGCGAAGCCGGGTGTAATGATTATGACGAATGGCAGTCTTTAAAAAGTGTTGTCTTTCCTTTTTATAGATTGGTACTGGTCTCCGACTCATTCGGAAAGCGTATGAGGAGGAGGAGGAGGAGGAGAGAAGGACAGCGGCGGTAAAGGTGGCATTATCATCTCGCAAGAGAAGTGTACGCAGCATCATGCGCTTTCTGCCAACAAATGACTTACGGCTGGTATTAAATAAAAGAAGACGACTGTCTATGACGTCACCACCGCAGCCACAACCGCTGCCACCAACGCTGCTATCCTCGTCTCCGTCGGGGCCACCCACACCGTGCATGACGTCACCGATGACGACACCAACACCGTCGTCACCGCCTATGTCGCCACCGTCGCTATCCCCTCTTGTGTCGGGGCCACCCCCACCGCAGATGACGTCCCCAGCGCAGTCACCACCACCGTCATCATTGCCGTTATCCCCCCTCCATCGCCACTGCCGTCGTTCTTCAGCCCCATGTCGCCGTCATACGAAGCTGTGTCCCTAACATGGGACCATGACATCTCGTCGTCGTCACCAGCACCACCGCTGCCGACATCGCCAGCACCACTGCAGACCATATGCAAATTACAACCGACACTTACAGTAGACGAAAGTCTAATCATGATGTCCGAAGCCATCAGCAACTTAATTACCATCGTCACGACCAATACATAAATGACACTGCCATCGGCTACATCTCGCGTATGCTAGATCATAGTCGACGGCATCACATACATCGCCACAGTGGAAAACCACGACAATGCAACACATGGCTATCTATAAACACACACACACGCACGCACACACACACGCACACACACACACGCACACACACACGCACACGCACACGCACACGCACACGCACACGCACACGCACACGCACACGCACGCAAACGCAAACGCAAACGCAAACGCAAACGCAAACGCAAACGCAAACGCAAACGCAAACGCAAACGCAAACGCAAACGCAAACGCAAACGCAAACGCAAACGCAAACGCAAACGCAAACGCAAACGCAAACGCAAACGCAAACGCAAACGCAAACACAAACACAAACACAAACACAAACACAAACACAAACACAAACACAAACACAAAACACAAACACAAACACACCAAAACGATACTCGATCGACACATTAAAAAAACGCACGAGACACTGAAAGAGCACGTTCGTTCGCGGTTTTTGTAATTCCAGACAAACAAGGGCAGCCGGCCACCACTCGATTCTTTGAGAATCATTAAATAGACAATTCAAACTCCCTCGCTTTGCTGAAGGCGAGTGAGCGATAAAATATATAAAAGCTAGTCCTAGTACTCCCATAGACATCTGGCGAAAGTAGTGATAACAATGTGCTGCCACGTTGCGGCTATGGATTATTTCTAAAGAGTCCACAAGGTGACACCCAGCCGTATCTGTGTGTCATAGACTCCCTGTATAGACATGAACTTTAGTAGAATAGTATAATGTGTAGATCTTATTATCCTGTATTATCCTATTCTTTGTTATATGTATGAAATGTATTTATGGTATCCTCTTCTTATGAAAAAACGACTTATATATATCATCTCATCATCACGTGACCTCTGGCTAGACGTAAAGTCTTATAAGCCAATACCATCGTACCGGGCCTCTGGCGAAAAGGTAAACGTTCGTAAACCCGAGGTCACTGTTGTATTCTTGCTAGTGACACCCCGTAAGATCACGTAAGGTCTGTATGTAGTGGTATTGGTAGTAGTAGTGGTAGTGATAGTGGTAGTGGTCACAGTCGAATAAGTAAAGGAATCGCCACCTACACATGCAAGAAATGCAACCACCCGACCAGACACGCGCGAACCGCTTTGATATCAAAGAGCCGCCATTACCGAAACAGGAAGAAGACACCACACCCCACCCGCTCGTCACCGAAGAAGATCTCATCGAACCACCCGATCGACTTCCCTTCTCCAACACTCTGTCCACGGAATTACTAGATATCGTTCAAGAGCACTGGTCGACCATCAGGACACGCATATCGAGAGGTCCCCTCCAGTGCAGGTACGATTAGAGATTACCCACGCTAGACACGACCGTCCTAGAGGCTCCTTTGAAGATCATGTTCCAGGAACAGACCAACGCATTCAAGATTAACCTCAGTTACGGTTTCGTTCTGACGAACAAGAACACAGGTCGATACAAGTACTATCATTCCTCGTGCAATTGCTATGGACGCTACCTGGACGAGTCCAGTCTCATTACCAACAGCAAGGACTTTGATGTCTTTCTCGAACGCATCCGAGAAACCGACGTCTTGCAGTGGGCCATCAATCAACGACTGGATTCTGCGTGGGTGTGCGAACTCGTGACCATTGTCACCTTTTTCGTCAACCGCATCGTATAGGATGTATATCTAGGTGTGATTCAAAAAGAACCAAGCCATCATCGCTCTGGAAAGGGAACCCAACCATTCCAAGAGGTACACCGACAATCTGTTTATCTTCCGTTGTCTGGCGCTGCATCGTGGAGGTGACATACATCGGTTGGAACCGGCGGTGAAGACGCTGTGCGAAGCGTACGATCAAGACGATATAGCCGTGGAAGACTTTGCCGGGGTCACGTTGACTGACCTCTATCGTATAGAGACCACGTTTGACACGAGCGTATGCGTATTCAAGCTCGTCGAGTCGGACGGAAAGACGACTGCCGTTCGTCGAAATCGTTCGTCGATTGTTATGTCATTACCCCGACACAATGCACCTCTATCTTCGCAAGACACACTTTTCCTACATTCAAAATGTACACATGTACTGCCACTCTTATCGATGTCGAAAGTGTGGTGACTCGTTATGGAAAGACGCATGGAAACTACACATACACAAGCGCACGTGTACGGGACGTGTGCGCCGAATCTACCCGGGTGGCATGTATCATTCGACCCCGTCAGTGTTCGAACGTTGTCCCCGAATCGTTGCGTTACTACCCTACCGCGCCACCTTCGATTTTGAGTGTTGGTCCACTGGGTAGCGCGTCACGTCCCGTTGAGCTTCAGCGTGGCATCCAACGTGCCCGGGCACCAGCACGTGCAATGTATCGTTACGTTACGTTATCGTGGAGTTGGTGAGCGATAAGTTGGTGAGCGACATGATGGATATATTGCAGGCGATGAGTGACACAGCGTACGAAAACATCAAAGACTCTTACGAGGATGTGTTGGAACATCTGGCAGAAGCACAGACGGACTGGGACGAACGGGAGCATGTTGCACGATCACCCGAGGAGGACGGTGATGATGCAGCACGATCAGCCGAAGATGACGATAAAGTCAATGACAAGGAATATCGACCGGCGTCCAATCCATACAAAAAGTTGATGGGACAACTGTATGCGTCAATTACCCGTTATTGGTCTCAATTCGGGTAAGTACGATCTCAATGTTCTCAAACAGTTCCTCATATCCTACTTCGTGTCCGCATCAACAACCTTCCGGAGAAGACCTACTTTACGCTTTTCAACGAGAAGAATAAATCTTCATCACCTCGTCAAAGATCTCGTGGTCGGCGGTGACGAAGGGAAGAGAACGAGTTCCGACCTGAATCGGCGCAGCTGTACGGACAGGTGGCTGCGGAATGGTTGACTTGGGAATCCGAAAGTACATAAGCAGTGAGACGAACAAGGTGTATCAGTTCCACGGATGTTTTTTTCATGGTCACCCGTGCATCGGTCAAGAGGTGAACGCCGTCAACGGGAAACCCATGACCCAACTGCCCGCCGAGACCCGAAAGAACACCGCCTAGGTACGTCACTTTGTCAAGGTCGTCGAACTATGGGAATGCGACCTGGCCGTGAAAAGTTTCTGGATGCTGCCTTTCCTCGGCGACGACACGCGCGGTGGACGAAGACGTCACAACATATCCTGAGTGGCGTGCGTGCGGAACCGTGTTCGGACTGATCGAGTGCGACGTTTGCGTACGGGAAGCATTGCGTGCGCACTTTGCCGAGATGCAGCCCGTGTTCAAGAACATTCGTCTGACGCGCGACGATCTCGGTCAGTTCATGCGCCGATGGCTTGGCTGGTGAGTCCGTCGATGACCTCGTGACCCCAGAACTACGACAACATTACTTCCGACACCGCTCCGAATGGCTGCCGTCCGAATGTTGCGAAGAACATCAGAACGAGTACGCGCGCTGTCGACTCGCCGATCGACCGTGGGCCAGCGACGAGGCGTGCTGTACGGCGCGCAAGGCGTACGACAAGAGCATCAGAACGAGTACGGCGCGCAAGGCGTACGACAAGAACATCATAACGAGTACGCGCGCTGTCGACTCGCCGATCGACCGTGGGCCAGCGACGAGGCGTGCTGTACGGCGCGCAAGGCGTACGACAAGAGCACACCGGGTCTGTTCAAGGTAGAGTGGTCAGGTGACTGGTTCGTGGGGTTGTGTAGCAAGACGTACTATTGTTTCGACAAGTACCAGAGGACTGAGCAAACGTCATAACGACATCGACAAGGACGCGTTCCTGGAGGTGCTCACCAATAGCCGGAGCGGAAGTGGAAAGAACCGCGGGTTCCGGTTGCGTCATTCGACTGTGATGACGTACTTTCAGGAACGGGCGGCCCTCACCTACTTCTACGCCAAACGCGTGTGACACGAGGATGGGGTAATCACGGGCCCGGTGGACGTGTAGAAAAGGCGATGCACTCTGGTCATAAGTGACCGTTGATGCGCTGTGGAAACATCCTTTCACGGACCGCCGGGATTCGGCAAAAGTACTTTTGTTACGCGTATGCTGCGTCACGCTGCTGTGATGATCGATCCAGCCTCTGAAAAGATCACGTGGTGTTAAGGAGAATGGCAAGCGGCTTACGCTACGATGGATTTAGTCGACGTGCGGTTCGAGGAAGGGTTGCCGAGTGCGAGCATGTTCGATTCGGCTACGAAGAACCTCATCGTCATAAACGATCTCATGGCGGAAACGGACGATCGGGTCACGACCTTGTTCACTAAAAAAAGTCATCACAGGAACACGTCCGTGCTGAATCTCGTACAGAATCTGTTCTCTAAAAAAGTAGAGTCGTAACATCAGTCTGAACTCTCAGTACATGGTGGTGTTCAAGAATTCTCGTGACGCATCACATATGTCGCACTTGGCTCGGCAGATGTGCCCAGGACGCGTGAAGTTCGCCCAAGAGGTTTTTAAAGACCCCACGTCGGTACCGTACGGTTATCTATTGGTTGATCTCAAACAGGACACGCCCGAGGATATGCGCCTGCGCACGAATATCTTTCCCGATGACGGTGTTCAATACGTCTACTTGCCGAAGGTATAATAAGATCGAGTGCGTGGTTCGTCTCTTCATTCGTACCATGTCTGACCTGGTGAAGAAACACATTTTGTGCATACAGACGCTGAATAGATACAAGAGAACCAAACTGAGAAGAGCCATCATCTCCAACGCGTACGCCGATCTGCTGTGTGCACTGGCCGAGTGTGCCTACAACATATTGAAAAAGAACATTCCAATGACCGAATTACAGAGGCGGCGTTTGAGGAAATACAGGACGAAATTACGCGAGTTGTCTCAGAGACGAACACCCGCCGCCAGGAGGAAACGCATCTTACTGCAACAGCAGGTCGGTGAGGGACAGAGCGAAGGATTTCTATTGGCCTTCCCAGCGCCGTTGGTAAGTTCGGTCTTTCTGCCCTTGCTCCGAGAGGTGCTGCTCAAGAGGTAGAGCGATGGAACACGCACGCAATATGGCTTTGGTGGACCCGCGACTTCTGGACACCCTTCGCTCAGCACCACCATCACCACTCCCGACGGATACCCTAGGTAAGAAGGTGCAAGCCCTCGATGACGAGATGATGTCCATCCTCGATAGAAAGGATCTCGACGACAGGTCCAAGGTGACATTGTATAATCAGGTGTTGCAGCGGTACAACGTCTTGTCCGATAAACACGTCAAGGAACCGATACGCGTGGTCGCGGTGAACGAGTCTATGCCAGCGGCAGCAGCAGCAGCAGCAGCGCCGGGGGCGGGGACGGCGGCGGGGGCGCCCTCGATGGAAGGAGCTCCGGACACAGAGGCCGACGTCGCGGACACCGTTCCCAAGACCATGCAGGCCAAAGCCAGACGTTTGATGGAGCAACTCAAAATAAATATCGCATGGATAACTCGCGGCGAACTGATACACGAGGGTGTGCCGGTTACCGGAAGTAACGTGGTGGATCCCGCGAATGATATGTTGCGTAAGAGAAAACCGATCCGACGGGATGGCAGCCATTTGCACAACAACTCCGAGCCATCAACCTGCCTATGGAGTTGGTCGGTAACGTCGCCGGGAGAGCCTACATACGACAGACGACGACGGCCACGAATCCTTCTTGTCGAGCGCCAGCTACTCCTCGTGCTGTTGCTGCTGGTAGTGCATGAAGATCACTCAGTTGGACACCCCTCGTTCGTCGGCGCAGTCAGATGGAACATTCCATGCTCACCCCACCCCGGGAACGAAAACGCAAGGCGTTGGTGTTGGCGTTGGGAAGACTTTTAAGACGGTGCGGCACGTGTCCATAGCACAGTGTGCGCTGCGATCCACAGGACACGTACCGTTCCGTCGTCATTGCTCTACTTTGTGGTGGACTTTACTTACTCGCTGACACTATCGCACGAGGTCTTATACGACAGTCACTATTCGGGATATGGTTTCACTAGACTGTCGGTCCATCACCGTCATTGTGGGCGTGGTAGTATGTGTTCTGCTGTACGTCTGCATATTCCTCGTCACTCGTCAAGAACCTTGCAGCGGAGTCGACATCACCACCGCCACCACAAACCCATCGGATATATTTTAATGGCGCCGAAGAATAAACAACTGAAGAAGGTCTACTTCGATCCGAAAAGGGTGGCAAGTTACAGCGGAGTCGACGACTTACGACGGGTCACGCGCATGCCGAGGAAAATAGTCGAAGAATGGTTGTCGGAACAGGACGCCTATGTCCTATACTAACCAACGAGACGTCGTTTCAGGAGACGACGCGTCGTCGTAGGAGGTCCACTTCAGCAGTGGCAGGCCGATCTCGTCGACCTGTCGAATTTGAAAATTTACAACGACGGTTATAACCTTTCTCCTCATGGTGATCGACGTCTTCACGAAAGTGACCGGGTGTGTTCCACTGAAGAACAAGTCCGCGGCGTCGTTGGTGACAGCGCTAAAAAGCACGTTCACCGAAGACCGGCCAAAGACGTTGCAGACAGATCAAGAACTCGAACTTCTGATCCGTTCATGCTCTGTTGAAGAAGTACAGCATCCATCACTTCTCCAATCACAACACGGAGACGAAGGCGAGCATCCTCGAAAGATTCAATAGAACGCTGAAGACGCGCATGTGGCGATACTTCGCGAAACACCAGAAGTGGCGATACATCGACGTCCTTCAGGACTTGGTGCAGTCGTACAACAACACCCCCCACCGCAGCATCGGCATGGCTCCGTCACAGGAGAGTGCAAATAATCAAGTAGAGGTGTGGCATCGTCTGTACGGGCACGACGGTAAGGGCGTGCCCAAGTTGCGTGTGTCGGATCGCGTGCGCATCAGTAAGTTCAAAAGACTGTTTGAAAAAGGCTACGCGGCCAATTGGAGCGAAGATATCTTCACGATACACGAGGTTCATCCCCCCGATCCGCCCGTGTACCGATTGATCGACGATCTCGGTGAAGTGCTGGACGGCACCTTCTACGAACCGGAACTGCAGAAGGTGTCGGTACCCGCAGATAAAGTGTACCGCGTGGAATCGGTACTGCAGCGCCGCAAGGTAGGCAGACGAACGGAGGCTTTGGAGAAATGGTACGGCTACCCCTCCAAGTTCAACAGCTGGATCGATGCCAAGGCCCTCGTCCTCTTTAAAGACTAGCCGCGCGTCTGTCGTCTGTCCGTTGGAGCGATGACAGACGAGTCAACAACACAGGACTTCACCACCACCACCACCACCGTCATAGAAGAAGAAGAAGAAGAGGACAGTACTGACGCACAGAGCGAGAGAGACAGCACTCCTTGGCATCTGTCCGGTATCGTGTGTCCTCAAGAGGAAATAGTGTTTCTGTGTCAGGTCATCGTCTTGTTCACGGTCATCCTGATAAACATTTACAACCTGACCACAGGTCACGAGAATTCTAATCAGTGGACGGCCCTGTTGAGTAGTTCTTTGGGTTACCCGCTGCCCAATCCCACGTTGAGACGCGATGGCGACTGATTTCTATCTGACTCTACCTAGCAACCCTTCCATGAAGGTGCACCCCGATAACACCTTGGCTCATTACATCACGGTCTTGCCTCAACGCATCTCGGTGTCTGGCGAGTGGGAGTGCGATCTGGCAGAGATACGGTACCCGCGTACTTGATACAACGTTACATAGGAAGATGTCTGGTTCTTCCTCAGTGAGAAATATCCTACGGGTCTTACCCCGAGAACGAAGTTAGCCTCTGCGTATTACAAAGGTCCCGTAACATTGATGAACCATATCAAAAAGGGCCTGCAATGTATGGCGACAGATAAGGCACGAGCTAAATTGAGCTACAGTCCCGTCAAAAAATGACGTTGCACATGTCATCCGACACCGTGTTCACCATACCTTACCACGGTGCGATGGGACCCATGTTAGGATTCCTTACGTCGGTCGTCACCAGTACGTCGGCGGTTGCATTAGCAGCGGCAATAGCAGCGGACAGCACACGCGAGTACGTCTACCCGAGACTAGGTGGAACGGATATCGGTGTCAGACCATCAGCCACCGTGGTTATGCCACCTACACACAATGCTTATGCTCCGTACTCCTTCCGTAAAGAAGGCGATAACTCGGTCAACATGAATCAAAGGTTCGATACCATCTACATATACACGAACGTCGTGGAGCCTCGCATCATCGGCGACAGGACCGGACTGTTCTTAAGATGAATTACAACGACTATTACGCGCGTCTGGCGGGTGTTGCACTGCCCTACTTCGTCGGTGCCCGATACCAGCTGGCTCACGGACTAGGCAGTCTGTTCGGTGGTCTGCTGCGCAGCGCCATGCCACTCATCAAGACAGGTGCCGTGGCGTTGGGTAGGGGGGCGTTGAAGACAGGCGTGCGCATCGCCGACGACGTCTTGTCCGGACAGAGTATAAAAAAGGCAGCCAAACGAAGCGTCACGGATGCCGGTAAGAGAATAGATTCGTGGCCTTTTGACCCCTGGCGTGCGACCTCGTAAACGTATAAAACGCGCGCCTGCGAAGAAAAGAGTCACTACAGCGACGAGACGGCGCAAGAGAAAGACGCCCAAGAAACGTGAGGCCGACATATTCGACGACGATGGCTTTCGTACATAGACAGTCATGCGAGGGTGTCAAGAACGAGCTGGATCTCTTTACTGTACCCCGACTCAGAACAGCATCATCGATAGTCATATAGTGGAACATCAGCCCATAGCCTCTCTGGACTCGGGTAGACCGATATAATTCCTGATACCCGGATCGGGAGACGATGCCGCAGCCCCCGCCGCCCCCGCCGCCGCCGCACTCCACTCTTTGTGGAGTGTAGGTGGATGACCTCTGATCTTAGGTCGTAACTCCTTGACCCCTCATTGACCAGTCCTTTAGTCGCTAAGGAGCGCCGATGTCCTGGTTAGGGTTAGGGTTAGCTACAGTCGACAGAAGGTTAGGGTTATACAGCCATCAAAGCGCTAGGGTTATGGTTAGGGTTAGCTACAGTCGCAAGGGGCGCTCATACCACAAACAAGGCTGTGCGACTGCGCGCGCAACCGCAAACGGAAGTAACTTGTACTCGTGGTCCCCGTCCTTGCTTATTCATTTCCTCTTATATTGCTACTCATGGACATTGTCGCTAAGGTCATATCTGTTATATGCAAACCTTTCACCAACATCTGTAATAGTTGAAATTGAAAACCTTTATTATCCATTAAATGTTTCGCGCGCGCGCACACACACACACACACACACACACACACACACACACACACACACACACACACACACACACACACACACACACACACACACACACACACACACACACACACACACACACACACACACACACACACACACACACACACACACACACACACACACACACACACACACACACACACACACACACACACACACACACACACACAACAACACACACACACACGCACGCACGCACGCACGCACACACAATTGCACATTAAATCAGCTTATCCATGACTTACAAATTATTTATAACAGTTCAGGCACTGGAATTCAGTATGCTTATGGCTGACTGAACAAAATATCACTTGCAACAGTTTTTGCGTGCAAGGGGCATTCTGAGTCGTCGACCACACGGGATAGTTAAAAAAGAAACATAAACAGAAACTTAGGTATGATTAGAAGGGCACATTCAAGTCCCAGCACAACGTTATGAATCTGTACAAGACTCTGGTGAGACCACTCCTAGATTATGCACCAGCAGCGTGGTCATCTCACCTGTAAATTGGAGAAAGTTCAGCAAAGAGCAACACGGATGATAGGAAATATACGCAAGCTACCATATGTTGAAAGACTGAGACGATGCAAATTGATGTCTCTAAAAAGCCGCAGGAGAAGGTACGATCTGCTAGAAACATTCAATATAATGAAAGGTATCACGGACATTGATCACAGGAAATTATTTGTATTGCACAATGGACCCAGCGGTAGAGGACACAAAATGGACCCAGCTGTAGAAGACACACAATGAAACTAATGAAACAATACACCAGACTCAAGATCAGAAAGTACTTCTTTTCGCAGCGAGTCACAGACGACTGGAAGAGACAACTTCAGGCAGCAGTAGATGCAGAAACAGTTGACCAATTAAAATAAATAGTTGACCCAATGTTCAGTAACAGAGGGGGCTAAACAGTATCTCATAAAGATCTTTTATGCGACAGTAAGCGAAGGCAATGAAACAATAAAATGGTTACAAAGTAACAGTTTCGGGTTAATGTGGAATTAATTCAATAAAAAAATGAGATAATAAAAATTCTGCTTTGCACAGTAAGATACACATTAAGCTTCATGTGCTCGGTATACAATCGCTTGGGCCAATATTATTATGCCCGTTGTGCTCTGAGACCGGAGTTACCAGGGTTGGGGGCCGAACGCTGTAAAGAATGCTGTCCGAAATCACCGGGCCGAATTCACAGTAAGCTGACAACATCTGTATCCGCGCTGACAGCTCGTTTCGATCCTAATATCTTTGCTTCGTTCCTGGGTGGACCGCGGTCGTCGACGCCCGTGTCGCTGCCTGTGTTCCATGGATTGGTGGCATCAACATAGCTATCACTACTGGGAATAATGTTGGCACATCAGCCAGGGTGGCTCCTACGTTAGCGATTAATTTTTAGTCTTAATAGGAGTCTCCCGTCCCTTAAATGACATTATCTTTTATTTTCAGACCGTACTCTATATTCTTACCACTTCGTTTTCTTATGTCGACATAGATGTAATATATTGTATGGTTTTTGTGTTGAATACTCTGTTTTGTTGTTTTTGGGACGAATACATATTTCCTGTTCCTGTTCCTGTTCCTCTTTCAAAGATGTTTTAGCATCAAAATCAAACTTGTCTCCGTAGGGAACTTAAACCAAACTACATGCTATTCTTACAACTGTTTGCATTACAATCGAATGCCGCACAATAAGCCATTATGACGCTAGTACTTAATGAGTATAGGACAAACATGAAGCGTTGCGACTTCCGGCGATTTTGTCGATCCATGTCGTAAACACCCACTGAGCCTTCGCAACGCCGGTCAACACACACTGACAACCGCATGAAAATTCAGACTTCCAACTAACCTGCGTTAGTGGCTTGATGGGGTCGTGTAGCCATTGTTGTGATTTTTTCCAACTATGTGACAGTAAAAAAATACACATATAATAATCACAGGTGACGGTGTAGTTTTTGTTCCACGACAGTTTTTGTCTCATTTTAAGATCTCACTGCAACTCACGTTAGATACGTCATTAGTCAGATATAAAATATGTCGGTCATAGGGAGAATAAATGTCTAACATCGCCATGACGTGCCCAAATGCACGTCATGGCGATGCAACAGCGAATACCAATATACCAGCATACCACGGTGTTACAATAGGGGAGACCGGGACTAGTTGTACACAAGGGCAATATGGAGATACCATCGACAATTTTTGGTTGGAAGTCCACCAGCAGACATACTGTCCAAAAATCGGGAGTTAAGAAGACGACATTAACGGGGTATGGCCAAAAATATAAGTTAATCTGAAATGCAGGATTTCTAAACGTGCGTTCAACTGCAACAGTTGTGTTTGGGGTAAGTTGTTACAATTGTATTGGGGCAAGTTGTTACAAATGTAGCAATGCTAGTACCGATGACTCAGTAAACGAGTTGTGTGCTGACAATGACTGAAAGAACAAACGCTTTATTTCACTTGTAAAGCCTAGTGTACTGGTATATAACCAGTACTGAAATGCTAGCAGCGTCAAACTAAATTAACAAATATCTCAGAAGGGCAGGTTACACATAGATGCAAACTTGTTGGGCTCACGATAAGCTCGTGGCTTCCTTGTCCACTTGCCATCTGGGTGTTTTGCCTCGGATGACAATCTTGTAAATTTTAATATTGCACGATACGTTGAAATGTGGATGTTCGTGCGCGTATATATATATATATATATATATATATATATATATATATATATATATATATATATATATATATATATATATATATATATATATATATATATATATATATATATATATATATATATATATATATATATATATGTATATATATATATATATATACATATATATATATATATATATATGTATATATATATATATATACATATATATATAAATATATATATATATATATATATATATATACATATATATATATATATATATACATATATATATATATACATATATATATATATATATACATATATATATATATACATATATATATATATATATATATATATATATATATATATATATATATATATATATATTGCCATTCATTATTATATGCTCCATTCAATTCAATATATATACCATTCACAATTGATTGCTATTTAAGAATCAGGGGAATTAGTGCCTTTTGGTAACTAAAAATTAAAAGTTGAACACGCGAAGCTGTGAACACCTACATTGTTATGCACGCTGTGCATAAGATGTGTGTGTATAATCCACACGAATAATATATTTAATGTATACGTTGACATAAATAATGCATCTAACATACTTTTCACAAATTGTGACTTTAACTGAAAGTAGTAACACTTAGCCCCGGTCTCCCCTATATTTTGTTTTCCAGGAATACGTGACCCTCGTCCGCTTTTTCTTTGCACCCATCCGTCATGCGCAGTTTTCAAAGTACGCGTTTGTTGAAAAAAAAATATACTGCAGCTTTGTGCAGAAAAATAATGTGATTTATGATTTCTAACTGGCTGTTCGTCTCAAATATGATCATGATGTTGTTCTGCCATGTAGTATAACATGCACGAATATCCCGACGAAGAGAATTCAACGGACAAAAGGATGTTTGACAACAAAACTGGTAATTCTCCGTTAACACTCGGACCTTGGTCTTGACTTAGCGCTTAGCCTTAGGCTTAGTTAGCCACGTCAAACGAATCCGCCTGTTGCCGTTTCGTATCTGCACTAGTGTTAAGTAGGCAATTGTTACCATTAAAAACGAAAAAAATTACCAAGCTGTATATATTATTTAAAAGCTAATGAACTAGGATTTCGTTTACTGTTGCCTTTTAAAGAATCACTCGAGTAGTTTTTGCACACGGTCGCTTTGAAAAAGATAATAATATTTGTTTGGCAAATGCGCGTTGCCGTTGGCATTGCCGCTGCCATATTTATGTTAATGGAGCACGTCACATTTTGACCTATCTAAGCTTGTAAAAGAGCGCGGATTTAAACGAGATTTGCATGTGAAATAGTTAAAATTCTGGCAAGTATTCCAATATTTTTATTTAATTGTAGTTCTATAATAACATATCATTTTATAGTGTAAATATTGTGTTATTTGACCAATTGTAGATCATGGAAAATACATTTGATAAGAATTGGAAACACATTAAATGAACGTTGTTCTGCTATACTATAATGACTGCATGTGTCTCTGATAGCGCATTTTAGCGCTAGCAATTTTAAAATGACCTAGCGCGCGTGTTTATTTACCCTGTATTATCGCTCACCCGGAAGCGATTTCTAAAATACCTTTTGTTATGCATTCTTTGTCCTTTCGTGTGGGATAGTCTGCCATTTGCAACACAATGTTGTCAGTAATATTTTAATTTTATTTATATTTCCTTGACAACATTTCATAAAAAATAAGTTAATAAAAAATAATTGTGTTGTGGAGTCAGGCGCGTGCGCTTCCCCCAAGAAATACAGCACTTTAGGAAAAGGCTCAAGTAGCAATTACAGGCAAGTACACAGCAATTTGCACAAACTGCACAACTTGTTATCCCTGGTAGTTGTAAAGTTTTGTAGTGTTTTTCTTTTAGTAAAGTTTTGTAGTGTTTTGCTTTGTAGAGAGTTTCACAACACAGATACCACAGCCAACATACAACAAAACACTTGGGCTATCACACCTCACATATGCACCACAACGAAAATATGTTTGTGCAGACATTTCACATTTCTGTAGACATTTCATATATATTTCACTTATACAGTGTTCGATGTTCAAGTTGATCATTTATAAGTGTCACGAATATCAACAATGGAATGATTTTAGAAAAAACTCAGGTTAGAAAGTGAATTAGAAACAGTGGCCTGGCTTAACAGTCAGCAATGCCGGAATGGAGTAACAAGCCCAACGAGAAGAGTTTCAGTTTCGACTGCAGCAATGCAGGTTAGAACCTCAAAAAACCACAGTAGTTAATAAAGTGCTCTTAGACAAATACCTGAATGATCATTGATGCTTTCAAGATACCAGTTGCAATTAAAATTAAATATAAAAACAAGGACATGTATACAACATACATTATCTATTCAGTTAAAGCTATGCATTTTGGAATTGTTATGGTGGCAGTCTTAAAATATGAAATTATCTCCACGTAATTGTGCTAGAGTCAACATTATTACATTCCTGAACTTCACAAAGAGTGATCTTTACAGTGATACAGAACAGAACGGCAGAACACTAGTGTATACATAATTTTCGTTACAATGAAAATTACGGTATTACGGTCGATGATAAGAATAGGAACAGAATAACATCGGACAACCAGTGGACGCCCAACGCTATCAGCGCATGCCAGAGCTGTGAGCTCTGAGCGCTACTAACATGAACATGGAGATAAGCCTGTTTGTAGCAATAATTTATTGAAACGGCCTATATGCGTGATATTTACCGATACTAGCGTGAAATGGTAGTCAAATGTATGAGTATCACGCCAAATGCGTGATACTCGTGGTGACTCAATAAAGCCAAACATCTCACGTAGTTCGCACGTGCTACGCACGATCCAACCCGGTTAGTTCAAGGCCTGCGTGTGCATGTGGGATCCTAACAAAATGAGTCACATTTGCAAATTTGAAAATATTGAGTTATCTGTAATTATTATTTGAAAGAGCAGATATTAAGCTTATTTTAATCTAACTTTTCTAAACGCATACAAGGTTAAATATTGACGAGTGAATGCGGTCATTACAAGATTTTACATAATTTGTATCGAACTACTACAACGGGGTGACACATTCTAAAACTGTTTTTATATGCAACAGTAATGCCTTTCAAAATCTGTTTTTTTAATTATACCAAAAACTTGAGGTATACGATTGAACCACAGTACGAATTAAATAAAGTTATTTTAATAGTACTGCTGCATAAGAACATTTTTCTGGCTAAAACATTTGCTTGAGCATAAATACATCTTTCTGCCTGGCATTATCATCATCATCATCAATAAGGTTATTGTTTATAATATGGCCAAGGTACATTTCTCAGTGTGAAGTAGTGTATGGTTATTGATAGCAACAAGGTGAATATTTGTCTTGTCCTGAGGTTTTTTATCAGTGTTAACCATACAATAAGATTTTTTTTGTCATTGTAAATTATATCAACCACATTGTCATACTCGGCACAACAATCGGTAAGTTTTCTCAGCCCGGAAACACTAGGTGAAAAATACAAAGGTCATCGGTTCATTGTGGTGGCAGCATACAGACAACCAATTTGTAGTTTTTCAGATTTACCGTTAACTCATCAATGTACATGTTAAAAAGATTGGGAGAAAGATGTCCACCCTGTTTAAAACCATTTTAAACAGTAACAAATTCAGAGAAGCTCTGACACCATCTGACAGTGAATTTCTGAGTTCTGTACCAGTAATAGAGAATGTGCACAATAAAAGAAGGACAGCCCCGGCCAATTAGTTTAGTGAACAGTTTACTATGGTTGACTTGTTAAAGGCCTTAAAGTCATCCAACATAGTGACATGCATAGATGAGCCATTCGCTATGTAGTGTCGAAAGAGTTCTTTTAATAAAAATATGAGCATTTCAGTTGCGCGATGCTTTTAAATCGAAATTGGTTAAAACATGTAGTTAAAAAAGTAGAAACCCTGGATAATATCAAAGATTCAAATAATTTACTAGTAATTGTTGTGAGAGCAATGTGTCGGTAATTGTTGTTGTCAGACAGGTCACCAACCGTATCTTTAATTATGGGGGCTATGCTTGTAATCATCATAGCATCTGGTAAAGACCGTGAATTAACATGGTGCTATATAACAGTGACATGAGAACATGACTTTTTCATTCGCATATTTAAAATGTTCGTTACTTACACTATCATAACCCGGGGCTTTGAATAGGCATTGCATGTATTAACAATCGTTTGATCATTAAACTGTACATTGCTAAAGTATCCATTGATCTTCTTGGTGTTGGCTGGATAGCCAGGTATGGCGTTAAGGAGGGACTAGTAAAGACGAAGCTACATATTCTTTACATTTTCCGCACCTGAATTTAAAGGCGGAAGACTTAATGGATGCTTCAGTTCAGTGTTTACCATAGAGGATATTAGTTCATTACCAGTCCCAGATGATAAATTTCAGGAGGCTAAATCGGACTATTTAGGGCAGTTAATTGTAACTCCAGAAATGGTAGCTAAGAAAATAAAGGCAATGAAGGACAATAAATCACCTGGAGTGGATGGAATGCTTCCAAAATTATAATGGAAACAATAGAACAAATTAGTATACCATTTGCAAGAGTGTTCAACTTGTAATTAAAAGAGGGCGTGGTTCCTCTTGAATGTAAAGAAGCAAATATCATACCATTATATAAAAAGGGTTCGAGAAATAAGTCAGATAATTACAGACCAGTGAGTTTAAAATTAGCGATTTGTGAATTATTACAAAGGTTAATATGGTGGACTTCCTTATTCCTAAAAGTGAGGTCATGCTTAAAAATATGTTATGTTTTTGGAAGAATTCACTAAGTGGATAGACGAGGGATCATTTTCAGAAAGCTTTTGACAAAGTGTCACATCAAAGATTACTACTTAAAATATAAGCACATGGTATCGGGGATGGCATAATCGGCTGGATGGAAAAATGGCTGACTGACAGAAGATAGCGTGTTGAAGTAGATGCGGAGGTTACAAACTGGGAATCAGTTTTGAGTGGGGTACTACAAGGATATTGCGCACCTGATGAACTAATGAGCCAAATCAAAGATGCCTTAAAAGACGAAAACGTTCTTGCCTATATTGCGACTAAGATAGCTGATCTCGTAGTGACGAAAATGAACAAGCGACTGGACAGTCTAGAACAAAAGTTGTCTGAAAAAGACAGTAAGATTAAGCTTCTCGAAAAGAAAACTACGCACTTAGAAATTATGTACGAATTAGCGGAATAACAGAGAATAAAAAAGGTGAAGACATTGAGAACATTATAACAGCTGTGCTGGACGATATGAAAGTGGGTAATAAAATAACACTAAAAGATATCAATCGAGTGCATCGAATTAGTCCGCGAGCTTCATTGACGAATAAAATGCATTTGCGACAAATCATCGTTCAATTCAGGGATTACAAAACTAAAAGCGCCTTCATCAAAGAAAGAAAAACACTACGTATGTAATGTCCGAACATATACGTCGCTGAAGAGTTAACCCAAAAGAAGGCACGTCTCTTCTATCTCACGCGAAATATGAAGAAACCATCCTAGACTGTTGGACTTACGATGGATGGATTGTCATCAAAGACCAACATGGGAAAATAAGAACAGTCAGCAGCTAAGACGAACTGAACACATTGTAGATGTTAACTACTGTCCGCCAAAATCAAAGGGCCCACTTACTCATTGGTTAGTATCCTACCCCGAATTATGTTTTTGTTTTTCTATTTTGCTATCACAATTGTGTCACGCATTGTTATCGGGCATACCGAATATACAAGTTGTTACTTAAGTATGTGTGTTACCAAGTATACAAAATCTACAAGTTGTATAGTTATTTATGCCATTAACATATATGTACACGTTATATACTAAATATATCTATGAATAGAAGTAATTATGATTGATATCAACGACTTGCCCATCAGTATACCATTGTCTGCAGGCTATGAGCCTGATTATGAAAATGGTGTTGCAAATACAGATATAGATCCGGATTGTAATTTCTTCAAAACACTCAACCCTACATTTACCTCTAAATGCTACCTTGAAACTGATATAAATGATATACTCAAATATAGCGATGACTATGCTAAAGGATTTTCCTTGATGCATTTGAATATAAGAAATATATAAAAAGTATTAGTAAATTAAATAATTATCTGGAGTCGGTTGATTTAAAATTTTCAATAATAGGATTAAGCGAAACGTGGTTAAATGGTTACAATTCGGATCTATATGAGCTAACATAATATATAAGTGTACATCTTATTAAACCATCAAAGAACGGAGGGGGCGTATCCCTGTATATTCATAAATCTTACGAGTACGTAGAGAGGTCTGAAATGACCATTATAACTGAATATTTAGAGTGTATATTTGTCGAAGTGCAGACTCGGTCTAAGAAAAAAATAGGAGAACACTGGTTGGTATAGTCCACAGACCACCTAATAGATAGATAACATAGTTTGGGATGATGTTTATGAATGTCAGGATCCCGAAGAAAGCTACAAGATGTTCTTAAATAGAATAACACAGGCATATGATGAAGCATTCCCACTTGTTAAGAAAAAATCAGAAGAAAGAAATATAAATCCTGGATTACCAAAGGGTTTAAAAAATCCATAAAAAATAAATTATACAAGTATTACTTGAATATACCTACAATATTTAATGAAACCAATTATAAAAAAGATAAAAATAAACTTATTAGCATTGAGGGAAGGTACCATTATTATAAGGAATTTCACAAACAGAGGCAATTTACAAAAAACGTGGCAAATACTAAAGGACATTATAGGCAAAAAGACTGTATCCTTATGTCATCGAGAATTCCTAGTTGATGGCAAAATTATTCAAGACAAAAAGCTGATTGCTGATAAGTTTAATGATTATTTCACAAACATAGGCCCCGTGTTGGCTAAAGGAATACCAGAAGTTACCGAAAAGCCTGAGGATTATCTAAGTGGAACTTAAAAACTCTATGTTTTTAGCACCTGTAACTACAGATGAAATAAAAGGAATTATTGAAAAAATTTAAACTAGTAGTTCTGGTTGGGATGGCATCAAACCTAATATTATTAAACAGACATATCCTAACATGCTTGAACCATTATGCCATATTATAAACTTATCATTCGATAAAGGATGCGTACCAGATCAACTCAAATTAGCCAATGTAGTTCCAATTTAAAATATGGAGATGCTAAACTTATAGCAAACTACAGGCCCGTCTCTGTGCAGCCAGTATTTTCTAAAAAAATTGAAAGACTAATGTACATTAGATTAACCAAATATGTGACTGAAAACAACATTTTATTTAATTGTCAATTTGGATTTAAAAAAGGTCACTCCACATACATGGCTTTAACAATACTAATTGACAAAATAACCAAAGCTAAAAATAAAAATTGGACTATTTCTAGATTTTGCTAAAGCTTTTGACACTGTTAACCACATCTTACTAAAAAAAATTTGCTCATGGAATTAGAGAAAATGTGCTCCAATGGATTCAAAATTATTTAGCTAAAAGAAAACCAAACAGTAATATTTCATGGGACTAACTCTGCTCTAAAAAATATAACACGTGGTGTACCACAAGGTTCAATTCTGGGGCCTTTACTATTTCTCATATACATAAATGATCTAAGTGCTGTATCTCAAGTTACATTTCCTATTATGTTTGCAGATGATACAAATATCGTCATACAAGGGGAAAACTTTGAAAAAAATGGAAAACGATTTAAACATTGAATTAAAAAGCTCAAAATATGGCTTAAAACTAATAAACTTTCATTAAACATTAAAAAAAACCACAATGACCTTTAGCAATACTCACAGCATAAGAACTAGACATAATAAAATCTACATAGATAGGATAGAAATAGGTACTGTAAATTATACAAACTTTCTAGGAATAGTAATAGACAACAAACTAAACTGGAGTGAACATATAAAACATATATGTAACAAAATATCAAAGAGTATTGGCATAATTAATAAGGTAAAATACAAGCTGGACACGAAAAGTCTATATTCTTTTATTTACCCATACATCACTTATTGTAATATAGTATGGGGAAGAGCACCAAAGATATACCTGTCCAAAATTCATGTATTACAGAAAAGATTAGTATGAATAATTAGTCAAGTGGGTTTCAGAAATCACGCACGCTCAGTCATTATTTTTTTTTTTAAATTGTAAAAATTGTATCATGTAAACAAGTACACATGTTGTGATTTTATGTATAAACACAACAAGGGTATGTTACCAGTAATATTCATTTCATGATATGATTACTTTAAACGTATCTCCACATAGTCATAACACAAGGCAAGGAACAACTTATAAAATACAATATTGCTATACAAAAATCAGACAAATACTGGAATACTATAGTGATAAAGAATCATCTTGAAGATTGCACATCGCTTCAAGCTTTTAAAAAGAGAATCAAAGCACTTATTCTTGATGAATGCTGAATTCTAATAGATGGTAATAGTTTCATACAGCTAATATATATACTTATTACGAACAATTTATATTGTGAAGAGAATACTATGTTGCATAATAACCTCATTATTGATATATTACACTACAAAGTTGTGGCTATGTGCCGTAGTCAGCGGTAAAATTATATTTAGTCGGGTAGTTATATGAACTACGAGAATATATATATATATATATATATATGGGGCAGTGGTTAAGGTGTTGGACTCTAAATTCAAGGGTTGTGAGTTCAAAACCCACACTGGGCACGGTTCGTTTTCGAAGCTTCGGCAATTTCGTTTACCCTACTTTGCCTCAGTCTACTCAGCTGCAATTTAGTGCAAATGAGTACAAACACTGTTTGGAAGGTACCTGCGATGGACTAGTGTCCTGTCCAGGAGTGTCAGTATAATTGCACTCTAAGTTGCTTCGCACTATAGAAACCAGGTTTCAGCACTATATATATATATATATATATATACTATATATATATATATATATATATATATATATATATATATATATATAGACGATAATATAACAAGCAGCGTACTGAAATTTGCGGATGGCACAAAAGTGTTTAGAGGGGTTAATATTTTGGTGATAAACAACATTTGCAAAACGATCTAAACAAATTAGTTAAATGGTCTGAGAAATCGCAGATGTTATTCAATTTTGGGAAATATAAATGCCTACATACAAGACACGTGAACTTGGATGTAAACAATAAAATGGTAGATACTGTTCTACGTGCTACTGTAAAAGAAAAGGGCTTATGAATAGTATATACTGTTCTACGTGCTACTGTAAAATAAAAGGACTTAGGAGTAACAATAAGTGCTGATATGAAAGTTTCAGAGCAGTGTTGTATTGCAGCTTCAAAGGGTAATCATACCGCTGCATAAAGCAATAATTAGGCCTCATCTGTGATGATTCCAGAACTGAGAGACCTTAGTTATGAAGAATTACTGAGATAATTTGGTGTAACAATTCTAGATACAAGACGGTTAAAAGTAGATAAAATTTAAGTTTTTAAGATATTGAATGGGTATGCAAATATTGATATAAATATTTTTATCACTCAAGATAGATAATAAAACTAGAGGACATGAGGTAACATAAGTAAAGGATCAGGGTAGATTGGATATTAGGAAGTACTCGTTCCCACAAAGGACAATCAATGAATGGAACAAATTATATACAAATTGTGTAACTGCCAGCAGCGTGAATATGTTTAAAAACAAGATTGACACATATCTCAGGAGGGCGGATT
This sequence comes from Lamellibrachia columna, assembly GCA_963662155.1. NCBI lineage: Eukaryota > Metazoa > Annelida > Polychaeta > Sabellida > Siboglinidae > Lamellibrachia > Lamellibrachia columna. Next base: position 36,705,693 of record OY759263.1, on the reverse strand, counting down.
ACAGATAGATTGAAACTGTTGGTCTCTCGATAAGCCCATGGCTTCCTTGTCCACTTTTCCATCTGCATAACATGTGATGAGGTATATCAATAGCAGATAAAAGCAAACCAGTTTGTGCATGATAGTTATGAAGATCGTGTGGCAGCGTTCCACAAGGAAAAGGTGGTTGAGTTTACTCCTGTGTGGGGGCCTCTGAAGAAGGTAATAACTTGGCAGATTTGGTAAGGCATGGTAAATGGTTGGAAGAGATATAGTCATATTTAACTTCCATATCAGAGATTGATGAGTGATCGGAGTGGGTGCTGAGCACGTTGTCGAGTCAGCTCCTTGAGCCGTGCGCATTATTAACTTAAATAAAAGCATCAGAGGGGAGAAGCTATGTGTCACTTGGAGTAGGGTGACAGTAGTTTATGAAAGCATTGAGAAATGGAGTAAAAGACTGGGCTTCTTAATATTCGCATTAAAATCGCCAATGATGAATATATTGGCTGATTCAAATGAATCGCTTATGGCCTGGATTTTGCCTAAAATAACTTGATATGCATCAGCATTATAATCACTCTGATATGGTAGAAAGACACTAAGAAGAAGAATAGTGGTATAAGAGCTGGTATTTTTTAGGCCCAGGAGTCTCTTCTCATCATCATGGATCAACTGTTCAATAAAGGGGTAGAGTGAACTCCTCCATAGAAAGAAAGCCCGCCATGAGGGAAAAGAAATAGTGAAGACGTAGTTTCCAAGGTCGACAGAGATCGACGCAGCGGATCGTGAAGAAATAGTTGCCGAGGTCGACACAGCGGATTGTGAAGACGTAGTTTCCAAGGTCGACATAGCGGATCGTGAAGAAGTAATTGACTGAAGTCGTTGCAGCTGGCGTCAGGTTCATTGATGAAAGTATGTGCAGCAGTGATGACACGAGAGTAGACATTCGCGTAGAAAGTTCGGACACTGACTCGACAAGTGTATGATGAGACTTAGCACACACAAATCGATATAATTCAATAAAACACCTATGGAATTCTACAGAGTATAGAGTAATTTTATATAGAACACCATAGAATGTAACATATTCATATAATTTTGGATGCAAAACTATAGAATATTACACATTATATAGATATGTCCACAAAAATAAAAAATCCTATAGCATATATTAAAAAAAAATTATAGAACATTTTCTGAATTCTACACAGTTGTGTAACAAAAAATCCTATCGATTTATTTTGCTAAGGGAAATTGTGCATAGTCGTACCAGTGTCCGGGGGTCAGTCGTAGGCCAGTCGTAAATCTGGCATCAGGCTACCAGTAAAAAGTAGCCGGCCATGCTTACCAATATATGGGTTATCAGTGCGCCACCACAATCCTGGCGCAAGACATGTGAAATGAATGCGTGCGCAACCCCTATTGTCAAGTATTGGCATAAACCCAAGATTTTCCTAGCGGCTTCAAGATTGCCATCCTCGGCAAATGCCCAGATTGCAAGTGGACAAGGAAGCCATTAGCTTATCGAGAGGCTAAAATGTTTTCATCCATGTGTTGCCCGCCCTCCTGAAATATGTGAAAGCTTTCTTTTTAAATATATTCACGCTGCTAGCAGTTACATAATCTGTAGATAATTTGTTCCACAAATTTATATATTTGCTTCGCATGGCCCTACATTCGCAAACATTCGGAAATGGTGCGATTTTCGAGAAAACAGTTTGCCACAATAAATAGTATTTCACTCGCCGTAGTTATGACTTCGCAGAAAATGACGGAGGTTGAGGAGTCATATCAATCCACCACGCTCAGGGTTGAGTCGGGGATAGTGGGCAGACTGACAAATGCGCGTCAAAGGAGGTGTAGCCGACTAAGATCGAGTTTAAAGAGTGCTCAGACTGGCAACTAGGCTGTCGGGAATTGTTGTGGTAGTCGTGAGACTCCATAGTCTGAGGCGGGTATAAGGTTAAGATATATATTCAGTGGTTCTTTTGCCTTTGCATCGCCCGTGAATCGTACTCAATGGTGGCGTGGTAGCACAAATAATCGAACGCAGCCTACGGCTGTGTCCGATTATTTGTGCTACTCCGCCAACTGTCGAATACGATTACAAGGGGTGTATATTGCAAGTGTACTATTTTATATTTATTTCACAAAATTACCTTAGCAAATTAGCAAAGTGGAAGACTATATGTCGTCGCAGACGGTTGTCAATCGGTTTTAAAACAATCTATAGTTCATCTTGTCGTCTTCGAACGCACCATTTTGTACGCCATGTGGGGAAGAAAGCGAAGGAAATTGCCCGCGGTGAAATGTAAACAATAGTTCAGTCATTTCGTACGCTATGAACACGCCATGACATAAATAACTAGTTCCAACCCTATCGGACACGTCGGATATGACATTCAATACTGTACCCCTGTATTGGATAGAATGCGTGTGTAATAATGTTTTTGGACTTGCTTTGAGGAAAGTACATGTGTCAAGTAGCCATTTTAACGAACGCATTAGTTATGCTAATTTCTCATGTGATTTCTATAAAACAGGCTTCAATTTTCCTATGAGTCCGTGAGTCCGAAATTCCTTGCTTCACCCTCCGGATCCATACACAGCCCTTGGCAGGAGTCGGTGTGACTCCCTACTACTAATATAGCCGATTTCAAGGGTCCGTCAACGTCACTGATGACGTGTTCGCTGCCATCTTGAATCAGCTACGGTCTGTGGTTTTTTGCAGCTCTATTAAAAATTAGCACTGGTAATTTGTAGAAACGTGGAATAGAAAACAGAATACAAGCTGCCACAGATTGTCGATTATTCCAACAAAGGGGCAGGTTGTCTTGCTGGTTGTACTTATTGCCTCTTGTGAAGCTGGAAATTCAACTAATGCAGGTAAATATAACTTATTGTTTGTATGATTTTGTACATTATTAATTTATAACTTGTATGCATACACGTGTATATATATATATATATATATATATATATATATATATATATATATTTATATATATATATATGGGTGTGTGTATACATATGTTCACATGTATTCCTATAATCACCTAAGAGGGGTGTTGCTTCTCTGGACAGGGATATGTTCGGTTAGTCTATGTAGCATTGCATTTAGAACGTAGACACTAAGCCATGCTATTTAAGTTTACTTAAGTTGGCCAGGTGGTTTGTGTTTATTCTGTTTTGTTACATTTGATATGTTATATAGTTATGCATAGTGTCTTTCGGATGTATTGTCTGTCCAGTTTTGATTGCATGGTACTTTGTGTAGTTGTACATGGCGCATTCCTACATTGATGTGCATCATCTATCAAACTGATGCCGTAAATCGAGGTAGATTTTCACCGATATACTCATCAGTTCCACTGGGTTATTGTAAACATGCAAGATGCAAAATATGATGGCTGTATCTAGTAGTTAACCTCTTGTGCACTGTATAAATATTAGCTTACAACAGGCCACAATAGGAGAACAAGTGATAAGACGTGAACGTTTGACCACCCTTGAAGCAAAAAACACTACCTCTGTGGTATTCTTCAAAGGTCTGTCATCGTCATCAAAGGTCTGTAGGGGCATGTATAGCTAATTGCTGCACAGTTATCTAAAGAACTTGGTTTTGTTTAGCCTAAAGATATATAAAACATTTTTAGCTAACAAAGGTTTGGGGTATCTTGCGTCAGCATTTGCATCATATCCTACAGATTGCGTCAGTATTTGCATGATATCCTACAGGAAGTGCATAACTGTGTATATTATCAAGGACCTGCACAAGTAACTATATTTTAATAAAAATCATTCTGATTAAGTGCTATGCACTATTGTGTGAAACATGTTGTAAATGTAATTGTCATAAGCTCCTGTATGTTGCCATGCAGCAAACCCATGTGCTAATAATACCTGCTTGAATGGAGCAACATGCGTGCCAAATGGAAACACGTACACGTGTATTTGCAAGGAAGCATATTATGGCAAAAAGTGTCAGAGTAAGTAGAATACATATTCATTATTAACTATTGATTAAAAGTTATATGTAATAAATTCCATTTTTTAATACGGAACTAGTGCAGCTTTAGAACGATAATATATATAAAAAGTTTGAAATTTTACTTCAATATAATTATGTTGAAATTTGAAAATCAATATAGGTAATGTTCTGTATATTAAAAAAAGGAATAATAACACTATATCAAGTTTACACATTCCATCGCGATGACAGCAGAATATATTGTGGATGGGTCGAACTTCCAATTTCATCCACTAGGAGGAAGATATCATACTTACCATAATTTAGTTGTAAATAGTCAAGGATGACCGGCGCTTTAGGATTTTATAGTTCTGTTTTATTATATTGTACTTGATTTTTACGCAATGTGATAGGGGATCAGTCTTAAAAACACATTCTTGTTGCAATTTGAAAATTCAATTTACAAATTTATTTTTATTTCAAGTTATGATTGTGCTTGAGTTATGCCAAGATTTACCACTTCAATACATTTGTTTTTTACATTTATAATCTGGGTTCATTGTGTAAATGCAATGTTGCTCAAAGAAGTCCCGGCACTTCAGCATCTCTACAGCAAAGTTTAATTTAGGAATTAAAGCAATATATTCCAGAATTTATGAACAATACAAAATAAGGTAGTACTTCATATGTTATTGGACACCACTAACATCTATAAAAATACCTCGGATAATAAAGAATGTTGACGTATATGTGATCACATCAGACCGCGGCAGGCATATATTCATTCCCAAAAAAATATCCAAAGACACAAGCACCATATTACATGTTCAGATCAAATATTTTTATTTAGTGTCAGTCCTGCTCTTTTTTTTGAAAGGAAATGTGACATATTACTGGTAAAATAGTGCATGTTGTCGTTTATTGGAAAGTTTTCCATTCCTTTGCAGTTTGTGGTGGATCATTTACAAAGATACAAGGTAAAGGCTTGATTCGTGGTTTTCGTATTCCAAACAAAACATTGGTAGAATGCAAGTCCAAGTGTGTCTATGACTTGCGCTGTTCTTCACTCGACTACTTTGATACCCGCAAGACTTGCATTATACATCGACGAGCCGTTGCACCACGTATGCAGTTGAAATTGAATGCATCAGACAACTACGTCATACATCGTTGTCCAGTATGCTTTGGTAATATAAAATATTTATTTTGAACTGGGTTACGGCTGGGACAGTGGTATTACACAACATGGATATCCAGTTAGTGGAAAAATATAGAAAATTAAATTAAGATAATGGTCAAACCATGAAGTGTAACTATTAAACATTTATCAGGATAATTAATTTTCATGACCATACAATAATTTGGTTTTATTTACCTATATATACTTTCGCCGCTCTTGTCAAGATGGCTTCATCAGTGATAATGACGATGACGTCCTGGTAGGATAACGCCTGTTGGTACACCCAAAGGACAAAGCAGAGCCGGAAGAACAAGGCGAACTATTGTATCAACTGACGTGTAATAGTTGTGGCGTAGCCTATATTGTGGAAACGCAGAATGTAGAAGAAGAACACAAGAAAGAGAAACATACACGAAGAGCGGAGAGAAACGGTCACACTCCACCACCAACAAGTCCACCCTCACACAACCACACAACCACCGAGAACCATCTAATATACTTGGAATGAGTAAATGTGGTAGACAGGGAGTCCCACAGAAGGAGAAGACACGTGAAAGAAGCAATACGGATACAACAGACAGCGACATCGACATCGACTACACCACATGAAAGGAAACTTGAAAACACTATATATATATTAGAAGTTACAGGGTCAGGTTGTAACAGTGGGCCTAGCAGCAACAGTTGTGAACCGTTATGATCCAGTGTCATTATCATTCCCTAGTGGTATACCAAATATCCCTGTACCTTCACAAGTTGTAGCAGTTCCATATTACTTGTAAAGCAGACAAGGCTAATCAAAATGCCAATCAATGATGATGGAGATACGTCTTTCCAATTTAGCATGATTACATTTTCCATTTACTAAATAACATCTACAAATTATAAAGTTAAAATTGTTGCAACCAACCCCGGTCACCACTATATGTATATATACTGTATATACACACACACACATATATATATATATATATATATATATATATATATATATATATATATATATATATATATATGTACTGTATAAACTATATGTGTGTGTGTGTGTGTGTGTGTGTGTGTGTGTGTGTGTGTGTGTGTGTGTGTGTGTGCGTGCGTGCGTGCGTGCGTGCGTGCGTGCGTGCGTGCGTGCGTGCGTGCGTGCGTGCGTGCGTATGTTTACTACTGGCAAGAGCCCCGTTAGAAATAAGGTCGGTTGATGGTGCATCTATTGAAATTTCACACAATTTGAAAAATTGTAATTACTTTGCTAATGCTGACATTCTTTGTGACAGAGTTGGCCGATCCATGCAAATATGGTACATGTAAAAATGGAGGTAAATGTCAGTCACTTGGAGGAGCATTCTCGTGCAGCTGTACCGATGATTACTATGGCCCGACTTGTGAATGTGAGTATACATTAACAGGCATTAGCAAGTTATCGCGTTTATGTAAAAACACAATTAAAGATTGGAAACTGTCCCTGGTTGTTACAACCTTGCGTGCTGCATTGACTTAATTCGTATATAGATGGTAGGATGGCCGAGCCTGCTTTGTTGCATATATCAACATAGTCCTTGCACGATTTGGTTTGGGTTCTTTCCAATGTCTCCCAGTCAGTTGATATTTTAATTTCAACGCGAGAGGTTACATCTTGATTCCATGTGATTGCATCCCAGTTAAATATGGGCCTGCCTGGGTTCTCCTTTGCTCTCACATTGAACATTAACGTTGCACACACAATCCTGTGATCGGAAGAGTGTTGTTTATCAGAAGGTTGTGCTCATGTGTGAAATCAAGAAGAAGCTGACAGTTTCTGTTAGTGTTGCTTTGGTATGAAAAACCATTTGAGACTGAGACGATTAGAAGTCAGGCTTGTGGAAGAATGTGCAACACTGTCTGGCTAAAGCTTGTGTGGAACTCTTCAACGTCTGTTTCACTACTGACATTTGTCGGAGTAGAGCATAATCGTTAAAATCAATATATTATCATATCTTCGCAATCAGGTAAGATACATACATTACTAAAATGATTTTGTTTTTATATTTTCATACATGTGGAATTCGATTACACCATTATTTTCTAAACTATGTAAAAATTGCGGCGGGCATATAAACACAAATCAAAATTGCCGCTGCGGAAATGTGAAAAGCAACTTATTTCCATGTATTCGCAACAAAATAAGACACACAGATGGTTAAACTTTTATATGTATGTCTTTTTATATGATTTCAGATATCAGACATTCGATGCCAAAATTATTATTTAGAAACAAATTTAAAGAAAGCAAGATGGCGATATACTAAAATGGTTGTCAACTTTCGAAAGACGAATATGTCTCCATTTCGGCAATCAGTTAACATAACATCTTTTTTATACCAATATGTAGACAAATATGCGTACTTCTAATTTCTGCATGTCATCCGCTCAGCGATTACTCTGAGATGTGGTCAGTTTCACTAAATACCCATCAACTTCATTTGCGTCACTCGCGGACGTAAAGGCCTATATGGCAAGTGGACAAGGAAACCTTTGGCTTATCGAAAGGCCAACAATTTGTCATCTATGTGCAGATGTGAGATATTTATAAATTTTGTTTTAAACCAAATTCACGCTGCTAGCATTTACTCAATCTGTAGATAATTTGTTCCATTCATTTGTTGTTCTCTGTGAGAATGAGTACTTTGTGATATTCAGTCTACACTGAATATTTTGTCTACACTGATCCTTCAGTAAAGTTACCTCGTGGCGTCTAGTGTATATTATTATATACTGCGAAGAAAAATAACTAATGAAACCTGAAGATATTTATTCAAGCCACAGGCCGTTCCATTCAATAAATGTTTAATACAAACTCTTAAGTATTAATAATTTATTATATATCAGTCACCATTATTACTTTTATACACACTCTTGTAGGTAAACTATATATCATACTGTTTCGAGTAGTCATGCAATTGCAACAAAACCATGAATTATTCCATATCAGTGAACATAGTAATCGTTTTTTTTATCAAACTGGAAGTATCTACAATTTGGTATACCCATCATGAACATGTAATCCTTAGCAAAAACCTACACATGTGCACACCGCCCCAAAACCATAACAATTGCGGATTCTGAAAATATACAAAAAAGAGAGTATAATCATCGTGTCTTACTTTGTTGCGAAGATATGATAATACATTGTTTTCCCGTTTTCCTGGTGGCAGTCTTGGTCTCTGTCTTTACATTGTTTAAAAACAAAGGTAGAGTTGTCTTTATCTTATGTGGTTGCGAAAATATAATAATGAGTTGATTTAATGACTATATATATATATATATATATATATATATATATATATATATATATATATATAGTCATTATATATGACCGAGTGCGAAGGCTTGGGTAAGAGTCTATTAGTTCTCAAACGTGGTTCGAATCATGGTCTGCCGCTATGGGTGAAATCAACCTCTAAATCAGACTGGTAGCTAATCCGCAGTGTGGTGCCACTGTGAACTATGCGAAGAATGCTGGGCGCTTCTAGGGAATGACTCGGGAACCATTTCCTTGATCACCGATCTGGTTCACTTTACGTTTGTTTTGCGTGATGTATTTTGTCCAATCTACATGTGCTTCAAATTATTTTGATGGTGATAAATAAACTTAATGTAAGCCTACACTAAGGTGTTGTGTTGTTTGTTTTGCAACTAGCAAAGATGCAGCGCATCTACCAAACCAAACGACACTCGATTGACACACTACAAAAACGCACGAGACAGACACTGAAAAAGCACATTCGTTAAATGGACAATTCAAACTCCCACACTTTGCTGAAGGCGAGTGAGCGATAAATAAATAATAGCTAGTCCTAGTACTCCCACATACATCTGGCGAAAGCCGCCAGTAGTGATAACAATGTGCAGCTACGTTGCGGCTATGGATTATTTCTAAAGAGTCCGCAAGGTGACAATCAGCCGTAGCAGTACTGCTGTCATTTGCGTTTAGCGTGCTTTCACTCCTGAAAATCTATGTTTTTGCGCATGGTTTCATAGATCATCGATCTATTTCATAACTAGATATATATATATATATATATATATATATATATATATATATATATATATATACATATATATATATATATATATATCTAGGTTGGTATGCAGTTTGTGTGTGTATGTATGTATGTATGTATGTATATATATATATATATATATATATATATATATATATATATATATATATATATATATATATATATATATATATATATATATTATATATATATATATAAATAAACACACACACACACACACACACACACACACACACACACACACACACACACACACACACACACACACACACACACACACACACACACACACACACACACACACACACACACTTTTCAGTAGTTATGTTGTATTTAAACGAAATGTGCTTTATTTAATATTAATATTATAATATAATAATTATTTTATATAATTATATATTTTATTTATAAATGCTAAAATCTCAGAAGCATGATTTCGATCAATATGTATATATATATGTGTGTGTGTGTATATATATATATATATATATATATATATATATATATATATATATATATATATATATATATATATATATATAAATCGAGTACTTTTTGTATATATATATATATATATATATACAAAAAAGTACTCCATTTTTTAAATATATACGTATATATATACATATATATATATACACACACACGCATACGTACTAGAGATGAACAGTTAACAATAAAAACCTTTATACGGAAAAAATGGGCTACCTGCTGTCCGACTTTTGTGTCCGCGATTGATGAAACTGGGGTTGATGCACATTTGGTAAGATTTACCATGCCTCAGTGTAATTGCTGACAGGGTAACATGCCGAATTTAGAAGTAGAAGTACACATATTTTGGTATCAAAAACATCAAACACTGGCAGAAGCTATGATAACTTGCAAACTACGCATTAGCTTTGAATTGCAATATTATTAAATCTTGTTTTGTTAAACAGACAAAACGTCTATTTCGCAAAAGTGTAGCTCGAGATTTATTCGTTCGTCGACAACCATGTTAGCTAGTTGATGCAAATTTAGAGAAATTTACAACGGGTAACATGCAGAACATATTTGTGTACATATTGGTATAAGAAATACATTTGAATATATTTTAATCTATCTAGTCTATCTAATTTGATTGCGAAGATATGATAGTAAGTTGATTTGAACGATTATGTGCGATCATCTTAGATATATCCACTTTCTTCAAAGTTCAAATATACATAAGTATATATAAGATATAAATATTCAACACTAAAACATTTTATCCAGCGAAAAGTGGTTATCCCTTGGCTGCCGAACTATATATTAAAATTGATGGAAATGGAGTTGGTCCAAATTTTATTAAATTGAACTTATTTCAGATCATTCCTGACCGCGTGACAGAGATAAATAAAAAAGTAGACACATGTTCCTACAAAGTGCCGTAAGCCATCAACTAACTTTACATTGATGTGACGGAATATAAGGTTGCATCTGAAGCACCATCAAATTAGGAAGAAACCTTATGTTTGCATAATTTGTGTTTGTGTGAAAGTCAAAGTGTTTTATTGTGTTGATTCACGTAGCTGTTCATCCATGTAAGAACAAACCATGCAAGAATGGTGGTCAGTGCCTTATCAATGGTGGAAGCTTCAAATGCCAATGTATTCAAGGTTATGATGGAAACACATGTGAAGGTGAGTATTGATGCATTTTCAAGGTTTGGGGATTAAAAGCTATGTTTTGGTATTCTCAATAATGATAAAATATATATAATGTTGTTTCTCACAAAGGATCACCAAGAATTCGTGCCCACACGTGGGGTTGGTTTCAGGAAACAATGTTAGATTGACAAGCGAATTCGTCTCACAGTTGTTCCTGCATTTGCCATATAGTTTCCGTAGCTATTTTCAAATCTATGCTCTGTTATGCATCAGTCAGTGAAAATATCTTTCATAGCTTTCATTATTTCAGCAATTGACGTTGTTTGACTCGAAAGCCAAGTATCATATCTCAGGAGGGCGGGTTATAAGTAGATGAACATTGTTGGACTCTCGATGAGCCAATGGCTTCCTTGTCCACTTGCCATCTGGGACTTTGGCTTGGATGGCAAATCTTGTTAAATCTTGTTAATTAACAAACAACTACTGAATTGATAAAGGCACTAAAACGCTAAAAGCTTACGTGACTATAGAATAATGGTTGCGTCTGAGGAACCACCTTGCACAAAACATTAAGAAGAAACATTATATTTGTTACTTTGTAACTCTGTTTAGGTAAATGTTTTTTATTTGTTTATTACCTTATTAAGAGGTATTATTAGCTGACTTCTCCCAAAATATGACCTGACTATAACCATTGCTGTATAAAGAGATATAACTAATTTTTCCTTATATGTTATATAAATCAACCCAGTAATGTGATTACGATTTGAAGCTGTAATCACACACTGCTCTGCAAAGTTCATATCAACACTTATTGTTTTTCCTAAGTCCTTTTCTTTTATAGTAAACTAGTACCTTAGAGTATATCCCATTTTATATTTTACGTCCAACATCCTGTGTGTGTAGTCATTTACATTTCCCAAAACTAAAAAACATCTACCATATTTCCTACCATTTTAATAATTTATTTAGATCGTCTTGTGGTGTTTTTATCTAAATAACTATAAAACTTTCTAAACAGTTTTGTGTCATGTGTCAAATTTCAGTGCATTGGTTATATCATTGTTCAAGACATTGACACGCACGCACGCACACATACATATCTTACTGTTTTATATTACAAGTTGTCTTCAGTCAGTCAGTTTTAATTTAAATAGTAGTAGTAATCAAATATATATATCTATATATAAACCTAACTATTTGATTACTACTACTATTTAAATAAATAAATATATATATATATATATATATATATATATATATATATATATATATATATATATATATATAAGATATAAATATTCAACACTAAAACATTTTATCCAGCGAAATGTGGTTATCCCTTGGCTGCCGAACTATTGTGTTTAAAATTGACGGAAATACACACATAATAAAACGTGCTTGACAGGACTCGAGTATATAAAGGAGGAAAACAACATATTATTGTTCAAGTCATTACACGCCCGCACGCACGCACACACGCACGCACGCACGCACGCACGCATGCACGCACGCACGCACGCACACACATATTATATACTATATACACACATAATAAAATGTGCTTGACAGGACTCGAATATATAAAGGAGGATAACAAGACAATGGCCGGTGGCGCTTGTCTTCCACTACACACAGAACATTCCTGCAAGAAGATGTGTACCAGCGTTAAGTCATGCATCTCCTTTAGTTATAGCTGGGACCTTTCTGTTGATGTAAGCTGCAAGTGCAAGATTCATCGTAAAGAGCGACCATTGTCGCCAAGCAACAACACCGCCCACTGGTATAAACCATCAGGTGCATATGATATTGTGTCTGAATCAGTTCATTGCCGTTTATATTGTTGTGCAGTTCACAGCATGTATACACCCTAATTTGAAGTAAATTATTGGCACGCAGGTACCCACCCACTCACGCACGCACACACTATCAACTCATGTGCAACATATGTGACATCACATATGCAACACTGAAGAGAACCAGCAAAAACGCTTGTAGTGGCTACCGGATACTTAGTCAAGAGGTGATTATATATCACCAGTGAACTGCCTGTGGTTCCCTACATTAATATTATTATTACTTACTAATATTGTGATTTAGTTAAACATATGAATTAATACCTCCCATCATGAATTGAATAGCTACTGATGCTAATGGGTAAGCATGATAATATGAAATGTTAAAATGCTTTTGTTATAGGCAAAAATGTTTGTACGAAGAATCCTTGTCAGAACCAGGGCATGTGTTCTGCGCATGAAGAAGGCACATATAAATGCAGTTGTCGCAAAGGATATGCTGGCATCAACTGTGAAAGTGAGTTGTTTCTTGTACTTTTTTCAAGTGTACAACTATTTACAAACATGTGAGAATTTCGCAGAATTGTGATTGTGAATTAAAAATTGTCACTATACGTTTCATTAACTATTGATCTTTACAGTTATTAATATCCTGTTTGAGCTGAAATGCCCCTTTAGGTCTAACGTCTTAATACAAACTTTGCGACATTATATTTTTAGCACTGGAGCATCGTGAAACCTCATGAGACGGCAGACCTCTAGTGGTCTGGTACGTTTTGCTTTCTCATGACGCACGCATAACACTATTGCTCTCATTTGTTGTGCGACATGATAATTTTTTCATGGCTTCTTTTAAATTTGTTTTTATTTCAGTCGTACCTGCATTAAGTGTCTGTTTGTAATTTGTGTAGCCGTCGTCATGTCCGGTACCCATATAAACCCTCCTCATAGTTTGCTTGTACGCTATTTTCCCAGTAACCTCTTTGGAAAAATATTTCTTTCTGTACCTTTTGTAAGGGAACAAATTGATAAATTATACTCGTAATTTCATATTTTAGAATATTCCAGCATTCAATTGTTGTGTTATTCCTCATATAAATATTGTTTTATTGTTGTTGTTATTTTTGTTGCATTTCATGTTTATACCTGAAGTTCGGGTGACGCTGGCACCGATACAAGTCGTCGATTTTTTTTTTCATTTTTCTTCGTCACTGATCTCGTTTCACTGCCGTCTTCAACACCCGTCTGCATTCCCCTATCTCTCGCTCTCCTTCTCCACTCCCCTCCCACCCCGCCAAATGTACTTTCTCTTGTTTTTTCCGTCATCGTCTTGATCTCTAGGCCGTATATATAAGTTGGTTTTATGCACGAGCGTGAATAAACGCTAAATATGGTAAAGGACGATTATGTGTGTGTTAGGCATGAATGCATGCACCTAGTTAACATAATGTTTTGGAAAATTCTGCGTAAAATGGTCTTTATACTCCCAGTGACCGATATATCCGACTAAAGACATCTAACGTGATGTTCAGCGATATCTCAAAAGGTAGCAACTGTGTTGACTGTACTGTGTCTGTGGGCAGAGGGCACATATATTTGGCATGAAATTATACAAATATTAACTGATATATGTTTGATATTTGCAGCATGCGTGGGAATGTTCTTTAAGATTGCAAACAAAACTGGTGAAGATGGTGTTTCGAATACACATCACGAAAAATTGGCCAGTTGCAAGAAAGAATGCATTGAGCTCGATGGATGTGTCGCATTTGACTACGTTCGTGTAAAAAGCAATGATACAAACTGCATTGCATACTTTCCATCTGGGACTGATGATACCAAACTTGTGCCAAGCAAGACGACAGATCACTATGTCTATACAAAATGTGTTGCTGGTAGGGCTGGGTGTCTGAATTTAATTATTTTCGGTCGCATTTTATATGATCATCTTCATTTATTAGGCCACCGCTACACAGTACTAATATTCTTATGTGGATTTATAATGGTCAGCTATACACTAGATACAGCCTGATGTATCTTGCATCACTGATGTTGTCAAACGTACCAAGGTGTTTACCATCAAAAGGTTAAATCGCAATAATTGTAGCCAAATCCTGGACGTTCGAAGTGCAACGCTTCTAAATGCACTGCAACAGTTTTCATCTTCATTTATTGTTTTCATTATTATTAGTGAAACAAAAGAAAAAACCATAAATGGAACTACATATCTAGACTTTGCTTTGCAAACATTGGAAATAATTATGGATTGTTGTTCCAACTTATTCCTACGGCAGGTTCAAGATATACCGTTTTGGTAAAAGTACATGTGCATACTACTATTGTACTTCGCTAACAAACGCCAAACTAATCAGTGGTAAGTTGATTGGGAATGATGTATGTATAATGTATATTAATTTATATAGCACCAAATATATTCAATGATATTCGTTGGTGTTGCACATAACAACAACAATAATAATAATACAATAATAATATTACATAAAACAATTATGGTGATAGGATAAAACAATATGCATATATATATATATATATATATATATATATATATATATATATATATATATATATATATATATATATAATCTAGACAGTGATATAATGTGGTGCTATAAATAATAAAAATAAATATTACATAAACGATTACGTTAATAGGATAAAATAAAACATCTTGACAATTATACAATAGGGTGCCACAGACAAAAACAAGAGATAACACGATAAATGATTGAAATGAGTAATATTTTTACTTATTTCACAGTCAGTTTTTCTTCCCGTGACGTTTCGACTGCTATCTTCTATAGACAACTACCGCTATATGGCGACACGGTAGTCATTTTACGCAGACGTATCACTCTAGTATGTGCCCCCCGCAGCCGCGCCCTGGGTGACCTGTCCAGAGGCTAGCAGTCCCTACACCTGAAGCAACAGACAAACATCGGAGGAAGACATGCATAAATAAGCTATCACAGATCACACGACTCAACAGAATCACATCGTAGACTGTGAGGGGGCCAAGTTTGTAGACAGAGAGTCTGACTGGAGAACAAGAGGCATCAAAGAAGCGATATGGCTAAGAAAAACCAAAGACAGCATGAATCGAGATGAGGGCCGATACCGACTCTCACATATCTACAATGATCTCCTGAAGGGCCACCCAGGGCGCGGCAGCGGGGGGGGGGGGGGGGGCACACACATGAGTGATACGTCTGCGTAGAATGACTAACGTGCCGCCATCTAGCGGTAGTCGTCTGAAGAAGATTGATGATAGCAGTCGAAACGTCACGGGAAGAAAAAGGTAATCTGACTGTGAAATAAATAAAAATATTACTCATTTGAACCATCCAGTCTAATGAACACATTCACTCATATACGATCAATGGTTGGATTAAACAATTAACAAGAATAAAACTATAATATATTAATTTAATCGTAGGCTAAATTAAAATAGTGAGTCTACCTAGCACTTAAAACCTTTAATATCGTTAGCACTTCGTAAATCTTTGCCTTTGGGCAGCGCATTCCACAATTTAGGTGCAGAGTCTTTGAAAGTGCAGTCTCCCAGTGTCTTTTGCTTCGTCCTTGGCACATTTAGTGTTAGTGCATCACGGGATCTTTGTCCATGTGGTGTTTTCCTGGTGGTAAACATCTGAGTCATGTACTCGGGGCCATGACAGTGCAGTGCTCTGAAAGTCAGTAAACACACCTTGTACTTGATGCGGAACTCGACTGGCAGCCAGTTGAGTCGTTTGAGTGTTGGAGTTATATGCTCGTACTTGCCAAATCTGCGCAACACTCTGGCCACTGTGTTTTATACCATTTGTAATTTTTTTATAACGTATTTGGGCAGTCCAGTCAGCAGAGTATTACAGTAGTCAATATGCCTATGCACTAGAACATGAGTAAGCTGCTCTGCACTTTGGTGATCGAGATAATTCCATATAATATTGCTGTTGTTATGAAGTTACGCATAAGTTGCCCGACATTTCGTCTTGATATGTTGTGTTATATGTAACTGCAAACTTGCCTTAATGCAACTGATTTAATTAAGTGGGATTGTTTATTGCAAACGTGACAGGCATTATGCATTACAAAGTATGTTTTATGTTGCAAATAAAAACTGATGTTTAGCTTTGTTGAGTGCCACTAAGGTTTTTCTCGTAATTTGTCATACTAGTGCATAAACCTCCCAGAAACGCATGGGATGCACTGTTGTTTATGGAATATACAAAGGGACCAATACGAAGTTCTGCAACAACATTTTTATGTTGCATAATCTTGATGAGCGCAGCACAAAAAAAACCCAGTAAATAAGACAACAAACTATCTTCCCACATTATATGTCAGAATAGTGCATTTCATTAATAGAAACGTATAATGTCTGGAGTGATGCAAATGGCACAATATATTCTGATATTTTACAAACCCCACACAATCTGTAAAGTAATAAATTATTACACATGTGAATGGTGATGAATCAAATTAACTAAGCACTGGTCGGCATATGTATATGCATTAGCGTACAAGTGCTCTGGCGCGGGCATCCATAACAGTATGATGCCATCCGGCCGGAGTCACTACTGGCACAATACTGGATGCACATCATTATGGCATGGTGGCTTTTCATCGTTTAAATGTTTGATACAAGTTATCTACAATGGAACATCAACCTGGTTATAGTCACGTATCGTTTAGTAAACGTCATCTAGGAAGATCTTATCTCAGGTGCCACCACTGCACAAATGCTACTGTTTTCAACAGATATGTTGATAATATGTTATTAGTATCATTTTACATACCTAATTTATTATATGTATGTTTGTATCACATGATATGCATTCCTACATGGACCTTAACCGTTTGATTTGTTTTCCAATTTGAAGGCATGCACAATCAGTGTGCCACCAACCCATGCAAGAACAGAGGCACGTGTACCTCATCTAAGAGTTCATACGTTTGCAACTGCCTAAAAGGATATACAGGCATCAACTGTGAAAGTAAGTCTAACAGACCAATGCAGTAAATTGTAGGCTGAAGTTATTTGATGATGTTTTTTGTGAGCATATCCTTTGCATTTGTGCCAGTTGGGATTATAGTCATGAGATTAAAAAATTTCCTCAATAAATATGGTTTCTGCATGTCTTCCAAAAATATCAAGAGGGTAACAACACTGCTATTTTTTCGCATATTACATAGTTTTCTATAGCAGCCATATCTTCTTTACCTTACATACGTATGTCGAATGTTATTTCCAATACAGAATCGCATAGCGTTATTAAAGTTTTACACACGTTAATACTATCATGTCGTCAATAAGTGTAGCTCATATAATTATACAGTGCAGGTTATTTCATCAGCACTTTCTGTCGACAGTCTGTTCTGGCGCCTTCGTGAAGGTGCCAAACACTATCGCCACTGGAGGTGTGTGGAATGCAGGCAGAACATTGGCCAAATGCCTCGATTGGTGCATATCCGACACCGACTGCTTCGCTATCCACTATGTGCGGCAGGAACGACGAAAACGCTGCTGGGTTCACATTGACAAAGGCAGTGAAGGCCGCTTTCAGTTAGCCAATGGGATCGACTACTACAAGATATCACGGTGCACGTCCGTGAAAGGTGATGTTAAGTTATTTGAATATGAGGTGGATTGGAGCAATATAAAATGTCCACGTTGTTTCTAAGAAGTAATCCACACACTGTATGACATATTTGTATAAAGTAATTTCAGAATACGAATAACGTGATTGTATTGTCAACTAGCTGAGCTATCCGGCGTTGTATATATATATATATATATATATATATATATATATATATATGTGAGTGGTTCTAAAACGAGTGAAGATATCTGATATGCTCATACTAGTCTGGTCCACTATGTAAATTTGCATTATGTTTTGTTATGCTACGTAAAACGTATTTTTTCATGTAGATAATATACTCATGTAACATAGATCCATCTGTAGCATTTTTTAACATCTAGATAATATCGTCCTGTAACACAAATCCATATGTAGCATTTTGTAACACGTTATCTTATCAGCCATCTTGAAATAAAAAAATGGCCTGCAAATCACATCACAGGTTATATCTGGGCTTCTATGCCATGTACAATACTGATTTCGGTGGCTTGACCCACATTTTTGGGGACATGGAATTTGGTTATAACAAAGTAAAATTACTCTGTGGCCGTC
This sequence comes from Lamellibrachia columna, assembly GCA_963662155.1. Classification (NCBI taxonomy): domain Eukaryota; kingdom Metazoa; phylum Annelida; class Polychaeta; order Sabellida; family Siboglinidae; genus Lamellibrachia; species Lamellibrachia columna. Next base: position 36,686,861 of record OY759263.1, on the reverse strand, counting down.
ATATTAGAGCAAAGAGCAGAGCTGCTTGGAGGGATCTTCACGAACATCTTCAAAGCACCTCTCTTTTAGGGCCGAGTTTGTCAGGTTGATTTATTTTTGTTTTGTACTTTGTGCAGTGATTATACATGCATTAGGCCTCATGAGAGGTATTCTTCTCAAACTAAGGTCCCAGCAATCAGCGCCGTTTGTGAAGAAATTAATATCATTACTGGGCTCCTCATTCACAACTTCTAGAGCAGGTGGCACCATGAGTGTATCAACTACTTCCTGTGTGCTGACACGCGTGGTATTCTGGTACATTTAGTACATTTGTGACTGTTACTTTGGTGATTCTACTGAACATGAATCGTTTGGTTTTAATGATGGAAATAGTGTTCTCAACATACAGTGCACTCAAACTCAAGCTCAAGTATGTGCTCAAGTCTGAGATTTCATGCTCATCAGAGTGTTCGTGCTCAACCGAGGTTATAAAACGTCTTGAGTACATACTCAGCTGAGTACGAAACGACTCAGTTTTTTTTCAAATGCACAAGCGGCCAAATGGAACTCTCTTTGAAAAAAGATAACTTCCGTATATAAACAGTGGTGGACGAAGAATTTCAGCTACAAGCGTCTCTTTTGCGGGAAAAAGCGCCGGAGAAAATTCAACCCATCACCAATATCACACGCTGTGTGGAAAGTTGGGCACACGATAAATTATTTAACAGACAGAACGAGACGAGTCACAAGATCAAACTGTCTAAAACTAAAAATAGTAAAAAGTAATACCTCGCAGCCAGGCTATTAACTTCGGAATAATGAAGATATACAAAAAATTCAAAAAGTGTTATAAACTTCACAGGACATATATATATATATATATATATATATATATATATATATATATATATATATATATATATATATCTAGCTAAGGCTAAGCCCTAACTAAGCGATTTGAAAGTCGGCAACATAATTAGGTTTGCCATGAGGTATGACCATGTTCATGAATCATGGTAACTAGAACTTCTGGAAATGTACCAAGGAACATGACAAGTTGTACTTTTTCATTGAATACAAGTAGTGTTAGTATAACATAAATTTCTTTGCAAAAATATAGTATATTTATGTTGTCAAAGACAAAAGTAAAACATAATAACATTACCTAAATCCGTGGTATATTATAATGTTTTATTTTGATATTTCATTAGAATGTTCATTGTTTACATAATCTATAGATGTGTATAACAATACACACAAACTGGAAAGAGAAGTACAGAAATAAACATTTTGTGAGACAAAGGTTCAGATTCATAGTTTTGATCATCCTATTTGTACTGAATAAGTAAAAAACTATTCTGTTTAGATCATATTGTACCTATACACTTTAACTATACACTTGTCTGTTATGGTGGAACCATACATCAGAGTCACCTAGTCAGAAGACGCTTTGTGGTACACAGTAATGTATTCAGATTTTTGTGCAGTGAACCCAAAAACTACAGTATTTGTCAAAACTAAGAAATAGCTTTTTTTTTTTCCCCTTATGGTTAGTTTTGATGTGGGGTGTCACATGTTTGTGTCACGGAGATTACCCACAGTTAATAGTTTTTAGTTTAGCCTATCTTTTATATAAGTGTAATATTCCAGAGTAAAGTGATTGAATTGAATACATGATATGCTAAAATGGATTGCTTTGAATATCATAGAAAAGTTTGTATTATTCCTTAATGATTAATATTTTGATAGATAATAATACAAATGTAGTACTAACACAATATCAAACAGTAAAGTGTAACACAAAAGAGTAAACTATGTTATCATTGATTTATAGTGGTAATTCTTAATAATAATTATGATGGGAGTGCCCAAGCGAATATATTATTTGCACTTTTAATGTGCACACTATCTACTATATGGAATCATTATTTCCATAACATATATTATTTTATTCATCATAATTTAAGTTATATTTGAAATAGGTTACTGCACAAGGCAGTATACGCAGCATATGTTACTATTAGTATTATATTACATACCCCCTAGGTATATGTACTACACATGTCACTGTATTCACTAACACCTTGCTAGGATTGGGCTCATAAGGTAAACAAAGTTATGTTACCAAGTTATGTGTGACATGCCTCTTAATCATTCACTGTATAGGTATATTCGTCAGTACTTTATATTCCAATCACATACTGTTCTCAAAGTATGATGTTCTTCTTTGTCTTAGAAAAGTTGTGATATCTTTGTAACTGTTATTTGGAAAATATGTATTTACTATAAATTATAGGAAAGATGTAAACACTATATTATATAGTTGTAGTCACCTACCCTACTTCATTCTTAGATTTCCCGCGGCATTGCAGTAATGAGGCTAGAACAGCATTATGTTTAACATCACTAACCTACAATTTTACTCTTTATGGTAGCCTAAATATATACCTATCCCTATGGAAGGTTTTTCTTACATATTGTTTCCTATTGTTCAATTTGAAAAATCTCTAAAAAACCTCAACAACACTAGTGTTAAATTATCGTGGGTGTATGTGCTGCATATTTTGTATGTACATTCTACTTCGAAAGGGCACCCACTGTGTGAAGTCCTACCCCTATACCTGCCTTAGGCTTAGCCTGGGTTGTTTATATTTCATATACAGACATCCTTCGGCTTCGCGCTGGACTGCATGAATAATATAAATATAGCATGGTATGTAAGCTTAATCCAGTTGATATAATATTTAGATTAACTATATTATGTTATAAACACAATCTATATTATTTGCTATATTCCAATACCCCCAACTGAAAACTGGCGAAATGCTTTAAATAACTTAAAAAAAATTAATGCCTATTATTTACAGTGTCTGACAAAACGACGTGGCTGTATTGACAGTTCACGGAATCATTTTTATTTTGCAGCACACATACACTTCGCACATATCGTATTGGTAGGATTAATGGCCAATATAGCACATTATATATCGTCCAGCTAAACCACGTGGTTTTAATTTCTGTAGACACGTTTCGTGACTGTGACTCTGCAGTTAAAATATAATTTTGTCGTCCTGCGGCAGCTGTAAATGAATGGTCCCCGTTGCAGAAAAAGCCGCCACTAAAAGTAAACTGTCACTTGTGCGGTGTCTGTCGCTGCTGCGGTTACATTTGGCAAATTTTCTTTAAATAGTGCACTTTGAGCCCTCAAACGAAATCTTTCACAAATGTCGTATTCCAGCAGTTCTTCGTACGGATAAAACTCGGAAGTAGGCGACCCGGACGCTCAATAGTCCAGTCATTCTGTGCCTGTCGTTCAACCTCAAGCGAATTGCAATACCAAATACATTTGGTGGCATGTTTAGATTCTCACTGAAATTTAGGGGAGTACACGTAATTCATGTTGTATAACTTGTTTTCCGTAAAAACATTACAAAGATTGTATATATCATTGGAAAGGTAATACATTTAGCTGTTCAACGGTATCTAACAAGTGTAATTTCAATGAATATTAAAGCCATCATATTATTCTAAACACATTTGCAAATTATCGTAATTGACACGTACCCCGATTTTCGGCCTAGTACCGTCAATCTGTGGTTTAACATCAAACAAACTGCAATAGCAACTATGGTGGCGTACTATAAGTCTAGATTATAAGTACAAAAGTTCACCGAAATTCACTTCGTGGAACATTGTCATTTCTGACGATAATGACAAATTGTTGAAAGCCGCTGCCGGTCATTGTTTTCACTTAAATGTAGGGGTACGCGCCCTTATTTATGCTGAGTAATCTATTTTCTTTGCGCAATTTATACACAATGTACATCGCTGGAAAGGTAATATACAGATCAATCCAACAACACAGAACAGATACAATAGCCTGTTCTCCCGCAGTAACCAATTCTTCGTCTGTTGGTTTTGCTGATTCGAACACCTGTGCTTGCTTACTGAAGTGTTCGTTAGTCATAGCCTTCTTCAGAGTTGTGGCCTTACCAATCCCGTATATGCGTGGTGTGGTATCACGTCCTAGTAAAGCGTGTAAGAAGAGCATAATTATGACTGCACATAGCTGGACCAAGTGTTTCTGTGAGAGCTCTGATGTTCCAGATCTTGATTTGTTGTGTTGTGCTCTGTTTAGGCTCTGACATTAAGAATACACCAAAGGGTTCCTGTCGAAAGTGGTAACACAGCAGCACTAGCAAATCGGTGTCTTCACCAATTAGGGTAGTGTCGATTTTGTTCGATGAGTTCAGTGCTGTTTTAACGATCATGTTATCAGCGTCCTCGTTTGCATGAAAACAACAGCACCCAACTTTTGCAAGCTGTTTGCTCAGTATGTTTATGAATCGTTGCTTGTTTTCTCTGTTGGCCAGAAATTCCTCCTTCTTTATCTGCAATCGCATACGTCACTTGTGAAGTGAACTGCTGTAGAAGCACATCTGCGTGTTCGCCTTTTGTGGGTCATGTCCTTTGTTGATGTTCCAGCTTCGCAGCCATCGAATGTAACACCGTACCGTTACCGTACCGTCTTCGCACATACGTGATGTATTGTGTGCATATGCCACTGTAGGTAGTACCTCGATGCCATGCAATCCGATGCATAAGTGATCCTCCATCGAGAACATACTGCATTTCTCCACAGTTGGGTGGATATTGGGGATAGTCTCCAAGCAGATTCCACTTGGCATCACCAAGGAGGGATTTATTGGCAAGTCGCACCATCCCAGGTTCTTCGAACAAAGCAGGTGGACAACTATATAGTTTGTGCTTCAGGATCAGAGGCAGTTCATCACATATTTCTCATACTACCAGAAGGCGCTGGAAGAGGTGTTGAGAATCAACTTTCATGTCTTCATTGAACTTCAGGCATGTTTTTATCAATCAGTGTGATAGCTTGTTGTTTCCTTCTGAATGTATATCCCAGGATGCTTTCTCCGATCATCGATTTAAGGATCTGAAATCCTATTTCGTTTGCCTTGTCTACATTCACTTAATTATCGAAATGCTACGGAGACACCGATCGTCAGTGAATGGATTCCTGCTCTGCAGAACTTTCAACAGCTCTTCTGTGTCTTTGGAGTCCCGTCCCTGTCTTGCTCTAGTTGACTCTTTGTGTTGGTCACTTGTGTTGTAGGTTACCGCAGTGAGGTCTTGCAGGGTACAATTAACTATAGCACAGGCAGGCATTGACAGAAGCCAGGCAAGCCTCTGAGTCTCAGTCAGTCCACGCCCAAGCGTTAAGCCGCCTTTTGTATTCACACTTCGCATCAACACTTGCTCGATAACTAAATACGATAACACGCCTGCCCAGTAACGATCACTCCTGCGGATGTTTCCCGAGTTTGAAGCTCGTGTGAACATGCAGGGTGTTGACTCTCCAACTCCAGCATGTTGTTTACGTACACGTGCAGACATGCCATACAATGCGTGTCCAGCAGTTAGGAAGTATGGAAGTATGAGTATGTCCTTCATGTCCATACACTGCAACCACAAACAAGCTGTGCGTGATTGCTTCAAGGCTTCTGTCTGCCTTTCGATTTTGTGTATGATTCTACACAGCACATCAGCTGAGCATACCTCTTCAATAGTTTTGTCCAAAGACATCAAATTATCAAACAAACTAGCGACTTCTTTTAAATCTCCATTGCATATTGGCATATTTCCATCAAGTTGTCAATGCAACCAATAACTCTAATTTCCATGTGCAGACCACCGAGTCTGAGGACAATTTCACGTAAATCACTTGACTGTAGTTCTCTTGACACGATCAAAAAGGCTTTCCACCATAGAGGTTGATCGAACGTTAAGCATGGTCTGGGTGAACACAGCAGTAGCGACGTTTTCCAAAGCAAGTAAACGTTTGAAGTTGCATCTTCGACATCGACTTTGGATAGTCTCTGATAGACGTGGTCATTGAGTGAAGCATCAGTGGCACTGAAGTGGTGGATGTTGATGCGCCCAACAGCAGCTAGGTCTTCAGCACTTACAGTAACTCTAGGAATCGGTGTGCAGGTCTAGATGCCTGGCGAAACGGCTGCAGTAATGCCCACCCCGTGGAAGAAATTCATTCCATCGAGGGTTCGACTGTTATGGTCCACATTATCTGCTACAAACTGCACAAAATGACCCGATGCGAAGCCAGGAATGTCGACACTCAGAGTTTTTGCTGCAGCACGTTTATACTGCTGAACCTCTGCATATGAACCTCAAAAACCTAGACGAGTGAGTGACTGTATAAAACATGTAGATGCAAAATGGTGTTGCAGCTGCACCCCTAGCCCTAGCTGATGTGGTTGCATGAGAGTGCGTGGCCGACTTGCTTGGATTATAGCTTGTCCCAAAGAGGCTAACTTCAAATCGATATTTTTTCCTGACAGTAGCACTCTTAGCAGGTGAACCAGAGACTCAGGTACGTACTAGATGTTTTCTTGTACATCTGGCATCTCAGCAGGAGTTAAGTATTCTTCCTTTGCTTGCATATATTTAATGTCACTTTTAATTAGTTTTGCAGCGGTCTCCACAATTCGCAGCTGGTTGGCTTGTGAATCTATAATAGGGGTTCGCTGTGTTTAAAATGTGACCTTCACCTTCGTAATTATTTAAGTTAAACGTCTGATAAATCGTTGAATAGATTGATTCATTACCTTTCCAAAGTATGCGTCAAGTATATGAAATGCGTGACCGTGAAAAAGTGACCGGCAGCGACTTTCGACCACTTGTCATTATCATATAAAATTACAATGTTCCACCACGTGGATTTCGGTGGACTTTTTTCTGGTAACGTAGACATATAGTTTAACTAAAAACGCCATCATAATTTATATTGCAATTTGTGTGAGGTTGACCCTTTTTTGGGCGTAGATTGACTGGACAACAAATCGGACAGCGTATCTTCTCGAAACGGACGAACTTTCAACGACTTCAGTAAATTTATGCGTGAGCTGCCATTTTTATTTAACACGGCGTTGAGCCCGGTCCTGAGCATACTCAGGATTTCAGCATTTCGTGCTCAACGCTGAGCACGATTTCGTGCTCAAAATGTTTTATAACCTCGGCTGAGTTTGAGCATCATGTGAAAGCGAGGCTTGAGCATGAAACCGTGCCCAGTTGAGTTTGAGTACGGTTTATGACCTCGGGCCCTCGTGGCAGTTACCAAATATCACCTAGCCACCTTTGTATATTGCTGCCATCCCATTAATAAGGAAGTGTATTTGTCAATAGTATATGTTGGCTCATTATGATGCAAACCGCTAAAAGCCTTAACGAGGTCACTGTTTGCTTTGCATGGATTCAGCTTATTTAATAAGCATTGTGTTCACACTGTGGAACTCATGTTGGGATATGGCAATCACGCTGTCTAGGAAATAGCCTAGAGAAGAGTAACGTTGTTGACATCAACTGATATTCTCTGGTGCTGGTTTCCAGTGTTGTTTTCTTGGAGAGGTCATCCTAGGTCAGGAACTTTACTTTTGTTATATGATCCCACTAGTTCGCTTTACCACATACACGCTGCCCAAGGAGTGATGTTTTTATCTGTTCCCCTCTTGACTCTTTACTGAGAACACTTGTTTGAGCTTGTTTCCATAACACCTGTTTGGACACGAAGTTGTGCAGTTGATCGCTTTGGTCATTTAATAGTTTTTTTCCAGCGATTTCACTGCCACAGCAGAATGGGAAGCTGACCAAGAATGGGAACTGCGAGGCAGTAATTGGAATGGGTGGTTGGTTTGTTAGTATTGCCTCGCAGTCCTCATTCTCTTCGATGATATTGTTGTCGTGCTCCTGCATGGCACAAATTCATAATTTTGTTTCACTTTAAAATAAAATAACATTATTGAATTCATTGCCCCTGAAAATGTGAGCTTAGCCACAACAATTGTATGTGGTCTACAATAAAAGATATGAGCAAATGCATGCAGGCCGGCTTAACATCATGACGTAAACTGATTGATGTTAAAGATCATATACAAATATTCCAGAAGTCGTGATATATCATAACAAACAAGACCATAGGCGCAACCATAAGTAGCGGTATCGGCGCTAGGTGGCGCCACTGTAGTGACATCAAAGTCACACTAGCGCCATCTAGCATATTGTTTAGAATTAGTAGTTCATTTTTGTCCGCATGTCTTGTTACCACTAGCACCATCTAGCGTATATTTGTTTAGCTACTAGTACCTCTGGTATCCTTGTCTTTTATTTTGTCGCATTTAACCAGGTTTTTAACGAATACTGCAGAACTGTCATGCTAAGTAAGTACTATATTTATATGTATTTTATCACACAACATTCTTTCCAAACTGCGCCTCTACCGACACAAACATACACACATACGTGTCTACATACCTACATACATACATACATACATACATACATACATACATACATACATACATACATACATACTTACCAACATACATGTCTACATATCTACATACCTACATACCAACATACCTACATGCATAAGTTATACATACACACATGCATACATACCTTCAAACATACGTACCAACTTACTTACATACATACATACATACATGTCTATATACGTATATATATATATATATATATATATATATATATATATATATATATATATATATAAATATATATATATATACTAACTATAATTTAAATTTAAAAACATTCACATACTAACTCGACCAATTTTCTTTCCAAAACATTGCCTACATCGTCCGTATATGTAATATCTTGGTCTGTTTTCCTTTCAAGTAGCGACCGAATATACAACTGTACTTATATTCTTTCCAAATATTGCCTCTAGTGAATATGTGTGTACTAACTTGACCTACATTCCGTCCAATAATTTTCTCTATATACACTTACTCGACATATTTTCCTTCTCAACAACCACCTCCTAGCATTCGACCTATTTCCCTTCCAAGTAGCGCCTCTACTGACCAAATATGCAATAACTTGACCTACATTTCGCACAATCGTTGTTTCTAGCAAGCCTATGGAAACTAACTTTACCTAAATTCCTTCTCAACAACTACCTCCTAGCGTTCGAATAGGTACTAACTCGACCTATTTCCGTTATAAGTAATGCATCTAGTGAGTATGTGTGTACTAACTTGACCTACATTTCGTCCAATCGTTGTTTCTAGCGATCCTATATGCACTAACGCGACCTATTTTCCTTCCAAGTAACGCCTCTAGTGAGTATGCATGTACTAACATTGACCTGTATTTTTCCAAGTAGCGCCAGTAGTGAGTATGTATGTACTAACTTTACCCATATTCCTTCCAAGTAGCGCCTCTACCGACTGAACATGTAGTGACTTCACCTATATTCCTTCCAAGTAACCTCTACCGACTGAATATGCAAATATTCAATGATTTAATCTATAGTCCTTCCATGTAGTGCCTCTATTGACCAAATATGCAATAACTTCACCTATATACCTTCCAAGTATCGAGGCAGCAAAGCAGCGAATTAGCGAGGCAGCAAAACAGCGAAGTAGCAAAGTAGCAAAACAACGAAACAGTGCTTTGACTCATTAACTTTCAAAACAAGTAGCGAAACAACGAAACAAACTATGATATTACAAACTTCATGTTACAAACTTTCATGTTACAAACTTACGGTTTAGTTGTGCAGATGTCATATTTAACCATGCCGAAACGCTTCTATGCTATCTAAGTACTGTTTTTAGTAGCATTTTGTCGCATTTAGCCATGTCGAAACGCTTCTACGCTGTCTAAGTACTGCTTTTGGTTACATTTTGTCGCATTTAACCATGCAGAAACGCTTCCACGCTATGTAAGTAGCGCCTCTACTGACGAAATATGCAATGACTTTACCTACATTCCGTCCAAGTAGCGCCTCTACCGACCAAATATGCAAAGACTCCATCTATATTCCTTACAAGTAGAGAGGCAGCGAAGCAGGGGAGTGGTGAGGCAGCAAAGCAGCGAAGCAGCAAAGTAGCAAAACAACGAAACAGTGCTTCATCAACTCATCAACTTTCAAATTACAGATGTCCAACTTACAAACTTTCAAAGTACAAACTTTCATATCTTAAACGTTCAACTCATAAACTTTCAAAGCACAAACTTTCACGTTACAAACTTTCAACTGATAGACTTCCAACTCACAAACTTCATGTCAAAAACTTCAACTTATAGACAGTCAACGCACACACTTCATGTCATCAACTTCCAAAGCACAACGTTTCATATTGAAGTTATTGCATATTCGGTCGCTAGAGGTGTTGCTTGAAAGGTGTATGAGTGAAGTTGTTTCATATTCGATCACAAGAGGCGTTACATGGAAGGAATACACACACACACACACACACACACACACACACACACACACACACACACACACACACACACACACACACACACACACACACACACACACACACACACACACACACACACACACACACACACACACACACACACACACACACACACACACACACACACACACACACACACACACACACACACACACACACACACACACACACACACACACACACACACACACACACACACACACACACACACACACACACACACACACACACACACACACACACACACACACACACACACACACACACACACACACACACACACACACACACACACACACACACACACACACACACACACACACACACACACACACACACACACACACACACACACACACACACACACACACACACACACACACACACATATACTCACCAGAGGTGGTGTTTGGAAGAAATGTAGGTTAAGTTAATACATATTTAGTCACTAGGGACACTGCTTGGAAGGAATATGGGTGAAGTTATTGCATATTTGGTAACTAAGGGCGCTACTTGGAAGGAATATATGTTAAGTTTATACATACGTACTCACCAGAGGCGGTGTTTGGAAGAAATGTAGGTTACGTTAATACATATTTAGTCACTAAGGTGTTACAACTGACATATTTGGCCAGTAGAAGCGGTACATGGAAGGGAAATAGGTCGAGTTATTATATGTACGATCGGCAAAGGCGCTACTTGTATGGTCTGTAGAAGTTATTACATATTTGGTTGGTAGAGGCGCTACTTGGGAAGAATATAAGTAAAGTTGTTGTATATTCGGTCGCTGGGGTGCTACTTGAAAGGAAAATAGGTCAAGATATTACATATACGGAAGTTAGAGGCACTGTTTTGGAAGGAAAATTGGTAGAGTTAGTACATGAGAGGAATGTTTTTAAAGTTAAATTAATGCTAAATTCACAGTACGTACGTACGTACGTAGGTATGTTGGTATGTAGGCATGTAGATATGTATGTTGATATGTTGGTATATTGGTATGTATGTATGTATGTATGTATGTATGTATGTATGCATGTATGTATGTATGTATGTATGTATGTAGGTATGCTTGTATGTACGTATGTAGACATGTATATTGGTATGTATGTATGTACGTAAATAACGTACGTACGTACGTACGTATGTTGGTATGTAAGCATGTAGACATGTATGTTGATATGTTGGTATGTTGGTATGTATGCATGTATGTATGTATGTATGTATGTATGTATGTATGTATGTATGTATGTATGTATGTGTCGGTACAGGCACTGATTATAAAGAATGTTGTGTTATAAAATACATAAAAGTAGTGCTTAATTACCATAATAGCATTTCAATTTCTATTTCAAATTAAGTTTGCGGAAAACCAAACCTAATACCTAATATCCACTACAACATGCCAGCTCGTTTGTGCAACTTTTGTATGTAGTTTTTGTGAAATCATCAGACAAACTATTAAACTAGTTAATGCTTGTTCAAGCATTTACTGAAGTGAAAATCGAAATGCTGAAAAATAGCGATTTTATTCCATAATGAAATTTCGTAACTTTGTGATGTGATCGGCGAGAGGATGGAGGTCACGCCTATGATCAGCATTGACCCACACAATGTTTACCATATTGGATATCCACTATTTTGATCCTTACCAGATCTAACGACTAAAGTCAACTCTTTTGATGATTTGAACAAAAAGGCATTTTTTATTAAATCGACTGCGGATGTTACATCTATTCACACACTATTCACACACTACATATTTGGACACCAGTGAACCGGATTTGCGATAGGCTAAATCAGTTGAGGAAGCAATTTTAAATACCTAGTTAAATGCGACAAAACACAACTAAAAGTGATATATACATAGCATGGGAGCTTTTCTGCATTGCTAAATTCGACAATATACAACTAAAGGCGGTACATACATAGTGTACAAGGGTTTCTGCATAGTTAAATGCATGGTTAAATGCAATAGAACACATATAAAAATGGTACTTACGTAGCGTGGTAGCGATTCTGCATAGTTAAACACGACACCTATAGTGCTAAAACCGATACTTTCTTAGCGTGGAAGCATTTCTGCATTGTTATATACCTGGTTAAATGCGACAAAATAAAAGACAATGTCAAATAGGCCCCCACATATATAAAGGCTTAATAATTTCACACGATAGCATACCCTACTACAAGAAGTGGCCACTTTGAGCATGCACAACTGGAAGTGGCAGCGGAAAACGTCAGTGTCAAAGGAAAACGCCAATGGCAGCGGAAAACGTCAGTGACCCTAAGGGTATCAATTTCGTGTGATGTAGGCGCTGTTTTGCTATTTCTAAAACAAGTCGCATACGTTTCCCCTAGAACATGCCACTTCGTTGCCATGGGCATGCGCAACAGGTAGTTAATTTACAAAGTGTTTTGTCTAAAGATAGCCATTTCGTTTGACGGCATCCTCCGATGCCTGTTTCTGCTTTTTCGCCGATGTCGGATATCATAGGTACTTGTAAGTAAAAAAAAAATATGTTAGATGGCGATATTGGTAACAGAATGCATACGGTGGTGAATAATTGCGGACAAAAAAGGAACTACTAGTTCTAAAATATCCAGTAGATGGTACTAGTGTGACGTACTATGACGCCACTACAGTGGCGCCACCTGGCAAGTGGAAGGTGCTGTCACAACCTAAGGTCGCGCCCCGGTGGTGGTAGTGGAACTAAGATAGCAGCAGCCGCAACCATACCGCGTAAAGCCTATATGTTGCAGTGGGGTAAAAAACAATGAATTTGGGTATGACATCAGTTATTTGAGACACTACACACTTGGTCCAACTTCCAAGCCTCGGTTAGGGCTAGGGTAGACTCGACGACTGTGTCTACTAGCTTGTACAAACTAAACATGGAATTTAAAAACAGTTTGATAAATAAATACAACACTATTGTACATACATTTACATTTATGTTTTCTCTTTTAGGTTTTTGTTCACGGACATTTGTTTACTGCGGTGTGAATCCGAAGGCCTCGGCTAATAAATAATGGTTTGACACAACTCGCTGTCGCTACTAACTTTGTTTTTGTGACTGTGACCGCGTTGTTGACTAGTATATGTACGGAATGACTTGAACCCATAAGTTCATAACAGCTGCACCGTCAGGATCGCCGTAGGTAGACATTCTGCGCGATCAAAATCTTGCTAAAAGTTAAGTGCCTATAAACCAGCGTAGGCGAAATTGGTTTGTTTGGCCAAAATGATGTCACGCGGCCTGACATCTAACGGCAAAAATCCATAAGCTGGTTTCGAAAAGTGCCTTCTGGAGTTGAGGTATATCCCCAGTTTTATGAGTAAATTAATATTCTTTTTACAATTTTATGACTGAATATGACTAAAGGGATACAATTATGTCCAGAAACAGTGAATACAAGTAAATGGTTCCGACCTTTACATATGATCTTTGACATGATTGCACTTATAATTCCCATCCTCCGAAACAACGGCACACTTGCTATATCATCCCTGTTGCTGTTCGTTTATGATGCTATGGTGTTTTGAAGATGGGTGTTCGGGGATTTAATCAAACCCCCCCCTTATGATCAAACTGCCGATTCACAAAGATACCTGTTTTGAAATACCTTGTTCGGTTTGCCCGCTGGTGGACGCAGAGAGGTAATTTTAAATAAATTAGGGAACCTTCGAGCTGCAAATCATATTTACGTGCATTGTTTATAGTTCATTCTGCGTGGGGTTTGTAATGTTTTGTTTTTGGTAAGAACATCAACCTTAATTGTTATACGCAAATTCAAAAAAGAGGACTGGAAAGGATATAGGTTACACTAATGGGCTTTGGAATCATCAGTTATATTACATTAGAACACCTCGACGCTGTGCGACTTGCATAAATGCTTAACAAGCTATGTACAGTAACTCAGTAGATTTTTTATTTTGTTATGAACCCTCACCGTAGAACCCTCACCCCTTTCTAAAATTGTAAATCCGCCCCAGGGATTTTAGATTCTTAAAATTTTGGAGACAGGAGAAGTTATGTTTTATGTCTGTGCAGGGCCACACCCGTGCAGTACAAATCCTTGCTGGAATGGCGCCACGTGCAACGAGTCAGGAAAAACGTATCGCTGTGTGTGCCCAGAAGGTTACGAAGGTATCATTTGTGAATGTAAGTGTTGCCATGCTATGCCATTCAACTTCTCAAATATGTAAGTTCAGGAATTTATATACATTGGAATTACAAAGCGCTGTTGTAGCCAGGAATATTTGTGTATTTATTGTTACAACTGGCTCAATCGTATTGTTATTCGTTAACTTTAATTAATTTTACTCTGATTATTGGAGAACAGCTTGCTATTTGTCTTTGGTCACTTTACTAACTAACTGTAAAGAATGATATACATTTTAGAATGTTGTGTTGTCTAAGTTGTCGAAGCACCTTTTGGACCAAGCTAAGTCACAAGTTCCGGAACCAACGACAGCCTTTTGGTTGCTGGAAAAGCAGTACACTAGATATGACTTGGGATCAATGACATGATAACAATTCCAATTCCAAATGCATACAAGTAGTTAGTGAGCCGACAAGAATGAGCAAAAGAGGGTCCATGTTGGGAGATAACTAAACATATACATTGGGGAAAACCGGAGCGATGTTCCCTGTGTGACAATATAGGGAAATATGTGTGTTACCGCTCATGGGACGACAGTGCCTCTTAGCTACTAAAGCACTACATCAGCAGCATCAACGTTATCTGGCGGCGACGGACGGACGAATGACGAAGAGGTCAAAGGGCGGACTAATGACGAAGAGGTCAAAGGGCATTTTTTGTAAGGGGTTGTCATCTAATAGGATCAAAGGGGGTGCGGTGGTAGTACCGCCTGAGGATTGTTTGAAGGCATCTAGCAGGGGTCAAATGTCGTCTAATGGGCCATCTAGCAGTGGTGTTATCGCCTGAGGACTAATCGTTGTTCTGTCTTGAATTCTATCAAAGGCATCTTCCATATTCTGCATTTCAAAGTCACTGTTCGAAAGGATAATGGTAGTAGGAGTTGAACAGCTTGGTGCCTTGTCTGTAAAGATTACATCACTATCTTCATCGCTAGTTTCATCTATACACCTTCGCACGTTCGACGCGTTAGAATAGAATGGACAATCAGTTGGTAGGTAGGTAGGGAACTTCAGTGGTCACTTCTCTGTCGGCGTCTGTCGCTTCCTGGAAGCAGGTTATGGGCCTACCACTTCCAGCACTGTCATATTGTCACTGACAAAACTACCGTTTGTCTACTTCATTGATACACCACGGGCAAAAGTAAGGGCATTGAAGCGTTCAGAATCTGAGATCAATCCAGTAAAGGTATTTGCATCAAACCCCACCAGTTTTGTCACGTAATCATCAAGTAAACTTACCCATAACCGAGTGCCTTCCCAATCGGTCAGTAGAACACGCAACGCGAATCCATGAGTCGTACTCGCTGCCACTTAACACGAGGGATGCACTATCTATTTATATTGCATTGCACAAGTCACGATGAGAGGTGGTCGATCAGAATCATAAGTACCATTACCTTCCGTTTTGTAGCTTTGCGAGATTCGTATGTTCTTCTTCTTTCCGCTTCACGTCCAGCTTCCGTTGAGCCATGGCAAGTGAATCGAGCAATCGAGAGAGAGAGAGAGAGAGAGAGAGAGAGAGAGAGAGAGGGGGGGGGTCGCACCAGGCCGCCAACGGGGTTTATATCGTAATTTCTTATCTCAGTTCTGTAGCACCGGCGGAGTGCGCGTCGTATAGTATTACAAGCGAATTGTTTTTTCTGCAACTTCGGAGAAACATTTCTGCTTTCTGTCTGATGCAACTTCGAATTTCCATGAGAATTTCGCCAAGCATATCCCGTCCGGACCCTCCATTCCTGTTTCTTTCCCAGTACCCCTCGATGTTATTTATCCATTCCATCAATGGAGCATCATTCGTGTCCAATATACAGGTCCTCAGACGTGCATTTCTGAATTTAGTTATCAGCAATGACAAATCCATATAAAAATAACAATATGTGAAGAGAAACATAACATCTAGTTTACATTTTATAAATTTTTTGTAGCGACTAACTGGAGTAAAAATGACTTGATGTAACTGAAAAAAATAATTAAAAGGTAATTGAAAATACCAATTACATTGTACACCCCGTAGTCAAATCAAATTCCAATTACTTTTAAAAACGAAATATCAATAACAATTCCAATATTGGAATTGACGTTTCGATTCTAATTACAATGTAATTTACCAAAATTGTACACTAAATGCATGATAGCTAAACCTTTAGAGATGTATTAGTCTCTTTTTCAGGACTGAAATCTGCGACTGTCATTTATAAACGATTATATTGACTATTTAGCGGATATAATAATAATACATCGTTGTCGGTATATGAATGCATATAAAATCAGTTATACATTATTTAACATTTCACTTTAAGGCCATCGCCTTATCTAATATACAGCGGTAGCTCTCTAAACTGTGTTCCATACAATGTCAGTGTGCTATGCCTTAAATATATTTCGCAATTGTCCACTGTTTTGTATAGTTTGCGTTGGGACATTCTGGAAGTTTGAAGACACGTATGTACCGGGAGCAACTTCGTATGGATCAATGGCTATAACAAATTGTCGGTTGTTGTGTATCGGCCATTTTGGTTGTGTTGCCTATGAATATGAAACAGCCAGCGGTACTCAATGCTGGTTACACGAGCATCGTATAATGGTTGACCAGCACTTGCACAAAAATGGCATCGACCACTACCAAGTAACACGGTGCATTTTCCCAGAAGGTAAGTTACTTAATTAATAGGGGCCACCAAATGGAAAACATTAATAGTTTTCATATTACAGGAATTATTCTTGTGTGAGGAAGACAATAAATTACGTAAAGTAGATATTTCAATGTTTCGCTTTAGCTGAAATCACTAAGATCATGAGAATAATCAATCGTACAAGTGAATAATAGTGAATATGCATTTTGGATTATCGTAAAGAACGCATTAACAACTGGAGGACAGTATTTCCACGACACACCGGCGAAAGTGTTTACCAGTCTTGATATCTATTTGTAATAAAGATTGTAAATCACAACAGCTTTAACCCAGATGATGCCGACGCTGACAGGAAGATTGCATTTGGGTGACCTACGATTTAAACTTTGCCCATACATAACTACCATACGCTCTCCCAACAACATTGACGTTCGCGATGTCGCACATTGTTTTGCAACGCAAACATGTTTAACCGATGAACATTTATGAGTTCGCTAAAGTTCACATTTTGAATATGCACGTTTTCGTGAAATATTCGATGTTGGCTTGAAGTAGCTCGCTGAAGCCATTGCCAAATAGTCGACTTGTCGCAGTAAAATTGAATTTATCCACCCAACTTATATTGTATTGCCTTTATATTATATCACTATAAATGATTATCATAACGTGAGTTTCATCGTATTTTATTCTAAATCAATGCCATTATGAAAGGGGGAATCTTGAGGAATCTAATGCTCGTGTGTAGAGTCGCAATTTAACAGTCAACTAAATGTTGCGATTATCATGCAACTTTGCAACACAACAGAACATATTATTTTCTTCACCCCAACAAACTGTCGGATGAAAGCATAAAAAGGTCTATATACTCTCCAATTATTGTCTACATTATACACATTATGATTTAAACCCAAACAATAAGCCCCGAACATTTAGTTGAAGTGGCAAACTTTCGCCGTAACATCGCTAACAACCAGCAGCCATGCAGTTGCTATGCTCGCGCAGCAAGACACTCGTTTCTCTTGATATTATCGAATCTTTTTCGCAACTTCGTTATGAAAAAAGATGTGTAGTAAGCGAACGGCAGGCATCACCTAACATACTTAAATTCCCACCCCCGCCCCTCACACATACTCACATCATACATTACTTGAAAGTTGTCTCCCCGTCAAAAGTGCATAAGGTGTGTAGCAGAATTCAAACAGCATCACCGTGAAATAACGAATTTTCGCAATTGTTGCGAAATTCCGCAGAAGTTATATAATTGTATTGACGGTGTATTTAATTTACCTCAATAAACACACCCATATTACATAACATTTAGTTTAATGTATCCCCGTCACAAAGATGTAAAATATGGATATGTACAATGGTGCAATAAGTGGGGAACTAAGGTCAAACATGGTCACCGTCAATCGATTAATTTTCGAGATCGTGCCATTCCACAAACGCTATGACATTACTATGATTGTGTAATCACTTTACCCCCGCATGCACTCATATTATATTCCATTTGAAAGCTAAATGTTTCCCCGTCAAAATTAGGTATGAAGTGGAGATAAAAAGTGGGGCAATAGGTGTGGTGAAAGAAAGTCGAAAAGAAAGTCAAACAAGGTCGGTTTAAAAATTGCACCATAACGCAGACATACAACATTATAATGGCTGTGCGTTTCCTTTACCCCACCACACACACAGCCACATTATGTACCACTTCAAAACCTAGTGTCTCCCCATCACAAAGAGGAATGGTGTGGAAGTGGAACAACACATGTTCAGGGAGATCAAACTTGATCACACAGTCAAATGATAAATTTTCGAAATGGCGCTGTTCCGCAAATGTTATTTGATTACAATGCTTGTTTATTTATTTTTGAAATATTATTACAGCACTCATATTTGAACCATAATAATGCTTATTTTTAAAGCGCCACATCCAATACAGGTCACTGTGTTGGTACAGAAAAGAAGATTGAAATAGCATATTGATCAATAATATACACGCGATAAATGTCTGGGTGAAGCTGGATTGCTGGACTTAACTGACCACTCAGATGCTTACGCCCCTTCCACTGCAGACCAAATGTTTGCTGGCAAACAATTCAAGCAGGCTGCATGAGGCTTAACTCTGGCTTTTGAGGAGTATTCAAAATGTGTCGACATATGTTGCATTTATAATATCATAGCTTTGATAATTCAGAAGAAAAAAATTCATAATATAGCCATGTTTTAGAGAAGTTCTAGAGTGAAATAAGCCAGTGATGAGTGTGAAAGTATTATGATAAAATATCCATTACTTTTTTAATATCTTAGTGGGCTATTATTCCGTCATACGGCGGCCATTTTGCTTGTTGCCATGGAAACGGGGGGTGTGGCAGAAAACAGGATTTCAAAAAACTGTCACGGTTGTGGAGTTGTCTGGCGCATGCTGCATCCTTAATATACGTCATTGTGGCTGTTTTGTTGCTTTCTGGGAATACAGATTATCTCGGTTCATGGAGTTTGGCACATTGAACTGCAATTGAATGTGGCGTTCTACAAAATAAATAAAGCATATAAGACCATACACAAAGAGACAGGAGCCGCACATAGAAGATATAACTCGTCTGTTTGTTCTGACTTGCCTAAACGATTCTGGTCTACATCAAAAGCCTAAAAGTTGACAATTGGAATACGAACCCTAACCAAAGATCACAGGTTAGAATAAGACAACAGAGTAAAAACCGAAAATCTCAATAACCAATTCAAGTCAGTCTTTACAGACGAAAACATTAACCTACCACAAGAACTAAACACAAACATACCAGCCATGCCTGACATCATCATCACAACAGAAGGGGTTGCTAAACTACTTCACGGCTTAAAACCAAACAAGGCGACAGGACCCGAAGAGATGCCTGCCAGAATCCTCCAACTTGCCGCCAGCGAATTGGCTCCAGCTCTCAGTCTAATATGTCAAAGATTACTCATCAGAGGGGAACTCCTACTCTCTTGGTTAAGTGCCAACATCATTCCCATCTTCAAGAAGACGGGTCCCTTGCATCACATTATCGTCCCATATCCTTAACATCGACATGTTGCAAATTCCTTGAATACATTGTAAATTCATCATGAACCACTTTGACCTATATGCAATCTTAACAGACAGACAACATGGCTTCCGCCGTAAACACGCAACAGAATCTCAACTAATACTCACCACACACGATCTAGCTAATTCTTTAAATAATAAATCCCAGACTGACATGATAATAATGGACTTCTCAAAAGCATTTGACACCGTCCCCCACAACCGACTTCTAAATAAATTAAACATATATGGCATCCATAAAAAAACACACACCTGGATCTCAAACTTCCTCAAGTGTCGTGAACAGAGAGTTGTTGAGGATGGAGAACGGTCGACCTGGACCAACGTTGTTTCGGGTGTACCTCAGGCACGGTACTGGGACCGTTACTTTTCTTGGTATACATTAATGATCTACCTGACATTAGTCACTCCACTGAGAAATAAAACAAACTGAGTTTGACTCACAAAAACTACAGAAAGATCTAAACAGACTGACACAATGGAAACTTTGTGCCAGATGCACTTCAATCCCCAAAAATGCTTCGTTATGAGACTTACACATGCAAGATATGTAAAATACTTCAATTACACACCAGGAGATTAAATTCTACAGGAAATTGACAGCCATCCCAATCTAGGAGTCTGTGTCGCTAAAGATCCCTCCCGGAATAAACACATCCACCAGATCACAGCCTCAACAAATCGTACCCTTGCATTCGTCCGACTTGTTCGTCCACTCCTAGCATATTCATCATCCGTGTGGGACCCCCACACCCAGGTCTTCATTAACAAAATAGAGATGGTGCAAAGACGGGCGGCTCGCTTTTGTCACAGCGACTACACATCCAGAGAAACTGGGTGTGTGTCAGAAATGATAAAAAAATTATACACAGAGCAACTAACTACCAGGAGAACAAATATATGTCTCACCATATTTCCATCCACGGTCATCTATCCTTGCCTGTCGGAAACCTCCTCCAGCCCGTCCAACGCCACTCACGGCATCTAAATAGCAAAGCCTTCAACACCATTTACACCAGCAAGAACTGTTCTTATTTTCCCCGAACAATAAAATATTGGAATTCAATACCAGACGCAATAACCGGCATCACAAAACCATAGCAATTTAACTATCAAACATTTAGTCCCAAACAAACACGACTAAATAGCATGCGCACCAAACCCTGACCGTTTGACTCCATCGGAGTGTTTGCCAGTACCACTACAAGAAGAAAACACTAGTTGTACTAAACCATCAAAATTTAATGTACATGACAGCTGCAATTATCAGGTGGCAAACAACTGAATTTCACATTGTTATGCTATGTGCTTCTTAAAAACATCGTGGCATAACTTCCTTAGTTGGGCTTCCGTCGTACGGATTCCCCTATCTAACCTGTGTACTAACACGTGGAGTCGTTTCTATTACATAAATCAGGTATGATGTATTATGACGTTATTCATTCATAATTATATAATGAGTGTAACACCATTGGAAAGAGTATTCAAATATATGTTTTTCACTGATACCACATTTGCAATGGTTGGCAGAGTTTTGTTGATGAAATTAACTATATATATCCATACCCCAGTCCTTACTTTAAAACTTTGTTAATGACACTGGTTGTATTAAACCACCAAATACACAAATGCAAGAATTCCTGGTGGCAAATAACTGAATGTCACACGTGGATGTTATAAGCTTCCTAAAAACATTGTGGCGTAAATTACCTAAATGGGTGGTTTACCCTGGTCTGCCCATGGACATCATAGTTCACATTTGCTGGTTTGCAAGCTTCTTATAACATTGAAAACAATATGAAAATGATCTGAAATTGTAAGCTAATCTCATTATTGTCCAGCTAGCTAAATACATTGCTATGTTTTACTCACATGTCAACAGAGTTGTGAACATGCTTATCATAGTTATATGATACTTCACTGTTGGTGTCATGAGAGTGTTACCAGTCAGATAATATCACCAGTGCCGGAGGCATGACTAATGTTATAAGGCTGGTGATACTCGAGTTATATAATGTCAAATTAACACTTGAGCATACTTTTTAACTTCCTACTTTTGTAAATATGCTGCTGGGCCTGTTCCATGAAGTATTCGTACCGTACGAAGGAACTTATGCAGACGTTTGACGCAGATTATACGTAACTCAGAGCAAGAACAGAAAACACGCAAAGCGTTCGAACAATCGCGTGTCTATGCCAATGGGCGAATTTGATTCAAACGTCAGCTGGGTTCTCAGAACGAGGCAGCCTTGCGTTATCTGGGTTGATAAATCACGGTAAAATGCTCAAGATCAATCAGGTAGTCTTATTACTGTGATGTATCCATCCAAATAATGTACGGCTGCCTCGTTCTGAGAATGCTATGTTAAACATACGTTTGTGAACGTCTAGTGGTTATCAGCATGGCTAGCCGTTGTATAATTAGGGAGTGATACACTGTTTGTTGATGTCACGAGTGTTACCAGCCATATAATATCACGAGTGCAGTATGCTCTTCCCGTTATATAACGGCAAATTAAAACTTGAGCATACCTTTTCACTTCCTACATTTGTAAATATGCTGCTGAGTCAACTTCGCGAATCATTCGCACCGTACGAAGAAACTGAGTCGGACGATGGACGAAGATTACGTAAATCACAACAATCACAGAAAACACGTAGAACGTTCGAACAAACGTATGTCTATGCCAAGGCGCGTACTCGATCGCGTTCGAAATTATTCAAACGTCAGATGGATTCTCAGCACGAGGAATCCGTGTGTTATCTGAGTTTATATCGAGTCGATGTCACCACGGCTAGCCGTTGTATAACATGTCACAATAAATATGTTAAACAAATAATCTCTCCAGAACATCGGTTTTACGCATGAAAAACATTGTTATTTCCCTGTTTTCCATTATGTAAGGCATATTATTTAATCGTTGGAAGTAAACGAAATGCTTGATGGTTGAACAACATTATTTAATTGTTTTTTAATAATACAGTTCGAACTAATTACCCTTTTATCATCTTCTCTGTATCAGTCGTAGCTGTGAGGACCATTGACTAAATATAGTATAGTTAATTTATACTTGCATAACATGTCTTAGGATTATGCCCGTTTACATAGTCAAAGCCTATGCAGGGACATTACATATAGTTATTTATGCATATGTATGCTGTTTGATATTGTTTTGCAAACTACATTCTATTTAACACACATACATTAGCAAGAGCAGTTAGAACTCTGTTTAAACATATAAAACAATTCAACACAGTTGAACGCATGTTGACTCGGGTAGTAGAATGTCATATAATAATTTAAATTAACCACTGGTTTATTACTGTTGGACATTGGGATGTTGGACATATTTTAGCGGAAAATGACAGTCGCCAGTTTATGATAGCAACATATTATAAAAATAGATACTTAGACAAAATTGACTTTTGGGTTTGGACTAGTGATGTCTAATACATGTCATAGCAACATTTTTGATCAGTAGGAGTTCATTAGTATTAGTATTATTAGGGTGACTTTGTGGTGAGGACATTTAATTTTTTAACGGAAATTGCACCATTAAATACAAATTTACCGTACCTACAGCTACAATGCTTACCAAACTTGTCATGTTTACTTCAATGATTTATGGACAATTTAACATAATTGGTTGTTTCTTGATAACTTGCTTCAAATAAATTGAAGTGGGACTAAGAAATATGAGCGGCATATTCTGATTGCCTTTAATACATGTTGATTTATCTTCACGAAATACTACTGCCACTGCATGATAATCACACTGAATTAATTACACATTGTGAATTGTTTGAATACAATGAAAATTGTTTGTAAACGAACACCGTGCTGCTCCCATGGAGGGGGTGGCAGCACGTATGACAACAAATAAGAGCAGAATCAATGCAATGTCGGCAGCAACACACATTATGTTGTGTCATAATTTATATGTTATTAAAGTACACGACTTATTTACTAAAGCTTTTGTGAGAAGAAATATGTTAATGTATATATATCGACAAAGTTTCTTAACATGTGGAACAACACAGTCCATGGGCCAGACAAGAATTGACTTTCAAATTGGTGACTTACGCCCTATATGATTCTCAGTTATATCAATGTGTGAAGTGTCTAAAAATATGGGATGGACGTATGAGTAACTGCCATTTTCAAAGGTAAATCATAGTATTCAAAACAAATGCTCTATGGCAAGATCTAATGGTTGGATCTTATAGTTGCATAAATAAAAGTTGTTCAGCATAATTTTCTGAGTATGGCATTACTCGTTTAGACAATGTAGCATTGCTACGGCTTTGCCGATTTGCGTGAAATTTCGTGCGAATACACAAACGTACGTGTACTACCAAACCGTGATATCAAATGTAACAAAAACTTACACGTCGACTTATTAATTAAATAACTACAACATTTAGTTTTCTAAAAAAAAATGTAATTCCTTTATTTATTTGTATTTTGTGTGTAATTCGTTTTTATTTATTATTAAATAGGCACTAGACCAATACAAAATGTAACCTCATCCGTCGCGTGAAAATATTAACATTGCCACGGTCTGTTTTTTCTCTGGCTGGTTTGCATGACATTTTATAGAAACACGCAACAATACATCCACTTGTGGTGTCAAATATTTTCCAGTCTCAAACCCCACAGTGAACGGAATCTAAATTGCATAGAGTGTAGCATACCATGATACAAAATATTTTGGCATGAATCCGGTGTTTCGCTTGCAAATTCGTGTATGCTTTTATGTGTTGATTATAACAATCACTGTCAGAATAACTGGTCCTGTTTTTCACCAGCATCTTTTTAGCCATGTTCAAGCAACGCTGCACCTTTCACGCAGCAGTTAACTTCAAGCCATTGAGCATACACAAGCTGTCTAACTGGCGATAACTAGTTGCATGATAGGAGACATCATCAAGACATTTGGAGCTGGCAGGCATGTCATCCACCGGGTTGTTAGGTCTTCTTTGACGTTAAGTTCTCACCGGTAGCTTGATGATGACGCTGGGGTAAACGGAGAGCTTTATAGTGCCCTTAGATGGCAATTTGGTATTGTGCATGGCGTGTGTTTACTGCGGCGTGTCCTCGCAGGATGCGAGCTCTCAGGATTCGATGTCGCCCTTCTTTGGACAAAATATTTGATAGTGCATTGACACCAGGTACCCTCGCGTTCTTAGAGTAGGGCCTGTACATTAAAAAAAATTTCCTTTGCTTTCAAGGGAACTTACAGAGTTGCAACCAGTCCACGAGCTCTCACAGTCCTGAGCAGAATCCAGTCCACGAGGGAAGCTCTCACAGTCCTGAGCATGCTTAACACTTCCAATAGTGCAGCCTATTTTGTTATGTCAATCATTCTGATGCAATATTTTGTCGCACGCCTAATGTTGCTGATGATGGCACTGCTAAGTGAAGTTAGACGATGATGGCATCAGCATTATCTGCCACAACAAAACAACCTGGTTCATCACTGCCGCGTGTTGTGCGTGTAAGATTGGAGGAGAGGTGCGCGGTAATCGTGTGGTAGAGCGTGTTGTGCGTGTAAGAGTGGAGGAGTGGTGCGTGTTCTGCGTGAAAGAGTGGAAGAGTGGAGCGTGTTGTGCGTGTAAGAGTGGAGGAGTGGAGCGCGGTGATCGTGTGGTAGAGCGTGTTGTGCGTGTAAGAGTGATGGAGTGGAGCGCGGTGATCGTGTGGTAGAGCGTGTTGTGCGTGTAAGAGTGGAGGAGTGGTGCGTGTTCTGCGTGAAAGAGTGGAGGAGTCGACCGTGTTGTGCGTGTAAGAGTGGATGAGTTGAGCGCGGTGATCGTGTGGTAGAGCATGTTGTGCGTACAAGAGTGGAGGAGTGGAGCGCGGTGGTCGTGTGGTAGAGCGTGTTGTGCGTGTAAGAGTGGAGGAATGGAGCGCGGTGATCGTGTGGTAGAGCGTGTTGTGCGTGTAAGAGTGGAGGAATGGAGCGCGGTGATCGTGTGGTACAGTATGTTGTGCGTGTAAGAGTGGAGGAGTGGAGCGCGGTGGTCGTGTGGTACAGTATGTTGTGCGTGTAAGAGTGGAGGAGTGGAGCGCGGTGGTCGTATGGTAGAGCGTGTTGTGCGTGTAAGAGTGGAGGAGTGGAGCGCGGAGGTCGTGTGGTAGAGCGTGTTGTGCGTGTAAGAGTGGAGGAGTGGGGCGCGGAAGTCGCGTGGTAGAGCGTGTTGTGCGTGTAAGAGTGGAGGAGTGGAGCGCGGAGGTCGTGTGGTAGAGGGTGTTGTGCGTGTAAGAGTGGAGGAGTGGAGCGCGGTGGTCGTGTGGTAGAGCGTCGGGCTTTCTGTCGAGGGGACCGGAGTCCGAAATCACCTGCTGGCGTTTCGAAACTTGAGCAATTTCGTTCACCCCACTTTGCCCATGTCGGTCGGAAGAGACACTAATAGAAACACCTAGGAATCGCTCCAAGTGAACATTCCAGTCCAGTTGCCCTCCGTGTCACATCTAACCATAACAAGCAAAATGTTGACGATACGTAAGTAATCCAGAACCTTACTAGCTGGCTACGATTTTAACGTAAAACATATATGCAGCCCAAGTGCAAGTCCACAATATCTGTGCATAAGTGATCGTTCAAAGCATGACCAATAGTTTCGTGACAGGACAGGCGTTCACATGCATACTGTACAGTGTGTTGGTGGTACTGTCAAGCTAGGGGCAATATTCAGGATGATCTGACTCCGTCCACTTCTGGAATCCCTTCACCGCAAGCTGCTTCAAAGCTTTGTATGTCGGCTAGACGAATGCACGTTTATGTTGTTTGTATTGCAAGATCCTGCTAAATGCTAGATATGAAGTTGCAGATGGTATGAAAAGTATCCCTCTTGTGCACAGTTTTTCCGTACTAGTTGGGATGCTTTCACGCTATTTCAGAAACACAGCGAAAATACCTTGATCAACGTCACCACAGTCTGAAGCGAGGACATTATATTCAACCGATTTTTTAAGTTCTTGGAAATTAGACATTACTGTCACAAGTGCGGGGACAGTGGACTATTAGTCCACGACATCTTCCTCCATTTCAACATGGTTCCTTTTGATGATGTTGAAAACCGTGCACGGGCTGTTTCTTTCTGATCCGACGGGTCGAACAAAAACGAGTCAACACCCACAGACGGTTGCTTCGATGTGTTGTTGAAGCTGAATCTTCTAAAACAATCGGCTGGCTTGACTTTGGGCGGAACTTCTCTTTTCCCAATGCTGTACACTGGACACAATTCAGACGGTTGGACGGATAGCATCTTGTCTGTTTCACCAACATTATAGGTTGGCTGTATTGGCATACACAACAAAGACTTCGATTGGACAATGACGACATTGACTCTGTCTGATGTTTCTCCTCCACTTAGCGATTCTTCTTGCCTGTCTTTGTTGTAGAACGCCAATATGAGGCGCCGTAGCGGCCAAAAGGAGGACGAAATGGCAAAACCTGTCGAGTCCTGCAAGAACCGTCGAGTTCTGTCTGCAATAACCGTCAAGTTCTGTCTGCAAGAACCGTCGAGTTCTGTCTGCAAGAACCGTCGAGTTCTGTCTGCAGGAACCGTCGAGTTATGTCTGCAAGAACCGTCGAGTTCTGCAAGAACCGTTTAGTCTGGTTACCACTGAAAATAGCGTTGTAAGATGTGTAGTGACGTAATGCCGCAAAAACATAATATACTACCCACATAAAAGTTACTAAAAGTTACCATAACAGAGTAATTTATATTTAATATATTTTCCTGAATCAATAACAAAGTCATTCTCACAGAGAACAATGAATGGGAAAACATCCTGTAAATGCTACCAACGTAAATGTGCTTAACAGCTAAATTTACATTTAAAACAACAATGCCACGAGACTGTCTGCACAACACATAACGAATTCAGTGTTGTGTGTGAGCTGTCGTGGCTTAGCGGTAGAGCGTTCGCTTAATGTTTGCAGGATCGCGGAACATCCGATTAAATGTTATTTCTCGTTTAATGTTATTATTATTATTTTATCAATCATATTTACTGCAATATTCGCTTTTGCTTAATTTCGTTGATTGGCGATGTACAATACTAATTATTTAAGTGTGGCTTAGTAGCGACTAAACAACTAAACTGGTTGTGACGTTAGCAGATAAGATATGCAGCTAGAAACTATTTTTATCAATAAATTTTAATAGTTTTTGCAATGTATGCCTTTTAAAATAAATAATATATGTGATCCCTTATAAAAGTATCACCAATGATCATATTTTGAGGTTATGTGCATATATTAAAACACTTTTATTTCAGATGAAGAAGAAGAAGAATATTTTATTCGACCCGTCATACACTTCACATAATACATATATATCCATGTTGAATTATAATTTTACACAATACAGGTGTATATGGTTGTAAGTAAACATGGTATATATGAAGGTAAATAAAAAATAGGGTCAGGAGACTCCTCTTTGACTTTGATAGTTGCTATCGAGGAGCTACCTTACATATTAAAATTAAACTAATTTTGGAAAAAAATTAAGTTTAGTGTACTGAGCAAATCCATGTAAGCTGTGTGTAGTAAGCTTTTCTTTAACTATAGTGGGAATATTACTAAGTAAAAATGGTAAATTATGCCGAAGACATTTCCTTGCTAATTAGTGTTTAGTTTTATAAGTATTTATTTCATTTCATTCATATGTAGTACATACTAGAATATGTTAAACATCCAAACAGTGAAAATAGTGCTCATCATTGAAAAAAATTGCTATTTATTTCCAAACATGCTTCGTACACTTTCACTGTCTTTATGAGTTCATTCTAATTGACATACTTGTTATAGTTCATCTACAAAGTTGGTATAAAATGTCATTTACGTCTTATATATTTTTAGAAATATTACTAATTAATGGTACTAAACATGTATTAGTAAAAGAAAGAAATTATTTTGGAATGGGTTTATTAATAAAATTTTCATGTTTTATTGCACACCAAATTATAATGAAATGTGGTATATTACTCACCATTCTCTCTATTTTAGCAGTGTTTGATAGTGTATGCAAGTATTCGTAGCATACAATGATGAGGTAGTGCAAGATGACCATGTTTAAAAGCAATGTGAACCCCAGGGGTGGGAATGTCTCCATCCCAGTTGCGAACATACGAATGTCACCAAATGTGACTGTAAATTCATCATCTGAAATAAAGGTTTATAAATGTTTTAATGCATGCACCAGTTACACCTAACCTCAAAATATGATCATTGGTGATACTATCATAAGGGATCACATATATTATTTATTTTAAAAGGCATATATTGCAAAAATTATTTAAATTTGTTGATAAAAATAGTTTCTAGCTGCACATCCTATTTGCCAACGTCATAACCAGTTTAGTTGTTTAGTCCGTGACTAAGCCACACTTAGAAATAATTTGTACTACACATTGCCAATCGGCGAAATTAAACAAAAGCGGATATTGCAGCAAATATGATTGATGAAATAACAATAACATTAAACGAGAAAAAAAAAACTTAATCGGATATACCGCATATTGAAACAGGGATGCTCCAAACACAAAGCGAACGCTCTACCGCTAAGCCACGACATTTCACACGGAACGTTGCACTAAATTCGTTATGTATTCTGCAGGCTGTCTCGTGGCATTGTCGTTTTAAATGTAAATTTCGCTTTTAAGCACATTAACGTTGGTACCATTTACAGGATTTTTTCCCCATTCACTGTCCTCTGTGAGAATGACTTGGTGAGTGATTCAGGAAAATGTATTAAATATAAATTACTCAGTTATGGTAACTTTTAGTCATCACATTTTACAACGCTATTTTAAGTGGTAACCAGACTTAACGGTTCTTGCAGAACTCGACGGGTCTTGCAGAATTCGACGGTTCTTGCAGGACTCGACGGTTCTTGCAGACATAACTCGACGGTTCTTGCAGAACTCTACGGTTCTTGCAGAACTCGACGGTTCTTGCAGGACTCGAAGGTTCTTGCAGACAGAACTCGACGGGTCTTGCAGAACTCGACGGTTCTTGCAGGACTCGACGGTTCTTGCAGATAGAACTCGACGGTTCTTGCAGAACTCGACGGTTCTTGCAGACAGAACTCGACGGTTCTTGCAGACATAACTCGACGGTTCTTGCAGAACTGGACGGTTCTTGCAGAACTCGACAGGTTTTGCCGTTTCGTCAATCTTTTGGCCGCTACGGCACCTCATACGCCAACACTGTTAGGACGGAATGATACTTAAAGGGAAGTGTAACATAATCACTGTCAACACTTGTTATTTTGTCAATGTACAGCGTCATGTGTTAGTTTCTACCAAGGTAGAACACCCATTGCCGAATCGATTCAGCAATAACAATAATTGATACATAACAATATTATTTATTTAATTAATAAGTCGTACGTATGACTTATGGTTTTATGTTGTTGATACCATAGTTAAGTAGTATTCGAACGAAATTTCATGTAAATTGGCCAATCCGGTTTGCTGCAAGAGATCACCATGGACTGTGTAGCGGTACTCGAATGCGTGTCTGCGCATTTAAATGCAAATGCATATGCACCCATATACGATTGCATTTAAATGCAAATGCTTAACATAATTCAAACGCAAAGTTTTTGAAATTATGCTAATACAAATGCAAGTGTTTGAAATTATGCAAATGCAAGTGTTTTTATGAGTGAAAAATGCAACAAAGTACATACCAGTTTACAGCAACTTTGTTAAATATAGTTAATACAACAGTTGCTTTATTACTCGATACAATACACACGCACAGCTACGACATAAAACAGTAACATCAAAGCTGATGGGCCAACTAGGCAACTACTACGTTCACGTTGTGACTCTTGTGAATCATCACATCGTCACCAAATGTTCACAGAATGTGTTCATTGCACTTGGCGTACACCAGCACCTCAAAACGCGGATCAGTCATTCTAGCACGTTCAGTAGAAAGATCGTGCCAGCAGTGCTAACAATTCTCTCTACCGACTGACATGTGGCAGTAGCTTATACATAGTCAATAGCAATTAATCCTAAATGTGACACACTGAACTGCCCCAATGGACAACTGTTTGAAACGTATTGTTATTTGTTAATGGCACGGTATTTCACAGGTTAAGCAAAATATCAATGCACTGCTTAACTGAGCAAGTTACATAAAGGTATTTAGGCTTGTTATAAAAGTGAGCTGGAATCAAAGACACTATTGGTAAAGCTAATTTGCAGGTTCAACAATTTGTTTATGAACTTCAATAACTAGAGTATAATATGGTAATACTGAATAGACAAGGTGTGCTAATAGATAAACACACTCAACATAAACACACTTCGCATTAGAAATATGCATTAGAGGCATCTAATATTTTGGTTCAAATGCAAATGTTTTTAATCAAGCGCAAACGCAAATGATTTTTTAGTGAAATGCAAATGGTTTTAATCAAATGTTAATGCAACTGTTTTTTAATCAAATGCGAATGTACAAATGCAAATGCAAGTGTTTTTGAGATGCAAATGTTTTTGAAATGCAAATGCAAGTGCAAATGCGGAGCTAGAGACGACACAGCATTTAAATGCAAATACGACATTTTAAAATGCATTTATATTTGAACCCAAGCCTGCATACAACAACAGTACAAATAAACCTGAAGGCAGACATTGGTGGTATATTGCGTATAGTTTTATAAGAAAGTACATTATGGATCATTTATTTGATTACAATATCATAGTAGTTGAACAACAACAAAAAAAGTGGAAACTATGTTATGCTGAACAAGTTTTCTTAATACAATTTCAAGATCCACCCACAAGATTGTGCTACAGAGCATTTGTTTTGAATAACATGATTTACCCTTGAAAATGGCAGCCAAGTTTTAAAGATGGCGCCCAAATGCATTAAGCTACTCAGCTGAAATGTCAATCACACATTTTCAGACATTTCACACGTTGGTGTAACTGAAAATCGTAATGGGAATTAGTCCCCAATTTGTGAGTCAACTTCAATATGTATATGTTTGGCTCTTGGAGTAGCAACACATGATAATAAATGCTAATAATAAAACATGATAATAACTTGTGCACTATATATGGCAGATTACTTACGTTGTATTCACTAACATAAACATATCCAATATATATCCAATGCGTAATGTGCTCTTGTGATATGACAAATGTTTGCACTAATAATATAACAGTATGTGTAGATAATAACAAAACAGACTTGTGTTTGTTGAATGGGTTCTTTAAGTAGTTATATCATGTTTATGTATTCGATTTCCATCAAGGTGATCCTTGTAAGAATAATCGTTGCAAGTATGGTGGCACATGTAATGTGGATGGCAAGTCATACAAGTGTACTTGCAAGGAAGGCTTTACTGGAAACGACTGTGAAAGTAAGTATTACCTAATCATGTTTAACTGCCCCAATTCACACATATTAGTTAGATTGCACGTTATTTAGCGTTACTAGTCAATGCAGATACACGTTGCCCAACCAGTCATTGATATCCCGAGATTAACCCGCTTCCATCGTATGATTCCAGGACACTTGGTTCTAATGATGGTTATGCAATAAAGTGTCAATGACAATCATTAGTCATTATACGTTTGTAGTTCAGCTGGATGCAGATCTAAATATACTTACACATCAATTAACATATCACACTATATGTGAGGGGGTGTGGCAGGAAGTGGGAGGTTCGTTCTACAATTGGCGTGGGGTGGTGGGAGGTTCGTTCTACAATTGGCGTGGGGTTGTGGGAGGTTCGTTCTACAATTGGCGTGGAGTGGTGGGAGGTTGGCCTCAAAAATAAGTAGGAGGTGGGAAATAGACTCAAAAATGGTGGGAAGTGCGAGATTCGCCGCACAAACAGGTGGGAGATCGGAGGTTGGCCCTAGAAAACAGATCGGAAATGGGAGGTTGAGATACCTGCCACACCTCCTTTCGTGTCGCAGTGTACTTCTTTGCCCTGCCAGTATTAATACCACAATTTAAAATAAGTTGTATTTAATGCTAGGAATGTGTATTTTATGTGAAGCTTCATTGTTTAGTAGGCTATTAACACATAATGCCGATATTTACGAGGCTCTTTGTGGCAGCTATCCGTATCTTTGTGCATTGCAGGTCTTAATCGTTGCTATCCAGCTCCATGCAAACACAATGGGGTTTGTCATGTGAAAGCTAAATGTAGACGTGGTGGAAACTGCGAACATCATCAGCGGTTATACTGGTGCACTTGCAAGACGGGCTATGTCGGTTTACGCTGTGAAAGTAATAAAACATGTTTATGTTGTTTGTCGTATTTCATAAACAATATACCAGTTATCATGTGACTTGTTAAACACTGTTCAGTTAGCAGATACGTAGTATGTTTCCTATATTTAAGCATGACCATTTAAAGCCCCCTCCTTAATTCGTTTAACCCAGGTTAGTTAATGTTCACTTTTGTAGGGTGAATAGTTCATAGGTTTTCCAACTTAGGAGTTTTGGTTTGGTGTCATACTCGACTAAAAATGCGTACGGGATCTTTTTAAGGCATACATTCGGATTTTGGCACCAGTCTGTAAGCTTCAATTGTAGAAATGATGCTGTGAAACGTGTGGTTTCAGAAAGTGCTCCCAACTTGGCACATCACAAAAATACAACGCAATCTTCTACTTTTAATGAAACTAAAAGCAACTCGTCAAATTCTGTCGATGGGAAGAGAGATCCAAACTTTAGTCACTCGTCCTGTTCTGGAACACTTCGAAGTGCCAACCCTTGGTGGCAAGTAGATCTGGCTGGTTCATACGAAGTGCTAGAAATCATCATAACAAACCGCGGAGATTGTAGCCTGTGTGGTAAGTTATACAGGAACGTTCTAGTCAAGATAAGATTTATTACTCTGTTCCAATTTGCACAGTATTGTGTTTCCGCACCACTTTCTTGCAGTGTCAGCACATCTTTGTATTGAGAACTTTGAACGGCTTCCGTAGTTGGTAATTTTTTTTTCTTTTATGCTGTTTTTTACATGTTGTTATTACGCTACGGTGACTATCAAGTCTAAACACTAATATTTCATCATTCATATTGAAATATAAATAGTTAAGTTGTAATCATGCATGTTGCGTACTGTAATTATTTGCTTCTTTTTATATTTATGGTAACTGGGCAACTGCTATAAGTGACACACTTCTTCTTGCCCTTTTCAATATCAAAACTGTTTATATTTTATGTTTGGCTATTTTTTTGTCAGTTGAACAGTTCGTTTCGCTGGCGTACATTGCTAATGTGTCGGCGCACATTACACAACATTGGTTGCGCCAGCCAAATCGACACGCAAATCGAGTTTTGTTGACATGCTGATTGTCGAACATTGCACGACTACTCCAATTTAAGTCAAATCAACACAGCTGTGGCAACAAGAGTTTAGACATGTTGCATTGAACGGATCAATCGTGCAATATACGCTTGGCCGCAACTCAACAAAACTCGAGTCGCGTGTTGATTTGGCTGGCACAACAGGTTTACTAATGTGCGTTGACCAAATCGACCAACCACACTACGTAACAGTGTTGCTAGTTGTACAAAGGCGCGCCTCGCAACAACAGTTTAACAATGTACGCCTGGCATTATTTGCATACACTTGTTTGTTATTCTATAAAGAACATTTGTTTTGAAAGAATAACGCAATTCAACAGTTTACGTGTAATGACGCATAGGATCTTGTTTGCTAGTGTAATACGGCCACAGTAATAGTTGTGTTTAAATTGCTTTACATCCTTACCATTACCAGCTCGTCGCCTGAATGGTATCCTAATCACAGTCTCCAACAGTGCCATACCAACACCATCTGCTAAGCTTTGTACAACGACATTACTGACGTTTCGAAAAGGTGAAATGAAGCGCATCTACTGTGACGACTCAACGACTGGTCGATATGTGAGGATTACATTACCTGGCAAAGAAAAGCAACTTGTGATATGTGAAGTTGAAGTCTACGGTATCGCAATAGGTAAGGCAACGCACGCACGCACGCACGCACGCACGCACGCACACACATAAGTGTACCTAAAAATGTTTCCTTTTTACACGCTCTACTTGTACCATTGAAGTCATAATTCCACCCAAATTTTTCTCATATCTGCTGTGCCAATGATCCTGGACTCGCCGGCTCAAAACCCACATTTATGTTGGCCGACCGGCCCAACACATGCATTCCAAACCACCATTTTTGAGGACATTGCACTGTGGCAGTTGTTACATGCCGCACGAGAAGCTATCTCTTCGTGGAAACCTTGAACATTCCATGCCGCACCGGTGTGCTGCTGCGATTACTACAAAGTGTCAGCACACCACATAGTGATGTAATGTATATATTAAAATACATATTTAGGTTTGTTAAATTGGTTTTTACTTGCAGCTTTATTAATTAGGTGTGAACTTAAAATGCAAAACAAATTGCTGTTGATACCACACATTTTGTAATTGTTTATGAATATTTTATTCATCATTTTACGTAATGTTCACCGATTGTTCGTGACATATGAAAAATAATAATTGCATAGTCACAAATCAGCATTCCATTGGTCATTTACATTATTACTATTGCATAAGTATTGATTTTACCAAACAAATCCATAATAAATCTAATTAACAAGTTTGATGTATGTATAGCATAATTCTATTCGATTTGGGGTGTACTTGAAATAAAAAATGGTGTGAAAAGAAATAAAATACAGCATTCCTCCAATGAACATAACATGCTTAGGCATGTTGTATTTATCATCACACAATTAGTCGTTGTTGTATGTATCATCACACAATTAGTCGTTGTTGTATGTATCATCACACAATTAGTCGTTGTACCCATAACTTTCTGGCAGTACTGTATGGGCAGAAATGCATTAACCTGCACATTTGGCTTCAAAGCTTTAAAATATACCTTCTTGGTTTGTAAAATCATTATGTTTCGTTGTTGGTAACAATTAGTTCATGGTTTAAAAATGGTTTTACGATAGGTATGCCAAAACCCATTGTTAAATCCGGTATAAGAGGCATTGACCCCATTAACATAGAATAGTACTGATATGTTATGTATTTTGTGTTTTAAAGAGGTAGTTTTAATATCCATATATCCTTAGTCAACATAATACAAATTTATATGTAACATTTATGCAAAACATTTGCTATCATTACGATCCAAAGTAGCTGTATCATGTAATGTAAGACGGTAAATTAAAGTATGAGAGATCTTCTTTGTCAACATCTTAATTTCTTAATAACGGATTCAACACATTTATGCAAAAACATTTTACGTTCACGAATAAAAAAAAAGCAAAACTGTTTCAAACAAGCAGGTTTTCTCGAAAAAAGGATATGTTGGAATATAAATATTTCTAATGTAAAACATTTTCACTGTTATGCTGCTTATTAAAAAAAATACGAATAGCTTCTTAACTCTTAATTTACACACATTGCAATTAAAGATAACTATATCGCATAATTTTGTACCATATGAGTTCTGCTCTGTTGCAATTATAGCAATCATGTAGACATACATGCATGGGTTGCAATGTTAAACAGTCGACGTAACGGATTTAGCATAACATATTCAAGAGGTTTACCATACAAGTGTCGTAGCCCGACATTATTAATGATATTTTCATGTTATGCCTGCCATGGTATGCTACGAGTATGTCGAATGCAGAAATTTCCATTTTTGGTGAACATTCCCAATGGTTAAAACTACTTCATGATCACTGCTCATTTGTACTTACCTCCATATTGGGTTTGGTTCCGTGGAGGTTAATGTTAAAATATATGTTTGAATCAAGCATAAACATAACACTTAATTATGATTACCATTGCTTTCGTTGACAAAGAGCTACATATAGGAATCAAGTGGATATTGGACCCCTTCTCCACCCATATACATGGCTGCAGAGACTGTGTAGACAAGTAGAGACCAACGAATTGTATCATGTTATTATTGTAATTGTCTAAGTTAGGAATACTCATAAGGCACAAAAAGAAAGACAGGAGCTGTGTTTTTGTTGTTTTAATATGTGTTAAGTAATTAGGTAGGTTGCTGGCTGCCTACCTGATTTAACGTTTTTCCCATTTTGTCGACTTTCATCGTGTTGTTACTTCAGTGCATGAAATAGTAACCACATCAAGCATCACGGGAAAGGACTTTTCATCAGCTTTCTGAGTATATTGGCATACATCCATATATTGGCATACATCCATATATTTGCAACATTTGTTTCGTACAACCATACGTAATTGGGCGTCACAAAACTTGCACTGCACATTTGGATTCAATAAAACCTGGAAATATACATTATTGAGTGTGTAAAATAATTATGTTTATCTGAAACTAGATTCTCTGCTGGATTTGTTTTCACCGGTTACCGGTTACGGTTTACTAACAATTATTTCACAGTGTAAACGTAGTTTTGCGATAGGCACATAAAAAACTTTGTAAGATCAGTTTTGTAGGCATTTGCCACTATCTAGAATAAAAAACCGTAAGTTATCGCGCTTGCGATTATGTAGTATATTGTATGCCTTTACGGTGTATAAAAAATGACCACCCGTAGGTAAATGTACCTCATAATGGAAGAGAATAGACAGATTAGAGAAACATAGCATACTATAAGGTATTCAAACATAATATAACATAAGGGATTCAACACGTTTACCTTTTTCAATATCGTAGCCGGAAAACATCAATACAATTTTCATGTACGCCTGCCCTGGCAGGCAGTGAGTATTAGTCGCACCTATGGCGAATGCAAACAACTTCATTTTGAGTGTATCGGAGCTGCTAAATCACCACAACGGATTAAAAATTCTTAACGATTGAAAACAACCTTAAGACCTGAAAACGATCACTGCTCAATCATAATAGCATTCACGTCAGAGTTTGTAACTTTGTAGGTTAATGCTGTAGTAGATGCTTTGAAACAAGGATAAACATTCAACTTCTTTATGAGTTTCATCATTGCTCTCATTGGCTACATAACGGATTCAAAGGAATATTGCCGATACCCCTTCCACCCGCATAGTTGGCTGCAGTGACATGAAAAAACGTATAAGAAATGCACATACTGACACATTGACACATATTGACACTTACTGACACATATTGACACACACTGACACATACTGACATACCTGATTTAGCGGTTTTCAGATTTGTTTATTGGCATATCCATATCTAGCCATATATCTGCAATATGTGAGAGGGAATTGTCCTGTGTTATTTCTGCATGGCAATGTGGCATTATGACAAGGAGGTGGCCTCTGTTGAGGGGATGGCCTGTATGGTGATAGGATCCTTATAAGAGGAGGACCATTTTGTATATATATATTATATATATATATATATATATATATATATATATATATATATATATATATATAGGCTACACTATAGTGTGCATACAAAGTATAAAGCAAATAACTTGAATACATTTCTATTTCATAAATTCATGTTTTGTATTTATGCCATCACCCATTTTCTTGAACATTCAGTCAGTTATAGTTTGAACTTGTGGGGTCGTATATCTCGATCCACACCACCAGGGTAGAGTTATGCAATTACATCCTGTCAATAACAACGATTAACTGTACGTGGTGCGACTTGCCTCAGAATCAATTCTGTGATTATGCTTTTGAGCTTCACTTGCCAGTTTGCGGACAAATTAAAGACGTTCGCCACTACTATGACTAATGAAATCATGGTGGAGACCCAGCTCCATCACTATGCATGCGTTCGCGATGCACACGTTCAGTGGATGACTATTTTCAGCGGCGCTTTTTCTGTTGTTGGTCAGCATGAAAGCAGCTATATAATTCGTCTCCTCGACCATATTCACAGAACCATCGTAGACCTGGCCGTGCAAACTCAGCTGCCTGATCTTTTCGGCGATAGCTGCGCATGTAACTCCGGAGTAACACAACAGAAGCTCCAACAATTCCTCATAGATATTCAGCTTTCATCACAAAACATTAACTGTAGCCTCTGTTGCACTGATGAAATAATAACACAGTTCGCCTTTCAGGCATATTGTACTGTTTTTCCGCGACTATGGGAATATTTCTGTTCTGTTTTATCTTCGAAGCGTCTTGGGTTTGTGTAGCCAAGTGCGTTTCCAAAACCACACCGCCGGCATTAACCCAGAAGTTGACGGGAACATTAAAATGATCGTGATGGGTTGCGCCATGGTGGTGAATGTCTTAGGGATTAACATTCTTTTTCACTTGCTGCAACTTCAGGAGATTGTCTATCACACTGGCTTGCAAGCATGATAACATCTGCTGACCAGTGGAAACAACATTACTGACAACAAGGATCCATTTGTGTTAATTGGTAATTGGTATTACGAGAATAAGGGAGGATGGCAATCATCTAGGTTTTATATTTAAATGTCCTCATCTGAGGAACAAGTGTAGGAGAGCGTCACCTCGCGGTGTCTTTAAAACTAATTATAACTTAACGATATATAAATATATATATATATATATATATATATATATATATATACATATACATATGTATATGTATATATATATATATATATATATATATATATATATATATATATATATATATATTCATGCATGCATACACACACGCATATATATATATATATATATATATATATATATATATATGCATATATATATATATATATATATATATATATATATATATATATATATTGGTATGTATATATTGGTGTGTATGTACGTACGTAAGTACGTAAATATATATCCATGCATGCATACATACATACATACATACATTCATACATACATACACACATATATACATACATACATACATAC
This sequence comes from Lamellibrachia columna, assembly GCA_963662155.1. Lineage (NCBI taxonomy): Eukaryota > Metazoa > Annelida > Polychaeta > Sabellida > Siboglinidae > Lamellibrachia > Lamellibrachia columna. Next base: position 36,646,829 of record OY759263.1, on the reverse strand, counting down.
ATACATTAATAATTTACTTCACATATATTAAGTTGTTCCATAATGTTTCAACAGTTTTTACTGCAATGTTAATGTTAACAACTGGTTTTTGCATCAAATAGGTCCCAGTGGTCCGACCGTTGATTCATGTCATGCGAAACCATGTAAAAACGGACATTGTATGCCGAATGCTGAGAGTTACGTATGTTTCTGCAGAAACGGTTATAATGGGCGACATTGTGAAGGCAAGTACTTAATACATTGCTAATGGTGTGTGCTTATGATGTAAATGTTGTGTGCTTAAATATGTATGAATGTGCATACATGTTTTCATGGAAATACTCTACAATGTTCATGTTGCTATATTTATGCGTTATAATTGTTTTTGTAACTTCAGCCATAATTTGATTTTCAACGCAAACCAATGCAATTTTTGATATCTGCAAGTGGTGTTGACATTATATTTATTTCACGATTCTTAAAAATGGTGGACATACGAATGTATTGGTGACGTATGTACACACAAATGTGTTAATTAGGTACTAACTGAATTATTTACATACTGCTTCAGGTGAGTTTATGTAGTTGCGATTATCCTTTGGTAATACTTACTAGCAGACAGTACCCTCTATTGTCCTGCATGCGTGTATTGCACGTCTGTAGACATTGACCTTCTGGTTCAGCACGCATTATGAACTTAGATCTTCTTGTCATGTCTTGTGTGTTTCCAGAAAACGGAACTGGTGACATCTGTACAGGGAACCCGTGCCTTGCGAGTGGAACGTGCAAAGCGTCTGGCAATGCATATAGGTGTTACTGCAAGGATGGCTACTATGGAATAAACTGTGAGAGTAAGTTTATCTCAGATTTAACCCGAAAATGCGTGATACATGATACCGTGCAATGTTTGTTATGTTGTGTTCATACAGTATTTCATGTAATATATGCAATATTGCCATTGGCCTCTTGGCTTCAACATGAACACCCTGAAATGGTGGCCACCCCAGTACATTTTTATAAATACGCTGACGAATTGAGTGTTTTCCGAAACAAAATGTAATAATGATGCAGGCATATTCCAGTATAAACTTGAGCTACGGCCTTGCATGAACGACGCATCACACAGTGCACAGCGATTTTGCTTTGTTGTATGTTCATTAGTGAAGCATATCAAATAATAACGTTGTTGTATGGGGTAATTACAACATTAATTCACGGTTTTCTTAAGCATTGTAATGACCTTTTTGTAAATTTCATGCTAGGATGTGGTTAGCACTTATGGGAAACCGCGGCTTGCGCCATAGATAAAATGATTAGCAGTTTTCTTGGTGGTAGATCCAAAAGCTTTCTTTATGCCCTCAAACATCCCTCGGATGTCGTCAGTGTCAGATGATAGATGATAATTTGGCAATTTACAAAAAACCTTTGATATATACACATATACACACGCACGCACACACCCGCACGCGCACACACCCACCAACAAACACCCACCCACACACATACAACATATATTTCTTCTGCCTCACGAATCCAAAAAGTAAGCTTGACAAAGTATCGATATATACATGCATGCATATATATATATATATATATATATATATATATATATATATATATATATATATATATATATCAGTATCAAGTTCCATGTGACTCTCCATATATTCACTATGAAGATATAACGAAGAAACAATTTTGAGTTAAATGCTGTTTGTACCAAAATTAAAAAAACTGTCAATGAAAGCTTCCGTCTCACGAATCCATTAAGAGCACCCATAATTACAAACGTAATGGCGATTAGTGACTGATATTTAATCATGAGTAGGTACTTTGGGTAAGGTATTTTTTTTATAAAGTAATGACACATTTTTGGAAACATTTTCTTGTCAGCTGGAACATTAATTGCATGATTGTTGCGTGTGTGCGTGCGTGCGTGCGTGCTTGCGTGTTTATGCGCGCGTCTTTGTGTGCATAAACGCACAAGAAAAATGGAAAAAGACTAACACAATTTTTTTTAGTTAACGATGTCAACAATGAGAAATCGTCGTCTATGCCTAGGAGAATAGAGCCTGTCCCGGTAGAGGTAGTGCCCATCGGTCACCTGGTACAACCATTTGATTTTTAGATTGAGTAGAAAAAAATTCCTACTCAGACTGAGCTCGTTGGTCCTCAAGCAGAGCTCTTGGATATCCAGATTGGGCCGGTGGGTCTCTTAGATAATATCTGAAATAGCTAGCAGGAATGCATTTCACTCGAAAATAATACTGGTAAGGTAAAAATAATATATACATGTGTTATAGTCAGTGTGTGCTATATATATACATATATATATATATATATATATACATATATATATATATATATATATATATATATATATATATATATATATATATATATATATATATATATATATATATATATATATATATATATATATATAATTTTAACAGCTGACTCCGCGGAACTAGCCGCCTTTGAACTAGTAGTTCGAACAATAACACGCATGGACAAAAAAGATGCACCAATAAATATTTACCTTGATTTATGAAAAGCCTTTTGATACGTTAGATCGTGACATTTTAACATATAAATTAAAATATTATGGAATAAGAGAAACGGCGCTTGAACTACTGACAAGTTATCTCTCAAATCGAAAGCAGTACGTTGAGATTGACGATATCAAATCCGATACATCTCTAGTGACCACAGGTGTCCCTCGGGGCTCAATCCTTGGACCCCAACTTTTTATCATATACGTAAATGACATTACAGTCGCTAGCCCAAAAATCGATCTATCATGAATGCTGACGTCACAACCTTAGTACATCTTTTACATTATTTTAACCCAGGGCCAAATCAAACCATATCACAAAATAACAACAAAGAATTAAACAACATAAGCAAATGGCTAAATTGCAATAAATTATCTCTAAATACAAATACATCGACATATCACATTAAGACATATCCACAGAAGGACTGATCCTCTAATGTTGCAAACATACAATACAAACATAGAAAAAGTATAAAAAAATACTTTTTGAGTCCAACAACAAACGAGCAGCTCAACTAGAAAGATCATACAAATATACTATCAAACATATGCTCTCGTACAATAAGTGTACTAAATAAATTAAAACATTATTTACTAACCGCCATAAGGATTAGCTATATATGCATTTAAACTATTATATATTCGTATATGGGTTCCAGTGCGGTAGGCTTCAAGAGCTGCAAAAAAGCAATACGTTCAACAAATTTAAGTAAATATACAACCGAACAGCTTTTCCAAAAATATAAAAGTGTGCAACTTAAGGATATTTTTCATTTGCAAGAACTCAAGTTTTACTGATGTTATTCTGCACAAATAAATGTTCCCGTAATTTATGTGGAATACCGTTACACTTCCCGTTCGTCTAACATCTCCGTGATTACCGAAACAAACACCGAAGTTGATAAATAAATGGCCACTAATATATTGTATATAATAATACATTTATTAGTATTACTAGATGCACAATTAAATTAAATTAAAAAATACATAATTTCACATTGGTATACCATAAGCTTCTTGACAACATTTTGGTATAAATTCCCTAGGTGGGATTCCGTCGTACAGGTTCCCCTATTTGGCATGCGAACTAAAATTTGGGGCTAATTTATATAAAATGGTTGAGGTATGATGCCATGTCATAATGACGTCATATATGCATCATTATATGAGTGTACAACCATTGGGAAGGGTATTCAGATATTTTCCATTTGATACCTCATTTGCAATGGTGGGCAGATTTGTGGTCGATAACATGGATTACTATCTATCCCCACACTCGTCCATACGTTCAAGCCTTGCTAGTCACACTGATTGCATATAACCCCCAAAGAATACACGGATGCAACAATTCCCAGGTGGCAAACAAACTGAATTTCACATGTGTATGTCATAATAAAACATTGTGGCGTACATGTCACAGGGGGAGGGTTCCCCTATCTGGCACATGGACCTTTATATTGATTCAATATATACACATAAGCCATGATGACATTTCGCTGTCCTTCGGGAGTTGCACGCCATCTTGCTCTATCTATCAGCGGGAGCCCATTATCACTTCTGACCTGGTCACTCCACCTCTTCAGTGGAATTCCTTTCTTTTCCTGTCTACGATATATACCTTGTTCGAGTCAGTGATGTACGTTGCCAACAGGTAAACACATTTCATAATGTGCTACAGGAAAATGTTTGTACGGTCAAAGGGCACATACTATTTTCTTCTGATTAATTTGTTTACAATATTAACAATCTGACTTTGTCAATTAGTTAATATGCCCACATTTTTGTGCATAGAGAGACAACAAAGTCAGCTACGGAGACAGCCATGAAAACAATACAAAAATGTGTCGTTCTATGATGGGAAGACCACAACTCCTACCCCGTGGCACTTTTTGTGTGTAATAGTTTTAAAGGTGTATTTTGAAGAAAACATAAGCAAGACATAATTAGGAGCACCACAAAGACGTGCTCGCCCATGAATTGTTCCGTTTTGGTTATAATGTGAAATAATAACAAATGTCATGCTTAATTTTAAATTTGTGACATTTAGTAGGACTACGTTCCGCACATTCGTATTTATAATTAAAACGGAAAGAACAGTAATTGGTACGTTTTACTTGTATGTGCATTCGAGCGTGTGTTCAAACCAAATATATACATCATATATATATATATATATATATATATATATATATATATATATATATATATATATATATATATATATATATATATAAGATGTCCAGCTATAATAGTATGTTTCCAATCAATACTCATATTCGGAGCGTGATCAATTGTGTTATACTTGCAGTATGTGGTGGTACATTCAAGAAGGTTCATCAAACCCTTCACAAAGGATCAATTATGCGCCGTTCGTGGAATCTTGGTGATTGCAAAAAAGCGTGCATGAGTTCTCGTAATTGTGTCGGGGTAGAGTTCCACATGTCTAACAACACGTGCTGGATTCTCAAGCACAAGTTTCTAGCCAAACGTAAAGAGGAGGACAAGCACATAGTAGCGTTTGACCACACTCGGTGTATTGCCACCAAATGTGAGACTTATTATTACAACATTTTACACATATTTTATTGCACTTGTTCAAACTGAATTATGGATGCACGAATTATAAAAAACATATAGTCATTTGTATTTTGTATTTCTACAAAAATTCCATATATTGTTTTTAATTTGGAGCGTTGGTTAATTCCTTAACAGCTTGTGAAGCACACCCGTGCAAGCACGGTGGTACATGCCGTTCATACGATGACACATACAAGTGCACTTGCAAACCAGGTTACTCAGGCAGGAACTGTGAAGGTAAGCTATATCTTGCGCAGGCCACTTGATTATTAACACTTGGATCCCTATACAGTTGATCGCAGCTGAACTGGGATAGGTGTGATACGTGACGTCAAAAGCCAGTCAAAAATAAAATATGTGGAAAAGGTGATCAAAAACGCGGACAATAAAACCAAAAGTAAAATACATTGGAATGCATTACTCGTATATCATCAAACTCAGTTTGCTGTTACTAAAGCTAATGTAAGTATGACATGGCAAAATGTGCCACCCAATAATAGAAGGGGTGAAAGTGTATTTTTCTAATATGAAATTTAGCATTAAGACAACTGCGACACACGCACACACAATAGTTGTCTAATCCAATACAATCGGGAAATAATGTTAGGTTTATATGAAGATGTTAATGGTTAACACATAATATACTGCATTAACCATTAGCTAGGTGAACATATTACTAATTTCAGAGTGTATTCTGTTACATGTTGCATTTCTATTGTGAAGATAAGTTACCTTTTAGAGTTTAAGATTATTGCTGTGTAGATGTCGGTAGGTCTACCTATCTCAACGTCAAAAAGCCCTAACTGTCGGTGTCATGTCATTATGATTACATGTTAATGGGGAAAACAGCACATGGGTGACTGTGTAGTGAACCCAACCACAATTCTCAGCACAAACGAGTCGTCACAACTTTACACAACAAAGTAAACTAGCTGGAGGCTAAAGAGGAAGATTAAATGCCACATATCTTACACACAAAAACAGCAAACCAAGCCAACAACTATCATGATTTATGTTCAACATCATCAAAACAACATATTTAAGATACCAAAAGTGGAAAAGCAAACTAAAAAAATCACCAACATCCACCCAAGGAGTGAGGCTCAGTAGCGTAGTGATTAGAACATTGGATTCTCAATTGCGATGACAGGGCTTCCGATCATGTTGCTGTCGTTTCCAAGTTTGGTCAATTCAATTCATTCCATGTTGTCTTAATTCATATAATTGAGCACATGGCAAGATACATTGATGGTAATATGTGAACGAATAGTCTTCGCACAGTAATTGTAGCGTGGCAAAACACTCCTCAGATAATTCGAATTGGTGTTGGAAGGAACAGGTCTGCCCGTAGGTGAATCGCAATATGTGCAGTTCTACATTTATATCCTCATCCTTTCGGTGTGTCCTTAACGTTGCTTTTAAACGTACAGTGCCTTCTGTATATCATACGTGAATCCTTTGAAGACATATTTGGTTCATATTAATAGCATACATAGGTAAATGCAAGTCTTCTTATCTGTTTTACTCACGCAAGTACTCAAATACCCTTACCATAACGTGTCACACGGCCAGACATTCGTCTTTGACCAACATACACACGTTTTTTTCTAGCATTATATACTTCAAAACCGGAACACATGCAAACAACTAAACACATGCAAATGACTTTACACATACACACCGGACGACACCAAATATCGCGGCGAGTCAGAATCATTGCAACGATACAAGCACATAATTGGTTCAACTTCTAGACATAACTCCATTGTTGACAGAACATCAAATTATATTCACAATACATCTTTTTATGCATCAATAACTGTTTTATTTGGCCAAAGTAAAAGGAAAACCGAACCGAACAAATTACGACAACACTGTATACGTCGGAGACAATTATGTATTATTTTTTTCTGCATCATAATGACGTTTAATGTTTTCACTATCACGAAAATATCGGTGGGGGGGTCAGCCGGGGAATTGCAGAAATTAGAAAGCTGAAAGGTTCAGCGAATGTCAGTAATTATAAAGTAGCAACTGTGGGACTTATTAAATACACGTCGTTTCCAACGAAATGTATCCAAAAACAGGGATGCAGTTATTATTGTTAAATCAAACGCGTGTTCGATTCAATCGGATCAAGTTTGTTAAGCCATGAAGCTGTGATCGCGTACGAAAAGACGCGTTTGATGACGACGGGACTATTATTTACGGTTTACCGCTTCAAAAACGACGAATATGCTCATTAATGCACTTAGACCCTGAAAGGTAACTACTAGTTTTACAGCGTTTATGGAATCCACCCGTAACCAAAACCTTTTGTATTTAGGGTTTTGTTTTTAGTTAAGCTAAGTTATGCAGAGAAACACGTGGCGTAAACCAAGCGTTTATATCGACACCACACTATAACTGAATTATACATGCACCAATCCCGCATTAGGAAAATGCCAAATGTAAAATGCCAAAATAAAATCCATCAGAAATGGAGAGCAACATCCAGTTTACATTTTATGATACAGGTGTATACTAGCACGCACGCTCGCTCGCACGCACGCACACACACACACACACACACACACACACACACACACACACACACACACACACACACACACACACACACACACACACACACACACACACACACACACACACACACACACACACACACACACACACACACATGCATGCTTTACCGATGTAATCTATATAAATCTAGGTGGTTCAGCTTGTGTAAGTTACCCTTGTCAGAACAATGGAACTTGCGATTCCGAGGGGCATCATATATATCAGTGCCAATGTGAAGGTGGATACAGTGGACAAAATTGTGAAAGTAAGCATACTGTTATGTTGTTATGTTGTCTTACATGTTGGCATCATTTCTGCCGTATCAGCAGAAACTATGGTAACCGATCATCACGTGATCCAGTGCGACCTTGTCACGGTCAAACCGAGACGGCCGAAAGAAATGCTCAGCTACAGGAAATACTCTGCAATTGATAACGCTAAGTTTGTCGCAGAACTGAGAACATCGAGAACAGAGTTAATCAATACTCATGCACCACCACCCGTGTTATCACCATCCGCCCAAGACACTGTATTTGTGAGAGACATAGGCGTATTCATGGACAACACTTTGTGTATGTCGACACAAGTCGCTCGCACGTGTCAGGGGGCGTATTTCCAACTGCACAAGATCGCAGAAACTGCTTAACGACATATGCGTGCAAGACGATCGTACACGGGCTGGTTACATCCGGACTGGATTATGGAAATGCGGTGCTGTTTGGAATAAACGTGCGTTTAATTCAGGAGATTCAAATGGTGCAAAATTCGGCGACTCGCCTAAAAACTTCGACAGCTGCGACCATCAGTGCATCATGCCCACCCTCATTTCGCTTCACTGGCTGCCGGTCCGATGGCGAATCAAATATAGTATTATTCTGTTGACCTACCGCGCGTTACCCGATTTCGCACCCGAGTACATTGTTGACATTATCTCGCCGTATACACCAGGGCGCCGGCTTCGATGCGCCGACACCAACTTACTAACTGTACCACGCCATGATAGAATTATGGAACGGTCTGGCCGACGGGGTTTCTCCGTGACGGCACTGGATATATATCTTCCGATATATATCCATGTCGCTGACTCACTCGAATTGTTTTAAGTCTCAACTTAATACACACCTTTTTAAAACAGCGTTTGAAGATTATTTATATAACCTTTTATACAGTAACTATTATATATCTTCACTAACATGGTTTATCTTTTATTGCATTTAAATAATTTGTTTTATTACTTAATTTTAACGCAGTGTTTAATCAGTATTTAGCCGATACTTTATTTTACATAAGTTATTTCTTTACACATGTATATATAAATTCCGTATTATATGATGTATATCCCTTTTTGTAGCGATTGTGTTTTACATGTTGTATTTTAACCGCCTGTGAACAGGTTTTATATCTGGATATATGGCGTTATACAAATAAAAGTTATTATTATTATAAATGTCCTTATGTATTTATGAAATTAGTTAATTTAGTTTTAAAATAAATATATTAATTGTGTTAAGAAAATGTTTGAGGAGTTTCTTTATAATTAATGTAGATTGCGTAAAGAAAATGACAACATGAATGTTGACATAATATTTGTACCAACTAAGGTTATTTCATTAAGCATGATTTTATAATTGTTGTACATGAATGCATCAGTTATTGCAATAGTTTATAAATGTTCAGTATTATTGCCGTTAACATGGATGTACTTTAACACCACAAACAACAATGAGGCTGTGGCAGAGGTCGCAACCTCCCACCTCCCGCTAATCCCACCTCCCGCCAGTCCCACTTCCCGTCTATTTTTGAGGACAACTTCCCACCTATTTTTTTTAGCACCCACCGCCCACTTGCTGCAAAACCCCCTCAATATTGGAACTACATTAAGGAACATTTATTGATGTACTCATTTTTATTTACAGAGTTCCACTCATGTGATAGCAATCCGTGTCAGAATAATGCAACGTGTGAAGACCATGGAACGAACGGTCATGTGTGCGTCTGTAGAAATGACAACTATGGGACGTTGTGTACGAGTAAGTATACAAATATGGAGTTCCGTCTTTACGTATGAGGTTTTCTGATCAAATGGATGCATTTGCATAACACTATTGAACTAGCCTGCTACCGTTCCGAACCCTCGATGTAACCTAAGTTACAAGAAACCGCTTATTTTATTAATAACTTATATGGGTTTACCCGCAAATATATGATTGATTCATTCTTTCCACATATGCATTACAGTTGACGTCATGGTCAATGTTCTAGTCGATATCGGGTATATATTGATTATATTATATGCATTAATATGTAGCATTCAAATGAGATACAATATAAATATAATATATATATATAGGGAGAGAGAGAGCTATATATATATATATATATATATATATATATATATATATATATATATATATATATATATATATATATATATATATATATATATATATAAAATATATATATATATATATATAATATATGTGTGAAATGTGTACACCATTATATATATATATATATTGTATGTATGTTTGTGTGTGTGTGTGAGTATATATATATATATAAACACATATACCGAATTCTTCCTATTAAGCGTAGAGTACTATTGAAATTTTTTTACATGCAGAAAAACTCACAAATTATATTTTTACCAAAATATGTATAAAAAACAAATCTTGAAAATTTCCGTCAGGAGGCACCACTGTTATTATTAATCTACCAGATGGCACCATGGTTGGCATCACAACAACAATATCCGTTGAGACATGCGTATTGCTCTGAGTTGGAAACATACACATTTTTAACAAGTATATGTGGATACCATGTATTTAAAACTAAGTATGAATGAAACATTGGAGAAAAGTGGCAAATGTTCAGCATGACAGATGTGCAGTATCTATTCTAAAACTTAAACTGGCTGTCATACAGATACTGAGTCTGAGCCAGTTATTATCATCCATGTACTATGTGAGGGACCGCGACAATTCAGGCAGGACACATCTAGACTCAACGGAAGTAATTGCCAAGATATTCAATGAAGGGACTTTTTTGGTGTTACCAGCCTTTCATACATATGGTTAAACCTATGCAGAGATGATATGTCGATTTTCTCAGACTTCTCTCGTCACTGAACCTTGACACAAAATGGGGGTCTACGTTCAATAGAGCATGTTCGCTTCATAGGACGAATACGGTATATGAATAAATGTCTACAACGTCTAAACTAATGTTTTGTATTGTTGATATAATTGACAATGCGCGTAGTTGTTACCACAGGTACCGGACCCATAGGTGCCAAATGTGCCAATGTTTCACCGAATACACATCCATATTTTGTCAAAATATGAAATTGTATCGTGAATAAAATATGTGTAGATGTCTGTCAAATATAACAGCATAATAATAAAATAATATTTAAAAAGCGTTTGGAAAGCCCATGATTTTACCAGCGGCCCTCGGTTTATGCCAAACATGAAAGCTTTTTTAACCAACCATGGACATACTTTAAAGTGATTTATTTGGTGCGAGTGCAAACACATGCAGTGAACATTATTTAGCCGGCTACGCCCTGTACGGAAGCATTAGCACAGGCGCAGTTGGCTACTTTGCCTGTCATGCGTGAGCTTGACGAACTCCCTTCAGAGCAAGAACTCATTGACGCCATATACCGCCTGGCAAACGGGAAAACCCCGGGAAGTGACGGCATTTCCCCAGAAATCATCAAGAGTGCCAAGCCTATGCTGCTAACCATACTCCGTGAACTTATCTGCCACTGCTGGGAGGAGGGCACAGTGCATCAAGACATGCGGGATACCATCAGCCTCATAACCCTGCAAAAGAACTAGGGTGACCGCGGCGACTGTAGAAACTACCACGGTATATCTCTGCTCAGCATTGTAAGCAAAACCTTTGCGCGAGACATCCTGAACTGCAAAAGCTGGCAGAGCGAGTGTACCCCGAGGCTCAGTGCGGCTTCCGCAGAGCCAGGTCAACAAGCGACAAGCTTTTCTGCTTGCGCCAGCTACAGGAGAAATGCCGCGAACAGCAAGTGCCCCTCGACATTGCATTTATCGATCTGACCAAGGCCTTTGACCAAGTCAGTACAGTAGGAGTGGCCTGTTCCAATTACCGGAAAAGATCGGCTGTCCACCAAAGCTGTTGAACATGATCACAGCCTTTCATAGCAACATGAAAAGCACAGTGCAATATGACGGTGCATTCTCAAACGCTTTCCCTATCAAGAGCGGAGTCCAACAGGGCTGTGTCCACCCTGTTTGGAATCTTCTTCCCCCTCTCTATCTACATCCACACCAGATCAGACGGCAAGCTCTTCAGTCTAGCCCGCCTGAAAGCAAAGAGTAAGATCCGCAAAATCATTATTCGTGAACTTCTCTTTGCTGATGATGCTGCACTTACGTCCCACTCCACAGAGAGCCTTCAGAGACTGATATACAGGTTTGCTGATGCCTGTAAAGAATTTGGCCTGACCATCAGCATCAAGAAGACGAACATCATGGGTCAGGATGTCCGCAACGCTCCATCCATCAACATTAATGAGCACACCCTAGAAGTTATCCAAGATTTCAACCATCACTAGCAACCTGTCCACTGATGTCGAGATCAATAAACGCATCGGCAGAGCTTCTATCGCCATGTTCAAACTGACCAATAGAGTGTGGGCACACGGCGCACTCACACTGAACACTAGTATTCAAGTGTACAAGGCATGTGTCCTCAGCATCCTGCTGTACGGCAGTGAGACATGGACGACATATGCTAAGCAGGAGCATCGCATCAACACATTTAACATACGTTGTCTCAGGCACATCTTGGCATCAAATGGTTGGATCACATCCCCAACACAGAAGTGCTCAAGCTTGCAAACACTCCCAGCATGTATGCTCTCCTGAGCGAGCGTCGCTTTTGATGGCTCGGCCACGTGTTGAGGATAGCCGAATCCAAAAAGACATCCTCTACAGTGATCTTAAAATAGGCTCCAGACCAACATACCGTCCGATGTTTCGCTTCAAGGATGTGTGCAGACGTGATATTAAGGCCTGCTACATCAACACAACATCATGGGAGACAACTACCGTAGAACGCGGGATATGACACGTGAGAGTGCGTGAGGTAGTGAAGGCCAGCGAGGAGAAGCGAAACACAACCTGGATGGAGAGAAAACAACAACGAAAGGATCGTGAAAACAGCGCATCCGTTCTGTCATCCGCCTACATCTGCCGAAGTTGTGAAAAACCCTCCAGAATTGCTCTGCACAGTCACAACAAGCGCTTTCCCACTAACCACTGACTCTCCAGCCGCAGAACCTATTGTCTTTAGAGACAGGGAGGCCTATATAGTTGGCTACTTTGAACGATAGGCGTCAACAGTTATGTGAAAACTGTTTTTACACAATTCGAACACCCGCAACATAAACTGCACAAGTTGCTTCCAGCTGCAATTGTTCCATCATATAATACGCAATGATGTACCCGCGATCTACTTACCAATAGTAAAAAGAAACAGTACAAAAAACGAGTGCCTGTTTAATCTGTAGCAACTATTCCTGGGTGCTCTCAGATATACATCCAGCTATGTTATATACATTGATTTTTAGATTCTTTAAATTATTTTCTAACCTATAATGTACGCGTATAATTTTTACTAATTAATGTTGTTACCTATTGCACTTTTATTCGTTTGCAATATAAATGCATTATGACAGTATTAATATAATTATTTTATATTATTATATCATTATATTGTTTTCAGTAAATCTTTCTTAGCATTATCATCAATCGTTGTTCGTGTCGTATTTAATGTAATGGTAATGTGCCTGAGTCAGGATTTCTGTAAAAATTTCAACTATTGGTAGGTAGCAGTTCATTAATGTGACGTCGCCAAATTGTACAAACAATGACAAGTTGGCTCCAGTCATCTATAGTTCTTTACTGTGGTCTTATTTGTCTAGAGAAAATAAAACAAATAAAAAAATCTGAAACACACAAAACAGAGTGCATCAGTTATACTATATAATTCAACAGTACAAACATGCACAATATAATGTTACCGATACAGTGTAAAGTACGCTAAGAAATATATAATGGTTATACAAGATACACCATGATTACATAGTAGTTATTCAAGATAAACCATGAATACAATTGTATGTAATTTAACAAATACAATAAGTGAATTAATACAATAATGACACAATCCACCATAACCATGCTCAACCAACACTATGCCATTTCACTGCATTAGGTTCATTGACGCATGTCGTATCAACTGTCAACGATACTCAGGCATCATCCCTCCTGCAATAGCATGATGAAACATGTCATTTAGCAGAACATGCATAATTATTTAGACAAGTGTTGCAATCATCATATCTCTATGTTCGTAAGCTAAAACTTTAATAAGTTCCAACTTACTACACAGTACACATATTCTAAATTAAATAATTAAACCAAACACTAGATCCGCTGTTTACAAGCTAGTAGAGCTTACACTCAAGCACTTATCGCCTGGGAGTATTTCACACACCCTACACAGCCAGTGCCACATGGTGATTAATGAAGACAATGTCAAAGAGAAAGAGAGTGCTCCAGTCTGATTCTGGCTTAACTGCACATAATGTTAGATAATAAATCTACGTGTACAGTCCCTGCATAATGTATTTTAAATATAATACATTAACTATGTAGCAGCACTAAACATGATTAAACCTTCTAAATTGTTATACCAGCTACTGGCTACAAGCTTTCAACATTTTATTAAGCCCTAGCTGTTAACAGAGGCGGTACGTTCCTTCCTAAGGTCCAGACAGTTCATCTGCTCAGCATCCTCTAAGTACATCAGTAATCAAAGTCACTATTAAGTAATTATAACTGAACATGTAAATACGTTTACATAGAAAGGACAATTCTCCAATAAACATTATGGTACAATTATAAATTGAAAGGATTCGTTTTCTTAGGTATACTATAGCATTTAGAGACTTACCAAAGCATGGTTGCTGTCTTGTTGACTGTGGGATCATGCCTGGCCCACTAGGACAGTTCCTCCCCCCTGACCACACATGTCTCTTGGGTAAATGTTATACTTAAACAGCTTAATTATTAGTAATATGACCAGCAACCTACACAGTAAATGCAATTAACCATGACAGAAATAGTTATAACAATAATAACTAATTAACTATAACTGCTCCCTTACAATAATAAGCCCACTGTGTATATGTTGTAAATGATTGCATCTGCCATGTATTTTCTGTTTTTTCTATGTTGGATATGAAAACATATATATATATATATATATATATATATATATATATATATATATATATATATATATATATATATATATATATATATATATAAACATTATATATATATATATATATATATATAAACATTATATATATATATAATACTGTTTATATATATATATATATATATATATATATATATATATATATATATATATATATATATATATATTTACAGATTTTCAACCATGTCGAGAAAAGCCGTGCAAGAATGGCGCCACGTGCATGGTCATGTATAAGACGTTCAGGTGTGACTGCAAGAAAAAATACCATGGACATCTCTGTGAACGTATGTTGCCGTAACGAGTGTTTGTTTTAATTATTTTAAAATTTATTTGTATTACTGATGTTATTAATGTTATACAAATATGGTGCGTAGTATCATGCATTGTTACTATTTATGCGACATCGACAGTTCGGGTGCAATTAATTATAAGTACAGATTTTAAGTGGTGCAATTGTAAAAAAAAGTTGCATCAATGCTGTATTTTATCTGATCTGTTTTGTTCTAACCAATGTTTTAATTGAACGTTTGTGTGTGTGTGTGTGTGTGTGTGTGTTTGTGTGTGTGTACGTGCGTGCGTGCGGCCGTGCGTGCGTACTTGTGTGCGTGCGTGTGTGCACGTGTGCGTGCTTATAATAATTTTACACTGGTCTTAAATGCATTTGCCGCAGTGCAAGACCCATGTTCTTCGGATCCGTGCAGACATGGAGGGATGTGCGATGTTGTCAAAAATGCTTACAGTTGCAGCTGTAGACACTCATATTCTGGTCTAACATGTGAAGGTCTGTTTGTCAAACTGGTGTGCTACAGTATGAATTGTATTTTCAGAATTATGCTACGAATGCCATATTGGACACAAATAATATACTGTATCTCTACACGTTTTGAGCGTGAATATTTTTAACGAGCTGTTTCTTAAACAGTACGACCAATAGAGCGTGCTGTTATTATGGTTACCATAAACGTCACAATTGGTTTGCTTACACATTTCTATCTCTCTATCCGATTTCCAATACTGTTTTGTTTTATTTCTCTTTTGACATTCTCTGTGTTGTTTTGCTATTTACAATATCTTGTCCATGGTCTACTCTCCAAGTTCAGTGTTTCGGGAAACACCGTATATGTTTACACGAGGTGTTCCTAAATCATCTTTCCCATTTTTAATGTAAATAAGATATAACTAATAAATATAGAATCATGCAGTTTACACTATCCTGTAAAAGAATTCAAGAAATTTATACTTATGCAGTTTCTTCTTTTTATGTGTCTCTGCAATTAATAGAGTAACCCCCCAAAAATAAAATGGCGACAGTGCAAGAGAGAAGGTTCAATGCGTTGAGTGCAGAGGTGCCAACTCGGAAGACTTCCGAGTTTTAGAACATTCTTCCGACATTACGATCACATCAACACATCTTCCGATTTGTAGAACCAAAGATAAAATATATATGGCCTTACTAATATAGTTATATTAATTCGTTTAACATGACAGTCAGACACTGATTGACAACAGTTGTCGATATAGTGATATAACTCATTCCTCATTCTAAACAAAACAACGCAGGCTAGTCGTCTTTTAGATTCATACGTAATCAAAATGTTGCCTGCATGACCTCAACAAAGCATTTAGATAAGGAAGCAGAGTAATTCAACGATACGCCATTTTGATTTTGAACTGGTAGCGCATACAGTGTAATTATGTCACACCAGAATAACAGAGGGCGCTGCGCGAGTGACTTTGCTTCCTTGTTCAAATGCTTTGCCTCAACAACTCAGTTGATTTGTTGTCTCTGTTGTCAATGGTGGGATCAAATTTGCTCAAACAATCAGCGATCTCGACGTGTGCGGAGTCAGTTTGACTGGCAAGCAATTCACCGTATATATATATATCGCCTGCGATCGAGTTCGCCATTTTGGAAACGCCAAAGGAAAAATGTCAAACAAGCGCGTTGCCTCGTCGATATCTTCGGATATAAAAGACGGAGCATCGAAGAAAAAGCGTCGAGTTTGATTGATAATTGCCATGCTTTTTGCACGTTGTGCAAAAAACCACATGTCCGTGAAATGCGGCCGACGGGACGATCTGAAAAAAACATGTCGAGACGAAGCTGCACAGGCAGATAGCACAGACCGTTCAGACAACGTCGCCGATTATATCGTTTGTCACCACCGATTCCGACACAGAGGTAACAAAAGCTGAAATGCTGTTTACGCACTTTTTGATAGAGCATAACCTTCCTGTAGCAGTGTCTGACCACGCGAGGCCTTTGTTTAAACAAATGTATGGCGATTCGAAGGTTGCGGTCAAATATGGCTGTGGGCGGACTAAGACCACCGCTATCATCAAGCAGAAGACACGCAAGAACAGACAGCACTCGCCCTTAGAGGTAGTCCATACTCTGTAGCAACCGATGACAGCAACGATCGGAACTCGGACTGTTCATTGTCTCTAATTGTGGTACGATACTTGGTTAAAATTGTGACAATGCTGTTGGCCTTGGGCACATGTACTGAGGAGTCATTCGGCGAAAACATATTCAAAGTAATGGACAATGAACCGTTCCGTGTGAGAACTGTACTGGGTTCTGCTCAGATAATGCGTCTGTAATGATGGTTGTACACAAGGGTGTGGTTACCCACGTCATCAAGAAATGTCCAAACGTTGCTGCCATTGGCTGTCCATGTCATCTGATCCACCTAGTAGCTCAATGGGCAGCCAGTCAGCTACCAGTATACATTGAAGACTTGCTAGTTGACATCTACTACTACTTGGAAAAGAGTACAAAACATCACCAGGAATTGAAGAAATGCCAGCTTCTTTGTGATGCAGCGACTCAGAAGATCCTGAAACATGTCAGCACTCGCTCCTTGTCTCTCGGTACATGTCTGGATCGGTTATTGGAACAGTGGATTGCACTTGAGAACTTTGTATCCAACATATGCCGAAACCAAGCTCACCAAAGTCGAAAACATGCACACAGACAAAAGAAGCAACAAAGACATCATCGCCAGAGCTCAAAACGACAACTCAGAACAAGTCGGGATTAAAGACACCAAACACATCATCAGCACAGGCAAATATTGCAGACCCAAAGACAGCACCAATGAAGCCAACGAAGCCAAAGACGAGGATCGAACGGATCCATGCTTGCTTACTGGAACCTAACACAAAACTGTACTGTCTGTTTCTGAATCTACCATACCAGTCTTCAGTTCAGTGAGTCTGCTACTTCAGCGAGACGAACCTTGCATTCATCTGTTGAAAGATGAGCTGTTGAGATTGCTGACTGAGCTGTACATCAGGTTTCTAACACCTAAGTCTATAAGTGAATGCGATGATCTTCTTCGTATTGACTTTAAGAACATGAAGTTCCGGAAAGACAGACAGGACTTGGTGATTGGAGCAGCCACCAAACATTACCTTGACGTCCACAAGTTGTCACATGCACAGAAAAACACTTTCTACAAGGCAGTGAGACAATACTTCTGCAAAGCATGTGAGTGAATACATCATCGCTGAAATCAGATGTCCAGGAGCACTCGAAAGCAGCAAACATCAGCAAGAGACAGGAGGTGAAATTTGAATATGATGAGTTCTTTATTGACAGGTTTCCAGCTTTGAAAGCAGACAAGGATGTTGTGCAGCTGGAATTCTTGAGATATCAAGTTGAACTACTACCAGAGTGCGAATTGTCATCTGAACGTGAAGATGTCGCATGGCGCCACATCAGCCAATTGCGATACAGTAACGGCAAGCACAAGGAGCTAGGTGCTATTGTGAAGGGGATATTGGTTATCCCTCACAGTAACGCAGACAGTGAAAGAGTATTCAGCTGCGTGCGCAAGAATAGAACAGAATTCCGACCACCGCTCTCAGAATCGACACTGGAATCCCTGCTTGTCGAAAAAAACAGCATGTTTGCTTCAGGGAAGGTATGCCACAATCAGACTTACTCAACGCAGTTGATCAGAAAAGCAAAGTCAGCCACCTATACCAGCTTGACAACATCAGCAAGTCAAGCCCAAGGTGGTGACCTGAGCCTGCACCAACAGTAGCTGTTAGTGGTGACAGTGACACAGACAGCTGAGTACACACTTGTAAGAAGACTTAACATTCTCCTTGATATTCTCTTTAATATTCTCGCACAAAAGCTGCATTGTGAATATAAGGGTGATTGCATGCATACATGTTCCTGCATCAAATAAATAAAAAATGCTGTAACTTTGATTATGAAATACATTATTCATCATAACCATTGATGTACCGACATGTATACACAAATGCATATTATATATATATATATATATATATATATATATATATATATATATATATATATATATATATATATATATATATATATATGTGTATATGTATATATGTGTATATATATATATATATATATATATACACACACATACATACATACATACATACACACACAAACGCACACACACATACATACATACATTGGTGCAGGCTCAGGTCATCACCTTGGGATTGACTTGCTGATGTTTTCAAGCTGGTATAGGTGGCTGACTTTGCTTTTCTGATCAACTGCTTCGGGCAAGTCTGATATATATATATATATATATATATATATATATATATATATATATATATATATATATTGAAAGCTCAATTAATAAAATTACCATTAACTAAGAAATTATCCAATTAAATTAAATTAACCTCCCACATTTCCCATATCAGCAGTTAAATTAAATTAAGTTAACCTCCAAAATTCTGCAGTCTATCATACAGCTGCAGTTCCTATGCCAACTGCAGTTTGTGTGTGTGTGTGTGTGTGTGTGTGTGTGTGTGTGTGTGTGTGTGTGCATGTGTGTGTGTGTGTGTGTGTGTGTGTGTGTGTGTGTAGGTGTGTATATATATATATATATATAAATATATATATATAATATATATATATATATATATACATATTGAAAAGGTCAATTAATTAAATTACAATTAACTCAGAAATTCTCCTATTACATTAAATTAACCTCACACATTTTCCATATCAGCAGTTAAACTAAATTAAGTTAACCTCCCAAATTCTTCAATTAAATTAATAGTAAATGTTATTTCAATTAACAATTAAATCATGTGTTGGTAGAAATGCTTACACATTTAAAATAGTTCTAAAATCACAATACTGTGTTTTAACTTGTAGATACTTGTTAAAAAGGGTATCTTTTTCTGAAAGTATTGCAACGTTATTGCTGAAGATTTGCAGGTGTGGGGTTTCCACCTATATTCAACCACCAAATTAATCAAACCGGGCCACTACATACATAATTTATATGCACCAAGTTGTTATTTATGCAGTATTTTATACTAAATCATTAGGTTTCCCCTTTCCACGCTAGATTTTAAATATGCATACACTATTGTTTATGCATCACTAGAAATGGTATGCTTTTGATTTAAGTGGGTACTGTAAAAGATCCCAAACTTAAGCTATATTACCTTTTGTTGCATTAACGGTTTTATCTACACACACACAACTGCATATGTCTAATGGTCCCATAGGTCCACTTGGCTGCAAGTTGCCAGCCCCAAATGTTTACTTTAAACATATATTTGCAGAAGCCACCATTAGCCATGAACTAATCACCTTATTGTGTAGGCCTTCCATCCAATTCACAGGTGCCTGAATAATCAGCCCATCCCAGTAATACAGTGCATTTGTATTCTGTGATGTTCTCCCTCCCATTCACGCATGCCTGGACCTGATCTCTCTCAGGCTGGTGACTGGAATAGTGACTGCAGGTCTTCTGGGAACACTTAGATAACATGGATGTAAAATATCCAGTAATATGAACTGTTGATTGAGCGCTTAATTGAGAACATTAACCCCTTCTAGCAAAGTGAATTAATTAAATTCAATTAAATTAGCCTTTCTGGAAAATTAATTTTGTATATATATATATATATATATATATATATATATATATATATATATATATATATATATATATAATATAATATATATATATATATATTATATTATATATATATATATATATATATATATATATATATATATATATATATATATATATACATAATTAATTTTCCAGAAAGGCTAATTTAATTGAATTTAATTAATTCACTTTGCTAGAAGGGGTTAATGTATATATATATATATATATATATATATATATAATATATATATATATATATAATATAATATATATATATAATATATATATACATGCTGCGGTGAAATTAGTTGTGCTCCTGTTCGACGCGCTCTTGGGTGAGGGCCGTCCACTTCCTCAAATTTTTGTCGGGACAATTCTATTGTCTAGAGAGTGGAGGTACCCTTGAAAAACTGTATCTTTAAGTCTTCAAATCTTCATGTATATACTCCTAAAACGTAATAATTTACTATCCTGCAGTTTGTAGCGTCATATCCCAAGGTGGGGTGAGCTAAAGCGTTTGCGTACAACACAATCGTGTAGTTCAGGGCTGAAGCACTTTTACGATGACTTGATAACTTCGAGGGCGGCTTTCTGAAATGTGTTTGCAGTAGGTGCCATGACTGCTTCTTGGGTGAGGGAATTCCACATTGCGATAGAACAAACATAGAACGAGTGCTGGTAAACCATACAGGAGGTAGGTAGTGTTCGGAGTTTATACTCGTGGTGACGTCTAATGCGAGCATTTGTGACAATGATGGTAGGCAAACTGATGATAACTATGTGGAATCTATAAAAAAAAAAAGTGGCATCTGTAATGCAACGTGTGGTGTGTAATGAATTCTAAATGAGGCTAGTACACATGGCAGTGACACTTAAAGTTCTCCGATAGTCACCAGCGACAAAACTAGTTGCAGAACGCTGCACTTTTTCAACTTTCTGAATATCTGTCTTGGTGTAGGGTGACCAGGCGCAAGTAGCATACTCAAGTGTCGGTCGAACGAGTACCTCGTATGCGGTTTTCCTCACTTGCGGTTGTGCCACATGCTGTGTTCTCTTGATTAAACCGAGTGTCAGTCTGGCTTTGTTTTGCACCTCGTTGATGTGTGGCTGATAACTTCCCGTTTATTGTAATAACCAGGTAGTCCTGGTTGTCAGTCCGTGGGATATGTTGGTCCTCCTTATAGTGATCCTATGTTGACGTCTTCCTCTTGGTGGTATATGACAGAACAGCGCGCTTTGAAATACACCTGCCACGTCTTAGCCCTGTAATGGAGTTTGTTCAGGTCATATTCAAGTGATTAGCCGAGGTTTTAATTTCACGATTAACAATACAGTCAGCGTACTAGCGCATATGTGAATTAACGCCTTCGATGATGCCGTTAATGTACAGCAAAAACAACATTGGTCCCAACACTCTTCCTTGCGGGCCCAGGATGTGGTGGGAAGGCCAACTACAGGTGTGACAAGTGTAACGTTGTGCGGGCCCAGGATGTGGTGGGAAGGCCAACTACAGGTGTGACAAGTGTAACGTTGTGTGGGCCCAGGATGTGGTGGGAAGGACAACTGCAGGTGTAACAAGTGTAACGTTGTGTGGGCCCAGGGTGTGGTGGAAGGCCAACTACAGGTGTAGCAAGTGTAACGATGTGTGGGCCCATGATGTGGTGGGAAGGCCAACTACAGGTGTGACAAGTGTAACGTTGTGTGGGCCTAGGGTGTGGTGGGAATGCCAACTTCAGTTGTAACAAGTGTAACGTTGTGTGGGCCCAGGATGTGGTGGGAAGGCCAACTACAGGTGTGACAAGTGTAACGTTGTGTGGGCCCAGGATGTGGTGGGAAGGCCAACTTCAGTTGTAACAAGTGTAACGTTGTGTGGGCCCAGGATGTGGTGGGAAGGCCAACTACAGGTGTGACAAGTGTAACGTTGTGTGGGCCCAGGGTGTGGTGGGAAGGCCAACTACAAGTGTGACAAGTGTAACGTTGTGCGGGCCCAGGATGTGGTGGGAAGGGCAACTACAGGTGTGACAAGTGTAACGTTGTGTGGGCCCAGGATGTGGTGGGAAGGCCAACTACAGGTGTGACAAGTGTAACGTTGTGTGGGCCCAGGATGTGGTGGGAAGGCCAACTACAGGTGTGACAAGTGTAACGTTGTGCGGGCCCAGGATGTGGTGGGAAGGGCAACTACAGGTGTGACAAGTGTAACGTTGTGTGGGCCCAGGATGTGGTGGGAAGGCCAACTACAGGTGTGACAAGTGTAACGTCGTGTGGGCCCAGGATGTGGTGGGAAGGCCAACTACAGGTGTGACAAGTGTAACGTTGTGCGGGCCCAGGATGTGGTGGGAAGACCAACTACAGGTGTAATAAGTGTAACGTTGTGTGGGCCCAGGATGTGGTGGGAAGGCCAACTACAAGTGTGACAAGTGTAACGTTGTGCGGGCCCAGGATGTGGTGGGAAGACCAACTACAGGTGTAATAAGTGTAACGTTGTGTAGAGAGGACGTCGGCTGACGGCGAAAACTGCCTATTTACTATAATCTGTTGATCGCGGGAACCGATCGCACTGATCCAGGCATTTGTCTTTCCGTTGATTCCGTTGTACCGGATTTTGTATAGAAGTTTTATATGAGGCACTCGAAAGCCTTACTGAAGTGCAATAAGGTGACACCTCTTTGGTTCTTTCGGTTGATGGAGTACGCCAAATCATGTATAGTACTGACGAGTTGTGTCTCACAAGACAGACCCTTTAGGAAGTTATGTTGGTTAGGGTTTACAGTGTTTTTGTAATCAATGTGGCGACAGATCTGGCTGCACACAATTTGTTCCAATATTTTGCATGTAAAACCGGTTTCATTCATAGCCATTGTCGGGAGTTCAGCGAGGCCTGAAGATATATATTTTGGTTGATGTTCTTCAATGGTATCTCAATCCATGGTTGTGTCGCGGTCAGGCAGGTCTCTACCATCGTCGCGTGTGAATACTGACACAAACTGGTTGTCAAAACACTCTGCTTTGGCTTGGCTAGTAATGTGGAGACCATCTGTATCAGAGCGTATCGGCATACCCATGTTTTCAGTTCTGTTGAGTTTAACGAAAGATCAAACTTCTGATTTCCTCCATCAAGCAGGCTAGCTCCAGTAACATACCTGGTGTCGTCATGAGCAGATCTCATCAGCTTATGTATGTGTTGCCACTTCACACAGTAGGCAGACCAATCGTATTGCTTCTTGGAATGTCTGAATTTGCGGTAGTATATGTCCTCCTTGCGGATTTCACATGTGATATTGCGGGTGGGTGATCCAGGGAAGGTCACGTTTGGTTTTGGAGCTTTTCGTCGGGACGTGTATAGTGATGGCTTGATGTAATGCCTTATTGAATGCTTGCCAATTCTCATTAGGTGATCTGGAGTAGTGATCTGAGTAGGATTTCCCCTAAGGAACTGTGTGGCATATTCAGCAATGTCTAACCATAGACCATCAACATTTGTTGACTTATATTTGTGTGTGTGTTTTAAGTACGGTTTTGGGCGAACATCAAGCGTAGAACTGTAAGATGATCAGTCATTCCTGGGACCACTTCGACTTCGTTCATAAGATTTAGGTTTGTGCAAATAACATGTACAACACAGCATCTGGCGAAGGTCTTTTGACTTATCCTTGGTACTGGGTAAGCTTAAAGTATTCCGTGATGGCTAGAAGCTTCCTAGCATTTGTAGCGTCACTATTCCCAATGACCTCGTTGGCGTCTTGGTGTTCAAATATTCTGTGATTTGGGGAATTGAATGAATCTCAATACACAATCGTTTTTCTTGTGTAAATATAAACTCTTTGAATTGGATTGCACGAAGATGCACACTGCATGCTTTTATGTATATAAGTAATTTTTTTATTTACATTCAAAATGAGAAATATAATTTAGGAACACCCTGCATATGCTTGAAGGATTTGATTGTAAACACTGGCTTGAATGGTTGAATTAATGTTTACTTGATTACATACAGGGAAACATCTCATGCTAATTTATATCAAGCATTCTTGTACACAATTATATTACTTGATCTTCTATCAAAGCCATTTCCACAATTAATGCTGGATAAGCGACATGTTTTACACTGCTGCTACTAGCCATGCCGCAGTTTTACTAGATGGTGTGCATGTTTCTATTGAACCAAGTCTCACTCTCCTTTTGAATTCTATGGGGTGTTAAGTTTGAACCCAAAATTACATGTACAGTTTTAGTTTGACAGTGTTTTAAAGTATCTCGTTGTAACATACAATTAACCACCACCTATAAACTATATCACCATTTACGAAACTGACTTTGAAAGACATCACCCATGGGTTTTGATGTTTATAATAATGATTTGTACTAAGACATAATTCTTAAGCCTACACAACCCGAATTCACGCGAAAGTGAGAGGCTCTTTCAGATTGTCGGTGTTATAGATGAAGAATATCTTATGTTGCTGTGCACTCCCGGATATAACAATGATGAAAAAATCAGCTAGATTACTAACACAATGATATTTTTTGTTTCCCCAACAGTTGAAATCAAACCTTGTAAAAGCAATCCCTGCTTGAATGGAGGTCGGTGCAATCCGGCTGGTAGTAAATACACATGCACCTGTAGAAAGGAGTATGAAGGTGACAGATGTAAAAGTAAGTATGTATTTTTTTTATTAAAATTACATGGCCAATATGTTATTTGAAACACTACTTTTATAGTGAGATTATTTCAAACAAATTTCACAAAAGTGGCAATTGTCTGATTTATCTGAAACATGAACGGTGATTATAAAAGTTTGTTTATTGAAGTCAAGGAACTTGATTTTTCTATATACAAATATTTGCGCTTCACTGAATACTTTTTAATGTGAGGATTTTAGAATAGCTCTTAAACAGGCATGCTAATGTTACGTTACAATGGCACGTATAATTATACTTATACTGTACTCCGGCTGTTTGTTAGAAACCAAAATTAGCTACTATTTTGAAATTTAAATGTCCTATAAGCGACCTATTATTCATGGTTATTAAGTGTTAACCATAAATTTTTTAACATATACATATGTGTATATATATATATATATATATATATATATATATATATATATATATATATATATATATATATATACATATATGTATGTATGTATGTATATACATATATATATAAATATATATATATATATATATATATTTAACATATTTACCAATCTAATATTTTTTCATAATTTCATATAATAACCAAATTTACTAATATACTAATTTAATTTAATTTATGTTATTTATATTTAATCTAATTTAATAATGTAATGCACAGATCCAATTTAATAATACAATTGAACAGCTGGGTTTAAGCTGTTGCACAAATTAATAAAGTCTTTTGTGGCACAATTGGATCCAAAGTGTTCTCAGATCTAGATCTAAATATGAGCTACCACCAGCTAAAGCTGGACCCTGAGTCCCGCGAAATAACGACATTCGCTACGCACTCAAGGATGTACCGTTACAATAGACTGTTATTTTGTGTAAACTCTTCAAGTGAAGTCTTCCAACACAAAATCGCATCAGCGTTGGCAGGCATTGAGGGAGCCACTAACATATCCGACAACAATGGACCGTGGCAATAGACCAGTGTGCAGGACTGCACCATGTTTGAACTTGTTTAGAACTGTTTCCAGTTGATAGGTTAAAACTGTTAATTGGAATTGCGTATTTATCTTAGGCGTTCACTTAGACCCTCCTAGTCACTGCGAACATTGATGTGGACACCAACGAAATCGGAACGTTACTTTAGAATGATTTAATTTGTTTGTCGTTCCGATAAAATCTACTTTCGAAGAAGGGGAGGGATGTCGTATATGCATGTGAAGTTATCACTCGATGCAGCCTAGTGATCGTTTGTCGTTTGGTGGGGACTAAAAAAAGGAAGCCATGTTAATTGTAATAAAGTTAAGTTGACAAGTTACATCTGAGTGTTCAATCAGTTATTAATCGGCTATCCGACACCAAACCCTTAAAGTGAATGCTAATAAATCAAGCTACAACTGAGTAGATATTGCGTGTCACATCAGTCACCAAAATCACCAAGCCGAAATAACATGGCAGTTGGGCCGAATTCTCCGAGGGCCGAAATCACCACCACCCGTCAGCGCTACTCCTGCAATTGCGATTTTGACTTTCTGATCTAACCATGAAAACGACCACATAAAGCCGCCAAGCTTCTCATATATTTACCATACATATACACATGTCACGTGGTCAAACATTACGCTTATTTCCGTGGAACGATAACAAATTACAAAAACAAAAGCTACCTATATCTTCTACGCCTAACTCCGCGAAGGTAGACATAGGAATGACAAGTTTTTTTTAAATTTTGATCTTTATACAGAAGCAAGAGTAACGTTTGACCACGTCACATTTGTATGCGTATGATATATATATATATATATATATATATATATATATATATATATATATATATATGAGGAGAAGTTTGGCAGCTCTGTGTGATCGTTTTCGTGGTTCGGTCAGAAAGTAAATAAGTTCGAAGTCAAATGCTACTGGCGTCGCTAAACTGCTCCGAAAGAGCCGAATTCGAAAATGATTCTGCGCTCTCACGTGCCGCTACCGGTTCGAATTCGTTACATTATACTTTTTTTCTGGAAACTTTTCATCGGCATCACTCGCTATAGTAACGCGAGTGAAACTGTACTGAAGCATTGCATATCAATGACTGAATGTAAATACATATCATCGTGACGTCACAAAATCACGTGATCGCTCATCTCATTAACTTCGAATTTTACGCGCGCTTTGTGAGTTAGACACATCAAACATCTAATTTTACCTATAACTAATTTTTTATTTTTGTATACAATATTAAACTTTGTGTACACACAGAAAAACATTTTAGCTAGTGCCTTGTTGTTAGTCCCATTAATAAATACATCATCTAGTTTAAATTGTTAATAGTTGCCGTGCTTGATGTGACATTATTGTATGATTGTTGCAATTGTTGAAATACGGTTATTAAAATAACATGGTGATTTGCTGAGTACGATGGATTAACATTGTTTTCAGATGTTAATGTGCCTACTGTGTGCGAATTTAAATGTATGTCAACTGCACTTGCAGATTATATGCCTTGCAAGAATCAACCTTGTAAAAACGGAGGCACATGTACGGTTCAACTATTATTGCAACATTCGTATTCATGTACTTGTGCGCTAGGATACCATGGGTCAACATGTGAAAGTAGGTATGATTGGTATGGGTCGGCGACTGCTTTTCTAAAAACAAACTGCATATATGTAATAGTTTTTATTCGTGTATCTATTATGTACTCATATTTTTATGTTAGCTTTATTTTATATATATATATATATATATATATATATATATATATATGTATATATATATATATATATATATATATACCCAGTGTCAAAAGAAACGTACCACTACTATAACGTTGGAAAACAGTGTTGTGTTACAAAAATTATAAAACAATTGGATTGATATGGAAAACACTGACATTTTATTTACAGAAATCGGATCAATAGATCTGGCTAAACTTGAAATTGCTTGATGAGAGCAGCCATGGTGGCGAGAGTCGAAAACACGGTTGTGTTCATCACTTGGTAGACGCGGCATTTTGATTCTTAGATAAAATTCTAGGGTGGCCTTTTTATTGATCTTATGAAGGCTACACATATCACATGTAATTAATTAAATACCATGAAAATGAGGTTATTAACACCTGGCCATCAACAGACTAACTGAAGAGTCTCATGGTTATGCACGACTAATTAACTAGTTGCAAGGGAACGAACAAATTCGTGCCAAAAACCCACCAACATAAAAGTAAAAGTTTCTTTTGATGCTGAGTATGTATGTATGTATGTATACGTATATATATATATATATATATATATATATATATATATATATATATACGTGTATATATATATATATATATATATATATATATATATATATATATATATATATATATATATATACGTGTATATATATATATATATATATATATATATATATATATATATATATATACACACACACAAATTTAACCAGTTGTAGTGGCAACCACACACTGTGTTACACACATACACGCACGCACACGCACACACACATGTATGTGTGTAACACAGTTGTGTGTTGTTGTCACAACATTTTTTTTTCTTTAATGATAAGTTGTTTTTAGTAATAATTTGATTGAATGATTGTATGAACACTCTAATATGCAGAGAATACGCCATGTCAAAGCAACCCGTGTGGAAAAAATGGCGAGTGTGAGGCACTTGGGAACGGGTACAAATGCACTTGCAAGAACATGTATTATGGCAAGATGTGCGCAGGTATGTGTAACCCACATATTAAGATAACTGTATTATGGTGTCTGAGTAAGGCGAACAATCGGTGAACATTCGTTAATTTTTACTGCATCAATTAACAACTGAGTGATATATGAACATTAGGACATAGTATTATATTGGAACTGATTTGACTTAACAAACCTGATGTCCAGTTTAACTTCTTTCTTTCATATTCATCTATTTAATGCTAACTCGGAATTAGCTATCCTTAATCGTAATATAGTGTTACGTAGTGTTAATAGCCGGCCAGTCAACAAAGGATGTTACACTTTTGACGACATTGTTTATTAATAGCAGAAATTCAGGCTAGATCAATCATTCATAGGATGGGGAAAAGGGTGTTTGAATCAGAAGGTCATTTTTATGGTCAAACAAGGCCAAAATGGTTATTTTGCGTGAACTGATTCATTAGATATATCCGGTAGACAATTATTATATGCAATTAGGTGATATATGTTGATGGAAGGTTTGTTTACAAGCCGATAATTAAGTTGGTGTAGTGAATTGAAATAAGATAATTAAGTTAGTGTAGTGAATTGAAATAAGATAATTAAGTTAGTGTAGTGAATTGAAATAAGATAATTAAGTTAGTGTAGTGAAATGAAATAAGATAATTAAGTTAGTGTAGTGAATTGAAATAAGATAATTAAGTTAGTGTAGTGAATTGAACGTGTGTACTTGTGTCTTGTTGAAAATATCTTGTCATTCAACATCATTACTTGGTTTGGACATCTTACTTTCAAACAAAAGATAAAATTGGGCCGTGTTGTTAACACAGTTAGTAAACTCATTGGTCGGCAACAGCGACAGCTGTCTACTCTGTATGATTCTGCCCTTACCAGGAAGACATTTAATATTTACACTGATCCTGTCCATCCACTTAGCTTAGCTTTTCAGAAACTTCCATCTGACAGACGTATTAAAGTTCCTCTTGCACGAAAGAATGGATATAATAAGTCATTTATACCTACTGCTGTTTCCTGAATGTTGCACTCAATTGACATGTCAGAAGAGCTGTTTTTTATGTGTGGGGGGTGGTGGAGTCTCGGTTTATGTTATATAGCTAGTTTTCTTTTTAACATATTCCTATGTGTTATTTATAGATATTTTACTCGTAAACTTCACATGCGTGTAAACTTTATAGCATGTGTATGCAATAATGTTAGGTGTTTGTGTATGTGTTTTATTTTTTATAATTGACAGAGCTAATTAATCAATGGATGAGTGTAAAGACAATTTGCTGTTTTAAAATGTATGGTTTTAAGCCCTGAAAAAAATATGTTTGATTTGATTTTGATTTGATTTGGATTGTCAGAAAAAGAGTGGCATATTGATTAGAATACGTATTACCATTATACATATATCATGAATAAACTTATTACAGGCACGTATTAAGAAAAATGTTTCCGGATGTAATGTATCAAGCGAGTGATAAAAGGGTTCGTCTTCACGTCGTGAGTTAACGCCTTAGTTTATTCGCAGGTAAACAACTCCTTAGAAACAGCATATAAGTTCAGTAGATAGAAAATAAATAAAATAACTATTAATATATATTAAAAAACAGTTTTTGTGAAACCTAAATCAGAGGCAGTTATTTAGAATAAGTTATTCGCAGAAAGTTGCTCTAGGTACAGATTGACGTATTATATTTAGGTGTATCAAGCTATCGTTTACATTGTTGAATATATATATATATAATTATATATATATTATTATGTAAATGTATATATATAATATATATATATATTTATATATATATATATAATTATATATATATATACATTTACATAAATAATATATATATATATATATATATATATATATATATTCAACAATGTAAATATATATATATATATATATATATATATACATTTACATAAAAAGGTCATATCTCAACATACTTGTAATAAACGATTTCGGTAAACATTAATTAACAGCAGGATGTTAACGTAAGTTGGTATACACTGAGTCTTATTGTTTAGTTTAATTCGTGTTCTGTGTATTCACTAGGTGGCAGGCTTTTCTGGCTCATGCGAGCTTAGTTGATAGAACATAGTTAGCAAGTAAATGATTGTAAGAAAATAATTAAAATCTAAATAATCCAGCCAAAAGTTTTCTTTTGAACACAGAAAGCAGCGTCATTAAATATTTTGTGATGACGCCGTGCAAACGGCAGGTAAAGGCAACCAAGCATTTAGTATGCGAGAGTTGAAGCAACTGGGTGGACTTCGTCAAGTCCGGTTGTGAGAAGTCCAGCTCACGTGGATAGTTGTAGGGGATGTGCGAAGATGAAGGGACTTGAGGTGGAAATGGATTCGCTGAGGCAGCTCGTTGTGGCATTGTTGGGAAGGGAAGAGGTGGGTTGCGACAGGAGTGCAACATAACCAGGAGACATGAGGGAAAGGTGACATTTTGATGGGCAAGAAGGAGATGGACAACATGCTGCCAAATGACACGACAGCAGGACTGAATGTGATGGAAGGGAACCGACACAAGAGTTACTCTGAGGAAGTGATAGAAGGGGTGGGGAGGAAAGCGATGGTGTTTGTCAGGGACTCGACGTGGTAGTTTGCTTTCCGGGGGCAAATATAGAATCTATCACAGAGAGGGTGGAAAAAATCACGACAAGAGAGGGTCTATTCTAGTACACGCATCGACTAAAAACGCAGAGAAGCTGGGTACAACTGTCATAGTTAAGAAAAACAGGCAGTTAGTCGGAACATTTAAGCAGACACGGGGTGAGCAGATAATTATGTCAGGGATTTTACCAGTAATGGAAAGCACGGGTAAGTTTTATCGAAATTGCCGGACGATGGCTAGTTCAGTAGCTATGTATGGAAGAGGAAGGTGGATTAGTGGGGATGCTTTTTTGGGAGGGCTGATATAAGGGATGGGCTTCATCTATGTGGAAACGCTGCAGCAGTGTTTCGGATGAACTCTCAGCAGCAGTCGACAATGGCATGGGTAGCATCAAAAATATGTTTCGTAGCAAACATTGTTTTAACTAGAAGCACAGCGGGGTTACATAGAGGTGCCTCAAACAGGAGAAGAGGCCACTAGCACGCACAAACCAGTAACAACATGCCCGGAAAACATTTCTGAAGATGGTTATAAATGCGTGTGTTTAAATGCAAGGAACATAGTAGATAAGAAAAAAACGAATTAAACATTATGGTAGAATATATTAACCCTCACAAAATTGGTATAACCGAATCATGGGCGAACAAGGACATAGCAGATGATGAGTTAAGACTGACATGATACGTAATGTTTAGGAGAGATCGAATAAGAAGAAGGGGAGGGGGAGTTATTTTATATATTACAGAATCTATTCAGGCTTACGAAATAAAATTAGAAAGGGAAGCATGTTGCGACAAACCTGTTTGGTGTAATATAGTTATAGGAACTTCAAAATTAACTATTGGATTACTTTACCGAAGTCCAAACATATGGCGACGGTTTAAAAAAATTTCGGTTTACGGATCAGCCGACCACATTTTGGGGAATAACAAAAATTAAAAACGGTTTATTTTTTATGTCCCGAATGGCAGAGCCAGATAACCATTTGCGACACCGAAAATATATTCACAACGCCGGGGAACGCCTTTCACAGTAGCGTTGTGCCGCATTACTATGCAAACACCTTATTGGACTGTTTATACAAAATACAAATGACCAGTTTCAGGCAAAATTGATGTGAATAATGTTCTGTAAGAACAGTGATTTTCATAATCACGAAAGTTTAAAAAATAATTATAGACGGACTATGTCCAGGCGTAGCCGTAGGCCCCGGGCTGTGGTCATGCTGTGACGTGTTGCCAACATGTTGCGACGATGTTCGAACCAGCTATATTCATTCGCCGTGAAAGCAAGTTGTTTGGATTTTAGAGTTATAAATAAGGCTTTTTAGTCTCGTAATATCATCTATTGTTCTTCACCCTTGCAAGAACATACCTTGTGCATATTATTGTGAGAATGTGGCTTGTGCTTATATGTTGTGGTGTTTAACATTTAAATCTGTCCATCTTCCTTACACTGTCCAGTCTTTTTAAGGTGAATGTTTTCTGCTTCACTGTTGACTGTGGAAGGTTACTCCAGTCAATGAAGATGCAAGTAGATAAAACCTTCAGTTAACACACCACTTAATGTAACATTTCTAATTATTCTTACCCAAGCAACATTATAGTCCTAGGGAATTATATTAATGATATGTTGTGAAACGATAATATTGTTTTGTTTATGTTTAGCCTTGAACTGGATCTTGACTTTTATATGTCAATAGTTTGCATTCTATCTAATGCAGAGCAGACGGTTTGTATGAACACATGGATGTTCGGGAAAAGTCCCCATTTTCATTGGCTAATGCTATGTTGTGGCTGCGGGAAATTGCAATGTCCATGTGACCTATTTCCACCTGTGCGGTCCAAGCCCAATTACTTGCACTTGCTATTTCATGCCTCGGGCAAACATGTTTTGACCACTTTAAGAAGATTTAACAAGATTTGCCAACCAAGCCAAAGGCCCAGATGGCAAGAGGACAAGGAAGCCATTGACTTATCGAGAGTCCAACAATGTTCATCTACTTATAACCCGCCCTCCTGAGATATGTGTCAACCTTGTTTTTAAACATATTCACGCTGCTAGCAGTTACACAATCTGTAGACAATTTGTTCCATTCATGTATTGTCCTCTGTGAGAACGAGTGCTTCCTGATGTCCAATCTACATTGATCCTTTACTAATTTTACCTCATGTCCTATAGTTCTGCTATCCTTCTTGAGTGAGAAAAACACATTTCTATCAATATTTTCATACCCATTCAATATCTTAAAAACTTCAATCTGATCTCCTCTTAACCTCCTTGTCTCTAGAGTTGTTAAACCACATTCTTTCAGGCGTTCTTCATAACTAAGGTCTCTCAGTTCTGGAATCATTTTAGTTGCTCTCCTTTATATGCGTTCAAGCGTATCTATATCCTTCTTACGATATGGTCTCCATGCTTGTATACAGTATTCTAAATGAGGTCTGTTTATTGCTTTATAAAGAGGTATAATTAACTGTTTTCCTTGTATGTTATGTTTCTTGTAATCAATCCAATAATTTGATTACCCTTTGAAGCTGCAATACCACACTGCTCTGAAACGTTCATATCAGCGCTTATTGTAACTCCTAAGTCCTTTTCTTTTACAGTAGTACCCAGAACAGTAGCTCCCATTTTATAGTTTACATCCAAGTTCCCATGTCCTGTATGTAGGCATTTACATTTCCCAAAATTTAACAACATCTGCCATTTCTCAGACCATTTCACTAATCTGTCTAGATCGTTTTGTAAATGTTGTTTATCACCATCAGTATTAACCTTTCTAAACAGTTTTGTGTCATCCACAAATTTCAGTACGTTACTTGTTATACTGTCGTCCAAGTCATTGATATATATTAATAAGAATAATATAGGTCCTAATACTGATCCTTGAGGTACCCCACTCAAAACCGATTTCCAATGTGAAACTCCATCTACTACAACTCGTTGTCTTCTGTCAGTCAGCCATTGTTCTATCCAGTCACTTATGCTATCCCCGATACCATGGGCTTTTAATTTAAGTTAGTAATCTTTGATGTGGCACTTTGTCAAAAGCTTTCTGAAAATCTAAGTAGATAATATCTACTGGCGATCCCACGTCTATCCACTTAGTGATTTCTTCCAAAAAACATAATATTTTTGTTAAGCATGCCCTCGCTTTAAGGAATCCATGATGAGATGAATTTAATAATTTATGCTTAACGAGGAAGTCCACCATATGGTCTTTAATTAACCTTTGTAATAATTTACAAATCACTGACGTTAAACTCACTGGTCTGTAATTCTCTTACTTATTTCTCGAACCCATATTGCAGAACGGAACAGCGGAACATATCGTCTGGTTACTGTGATACCAGTACACATCAATATTATATCTACCTAACTAAATCATGTCCTTAAACCAGCAAATACCAAAGCTAACGTAGTTTATTGTGCCTTTGACGCAAACGGAAATGGCAACGTATATGTGACCTGGTGACCCCTATGGTATGTATATGTATACTATATATATATATATATATATATATATATATATATATATATATATATATAGTATACATTATTCAATTATAAGCATTACATTGCATGTAAATAAATAAAATATAATTTGTATTAAATTAAAAGCATTTAATTGCATATAAATAAATGAAAGAGAGTATTAAATGTACGACATTGAATTGAATTGCGTGCACACAAGTAAAGAAAGTTACTGTCCCAATTATCACACAGTAATGGCATGACAACTATCCGTGGGCGCCAGTCATACTGCATCGTCCACCGCAACAGCCCAGTCCAGACTTAACTGCAATATATATATATATATATATATATATATATATATATATATATATAGATATATATATATATAGTTGTATAATTGTTACATATTACCTTGCTCTTGCTGTAGGCGGTTGATATATATATATATATATATATATATATATATATAATGCAGTTAAGTATGGACTGGGCTGTTGCGGTGAACGATGCAGTATGACTGGCACCCACGAATAGTTGTATAATTGTTACACATTACCTTGGTATAGGCGGTGGATATATATATATATATATATAATTCTGCAAATATAAAAAATAATTTGTTTTATATATATATATATATATATATATATATATATATATATATATATATATATATATAGTATAAATTATTAAAGTATAATCATTACATTGCATGTAAATAAATATAATATAATTTGTATTAAATTAAAAGCATTTAATTGCATATAAAAAAATGAAAGAGAGTATTAAATGTAGGACATTGAATTGATTTGCGTGCACACAAGTAAAGAAGTTAAAATTAGGTTTTGTATTAATTACAAATAAAAGTAGAAAATTATAGAATAAAATAAAGTAATGATTATATATATATATATATACGGTATAAAATAGTTTTTAAATCAGTTTTGCATCGAGGCATAGTGTACTTGCAGTTACTTCGCTGTGACAATGGCTTCGGCGTAAGATTATGCGCACTGCTCATCTTTGTATGGATTCGAGCTGCTTCATTTGCTGTTTAGTTAAACTCGTGTGCCACACCTGTCAAGCGTACTCAACCACTGATCGGACCAGTGATGTGTAAATGTTAATGAGGTGGTGGGATTCAACACCAACTCGGTTGAGCATTATTATGAAATATAGTCGTTGCGATGCTTTGGCGGTTATTTCGTCAATGTGGGATTGCAATTTTAAATAAGCTGTTAGTGTGACACCTAGTAGTCGTGTTGACTTCACTTGTTCAATGGGTCTATTGTTGATGGTTAGCGGCGGGATGTCTAACGGTGATCTCTTGAAACACATGCGTAGCTCCTTTGTCTTATCGCAATTGAGCGCCATTTTGTTGTTCGCTGTCCACTGCGCGACTTCGGTTGCTGGTGTTTGTAGTGAGCTATTGTGGCCGCAGGGTGAACACTTTTCCCATATGGTGCAGTCTTCAACATATTTCACATGTCCGCAGGATGTTTGTTAGTTGTTTATGTAGTGCATAAAGCCGATAGGGCCGAATAATGTTCCTAGCGGAACACCTGCATTGATAATAGTGAAATCCGATGTCATGTTGCCGATCTTTACTCGCTGTTTGCGTTGGCACAGGAAAGATGTCAGCCTTTTGATGATGAAGTTCGGGAGTCCAAGTGAGGTGCATTTAGTAAGTAGAGTATGGTGGTCAACTCTATCAAAAGCTTTGCTAAAATCGACAAGAAGGATACGGATCATGGTTTCGGGTGTATCGAGTGCGTATTTTCACTCATATACCAGCTCGAGCAATGTGTACACAGTGGATGTTCCCTTTATTGACCCATATTGTTCAGGGTCGACCTGGTCGCTGGTAATGTTAGTTATCCAATCACAAATTAATTTCTCCATGCACTTCGATAATAAGACCGGTGTTATTGGAAATTGGGCGTAAGTCTTTGTGGATGAGCGTAGGTGGTCTTACTCTGTGTATAGGACGAATGTCGGCGCATTTCCATAGCATGGGAACGGTTCCTTCTCGTAGGCTACTGTTAAAGATCGCACAGACGGGAGGAGCGAGGACGGTGGCATAGTCGTGTAGGATCCAGTTGGGTGTCCCATCTGGGCCTACTGCTATGTCTGTTTTAACACGCGATAGTGATTTGGCTACATCGATTATGTAAGCATCTGGGATGGTGAAGTCAGCTCCCGGTGGTAAAAAAGGTGTCATTGGGTCACAGTGGAGTAAAGTCATTCGACACGGATTTGAAAAAGTCACATATGTCGTTGGCGAGA
Organism: Lamellibrachia columna; assembly: GCA_963662155.1. Lineage (NCBI taxonomy): Eukaryota > Metazoa > Annelida > Polychaeta > Sabellida > Siboglinidae > Lamellibrachia > Lamellibrachia columna. Next base: position 36,609,147 of record OY759263.1, on the reverse strand, counting down.
ACACCGAGGTTGCCAGAGCAATACTTGTTAGCAAGGCCTTGTAGATTGTCACACTTTATTTTAACACCCGCAAGATCTTTTACATTGTTCCACCATTATTTTTTGTGTTCATATTCGAAATACTGGATTTTTCTTTGGTAGTACTTTCGTTGTAATGATTTTCTCTCACGATTAGCCTTGTATCTGTACAATATGTACAGTAGTTGGTTTCCAGAAAGAAGTGCTTTCTGACAGCGGCGGATAAGATAGTGGAAATTGTCGTCTCTGTGCTTCCCAGGGAAGTTGAGATGGCTTTGGAATGAACAGGTCTGCCACGGGGGGAGTGTAAAGCGCTTTGAGCGGTCCTACGGACTGGATACCGCGCTATATAAGAACGTATCTTTATCCAGGGTCTGTCGGTAGAACATCGGTTAGTAAGTGGAATAGTATTTCCCATGAGGTGAGGCTGAGGGCTGCCTCAAAACGGGCTCGGTCGCTGGGTTTGTGACTGCGCCAGGACGTCTTTGTGATCACTGGTTAGGTATATTTCACAGACATACATACTACCACATTGTGGTCTAACAGGCCAATCGGTGCACTGATAACAGGACGGCTATATAAGTTAGGGATGTTTGTGTAAATGGTATCTACTTCTTCGTGTTGGTTGGTCGACGATTTGTTTCAGATTGTGATTAAGTTTCAAATGAAAATCCTTGAAGTTGCCTATTAAGATGATACCTGTATACGGATGGTGCCGGCGTATGTAATCCATGGTCGATGTGATTCAGCATTGTCCAATCATCTGATCCTGGTGGATGGTACACTGTACAAATTGTTATTTGCGGATGATGCCGAGGCATCTTTGGAGGGCGTATAGTTAGCCACAGTGTTTCCAAGTTGGGTTGGTTTACTTCGGTCCAATGTTTAGTAGGGATGGTGTTACGGACGTAGCAAGCAATTCCCCCGTGTTGGCGGCCAACTTGTCTGTACCTCCGGTAGATATTAAACCCGGACAACGTGAGCGAGCCGTCGGGTATGTTGCTGGTGAGAACGTCCGCGCCGAAGTCGTCTTTTGTACCTTTAATTTCGTCAAGTTTACTTGCCAGGGCGCAACGAATGTTTGTGTTGATCACAGTTGGAAGTTCCCATTTGTTCGTTTGGACGTATATGAGATTCGTATCTTTAACTCCACTTCTGCCGCGAGGAACCCATGGTGGTTTGGTGGGTGTTGTCGGTCGTGCAGACTTAATCACCGGTATCCATCGTTGCTTGTGGGCACCCCCCCCCCCGATAGCCCCGGCGGGTAGGTTGATGGAGTGCCACCCCTGCATTGCAAGCCGCTCTCCAGGCAGCATTGTAAGGCGAGTGGGTCTTCTAATGTGGAAACAATGCAGCCATTCTGCTATGTAGACTGTTCTGGCTGCTGAGGTCACGCATGCCAGCCCCAACATGGTGACGTCACCCAGTCACAGGTGCAATAAAACATTTTAAAAGTCACAATTTCACAAAAACGTGTGGAAACTTGCCCCGGTGCGCAGTTCAGCACATTCTTTGAACATTCATAGAACCATGTGTAAAGTTGGGATACTGTAAATGTATTAAAACTTGCAAAGCTTTACACTGATCAGAGAGCTTGTAGTTTATGTTATCATTGTTAACCAAAATCTATCTTAAAGTTATCAGTGACACTGTCATGCTTATATAAATGTCATTTATTTATTTGGGGATTTTCTCAAAACGATATAATTTCTCATTTTGTGGCTATTTTTTACATTTATAATTTTGTTAAACCTTGTAACATAACCAAATACAATAAAACTCCACATTTTATTAATCTGCAATATTATATAGTATTTAATCTAAAATCTTTCATGAAATGGTTAATTTGTCTTACAAACTTCTACTGAAACTAATCAATTCAAGACAAGCATATAATAGCCGCCCCAGCTACCTTAAGCACTAGTATAAAAATCCATACAGAAACTTAAAAAAAACAGCTGGCTTTGATTAACCCTTTTCGCCTTCATCTCTCTTCTCTCTTTTTTACGCCTCCGGTGTTTGATATGACAGTAAACTGTTTTCCCTCCTTCGGTATTAGACATGACTGTAAAAAATCCGTAAACCTAAAAATAAAAAATGGTGGCCTAAACGAAGAGGATAACACAAACATACAAAACGCTATAATGGGAGTGCGTAAAGTTGAATGTATCATAATGGGAAAAGGGGTTAATCAAGGCCAGTAGTTTTTTTAAGTTTTGGTATGGATTATTACAGTAGTGTTTAAGTTAGCTGGAGCGACATACATTGGACATCTCAAGTGAGTACAGGGGGTGAGGACCAACCGTTTAAATTTTTACTACAGGTTAGCCTTACAAAACGCATCAGTGTAGAGAATGTATTATATTTAATTTTGTCTTCACAAAATGGATTAGTGGACAATGATCATCATCAAATAAATTTTGACATCAATGTAAAATCCGAAAGTAAAATAAAAAAAATACAGGAGAAACTTCCACAAAGGTAAATATAAAGATATGAGAAAATACTTAGCGAAGCTAGATTGGAATAACATGCTGAGGAATAAGACAACAATTGAATGTTGGAACATTCTAAATTTATTTATGCCAATTTAGATCATGAACCCACAAGAGAAAACAACTTGAGGAAATATACAAGTTATGGAGGAGGACTTCAAGGAAAACAACTCGCATAAACTTTAAGATGTCTCTCATGTCTGCCCAATATCAGAGGAAGCACTTGACGACATACCAGATAACATCCCTGGACTGGTTGGACCACCATTCTCAAATAGAGGCAGTATAGAAGGCTGTCAACGAAGTCAATGAAAGCACCTGGTGCTCAATGCGACTGAAGCTTTGAAAGCAGGAATAGAGAAGATGGCCGAGACGCTCCTGAAAATATGCAATGCAGCATGGTATCACGAAAAGTTACCAACATATTGGTTCAGAAGTATGGTCAACCCAGTACACAAGAAAGGGTTCAAGTTAACCACGTCAAACTACTAAACAATTACCCTGATACCCATCCCGGATAAGCTCTTCTGCAAGATGATGTTCATGAGGATAGATGACAACATTGACACACATCTATCAAAACAGCAGTGTGGATTCGGGAAGAAAAGAGGGCCGTAGATGCTATCTTCATTGTGCGACATATCATGGAAAAGGCAAAAGAGCACCAGATCCAGCTGCATTTCAATTTTGTGGACTTGAAGGCTGCATTTAATACTGTCTGGAGAGGAATTGTGGAAGATGTTGAGGTCTATTGTGGTGGATCCCATCATTAATTGGTGCTTTATATATATATATATATATATATATATATATATATATATATATATATATGCACTGAGTGAAACGAGGTTGTAGCGCTGCTGTGTGTGGCTGCTCCCGGTCTGTCTATTATCTCTATTTATCAACGTTTTTAAATCCTGGATTATCTTCGGCTGCGTATTATTAGTCGTGAATATACAAAGTGTATAAATGGAAGGTCTGTGACTTTTTATATCTTTAATTACACGTTTTACATTGACTTTTAAAACTGCCCTTTATTCTGGGGTGTGGCTGCTGCTATCAACCTGTTTGAACCACGCATACACGTGCCAGCATTGCCAAGCTGCGCTCACCGTACGAGAACATTGCCTGTTTGGGTTAGTGTCCGCTGAATCATGTCGCTGTCCAGAACATTGTTGATGAATCTACGGACATGCATGCAACCGCCTAGTCACCCGTGGACGGCAACAATTGAGCGATTTGCGTTTGTGTCGACGACCAACGAGGCGTGGCACAACGGCCGGAATAAGACGTCGATCCAGACCAATAACCAGAGTGCCCAGCGGATGGTGTCGCCAGGTCAGCTCTGTTTATAAACAAACGGGTGTTAACAGTGCCAACCTGATTGCACTGACATCTACAGCCTCGGGTAACGGGTCTTACATTGCGCGAAGTTCCTCTCACATTTGTGCGAAGTTCGCCCTGATTAACGCAAGATCCATACGCAAACAGGAGCTACTCGTGCGGCACTACATTGACGAACATGAACTGGACGTCGTCGCCATAACGGAAACCTGGCTGGCAGAAGGCGAAACGACTGTCACATCCGAACTGTGCGGTGGGGATTTCAAGTTCGTTCACCGGCCGTGTCTACCAGGTCGCAAACACACTACTCGGTCGAGCTGGAAACCGGCCGCTACCTGAAGACGCTACACAAGCTACTATGGCAGCGAAATTCCAGAAGAGTTTTACGGAGAAGATCGATGCGTTGCGCTGCAATATGACTCAATCGTGAACTGAAGATGCAGCGACGAATGTGGCTGCACGTTTACTGTGTTTTGAAGCTGCTTCACCTGCAGACGTGAAGAACATAATTTTAGCATCTGCTACAAAGTCATGTGAGCTGGACCCGCTGCCAACGTCACTCCTTAAACAGAATATTTAAGCTCTGTGTCCGGCCATTACACGCATAATTAATGAAGCACGCCATTGTGACACCGGTACTGAAAATACGAGGCGCTGATGTTAATGTGCTGTCCAACTTCCGCCCAATATCTAACATTTCGTTTGTCGCTAAGACAATGGAGCGCTTCGTCTCGAGACAACTGCAACGCTTCCTGAATGAGAATGGAATACTTGGCGTCTACCAGAGTGCCGACCGACCACGCCACAGTGCGGAGACAGCACTCTTACGTATTCACAGTGATGTGGCGCAAGCGATTGATACTCGACGTGGAGTACTTCTTGTGCTTCTTGATTTAACAACAGCCTTCGACACAATAAATCACGATATCCTACTATGGAGACTGGATGGCTACGGCATACGCGGCGAAGCGCATGCGTTGTTGGCGTTATACCTATATGGTCGTACCTATGTCATGCGTATCGGGAAAGAAGTATCTGTGATCCGGAGTTCCACAGGGGTCGGTTTTTGGGCCGGTGCCTTTCAACGCCTACATTGTGCCTCGTCCCATATCATTTTGCTTTGATGTTCGAGGTCTGTACACGTGCGTTCAGTGCTGCGGCCGCCTCAGCTGATTTGTCGGCACTCATGCTACTCGTCTAGAACATTTGTTGTCGGGTATCGACCATGGCTTTTGCCTTCACTATTGAGTCTACCAGTTTAGCCGTGAAAAATTCGTTTTCCGTCACGCTGTTAATGATTGCATCAGTCACTGATGTCACAATCGAAATCATGATTTCGGCGTAATTTTCTAGTAGACCGACAATTGACAATCATACATTGTTGTGCAGCGGTTCTCGGACGTCGCCATTTTGGTTTTTCGGTCTATTTATCACTAATTACTCGTAATAGCAGCTCTATTAGTAACTGAATACATTGATTTTTGCGGACCAGTTTCTCCGACGTCGTTAATGGTTAGTCTCGTGATTTTTTGAAGAATGATGCCAAGTCGCTAAACCGGTTGTTCAGTCCCACCAAGGTTTAGCCTGATGCCCTCACTGCCCATTTTCGTTCATTTTTATGCGTTTTTCCTTCTACACTTACAGTGCATTCGCAAATTCCTTTGTCGGACACGTTTAGCAGATTTGGATCAACCTACCACCATCAAATGCTGCTCTGTGATTGGTTGGCGGCATTACATATAATGAGCAACGTGACCCTAATATCCATGAATATGGTTCCCGTTTGGTCGAACTGCCTAGCAACTGGCGGAGAGGGTTCAAGAAAGTATAATTTTACCGCAGATAATTAATTTTAACATGTACGTAGCTGATTTCTTACTTGGGCAGCGTACAACAGGATAGATTTCCGACAAGACGAGAGCGCTAAAATTTGGCCCGTTGTTGTCGATTTTGCTCATTTTAGTGGCAGTTTTAGCACGAGTTAAATGAAATAAACTTACCGAACACGTGTAAAAATCACCATACTTTCTGAAGCTCGACTGTTCAAAATCAATGAACTGGACAAATTGACGTCATTTGTGGACCTGTATGTGGCCTAAATAGGTAATATAACTTTTAGGACACATAGTAGTATATGAGTGGGTGCCCTTTGTGTATATAGCTTTGTGTATGATCAGTTTAATATCCTTTGTAGAATATATGCTGTAACAGTTTGTTATAATATTATTACAGTGCTATTTGCCCCCAAACATATTGTTAATGTTGTAACATAACATTTTAATAACGGTATTTACACACAGAATATTGCCATAATATATAGTATTTATTATACGATTAGCAACACACAATGACATAATTTATAATAATTGTAATATACAACTTGTTTGCATCCTACTCTCTACTGATATGTTGCTAATGTGTAACAATTTGTCACGTGACACACTTTGTCATTATTACGGTTTTTAGATTACAAGCCGTGTGTGGAACATCCATGTCACAATAATGGGACATGCAACCAAACTAAAACGGCATTTATCTGCATCTGCAAGAAAGGTTTCTATGGAATATCGTGTGAAGGTAGGTGTGTGGTAGTACCTGTCATATATCTTATGTCATAACATGCATTACAACTGTTCGGGGTTGGCGATTTAAATCAAACTGATTTATATCTCTTCATTTGTTATTTAAATCATTAATTTTACCCATTAAAATTTTTTTTTTTTAATAATTAATTTAAATACTTAGATTGTCCTACCTAACGCCCCTTCTCACAGAAAAGGTATGTAATAAAGTCGTATCTCGTTCTTACACTGATAATACAATGTGATCACAGTGACTGTTTGTGGAAAACACGGTATATAAGCCTATCCTAACATGTGCCTTTATCAAAAGAGACCACCCCTACTGCTTGATCTGCCAGTATTGTGTCACGACTGGCAGATATGCCAACCATTACAATTTGGGCGTAATCATTACTATATTTGTCCCTTCATGACGTGTTAGTCAATAATTACCCTCCCCATCCCTTCCCATACAAAATATCTTAATATGACGGTAATATTATGGTCAACAGCCGTTGTTTTCCGGTCCCCGCCGAACTCTCCTATATGCAACTGATAGCCAATCAACGATCACACACTTTCCAATTAGCATATTTATACTACAAATTACGTCAGGTTTACTACGCATTCATTCATGCCAGCGCGGGAAATGATCATCAGGTTTCCAAAATGGCGTTCGCGGCAGCCTTTTATAAGTTGTTGCCATCGTTTTTATGCACGAAATATCGCAATATATTTTGCTGATGCACACATCAGAGGTATACCAACAAAATATTCTTACACAATCAATACATGTAGTATAATTTTTCATAGATGACACGGAAATACTAAGAAAACCAACTGTGAATGAAAATGTGATATGCGCGACTATTGTATTGGCCAGTTATCGCTCATCGAGTATACCGGCCATAGCAGTGGAGGAAGCTGGACTCTGGATGAGTGTACTCACACGTAGCATAAATACGTGATGTGGTTGACCGTGTTGTGTTAAAATGTTTGCCTGAGCAACATTAATGATGTAGTTTATACTTATATAACTTTTACTCCTCGTTATTGATGCCTACGTCTACGTCGCTAGGATGTTTGTCTGAACTTCATGGTCATTGACGATTGTCATGATAAGCGTTCTTGTGTTCTTCTCATTGGATCACACTTGATCATTGTTATTTATTTAAAAAAATGCATGTTTTAAAATACATTTATGGCATGTTCATTCTTTGTATAAATCTACACCAGTTCTAACTTCTGTACTCCACATTCAATTCCTGATAATGATGTTTTTTGTACGTTTTGCCATTGGAATAAAAGCCTGTCATCTAGCAATGAAACCATTTGATAAGTCATTATGAAATATTGATGTTTAGTGAAAATAAAAAACTTAATTTTGGACTACCCAAATTAATGCTCAGATGGCTCTTAAATTCATCACTCCCCCAATGGGAGAGGGGATACCCCTATAGACTCCTGCGCAAACACCTTCAACATTTGCCGCGTACGTCGCCGTCAGGGCTTTGCCGCGACATCATTACTCCGACTTATGATTGGAAGTTAACATCTCTGGACTGGTCGTGACTCGATGGTTAGGTATGAGCTCTGCAAAGCTCATCCGTCTTAGAAAGTGCCTGAGTGTGTGTGTGTGTGGATGGATTCTACAAGCTCCGACATGATTGGAATGTGTAGTCAGCACCTAACAGCAGTAGCCTCCAGTGCGGGAGTAGAACGTGGATTTGTAGATTCCGAAATTAGGATCCGTATCCCCACTGATAAAGCTGGACAACTAGAAAGTCCAGGAACTGGAAAAATAATGATTTCAAACAGTTCAAAGAAAATTAACTCTTCAATACAATAATACTGCAGTATGAAAAGCATAGCACTGTTACTCTGACTCAGTAACACGTCATCCAGATTCATTGGCAAAGAAAACGAAATGCAACACGCACACGCACACGACATGCACATGCATAGGCACATGCACACACAACATTGACAATGTTTGTGTATTTACGTTGCCCCACTACACTCAAACGATGGTGTGAATATGAAATGTCAGGTGGTGATGTATAAGCCTGGTGGCAAGCAGCGCCTTGCAGCAGTACTTTGTATTAAATGACATTTTTTTTATTGCACTGGTACTTATGCACATTTGCGAAAAATCAGAAGTACTTGTACTTGAATACTTCAATTTGCAAGTAGTTGTTTATACTTTCGAATAATGATCAGGTAGTAATGGGTGAATATGTGAGGTAGTCACCTCACGTGCATGAAAACACCCAAAGAGGCAACGAGTGAAATCTATTCAAGCTTGTTTGAACAGCTGTTTACTCAATGATCAAGCTTAGATTAGCACCAACTACTAAGCCCATAAATAACCTACATGGGACTTTCTGTTATCATCTGCTAGCAGGCTAGTGCTGCATGAAACGCCCGTTAACCACTGTGGGTGACTAGGCTTCTGACTTTTATACAAATCCAGTGACAATAGGGACATTTGTATGTTGCGTTCGAATGCGTTCGTATGTGTCTCTCACAACCCTCGCGAACTCGTAAATACGAGTCGCCAACTGGGGCTGCCTCTATTTCTATAGATACGCACTTGGTAATTTAGCTAATGGTGAACAACACAAATGCAGGTGTACCAGTGAACAGTTCAGCACATGTCGATGACAATTAATGTCGAATTTTAACAGACTGATGTACTCAAAGCCTCAAACAGGTTAAGTCCAGGGTTGGGGCGAGTACCTGACTAAAGTACTCGAGTACGAGTACTTTGTGATGTAATGGAATTACTCCAGTTATATCCAAGTTATCGCATGAAATTGTGATTGTATAACGTCTGCGAAATGGAGCAATTGAGAAAATGTGTAATATCACGACGATCGTGTTAGACCTTCGCTCCACATCTACAGCAACATTTGCTAGCTTTCAATTGGCACATTATGTGTGTAGGGTTGAAATATATACACAACCAATGTAATTTTTAAAAGTGTGCGAAATTGCACAATTTGAAAGAAAACTAATTTTACTGTGACCTTATTTGATCGTCCCTCCTCTTTTGACGAGGAGACATTATTAAGCTTTTGATATTTATTTGTGTGTGTGTGTGTGTGTGTGTGTGTGTGTGTGTGTGTGTGTGTGTGTGTGTGTGTGTGTGTGTGTGTGTGTGTGTGTGTGTGTGTGTGTGTGTGTGTGTGTGTGTGTGTGTGTGTGTGTGTGTGTGTGTGTGTGTGTGTGTTGGGAGGGGATGGGCATTTAAATCGGTCGTTTAAGTGGTGCCCGCCTTTCGCCTATTATACTGATTACTCTACGGTATGTATATATATATATATATATACATATATATATATATATATATATATATATATATATATATATATATATATATATATATATATATATATATACATATATATATATGTATGTATATGTTGAAAATATGTTGAAATGTTCGTGTTTCTATTGTTCAATATATATATATATATATATATATATATATATATATATATATATATATATATATATATATACTGAACTCACTGAACTGTTGTCCACGCAGCTACAGTCATGAGATATCTCGATTATGTCGAAGATATTATATGTGGCGCACATGCTACGCACTGCCCAGCTCGGTTAGCTCAGTGTCTGTATGTGCCAACAAAGATGACCGCCAAGTGCATCGCATTTATCTGATGGAGATGTTCCATAACGCAAATGAACCCACCCGAAACAAGACCGGGGAACGATAGAGGCCTATTAAGCGGTCAAAACTGCGCGCCGTCGACTTGCCGATAAAATCCATGAATACAGTCCCCGAACCTAACCGCTAACCGGGCTGGATCGTGCATAGCACGTTCATCATACATGCGATGTTCGACTTAATCGGAATTCCACAGAGCTGCCATGCTGCGTTGACAAAAATCCGGCGAGCTTATTGTTTCGTGACATATTCTGATGGTACAACATACAAGTTTCTGTTGTGGCTCTGTATAGAAAATATATTATAGCACGTAACAAAAAGAAATTTCATTGCACTAGGAATTCTATTTGGAGTCATACATATTATTTGAAAATCACTACATATGTTTGTTTACATGTGATTGTAAAAGTGTCGAATATACTTGCAGAAAACATGCCCTGCCGCAGTAAGCCCTGCTTGAATGGTGGAACATGTAAGGCAAATGGCAACACATACACGTGCTCGTGCAGAAAACACTATGAAGGCATTCACTGTCAACGTATGTAGGGAAACGTCAAACATGTGTTAATGGTGCTGTACTTTCAGCAGATGTTTCAGTGTTGTAAAATCACTGATTTATGCTTTACGTTTCACCAGCACGGAATTTTAGTGTATGCTGTGATATGTTAAATTAATGTGGTGAAATGTTGCATATGCAGTTACACTGTAAAGTGCAACTGGGCGATATATGATCGCATATTGCAGCAATAATAATGTGTATTGCAACCACTTTCCCCTAGTGTATGTGGTGAGTGATTATTCATATAAAACTGTTTCGTTATTTGATTCATAATTATGCTAACTTCCTTAACTGTCAACTAGCAGATATTCACATTTACAATTGTTAGTTATGCTTCAAACTGCTAGTGTACCTCAAAACATTTTAGGTATTTACTAAAACTGTGAAGCTAAATATATAATAGCATGTGCATTCCATATCTATCCCTGCTGCATTACACAGTAAATTAGCATAATGCTGATATATGTTTATCGTAACCTTCTTAAGATTATTTATTTTTTATTGATCTTGAACCAACCAATTGCACTTGAACCCCAACTTGTTTTGCCTTTTTATATAGATATATAATAAGTGAACATCTTGTACTGAAATGAAATTACTCGTTGTGGGACAAATATCTAAACATATCGAAATTTAGTCTATCAAATTGCGAGTTTTATATTTGAATAGTAAATAAATTTTGTATTATGACTGATTATGGTCAGAGCACAGTATTTTTTTTTATTTTGTTGCTGATGTACCTGTTACTATGTCAGATATTTCAAACAATGTGCACGGGACCGTCCAACTTGTTCGTTTATGGGGGCTTAATGGATTTCAAACAACTTGTACAATTATTGTACAAGTTGTTTGAAATCCACTAAGGTTTCGTTACTTTGATGTCAGACGCCTGCCTTAACATAGCTACAACTGAAATTAGAACATCAAAAGAGAAATGTTGACCAAACATCGGCAAGTAAAATAACAAATGATAGCAAGAGCAAGGAATAAACGGAAAGTTCGAGATCAGGTCGGACCACTGGAAAATAATGCTGGAAAAAAATGGGAGAGGACCAAAATGGGTAGTTTAGCAATGTTTACCGGGGAACATATGATTTCATTACCAGTTCTAACTACTAAATTTGTGGGGATCAATAAAAACATTTATGGCAGTTATGTATAACTCCTGAAATGGTAGTCCAGACGATTTAGAAAATGAAGGACAATGATCGCCTGGCGTTGATGGGTTACCACCAAAACTGCTTAAGGAAATGTTAGAGTAAATTATACACCATTCGCCAAAGCTTCCAACTTGTGTCTAAGCAGTGCCTTTATAATGGAAAGAAACAAATGTTACACCGTTATTTAAAAAAAGATAGAGGAACAACTGAGAATATTACAACCAGTGAGCGCTAATTTGAGATAACATGAGCGAATTTCTTTAAATAATAATATATAAATCTAAACAAGGGTTCCTAAACAAACAGGTAATGCCAAACCAATTTCTTGTGTTTTTTTAAAAGAAACTATAAATTGCGCAGTGGATACTACCTGGTTAGATTATGACAAAGCTTTCGACAAAATGTCACTTTCACTGATGTCAAAGCTGAGGTTGGTATCCAGCTTGAACTCCTTGCATAGGCTCTTCAGGTCATCCATGATGAACTCCAGGAACAAACTGCACCCCAATATACCTCAACATCGTTCACAATGCCTTTCTCCAGATAGTATCAAATGCAGCCTTGAAGTCCACAACATTGGAATGCTGCGAGACCTGGTGCTCTTTTGCCTTTTCCATGATTTATCGCACAATGAAGATAGCATCATGGAAAAGACGATGCTTCAATTTTGGACTCTTGCCCAACAAAATAAATAAATGATGCAACATAAGGTGGAAATTTAAACTATATTACATAATATAGCCATAATGTGGAAACATAAACTATATTACAGAATGTAGCTATAAGGTGGAAACTTAAACTATATATTTTACAAATTGGCACGCACGCACGGACGAGCGTGCGCGCGCGCGCACACACACACACACACACGCACGCACACACACACGTATACACATGTATATTTTTTTTTACACATACATGTTTATTTACTGATGTGCTTCCAATGTCGGCTGCATCCTACTGCAACTGCAATTCCTTAAATTATAAAACCTATGAAACAATTATCATAATTATTCTTGTTGGCTTTTGCAGGATATGTACCATGTAAGAGCAACCCATGTTGGAATGGTGGATTTTGTAAACAGGACACGGATTCATATAAATGCACGTGCGAAACGCCGTATTATGGTTCAAAATGCAAAGGTAAAATCCAGTGATGATTTACTTGAATTTCACAATGAATATTAACACATATATTTGATTTTGAATTTCACATTTTACAATTCACAAATATATATACAAATATGCTCTCTTACAGCTAAGAACTTTCAATATTACCATTTAATAAATACCATGTTGAAACATTGATATCTCGCGATATGGTAGATTAACCATGTGTGTCGTGAATAGTACATTTTAATTGATATTAGCGAAATTGGTATGGAAACTGTTATAGACGCCGATTCATGCCGATCTCATCCATGTCAACACGGCGGCACGTGCACTAAGGGTCAAGGTACATCGTTTACTTGTAGCTGCACGGCCAGTAGCAACGGAGAAGTGTGCCAATGTAAGTATTATTAATACACTAAATGGAGGCTAAAATCCAAGCTTGTGACAATAACAACTAACATATTATAGGCAAGTAACAGATTAAAGGCATATAATAATATATTTGCAGCAACGAGTGATTTAACAACATTGTTATGCAAACTGACTGCTTATTTGATGGATGAAAACTATGGAATTTGTGGTGGAAATCGGTGAATAAAACCCCAAGTTGTAGTGTGTCAACAATATGTGTCATCTATCAAAGGCAAGATTTAGATTAAACTGAACTTTTTACAGTATTACGTTTTATATATATATATATATATATATATATATATATATATATATCAGAATATATATATATCAGAATATATATATATATATATATTATATATATATATATATATCAGAATATATATATCAGAATATATATATATATATATATATCAGAATATATATATATATATTGTTTGTATTGTCATCATGTAGGAGAATGCTGCATTACTGACTAACTTCCTCACTTACAATGACAATTCTAGCATCATTAATACAATATGATGACAGTAGAACAGGAGTTAATTCTACCAAAGTAACTGTATTTTTGCAGATGTAAGCGGATGTCTGCAAAATCCATGCGCGAACGGTGGTGCGTGCATGTTGAAAAAGGGCATCACAACTTGTTTATGTTCAGAGCCCTATTTCGGGGAACGATGTCAAAGTGGGTATAATCTCCTAAAGTTAATATTATAGTCACCTTCCATACATCCACTACGATTAATTTCGTACTTATTGATTCTCGTTAGTGTTCTACAAGTATCGTAAAAATAACTTGGAACTGTCTATTACAATGTAGATAGATGATGCCTGGCGATTTCTATCAAATATAGTGTTTTCTAACATTAATTGAATGTCATGTCCATGTTAAAAGCGTAGTTTCTTTAGATTATAATATGAAGGGAATATACGGCGAATTTCATTGGTTCACTGACACGCATAATTAAAGTTCCAAAAATCTTTTCTATAATTTGTTCTTAAAGTACATTAGTTAAGTTAATAAGTTAATTAATGATAAAATTGTATAAAACTTCATTTTTTGACGGATTAATAAATCATCCATTAATTTCCACCGTCGACATTTAAGATATATCCAATATTATATTGGTAGGTCCTATCTATATATTTCGTTAAACTCGCATATTTTAATTTATCGACATATCATGTATTTTTTTAAATATAAAGAGATGTGAGATGATGATAGTAACACGTTTTGTATGGATATTATTTTTAACAAACCAAGAAGTCATAGATGCTAATTAATTCAGTATTACAACATCCATTAAAAGAGTCGTTCGGTTAACTAATGAAAATCGCCGTACATTCCCATTAAGCTCATATGTATTCCTTTTTGATTGACTTGTCTGGTTATGTCACTGAACTGTTAATTGTTAACTATTAGGTGTCATACTATGCAAGTTACATACATGTCAAAATGGTGGGACCTGTGAAGAGCGCGGACCATCGGGTACGTGTAAGTGCCGTATAGGCTACGGTGGAACTTTATGTCAAGGTTAGTTCCTCGTTTATTTTACAATTATTGCGCATACAGTAAACACCTCCGAATGGTTGATGCAATGAGCATGCTTGATATTACATATTTAGCTTATTTTATACGGTCATTAATGCGCGTACACGCGGAAACCCCAGGCAATACCCGCACGTATGCACTATATATATATATATATATATATATATATATATATATACATACATACATACATACATACATACATACATACATACATACATACATACATACATACATACATACATACAAACACACACACACACACACACACACACACACACACACACACACACACACACACACATATATATACAAAATACTTATATTGCGCTAAAATCCTTGGGAGACCTAAGCTCGGCAGCGCACCAAAGCAAAGGGGTAAAGCAGTATATAATCGATAAGCAGTTCCTCTATGGAGGATAATAACGTTTAAACAGGTGGGTTTTTAGTTTACAGCAAAATGTTGTTATGTTTCCTACAGACTTACCAATAACAGGGAGTCAGTTCCACAAGCAACTAAAAAAGCTCTAGTTCCAACATTTGTCTTAACAATGGGAACAAAAAGTAGATTAGAATTAGATGATCGAAGCTGGCTTGCAGGAGTGAGCAGTGAATGTATATATATACTTGTTGCTCGGATGAAAGTGTTTGGTTATGGTACAGATGTTAAACATAATGCGATATTGAACAGGGAACCCGATGCAATGATTTAAGAAGTGGTACTGAGTGACAACAATGAGAAGACCATAAAGTTTCTAGATGTCTTTGAGAGCAATATTATAATCAAAGGCTCTGCAATAGTCAAGTCTACTGCTAATAAGAGCGGTTGTAATAGTTTGGGCGACAGCAAAATACATATTCCGGCGAATACAACGAAGGTCATGAATGTGATAAAAAGCAACAATGACAAGTTTGTGTAATATGCTTTTATCTTTTCTTTTGTTGTTGCTTATCGATTATGGACTGCTTTACCAATTTTGCTTTGGTGCGCTGCCGCGCTTGGGTATCTCGAGGATTTTAGCGCAATACAAGTATTTTGTATATTATATATATATATATATATATATATATATATATATATACATATATATATATATATTCTGATAAGCCATCAGAAACTGTAAGCATCTGGATATTGTCACATATTGAGCAACATATATATGTATATATATGTATATATATATATGTATATATATATATATATATATATATATATATATATATATTAATTGTACTGAGTGAGAGAATGGATGAGAAAAACAATTATCGACCACACTGTTATTGTGTACCAATAATAACAAACTCTGTTTTATTTGTATTTAACGTTAATTTGGTCTCAGTGATCCAGTGGAATATATTATGGAGACAATCCCTGAGTTGGGTTAAGGAACAATTTGTTTCTGGGTTAGCCAAGGAAAAGTACACATGTGTATCGTTTGTGTGTAGGTCCAAGTTGTGAATTTGAATAACTGAGCTGAGTAGAGTAGAACAAAGAGTAAAATGTAATGGTCCAAGAAGAGAATCCTGAACAAAAAGTTGAAGAACAAGAAGTTTATTTTTGACCCCAAAAAATAACAAATAATGAAACAATAGAGATATGCATTTACACAAATAAAATATATACATATATAATAATACTAGTGTGCATACATCTTTATTTTAAACCAGTATAGATAACCATAATGAATTAAGACAAAAACCTTTTTTGTTAAAACAAGCAGGGATCAGTAGCTCCCATTAAGACATACTGTCGCTATAAACATGTGGATTTTATCTGGCAGTAAGTATACGTTTTTATACCTGCTAATATAATCAAGTGTGTGTATGTACTTGAATATTAGAATTTTCATCCATTTATGAACAATTAGCATTGCTGATTTTGGTGACATGAACAACAGTTTGGAAGTGTACATGTGTCTTTATATGTTTGCAGAAGAAAGTGTTTTGCATAAATTGTAAAGCCTCACAGGCTATGAGTATATATCTTTTCTTTCACTCTATTAGGAGTGTTGTTTGTAATGAATAGCAATTTATATTTAAGAATTTTTTTTGCAAATGTTTAGTTCTGGCAGTATGTATATTTTTTAGATTTCCGAGTGTCATGAAGGTGTATATTAACATATGGAGTAATCTGCCAGTTTAATAAATAAACAGGTAAATGTCTATGGGTATATTTAAAGTAAAATTTTAATTCTTGTAACTTTAATTGATCTTCTATCTTTAACAAATTAAGCTGTTTAAAAAATGGCTCAGTATGTGAATTATATCTGCTTAAAGTTATTATACGAACAGTTTTTTGAATTTTAATTAATATGTTTCCTTAATACAATAGTTTATATGTGATAATATTAATGAGTATATATATATATAAATTATTTCTAGAGACAAGACATATTTTAGCCTATTTAATATGACAATAATTTTTGCACACATTATTAGATATTTTTTCTGTATGTTTTTTTTTCAAATTTAAATTCGAATCCAGAGTTACCCTAAGAAATTAAATTCATCCACTTTTTCAATATTTGTATTATCTCTTTGAAGTGTAAGGGAATGAATACCTTTACTGGGGACATGAAAAATCATTTATTTAAATTTAGTTTTATTTAGTGATAGTTTATTTATATTTAACCATTCAACAACTTTGGAAAGTTTAGCATTTATTACAGATTCAATTGTGTTATCTTGTGTATTATCCTTAAAAGATGTTAAATGTACTCGTCTGCACACATTATAAATTTAAGTATGCTACTAGCTTGTGAGAAGTCATTTACATACATATATATATATATATATATATATATATATATATATATATATATATATATATATATATATATATATATATATATATATATATGATAAATAACAATGGCCCAAGGATTGAACTTTGTGGGACACCAACTGCTATTGGAAGAATTTAAAACTTCATTTCTTCAATTTCAACACACTGTTTCCGATTATTTAAATAATGTTTTAACAGAAGTAGACCTGCGTCATCAATGCCATAATATCTCAATTTGTTTAATAAAAATGTGTTGTCAATTGTGGTCAAGCTTTAGAGAGATCGAGAAATATGTTAATTGGAACGTCATTTTTATCCATTTGCGTTACGATTCTATCTACTAGTTCTAGTGCGATATTCAGTTGAATGGCTAGGTCTAAAACCGTACTGATTATCAAAAAGCAGTTTAGTATCATTGAAATATAATGATAACTGAGTAAAAATTATTTTCTCTATTACTTTAGCAATCGTTGGAAGTAGAGAAATGGGCCTGTAATTTTTTAATAAATGTCGGATCATCTCTCTTAAATATAGGAATTACTTCGGCAATTTTGAGTTCATCAGGAAAAATTCCTGTGTTTAACACTTGGTTTATTAATATAGTTAATGATTTAATTATAGCAGGTTCAATTATTTTTATTAATCTTTAAAAAATACCATCAAATCCACAACTATTGTTTGTAGGAAGACTTTGTATAGTTTCTTTAGAGTTTCATCATCAATATTCTGAAATATAAATACCGTATTTATGTGTTTATTTAAATAATAACTATATTTTTTATTGACATCATATTTAATATAATTTGCAATAGTCTGAGCTATGTTTGTGAAAAAATATTAAATTCATTAGCAATATCTTTGTTATATGTTATTTTGTCATCATTTTCTTTAAAAAAAATTGGAAATTTGTTTTTGTCTTAGATAGAAAATCATTTATAGTTTTCCAAGTGTTTCTTATACCGTTTTTGAACCGATTAAAACATGATTCAAAATATATTTGTTTTGCTGCACGAATGTTTGTCTTTAATATTCCATTATACGTTTTAAGGTTAATGCTAATTGTTTCATATTTAGGTGAATTTGGGTTAGTTAATTTTAATTGTTTATAAAGTTTATCTCGGTACCTGATTTACTTGAGCAAACCCTGAGTAATCCATGTAGATTGTTTTATGCTTATATTTATAAAATTTTACTAATTTACCTGGCATGTGCTTATTTTTAGACCATACAATTTCTTTAAATATTATATCATAATTTAAATTTGGGTTAGCATTTGGGATTTTATTAAGCTTATTGTAAATGTCATCTGATTTAATTTAATGTACTGTCTTTTGGGTAATGCCTACAATCAGCAAGTATGGCTGATGATCAGAGAATCTTAAGTTAATATCCCTGCCGTACTTTCTAATACAGCTTTACCAAGTTTACATAAAACTTTGCCTATCAGTGTTCCATTTGTTCTTGTAAATCTAGTGGGAAAAGTTTTTGAGGGTAAAGGCTGTGTGATCTTAAGGTTTCCAAAAAGTTTCATTTTCATTTATTTTGAATAAATTTATATTAAAGTCTCCTGCAATAATTAGTTCAGGGTTATTATTTTCTAATGATATTACATCTGATGAAAATTCATTTATAAAATAATTTATTTGTTAATTATGTGTTCTTGGTGGTCTATATAATTTCACAATTGTTAACTATTTTGATAAATTATCACTTTAATTAGCAGTCCTTCCCAGTGTTCATATGTATTAGGATTCATAATTGGTTCTGCTTTATATTTATTATCAATATATATATTACTAAACCTCCTTTAATGCTACAACTTTTACCCTGAGTTATAGCGGTATAACCATGCAACACAAATTGAGAAACATCATCGCCTTCCGCTTTCCATGACTCTTGTATACATATTATATTAAATTTAAAATTTATACAATCTAGTTATTCTATATATGCCTCTAGTTCACTAAATTTGGAATTTAAAGATTGTATATTTGTGCTTACAATACTAAGGAGGAACACCACATGAAGTGGGTAATGCCGCTGGATAACATTTAGCTATTTTCACTCTTTGGTATCTTCTATCAGTTAAGTATGATGAAAAATGTTCATGGCAGTGCCAGATATGTCATACCACATTGACAAGAGTTTAATGAGTATGTCATGGTCAGTAGTATCAAAAGCAGCAGATAAATCAAGTAAGGTAAGCGCTGTTGTTGATCAAGAGTAACATCACTGTGTATTTTTAAAAGAGCAGTCTTTGTAGAATGATACTGTTTGTAAGGTGATTGTAATACATTAGGCATACAATTTTACTAAATGTGAGACCTTAGATGGCTTGCTACGACTTTTTTCCAGTACCTTGGAATTAAAGCTTAGATTAGAAATAGGTATATAACTATTTAGGTTTTCGTTAGGCAAACTTGACTTTATAAGAAGCGGGTTGACTTGCGCTTGTTTGAAATCGTCAGAAAACAAGCCAGAGCACAGTGGTGCATTTACAATATTTGTTATTGGGTAAAGTAATGGATCAAGACGTTCAGCAATGTAGTCGGTAATGGATCACAGGACTTAATTGGAGATGACACGATTATTTTCCTTACTTCAACAACTTCAACAGGTACAAAAGACACTGTTTTGAATAACGTGAATATGTTTTGAATATATATATATACATATATATATATATACATATATATATACATATATATATATATATATATATATATATATATATATATATATATATATATACCACTCACATATTCACGTTATTCAAAACAGTGTCTTTTGTACCTGTATAATATATATATATATATATATATATATATATATATACCGCTCACATATTGCTATGGATCTATGAATTTGACAGTTATTTTAATTGGTGATCTTAACCTTCATTATATATATATATAATATATATATATATATATATGCTAACTAATGTATTGGATGGATTACAAAGTTGTGCTGAGGCGGCAACAATTGGCGCAGCTATGTCTAAAGTTCATGTTGATGTGTTCTATGTTATTAGTTTTTGAAGGATGCAGCTCCTCTGTTCACTGTGCGCACGGCGGCACATGTAGAGAGAATAATGACACGTCTGAATGTGTCTGCCCGCATGGATTTACGGGAAGCATGTGTGAAGGTAAGTATCGACATGCAGCACCAGTTTAATTGCCTAATCTTACAAACATCCATGTCGCTAATCTATATAATAAAGTAATTTATGACTCTTTGTTTGTTATCTCGTATTTCCGTCAGTTTTGCATGTATGGGGAGAAAACACAGACAGGTCAGCAATCGTTGATGATCACGACATGTGGCAGCAAAACAGCACCGGTCAACGAATGTCATTTTGCATTAATAAATAAATGGTAGTTTTAAGTAAATCGCTCAGACATTTTACGCGGCGCCAAAGCATATTTACTTCTCACAATTCGTAGCGTTACTTGTGGGTCGTAGTTAGTACACAGTCCGCCAAGCGCCTCGCGACAGATTGGCAATCACGTTCAGCAAAATAAGATGTCTAAGAGAATATAATATTGTTTTGCTCTCTTGTGCATATTACGGCACAGTAATTATAGACAGTTCTACGAACTATTTGGCTACGTGTGTTTATAAAAATGACTTGTATACTGGTTGTTGCACCATTCGCTATAGCCTAGGCCCTAGGTTATAATCTAAGACATAATATAATTTCTGTGGTTCGATAATCGTAATTATTTTCATTGAAAACAACTTTTCTAACAATGTGTTTGCACTGTAACGATGAAATAACTGTTAGTGATTTAGAATATGGATATCTGACGCGAAAGTTTCTTCTGATTTTTGTGAAAACGGCATATTATATTAGCTAGCGACCAGCTCGGCGCAACAATTCTTGCCTGCATTACAATACTGTTTATAACGTTGCTTATTTGGTGACTTAGTGTCACTTGCTTCCTTATGAAAACATGTATGATATAAAGAAGCAAGAACTATCAGATCAACCTTGAATAATAACTCCCTTAACAAACACCAAGCCATAACTATTCTGTGACAAATTATGGCAAACGATGTGCATTTTAACAATTATGAAATGCATTAAGTATTTTTTGTGTTTTGTTTTCAATTTGGAAATGCACGAAGTTCGGACACACGACCATTTCAATGTTCATGTCAGCAACATATACTATTAGTAACCTTTGTTATTTGTTGTTGTAAGATAATTCGAAATATTTTCATTAATTTGTTCCATGGTCATGAACTAACATATTATTTAGGACGGTGATAAACTGAAACAAATTACAAGAGATATCTTCAATCCAAGTGGTGTTTTGATGTCGAACAAGAATGCCGTAAAATATAACCTCATTCAAACATCTAAAAATAGTTTGTGGTTAAGACATAACATGGAGCATTATTTATACGTTTGTGTTGCTAGTAATAAACAGCTAACACAAATATACTCCTCAGGAAAATAATGTTATACATGTATATCGATGAAAAACAGCTTAACAGCTAACACAAACATTTTCATCCAGAAAAACAATTATTAAGTTACAAGTTAAAGTACCGAAGGTGGGGCGGTCATTTGTCTCCCACAACAAATAATGATGTTACAAACATACTGCATAATCATCATGTATGTAATGTATTGAAATAGTATGAAAAGTTTGCTCTACGGCCTGCTAAAAACCCTATGTGGGAGAATTCATATAAAGGACAATCTTAAAACATAATGCAAATTGTTACAGATATTGACGTACTGCATACCCATAATCATATAGACACTTAAGTAAAATTACACACATTAAAACCCGTCTTTGGGGAAAAAAACATTAAAACACAACGGGAATCGTCACAAAGATCAACATACTGCATACCCATCGTGTATGCATTGAAGTAAAATAAACACACAAAATAACTAAAACCCGTCTTTTTGGAAACTTCACATGAACGAAAGCGTTAGAACACAACGCAGATTGCCACAAAGTACAGCATAATGTATACCTATTATGTATGCAGTGAACAAAAAGTATACAAACTATACCTTACTTCCTAACTTCTAAAACCTGAATGTGAAAAATAACAAAATGCAAAACGTTAATACACGATGCAGACTGCATACCACAAACAAGTAAGCAATATGACAATTGAACAATCACAATCACAACATTATAACAAAGTATGCAACACGAAAACGGGAAGATGGCGTGAAGAAAAATTCCCTGTGTGCTAAAACACGTATCATGTCTTTGCAGCGCACAACTTTGCCACATATATGCGTGTTGCGTACCAATTCTGGACTAACACCACACAATTAACTATCCTACATGCAGAATAAATGTTTACCTCACATGTTCTAATTACTATTCTAACCTTGGTATAAAATATTCGCTTATATCCTACTGGGGCTTAATGGATGAACCTTGAGCTCGTTTGGTACGGAATGACAAAAGTAACTGTTGGTAAAGGCCATAATAATTGTACCGACATAAAATATACATGCATATCGATGAGAAAGCTTAACAGCTAACACCAACGTAATCATTTGGAAAACAATGTTATGCATGTATATCGATGAGAGACAGCTTAACAGCTAACACAAACATTACTATTGAGAAAATCAATTAGTGTAGTAGTGAAGGTGAGGCTGCCAAAGAAGTGAGCTGCGACTATTACATATAGCATGCCATTGCCAGATGGTTGTGAACACAGTTCACCAACAACTTTAATGTCAACATGGTTTAATGATTCATTATGGCTTACAATATAGATTTACAGTGTGATTAAGCAATACACTATTGCAAGGTGCCAAGGTGGTCAACCAGCATGTTATATAAGATGAATACCAGCCTTGATGTGTCATCCACCACACAATAACCCATTAATGTGTACATGTAGTATTAACTAACTCACAATAATATAAATGATGTGCAATTGTGCTACCCTAAGGAGAAATACGCTGTAGCGGCATGAAATAGGCCCAGCTGTAACAGATGGATGCCAGCCATCCTATATCATCCATCCCTCACAAGAATAGCCAATTAGCATTGGCAAATGGTATTAAATATGCCAGAGTAAAGAGAGGTGTGCCATAGCGCCATGCAACAGAAGAGCTTATAGCTTATAAGATGGATGCTAGTTATGCTGCATCAATTAATAAGGACAAGCTGTGTTATAAGATGGATGCCAGCCAAGCTGCATCAATGAATAAGGACAAGCTGTGTTATAAGATGGATGCCAGCCAAGCTGTATCAATGAATAAGGACAAGCTGTGTTATAAGATGGATGCCAGCCAAGCTGCATCAATGAATATGGACAAGCTGTGTTATAAGATGGATGCCAGCCAAGCTGCATCATTCATTCCTCGCACAGAATGCAGGGCGGGTCGAACTTACAAGCTAACTTATGAATGACAAACAAGACACAAGTCATCTGCTGGCGCAGAACGCCTTGACGACAGGACGGCTAATTCATAAGGCAGCCGAAAATGGTCAAATGTGACATTTATGATTTCCCTAGGTTACAAAGCAGACACTGAATGTCATGATAACTGAACGTGTAACAAGGAATCCGTTAAATGTGGTTACCGTGATGGATACACTGGAAACACATGCGTCGTAACTGCAAAATAATTATTTTGATTTATAAACCACTGTCCTAATATCGTTTAGTACATTTTATAGTAATAAAATGTTGGCGTAATGATTTCCACAGCTTGCAAAATAGATTACGGAAAGTTTCGATCATTACTTTGAATGTTTTTTTTAAATCATTTAAATTTAACACATTCTCCATATTACAATTACTGTTTTTTTGCATTTCTTTTGAAAAGACAGTTTTACAGACACGACATAAATCGGCGACGTTGAATAATTATATTAGGTGGTCCAGTACTACCAATAACATGAGTTCCCCGAGATTATTTTTTGTTGTGTAAAACGTAATAACGTTGTGCAATTATCTTGAATTATTTTCGACTGTTCTATTACAATTTAGTATAAAATATAATAATAAATAGTATTCATCATTGGAACTAGAAATATTGATCAAATGTAAAATGTATAAGCGTATTCACTGTATAATGTGAATTCTCCGACATTACTTTTGGTTGTAAAACTAATTAGCGTCGTGATTGTAACTGAATATTTTGACTTAATTACTTTCCTAATATCGTTTAGTACAATTTATAATAATAAAACGCTTTCATAGTATTCATTATGGGAAGTTGTAATATAGATCAAAACGTTTGAATGTTTTCTGATACCATTTCAATATAAAACATTCTCCTTATTAGAATTTCAGTTTTTTTGTATTTCTTTTGAAAACACAGTTTTAACTCTTTTATTTGAAATATCAACTTTGGACCACAGACAGACACAACGTACACTGACGACGTGAAATAATATTACGTGGTCCAGTTATAATTACGTCATTTCCCCGACATTAATTGTGTATGTAAAATATATTAGTTTTGTAACCATAAGCGATGATTTTTACTTATTAATCACCGTCCTAGTATCGATTAATATAATTTATGATGTTTACATGTTTTAGTAATACTCTTTATGGGAACGTATAATATTGATAAAATAACACAGATATTTGTTCTAGTTTGCAAGATAGATCACGGAACGTTTCTGTCAATACTTTTGCATGTTTTCTGACATTATTTCAATGAAAAACATTCTCCATATTAGAATTTCAGAGTTTTTTAAAGCACAGTTTATCGCTTTCAATTGAAATATCGACTATGGACCACAGATAGACATGACTTAGATCCAGTGTTACAAATAACGTTCCCCGACATCACTTTTCGTTACTAAAATGTAATAACGTCGTGAATTCTGTAAATGATTATTTTGAATTATTATTCGCTGTCCTATTTTCGCTTAGCATTACATATAATAATAATATGTTGTCATATCACCGGAACTTGTAATATTGATCATATGTGGCGTCTATGATATTCCTAGGTTGCAAAGCAGATTCTGATTGTCATGGTCACGGAACGTGTAACCAGGAATCAGGTAAATGTGGTTGCATTGGTGGATACTCTGGAAACACTTGCGAAGTGTCTGGTAAGTGCGTTTGTGTTAACACTTTTGAATGATTTCTTATATAATTTTACTGCGAAATATTATTCGTATTAGAAGATCTGTTTTTTAATAAGTGTCTATTGAAGACACTGTTTTAACTTATTTATTTGATATGTCAAATATGTAGCACAGAGAGAGGCAATATATGGTGACGACGTATAATAATATTAACTGGTCCAGTAATACTAATAAAGTAAGTTCCCGACATCACTTTTAGTTGTAAAATGTATTAGCCTCTTGATTGTAACTTATTACTTTGATTATTAATCACTGTTATGATACCGTTTAGTACAAATTATAATAATAAAATGTTGTCATTGTATTCATTATGGGAACTTGTAATATTGATAAAATGTGACATATGTGATTTCCCCAACTTGCAAAGTAAATCACGGTAGGTTTCTATCAATACTTTTGATGTTTTCTGACATCATTTCAATAAAGACATTCTCTAGTTATCTGTTTTTGAAAAGTTTCTTTTGAAGACGCTGCTTTACCTCTTTCATTTAATATATAAAATATGTAGCACAGTGAGACAACATATATGTGATGTGAAATATTATTACGTAGTCCAGTGATACAAATAATGTTCCCCGAAATTAATGTTGGTTGTAAAACGCATTAGCGTCGAAATTTATGTAAATTATTATTTTCACCTATTAATCACTGTCCTAATATCTGTTAGTATAATATATAGTAATAAAATGTTGTCATTGTATTTTTCATGGGAACTTTTAATATTGATCAAGGGTGACATTTATGACTTCTCTAGGTTGTAAAGCAGACTCTGATTGTCATGGTCACGGAATGTGTAACGAGGGGTCAGGTAAATGTGGTTGCATGGATGGGTACATTGGAAACACTTGCGAAGTGTCTGGTGAGTGCGTTTCTATCAATACTTTTGAATGATTTTCAAATATCGTTTTATTGTGAAATACTATCCATATTAGAATATCTTGAAAAGGTTTCTTTTGAAGACACTGTTTACCTCTTTCATTTAATGTATCACATACGTAGCTTACACAGACACAGCATATATTGGCAACGTGAAATAATATTACGTAATCCAGTTATGCAAATCGTGTTGGTTACCCGACATTACTTTTGGTTGTAAAATGTATTGGCGTTGTTATTTGTGTTGATTATTATTTTTAATAATTAACCACAATCCTATTATTGTCATGTATTATACTTAATAATACAATTATACCATAGTGTGAACCATGTCAACTTGTAATGTTCATCATATATATTTCTATATTGACAGTTACAATTTCTCTACAATGCAAGACAGACACTGATTGTCATGATCACGGAACATGTAACCTGATATCAGATTTCCTGTATCATTTTACTCTGATCAATTCTAAATATTAGAAGATCTGTTTTTTATAGTTTCTTTTGCGATACTAATTTACCTCATCACAGTTGATCACTTTCAATTGAAATATAAACTATGGACACAGAGAGACACGATATAGATCGACGATGTGGGGAAATATATTACGTGGTCCAGTGTTACCAATAGCATAAGTGCCCCAAAATTACTTTTATACCCTGCTGATGCTTAATGCTTATACCCTGTTGATGCATAATGGCAGAACCTTGAGTTCGTTTGCTACAGGAACACACACAGAGTGATTGTTGGTAAAGGTCATTTAATAATTGTACCAACAAAAAATAATATGAATCAATGAGAAAGTAGCTTGGCAGCTAGCACAAGCATGCTCATCAAGAAAAAAACAATAAAATACAAGTATATCAAATGAGATATCACTTAGCTGCCAATACAAAGTTGCTTATTGAGAAACAATTATTAAATGACAAAAGTAGAAGTAGCAAAGGTGGAGCGGTCCTTTGTCCCACCAGGCCTCAAAGGTGGAGCGGTCCTTTGTCCCACCAGGCCTCCAGTAATAGAGGTCCAACACCCACCCCAGGGCTTCTGCCAAATTATACAACTGAATAAGTAGTACGTAACGTCCCCTCGACATTAGTAGTAATCTGACACATACATGTGTCTTAAAAACATATTTGGTGTGATCGAATAATAGTTAGATGAAAAAAAACCGGTATTAACCCAGATATTCGTAAGATGGTTGTCAGACATACTGCACCAACCATTCAATATCCGGTTAACCAGGACCGGTACTAATAACTATCAAAATTGTAAAAACATGATGAAGGTGCCAGGGTGGTATCAGTCGTGTTCCCGAACGCCATGCTGCATACGATATATGCCAGTCATGCTGCAGCATCCACCGCCTACAGAAATGGCAAGGTAATATGTAACAATTATACAACTATTTGTGGGCGCCAGTCTTACTGCATTGTCCACAGCCCAGTCCAGACTTAACTGCAATATATATATATATATATATATATATATATATATATATGCTATTCGCGGTCGTGCAAACAGTGATATGATGTTTCTATTCAATTGTGCCATTTTGCTCTTTGGTGCCAGCAATATATATATATATATATATATATATATATATATATATATAATATATATATATAATATATATATATATATATATATCATGCAGTTAAGTATGGACTGGGCTGTTGCGGTGAACGATGCAGTATGACTGGCACCCACGAATAGTTGTATAATTCTTACATATTACCTTGCTATAGGCGGTGGATATATATATATATAATTCTGCAAATATAAAAAAATAATTTGTTTTATATATGTATATATATATATATATATATATATATATATATATATATATAACAAATTATTTTTTATATTTGCAGAATTAGGCATATTTGTGCATATTATGGATGCCAGTCATTCTGCAAACCCCATCATAAACAGAAATGCACCTGCCCACTCAGGGTCTGTTAATCTGTAGCATAGGAATATGAATATAACGTCTGAAAGCTGTGAACTCTTGCAACGTGGGGTGATCAAACTTGCCAAAGGTTCGAAGCGACCGCAGTGAGATTTGAAACCGGGTTCTTTCGATTGGGAGTCTGGCCTTCTAACTGGTATGGCATCGCGCCCCACTACATAGGGATATATGTTGTAACTCTGCCAGATTTGTGGAAATCTGCCATTATACTACCGGGAACCGAATACTGCAGCAAATCCTTGTCTTGAAGCAGCATCTGTGTACAGTTTAATCAGATCATCAGATGAAATCCAATTACTGTTTATGATCATAGTTACGCCATTGAAAGAGGAAATGAAGCAGTCCCATGATATGGTGGCCCGGCCTAGAAATGCCAATAGTCAAATTGATGAGGAGACTAAGAAAGGCTCTTCCTGGTGAGATGACTCGGCAGGCAAAATTGAGCAGGCCAATGACTGACTGTAATTGCCTGAGTGTAACAGAACGACATTTACCTATGTCACCAATGGATGACTGCAGCTTCTGGACCTGATCACTAGGGAGTTGGGCCTCCCATTTGACAGTGTCCAGTTCAATGCCATGCACGGCGATGAGTGTAGATGGTAAGCAGGTTTTCTCATGTTTTATTGGAATAGAAGGTTCACCAGCAAGTGTAATGATTCGTTTGAGATCCTGCAAGTAACTTACCAATGAAGATGAAATCATCTGAGATGTGTGGCACGACCATAGCCCCTCTGGTCTGTAATACCCACTGCAGGGCACAATACTTCCATTCCTTTGGGATGTGTTCGTTAATGGAATTTACCTCTGGATACGACAGGTCATGTATAATGCGAAATGCATTAGGCTCTTTCTTGAGAGCAACACCCACTAGGGCACCTGTTAATTATCAAATGGAGGTGAAAGGATTTGACCAGCAATACGTCCCAGCGAAAGCTCTTTTTGACAGTGGCCTTTCTACTATTTCCTTATGTTGTAGGACTGATTATTGGCAAAAGAAAGAGATGGGGTGCCAAAATAATTAATCTTAAATCCAATGATAAAGCCATCTATGAGAAAGTTTGATTCTGCCTGGTCATAACCGACTAGAGCCTGTTTCAAACGCTCACGGTTTACTGGTGTGGGGAGGGGTGTGCTTACGGTACAAAGTGGCTGGGTGGGGTAACTGGCATTTGGCGCAGACATGTTTGGATTTGCACTGTGTGGCAGTACATTTGTTACTACGCTGGTATCCCCAGCAGTAACCTGCGGGAAAGGGCTGGCTAGTGTGATAAAGTGGCTGGAGCACGACCTGACCCCCTGGACTTGCTTGACATATATACATTTAAAAAACAAGTCCCATCGGGGCTGGTCCCAGGGAAACTTTCCAGGTCTGAGTGTCGAAAGTTGCGAAATTGTTCGTCATATTGACGGTATGCAAACAACGGGCCCATCTGGGCATTATCCCGGACAACCTCACAGTACTTAAACATGCCGGGCGCTGAGTGGGGGAATCGCTGGGTATAGACAGCTTCAAACATCAAGAAGGCAGATGTCCACTGGTCGATAGTGGAAATCTGCTTTCCCTTACCCGGCTGGGGCATCACCGAAATGATCTGATGGGAGGACCCGGTAGACTCAGACAATTGCTGGTGCTTCACATTGTAACATAAATCATAAAAATCAACATAATATTAATTTGCCAATATCTTCCCCTTTATCCTCTCCGACAAATATGCACCCTAAGCTGTTAAATGCAATGGCAGAGTTTTAGGTAGCGGAGCCTCACCCACGTCACCCTGTAGCAGGGAGTTGATTGCTTCAGCAACCGCACCATCCATCTGTTCAGCTGCACGTGACGGCTCAGCACGACGTGGCTGTGGCGTCACGACCGGAACAGGCACCGGGTATTTCAACCAGTAACACAGGAACTGGCACAGCAGGAACGTCAACCGGCAAAGGCGCGACAGCACGTTCTTCACGAAGATGTTTCAATACTTATATCGTGACGATGGCCACCATCTCCGCAGTGCTGGTCCCGGCAGTCGGCTGCAAGCCCCCAGCCGTGACGACAGGGTGGTCGATCTCATCCGGTCGGCCTGCGGCAGCGCTGACTGGGGGGCGTCGTCGGTACTGAAGGAGCACCCTCTGTCGCACGCTTCAACATGGCTGCCCTGCGTTGCGAAGGTCGTCTAAACTGCAGCAATCATGCCATTACTCTGTGATAACTGGGGCAGTAACTCACTGTAGAGATAACAACTACTCACACAGACAAACCTTAAGGTACCAAACGAAAGCAATCATACTGGTAGAGATGGTGCTCTGAGATTGCTAGCACCAAAGGGCAAAATGGCACAATTTAATAGAAACATCATATCACTGTTCGCACGACCGCGAATAGCACCAAACTGTTGCAATCATAACTGGTAAAGATACGCCAGATTGCTGGTGCGTAACCACACAACCACCAGATTGTTTTGAATTGTGGTAGAGAAAGTGCGAATACATGCACGGTACACCATACGAACAGGATAGATAATGCATATCACTGTGCGTACGACCGCGAATTGCACCAAACTGTCAAGCACAGCCAGTAATAATAAAATGCAATATAGTAATGCATTACTAGTATGAAAATGACAAATTATTGCACTAATAAAATCACACCACAAAGAGCTAACTGTGGAGAAAGTGGCGCTTAAATTAAACACTGACATCACTCTGTACACCCATCAGTAAAGTGACAGCAGTTTGCTGACACAGAACAAGGCAAATGCTATTACTGTTAAGTTAATGCACGGCATGTACTGTTATTGATTTCAGATAATTCATGGGCACTTGCATAACCAACGTTAGCAGCAAAGCTACATATACATTTCTGATGTGAACGCCAGGCAACATAGCATATATTTACATGCACAAAGACAAAAGCTGGCAAGCATTAAAACCGGTCAGCAGCAAACATGGCTGCTCCACGAATACTGCGCACATACTTGCGCATACCAGCATCATTAAGTTGCACCCCAAACCGATCAAAACATTGCTGCCAGTTGGCGTGCATGCCGCGGTGCCGTCAATAATGAATATGGGATAGGTCGGCGGTCAAGGCCGCCAGCGTATGGTTTACCACAAAACGAGCGTCTTTGAAATCGACACGCGTCGGAAATCGTGTCCACCCAGTCGGTCGCACCAGCACACGAGGAAGGACCTGACAAACAAGAACCTCGGCAACCCAGTTTACTGCAGCAACCAGCTTTGCGAAATCAAGTATCCGCTTAGCAAGAATAACTGGATCCACACCGACATTCAACAAATCATTATTACCGATATCGATAATTACCTCCTTTGGAGAAAGATCACGGTCAAGAGTGAGGCCCCCTACGCCACGGTAAAAAAACATCGGAAAATTTAACAGAAATACCCTAATTTGCACCAAAAACGTTAGAAGTATCCGTTAGAAACACGTATTCCTGCAGACGACGAACAAAACTATGACCTATAATTAACAGGTCAGAGTTGCCGTCCATAGCCGATGCTTTTACCAAGGCGTAATCGAAAATTATAAAATGGTGGCGTTCACAAAAACTGAAGCTGTAGATGTACAATAAATCAAGGATAATCAAATCAATATTACGCTAACAAAGCGTATAACTTTAAGTACAATGTAGGCATAAAGCCTGGTACAAATATATGATTTGATACGAACCTTGAACTTGTCGAAAAAAAACTTCCAACGTGATGGCTCTACAAAGTACGTCTAGCACGGCTCAGAGTTCCAACATTGACACTCGTTCGCCACATGATCACCTAGCGTCATTTGACCACGAACCATTTCGCGTACTACGGACTGTTTCCCAGATCGCAGATTAACACTTCCGCAACAATTAAAGCAGTCATTTTCACATCACAGTGTATAAACACTTTGTTGACATGTGTAAAAAATATTCACTTGTTTTTTTAAATATAATAACATATCAATTATTATAATTTATTATAATAACATGTTTTCATAGGGACTTCATGGGGACTTGTAATATTGATGAAATATGACAGACATGTTTTTCCAGTTTACAAAATAGATAGCGGAACGTTTCTGTCAACACTTTCATATTTTTTCTGCCATTATTTTAATACAAAACATGTTCCATATTACCATTTCTGTTAAAGCAAAGTTTATAATGTTCAATTGAAATATAACATATGGACAACAGAGAGACACGATATAGATCGACGATGTGGGAAAATAGTACGTGGTCCAGTGTTACCAATAACATCAGTGCCCCGAAATTACTTTTGTTTTTGAAAATGTAATAACGTCTTGAGTTTTGTAAACGATTATTTTGAATTATTATTCACTGTCCTATTATTGCATAGTGTAATATATAATAATGAAATAGTGTCATTTTATTCATCGTGATGGGAACTTTTAATAATGACCCAATGCGGCATTTATGATTTCTCTAGGTTGCAAAGTAGACTCTGACTGTAATGGACACGGAACGTGTAACCAGGAATCAGGTAAATGTGGATGCATTGATGGATATTCTGGAAACACTTGCGAAGTGTCTGGTAAGTGTTTTTCTATCAATACATTCCAATGATTTCCTATATCATTTTATTGCGAAATATTCTCCATATTAGAAAATGTGTTTTTCGAAAGATTGTTTTGAAAACACTGTTTTACCTATTTTATTTAGTATATAAAAACGAAGGACAGAGATACGCATGAAATATTCACGAAGTGAAATAATATTGAATAGTCCAATGATAAAAATAAGGTTAGTTCTCCGATATTACTGTTGGTTGTAAAACGTGTTAGTGTCGACATTTGTGTAAATTATTATTTTGACATATTAATCACTCTTGTAATATGTCAAAATGTGTAACCAGGAATCAGGTAAATATGGTTGCATTGATGGATATACTGGAAACACTTGTGAAGTGTCTGGTAAGTGCATTTCTATCAATGCTTTTGGATAAATTACTATACAATTTTATTGCGAAATATTCTTTATATTAGAATTTCTGGGGTTTATGTTTTTAGAGAACAGTTTATCACTTTCAATTGATATATCAACTAAAGACCACAGAGATACACAATATGTTATTTATCGTGATGGGAACTTTTAATAGTGAACAAATACGGCATTTATAATATCCCTAGGTTGCAAAGCAGATTCTGATTGTCATGGACACGGAAAGTGTAATCAGGAATCAGGTAAATGTGGATGCATTGATGGATACTCTGGAAATACTTGCGAAGTGTCTGGTAAGTGTTTTCTATCAATACTTTCCAATGATTTGCTGCATCATTTTATTGCGAAATATTCTACATGTTATAAGATGTGTTTTTGGAAAGATTGTTTTTAAGACACTGTTTTACCTATTTTATTTAATATATAAAAAACGAAGGGCAAAGAGACGCATGCAATATTAACGAAGGGAAATAATATTATGTAGTTCAATGATACAAATAAGGTAAATTCTCCGATATTACTTTTCGCTGTAAAACGTGTTAGTGTCGACATTTAAATAAATTATTATTTTAATTTATTAAACACTTTTCTAATTTTGCTTAGTGTAATGGTTTCTATTGAAATGTTTTCATCATCTTGATAATGATTGGAAGTTTTGGTATTAACAAATGTGACATTGATGATTTCCCTAGGCTGTAAAGCTAACTCTGATTGTCATGGTCACGGAACGTGTAACCAGGAATCAGGTAAATGTGGTTGCATTGATGGATACACTGGAAACACGTGCGAAGTGTCTGGTAAGTGTTTTTCTATCAATACTTTCCAATGATTTCCTATATAATTTTATTACGAAATATTCTCCATATTAGAAAATGAGTTTTTCGAAAGATTGTTTTGACGACACTGTTTTACATTGATATATATATATATATATATATATATATATATATATATATATATATATATATATATATATATATGTGTGTGTGTATATCAATATAAAATAAACGACAGAGAGACGTAACATATATTGAAGAAGTTAAATAATATTACGTAGTCCAATGATACAAATATGGTGAATTCTCCGATTTTACTGTTGGTTGTAAAACGTGTTAGTGTCGACAATAAAGTAAATTATTATTTTTAATTATTAATCACTATTCTAATGTTGCTTAGTGTAATGGATTCCATTGAAATGTTTTCATAATATTGATCATGATGGGAAGTTTTGGTATTAACAAATGTGACATTTATGATTTTGCTAGGCTGCAAAACTAACTCTGATTGTCATGGTCACGGAACGTGTAACCAGGTATCAGGTAAATGTGGTTGCATTGATGGATACACTGGTAACACTTGCGAAGTGTCTGGTAAGTGTTTCTCTATCAATACTTTCCAATGATTTTCTGTATCATTTTATTGCGAAATATTTTACATATTATAAAATGTCTTTTTGGAAAGATTGTTTTTAAGACACTGTTTTAACTATTTTATTTAATATATAAAAACGAAGGACAGAGAGACGCATGAAATATAAACGAAGTGAAATAATATTATGTAGTTCAATAATACATATAAGGTGAATTCTCCGATATTACTTTTGGTTGTAAAACGTGTTAGTGACGACATTTAAATAAATAATTATTTTGACTTATTAATAACTTTTTAAAATTGCTTAGTGTAATGATTTGTATTGAAATGTTTTCATAATCGTGATAATGATGGGAAGTTTTGGTATTAACAAATGTGACATTGATGATTTCCCTAGGCTGTAAAGCTAACTCTGATTGTCATGGTCACGGAACGTGTAACCAGGAATCAGGTAAATGTGGTTGCATTGATGGATACACTGGAAACACTTGCGAAGTGTCTGGTAAGTGTTTTTCTATCAATGTATTCCAATGATTTCCTATATCATTTTATTGCGAAATTATCTAAATATATTAAAAATTGTGTTTATTGAAAGATTGTTTTGAAGACACTGTTTCACCTGTTTTATTTAGTATATCAAAACGAAGGACAGAGATACGCATAAAATATTAACGAAGTGAAATAATATTGCATAGTCCAATTATTAAAATAAGATTAGTTCTCCAATACTACTGTTGGTTGTAAAACGTGTTAGCGTCGACATTTGTGTAAATTATTATTTTGACATATTAATTACTCTTGTAATATTGCTTAGTTTAATGGTTTCTAATAAAATGTTATCATTATATCGATCATGCTGGGAACTTTTGGTATTAACAAATGTGACATTTATGATTTCCCAAGGTTGCAAAACAGACTCTGATTGTCGTGGTCACGGAACGTGTAACCAGGAATCAGGTAAATGTGGTTGCATTGATGGATACACTGGAAACACTTGTGAAGTGTCTGGTAAGTGCGATTTTGTCGATATTTTGGATTAGGTACTAT
Organism: Lamellibrachia columna; assembly: GCA_963662155.1. Classification (NCBI taxonomy): domain Eukaryota; kingdom Metazoa; phylum Annelida; class Polychaeta; order Sabellida; family Siboglinidae; genus Lamellibrachia; species Lamellibrachia columna. The sequence continues at coordinate 36,573,128 of OY759263.1, read as the reverse complement.
ACCATTTTATTGCGAAATATTCTCTGTATTAGAATTTCTGTGTTTTTTTATTTTGAGAGAACAGATAATCACTTTCAATTGAAATATCAACTAAGGACCACAGAGAGACACGATATAGATCGACGGTGTGGGAAAATAGCACGTTGTCCAGTGTTACCAATAACATAAGTACCATGAAATTACATTTGGTTTTGAAAATGTATTAACGTCTTGAGTTCTGTAAACGGTTATTTTGAATTATAATTCACTTTCCTATTATTGCTTCGTGTAATATATAATAATAAAATGTTGTCATTTTATTTATCATGATGGGAACTTTTAATAGTGAACAAATACGGCATTTATAATATCCCTAGGTTGCAAAGCAGATTCTGATTGTCATGGACACGGAACGTGTAATCATGAATCAGGTAAATGTGGATGCCTTGATGGATACTCTGGAAACACGTGCGAAGTGTCTGGTAAGTGTTTTTCTGTCAATACTTTCCAATGATTTTCTACATCATTTTATTGCGAAATATTGTACATATTATAAAATGTGTTTTTGGAAAGATTGTTTTAAGGCACTGTTTTACCTATTTTATTTAATATCTAAAAACGAAGGACAGAGAGATGCATGAAATATTAACCAAGTGAAATAATATTATGTAGTTCGATAATACATATTAGGTGAATTCTGCGATATTACTTTTGATTGTAAAACGTGTTAGTGTCGACATTTAAACAAATTATTATTTTTACTTATTAATCACTTTTCTAATATTGCTTAGCGTAATGGTTTGTATTGAAATGTTTTCATAATCTTGATAATGATGGGAAGTTTTAGTATTAACAAATGTAATATTGATGATTTCCCTAGGCTGTAAAACTAACTCTGATTGTCATGGTCACGGAACGTGTAACCAGGAATCAGGTAAATGTGGTTGCATTGATGGATACACTGGAAACACTTGCGAAGTGTCTGGTAAGTGTTTTTCTATCAATACATTCCATATCATTTGATTGCGAAATAGTCTAAATAATAAAAATTCTGTTTTTTGAAAGATTGTTTTGAAGACACTGTTTTACCTGTTTTATTTAGTATATCAAAACGAAGGACTGAGATATGCATAAAATATTAACGAAGTGAAATAATATTGCATAGTCCAATAATAAAAATAAAGTTAGTTCTCCGATATTACTGTTGGTTGTAAAACGTGTTAGTGTCGACACTTGTGTAAATTATTATTTTGACATATTAATCGCTCTTCTTATATTGCTTAGTATAATGGATTCTAATAAAATGTTATTATTATATTGATCATACTGGGAACTTTTAGTATTAACAAATGTGACATTTATGATTTCCCAAGGTTGCAAAACAGACTCTGATTGTCATGGTCACGGAACGTGTAACCAGGAATCAGGTAAATGTGGTTGCATTGATGGATACACTGGAAACACTTGTGAAGTGTCTGGTAAGTGCGATTTTGTCGATATTTTGGATTAGGTACTATACCATTTTATTTCGAAATATTCTCTGTATTAGAATTTCTGGGTTTTTTATTTTGAGAGAACAGATAATCACTTTCAATTGAAATATCAACTAAGGACCACAGAGAGACACGATATAGATCGACGGTGTGGGAAATTAGCACGTTGTCCAGTGTTACAAATAACATAAGTACCATGAAATTACATTTGGTTTTGAAAATGTATTAACGTCTTGAGTTCTGTAAACGATTATTTTGAATTATAATTCACTTTCCTATTATTGCTTCGTGTAATATATAATAATAAAATGTTGTCATTTTATTGATCATGATGGGAACTTTTAATAGTGAACAAATACAGCATTTATAATATCCCTAGGTTGCAAATCAGATTCTGATTGTCATGGACACGGAACGTGTAATCATGAATCAGGTAAATGTGGATGCCTTGATGGATACTCTGGAAACACGTGCGAAGTGTCTGGTAAGTGTTTTTCTGTCAATACTTTCCAATGATTTTCTACATCATTTTATTGCGAAATATTGTACATATTATAAAATGTGTTTTTGGAAAGATTGTTTTAAGGCACTGTTTTACCTATTTTATTTAATATATAAAAACGAAGGACAGAGAGACGCATGAAATATTAACCAAGTGAAATAATATTATGTAGTTCAATAATACATATTAGGTGAATTATGCGATATTACTTTTGGTTGTAAAACGTGTTAGTGTCGACATTTAAATAAATTGTTATTTTGACAAATTAATCGCTCTTCTAATATTGCTTAGTATAATGGATTCTAATAAAATGTTATTATTATATTGATCATTCTGGGAACTTTTGGTATTAACAAATGTGACATTTATGATTTCCCAAGGTTGCAAAACAGACTCTGATTGTCGTGGTCACGGAACGTGTAACCAGGAATCAGGTAAATGTGGTTGCATTGATGGATACACTGGAAACACTTGCGAAGTGTCTGGTAAGTGTTTTTCTATCAATACATTTCAATGATTTCCTATATCATTTGATTGCGAAATAGTCTAAATAATAAAAATTGTGTTTTTTTAAAGATTGTTTTGAAGACACAGTTTTACCTGTTTTATTTAGTATATCAAAACGAAGGACTGAGATACGCATAAAATATTAACGAAGTGAAATAATATTGCATAGTCCAATGATAAAAATAAAGTTAGTTCTCCGATATTACTGTTGGTTGTAAAACGTGTTAGTGTCGACACTTGTGTAAATTATTATTTTGACATATTAATCGCTCTTCTTATATTGCTTAGTATAATGGATTCTAATAAAATTTTATTATTATATTGATCATACTGGGAACTTTTGGTATTAACAAATGTGACATTTATGATTTACCAAGGTTGCAAAACAGACTCTGATTGTCATGGTCACGGAACGTGTAACCAGGAATCAGGTAAATGTGGTTGCATTGATGGATACACTGGAAACACTTGTGAAGTGTCTGGTAAGTGCGATTTTGTCGATATTTTGGATTAGGTACTATACCATTTTATTTCGAAATATTCTCTGTATTAGAATTTCTGGGTTTTTTATTTTGAGAGAACAGATAATCACTTTCAATTGAAATATCAACTAAGGACCACAGAGAGACACGATATAGATCGACGGTGTGGGAAATTAGCACGTTGTCCAGTGTTACAAATAACATAAGTACCATGAAATTACATTTGGTTTTGAAAATGTATTAACGTCTTGAGTTCTGTAAACGATTATTTTGAATTATAATTCACTTTCCTATTATTGCTTCGTGTAATATATAATAATAAAATGTTGTCATTTTATTGATCATGATGGGAACTTTTAATAGTGAACAAATACAGCATTTATAATATCCCTAGGTTGCAAATCAGATTCTGATTGTCATGGACACGGAACGTGTAATCATGAATCAGGTAAATGTGGATGCCTTGATGGATACTCTGGAAACACGTGCGAAGTGTCTGGTAAGTGTTTTTCTGTCAATACTTTCCAATGATTTTCTACATCATTTTATTGCGAAATATTGTACATATTATAAAATGTGTTTTTGGAAAGATTGTTTTAAGGCACTGTTTTACCTATTTTATTTAATATATAAAAACGAAGGACAGAGAGACGCATGAAATATTAACCAAGTGAAATAATATTATGTAGTTCAATAATACATATTAGGTGAATTATGCGATATTACTTTTGGTTGTAAAACGTGTTAGTGTCGACATTTAAATAAATTGTTATTTTGACAAATTAATCGCTCTTCTAATATTGCTTAGTATAATGGATTCTAATAAAATTTTATTATTATATTGATCATTCTGGGAACTTTTGGTATTAACAAATGTGACATTTATGATTTCCCAAGGTTGCAAAACAGACTCTGATTGTCGTGGTCACGGAACGTGTAACCAGGAATCAGGTAAATGTGGTTGCATTGATGGATACACTGGAAACACTTGCGAAGTGTCTGGTAAGTGTTTTTCTATCAATACATTTCAATGATTTCCTATATCATTTGATTGCGAAATAGTCTAAATAATAAAAATTGTGTTTTTTTAAAGATTGTTTTGAAGACACAGTTTTACCTGTTTTATTTAGTATATCAAAACGAAGGACTGAGATACGCATAAAATATTAACGAAGTGAAATAATATTGCATAGTCCAATGATAAAAATAAAGTTAGTTCTCCGATATTACTGTTGGTTGTAAAACGTGTTAGTGTCGACACTTGTGTAAATTATTATTTTGACATATTAATCGCTCTTCTTATATTGCTTAGTATAATGGATTCTAATAAAATTTTATTATTATATTGATCATACTGGGAACTTTTGGTATTAACAAATGTGACATTTATGATTTACCAAGGTTGCAAAACAGACTCTGATTGTCATGGTCACGGAACGTGTAACCAGGAATCAGGTAAATGTGGTTGCATTGATGGATACACTGGAAACACTTGTGAAGTGTCTGGTAAGTGCGATTTTGTCGATATTTTGGATTAGGTACTATACCATTTTATTTCGAAATATTCTCTGTATTAGAATTTCTGGGTTTTTTATTTTGAGAGAACAGATAATCACTTTCAATTGAAATATCAACTAAGGACCACAGGGAGACACGATATAGATCGACGGTGTGGGAAATTAGCACGTTGTCCAGTGTTACAAATAACATAAGTACCATGAAATTACATTTGGTTTTGAAAATGTATTAACGTCTTGAGTTCTGTAAACGATTATTTTGAATTATAATTCACTTTCCTATTATTGCTTCGTGTAATATATAATAATAAAATGTTGTCATTTTATTTATCATGATGGGAACTTTTAATAGTGAACAAATACAGCATTTATAATATCCCTAGGTTGCAAAGCAGATTCTGATTGTCATGGACACGGAACGTGTAATCATGAATCAGGTAAATGTGGATGCCTTGATGGATACTCTGGAAACACGTGCGAAGTGTCTGGTAAGTGTTTTTCTGTCAATACTTTCCAATGATTTTATACATAATTTTATTGCGAAATATTGTACATATTATAAAATGTGTTTTTGGAAAGATTGTTTTAAGGCACTGTTTTACCTATTTTATTTAATATATAAAAACGAAGGACAGAGAGACGCATGAAATATTAACCAAGTGAAATAATATTATGTAGTTCAATAATACATATTAGGTGAATTATGCGATATTACTTTTGGTTGTAAAACGTGTTAGTGTCGACATTTAAATAAATTATTATTTTGACAAATTAATCGCTCTTCTAATATTGCTTAGTATAATGGATTCTAATAAAATTTTATTATTATATTGATCATTCTGGGAACTTTTGGTATTAACAAATGTGACATTTATGATTTCCCAAGGTTGCAAAACAGACTCTGATTGTCGTGGTCACGGAACGTGTAACCAGGAATCAGGTAAATGTGGTTGCATTGATGGATACACTGGAAACACTTGCGAAGTGTCTGGTAAGTGTTTTTCTATCAATACATTTCAATGATTTCCTATATCATTTGATTGCGAAAAAGTCTAAATAATAAAAATTGTGTTTTTTTAAAGATTGTTTTGAAGACACATTTTTACCTGTTTTATTTAGTATATCAAAACGAAGGACTGAGATACGCATCAAATATTAACGAAGTGAAATAATATTGCATAGTCCAATGATAAAAATAAAGTTAGTTCTCCGATATTACTGTTGGTTGTAAAACGTGTTAGTGTCGACACTTGTGTAAATTATTATTTTGACATATTAATCGCTCTTCTTATATTGCTTAGTATAATGGATTCTAATAAAATGTTATTATTATATTGATCATACTGGGAACTTTTGGTATTAACAAATGTGACATTTATGATTTACCAAGGTTGCAAAACAGACTCTGATTGTCATGGTCACGGAACGTGTAACCAGGAATCAGGTAAATGTGGTTGCATTGATGGATACACTGGAAACACTTGTGAAGTGTCTGGTAAGTGCGATTTTGTCGATATTTTGGATTAGGTACTATACCATTTTATTTCGAAATATTCTCTGTATTAGAATTTCTGGGTTTTTTATTTTGAGAGAACAGATAATCACTTTCAATTGAAATATCAACTAAGGACCACAGAGAGACACGATATAGATCGACGGTGTGGGAAATTAGCACGTTGTCCAGTGTTACAAATAACATAAGTACCATGAAATTACATTTGGTTTTGAAAATGTATTAACGTCTTGAGTTCTGTAAACGATTATTTTGAATTATAATTCACTTTCCTATTATTGCTTCGTGTAATATATAATAATAAAATGTTGTCATTTTATTGATCATGATGGGAACTTTTAATAGTGAACAAATACAGCATTTATAATATCCCTAGGTTGCAAATCAGATTCTGATTGTCATGGACACGGAACGTGTAATCATGAATCAGGTAAATGTGGATGCCTTGATGGATACTCTGGAAACACGTGCGAAGTGTCTGGTAAGTGTTTTTCTGTCAATACTTTCCAATGATTTTCTACATCATTTTATTGCGAAATATTGTACATATTATAAAATGTGTTTTTGGAAAGATTGTTTTAAGGCACTGTTTTACCTATTTTATTTAATATATAAAAACGAAGGACAGAGAGACGCATGAAATATTAACCAAGTGAAATAATATTATGTAGTTCAATAATACATATTAGGTGAATTATGCGATATTACTTTTGGTTGTAAAACGTGTTAGTGTCGACATTTAAATAAATTGTTATTTTGACAAATTAATCGCTCTTCTAATATTGCTTAGTATAATGGATTCTAATAAAATTTTATTATTATATTGATCATTCTGGGAACTTTTGGTATTAACAAATGTGACATTTATGATTTCCCAAGGTTGCAAAACAGACTCTGATTGTCGTGGTCACGGAACGTGTAACCAGGAATCAGGTAAATGTGGTTGCATTGATGGATACACTGGAAACACTTGCGAAGTGTCTGGTAAGTGTTTTTCTATCAATACATTTCAATGATTTCCTATATCATTTGATTGCGAAATAGTCTAAATAATAAAAATTGTGTTTTTTTAAAGATTGTTTTGAAGACACAGTTTTACCTGTTTTATTTAGTATATCAAAACGAAGGACTGAGATACGCATAAAATATTAACGAAGTTAAATAATATTGCATAGTCCAATGATAAAAATAAAGTTAGTTCCCCGATATTACTGTTGGTTGTAAAACGTGTTAGTGTCGACACTTGTGTAAATTATTATTTTGACATATTAATCGCTCTTCTTATATTGCTTAGTATAATGGATTCTAATAAAATTTTATTATTATATTGATCATACTGGGAACTTTTGGTATTAACAAATGTGACATTTATGATTTACCAAGGTTGCAAAACAGACTCTGATTGTCATGGTCACGGAACGTGTAACCAGGAATCAGGTAAATGTGGTTGCATTGATGGATACACTGGAAACACTTGTGAAGTGTCTGGTAAGTGCGATTTTGTCGATATTTTGGATTAGGTACTATACCATTTTATTGCGAAATATTCTCTGTATTAGAATTTCTGGGTTTTTTATTTTGAGAGAACAGATAATCACTTTCAATTGAAATATCAACTAAGGACCACAGAGAGACACGATATAGATCGACGGTGTGGGAAATTAGCACGTTGTCCAGTGTTACAAATAACATAAGTACCATGAAATTACATTTGGTTTTGAAAATGTATTAACGTCTTGAGTTCTGTAAACGATTATTTTGAATTATAATTCACTTTCCTATTATTGCTTCGTGTAATATATAATAATAAAATGTTGTCATTTTATTTATCATGATGGGAACTTTTAATAGTGAACAAATACAGCATTTATAATATCCCTAGGTTGCAAAGCAGATTCTGATTGTCATGGACACGGAACGTGTAATCATGAATCAGGTAAATGTGGATGCCTTGATGGATACTCTGGAAACACGTGCGAAGTGTCTGGTAAGTGTTTTTCTGTCAATACTTTCCAATGATTTTATACATAATTTTATTGCGAAATATTGTACATATTATAAAATGTGTTTTTGGAAAGATTGTTTTAAGGCACTGTTTTACCTATTTTATTTAATATATAAAAACGAAGGACAGAGAGACGCATGAAATATTAACCAAGTGAAATAATATTATGTAGTTCAATAATACATATTAGGTGAATTATGCGATATTACTTTTGGTTGTAAAACGTGTTAGTGTCGACATTTAAATAAATTATTATTTTGACAAATTAATCGCTCTTCTAATATTGCTTAGTATAATGGATTCTAATAAAATGTTATTATTATATTGATAATTCTGGGAACTTTTGGTATTAACAAATGTGACATTTATGATTTCCCAAGGTTGCAAAACAGACTCTGATTGTCGTGGTCACGGAACGTGTAACCAGGAATCAGGTAAATGTGGTTGCATTGATGGATACACTGGAAACACTTGCGAAGTGTCTGGTAAGTGTTTTTCTATCAATACATTCCATATCATTTGATTGCGAAATAGTCTAAATAATAAAAATTCTGTTTTTTGAAAGATTGTTTTGAAGACACTGTTTTACCTGTTTTATTTAGTATATCAAAACGAAGGACTGAGATATGCATAAAATATTAACGAAGTGAAATAATATTGCATAGTCCAATAATAAAAATAAAGTTAGTTCTCCGATATTACTGTTGGTTTAACAAGATTTAACAAGATTTGCCATCCAAGCCAAAGGCCCAGATGGCAAGTGGACAAGGAAGCCATTGGCTTATCGAGAGTCCAACAATGTTCACCTACTTATAACCCGCCCTCCTGATATATGTGTCAACCTTGTTTTTAAACATATTCACGCTGCTAGCAGTTACACAATCTGTAGACAATTTGTTCCATTCATTTATTGTCCTCTGTGAGAACGAGTGCTTCCTGATGTCCAATCTACATTGATCCTTTACTAATTTTACCTCATGTCCTCTAGTTCTGCTATCCTTCTTGAGTGAGAAAAACATATTTCTATCAATAATTTCATACCCATTCAATATCTTAAAAACTTCAATCTGATCTCCTCTTAACCTCCTTGTCTCTAGAGTTGTTAAACCACATTCTTTCAGGCGTTCTTCATAACTAAGGTCTCTCAGTTCTGGAATCATTTTAGTTGCTCTCCTTTGTATGCGTTCAAGCGTATCTATATCCTTCTTACGATATGGTCTCCATGCTTGTATACAGTATTCTAAATGAGGTCTAACTATTGCTTTATAAAGAGGTATAATTAACTTTTTTCCCTTGTATGTTATGTTTCTTCTAATCAATCCAAGAATTTGATTACCCTTTGAAGCTGCAATACCACACTGCTCTGAAACTTTCATATCAGCGCTTATTGTAACTCCTAAGTCCTTTTCTTTTACAGTAGTACCCAGAACAGTATCTCCCATTTTATAGTTTACATTCAAGTTCCCATGTCCTGTATGTAGGCATTTACATTTCCCAAAATTGAACAGCATCTGCCATTTCTCAGACCATTTCACTAATCTGTCTAGATCGTTTTGTAAATGTTGTTTATCACCATCAGTATTAACCTTTCTAAACAGTTTTGTGTCATCCGCAAATTTCAGTACGTTACTTGTTATACTGTCGTCCAAGTCATTGATATAAATTAAGAATAATATAGGTCCTAGTACTGACCCTTGAGGTACCCCACTCAAAACCGATTTCCAATTTGAAACTTCTCCATCTACTACAACTCGTTGTCTTCTGTCAGTCAGCCATTGTTCTATCCAGTCAGTTATGCTATCCCCGATACCATGGGCTTTTAATTTAAGTAGCAATCTTTGATGTGGCACTTTGTCAAAAGCTTTCTGAAAATCTAAGTAGATAATATCTACTGGCGATCCCACGTCTATCCACTTAGTGATTTCTTCCAAAAAACATAACATATTTGTTAAGCATGACCTTGCTTTAAGGAATCCATGTTGAGATGAATTTAATAATTTATGCTTAACGAGGAAGTCCACCATATGGTCTTTAATTAACCTTTCTAATAATTTACAAATCACTGACGTTAAACTCACTGGTCTGTAATTCTCTGACTTATTTCTCGAACCCTTTTTAAATAATGGTATGATGTTTGCTTCTTTCCATTCAAACGGAACAACTCCCTCTTTTAATGACAAGTTGAATACTCTTGCAAGTGGTATACTGATTTGATCTACTGTTTCCATTAGTAATTTTGGAGGAATCCCATCCACTCCCGGTGATTTGTTATCCTTCATTGCCCTTATTTTCTTAGCTACCAATTCTGGAGTTACAACTAACGGTCCTAAATATTCAGATTTAGCCCCCTGAAATTTAGCATCAGCAACTGGTAATGAACTAATATCTTCCTTGGTAAACACTGAACTGAAGTAACCATTTAGGTCTTCCGCCATTAAAAACCCCTGTGATATTATATTTCCAGCACTGTCTTCTAGAGGTCCAACCTTGTCTTGTACGTTTTGTTTACTCCTGACATATGCATAAAAACTCTTGCTGTCATTTTTTATGTTACATGCCAGTTTTTGCTCATAGCTTCTTTTAGATTGTCTGATTTCAGTTGTAGCTGCATTAAGTGCCTCTTTGTATTTTGCATAGTCTTCTTCCTTTCTGGTACGCCTATAAACCCTCCACATAGTTTGTTTTAGCATTATTTTTCTAATAGCCTCTTTTGACAAATGTTTCTTTCTACACCGTTTTCCTTGTTTTCGGAAGGGAACAAATTTATCGATGATACTCTCAATTTCATATTTAAGAATGTTCCAGCATTCAATTGCGGTCTTATTCATCAGCATGTTATTCCAATCTAGCTGTGCTAAGTATTTTCTCATATCTTTGTAGTTACCTTTGTGGAAGTTTCTCTTGTACGTTTTCTTATTTTTACTTTCTGATTTTACATTGATGTCAAATCAGAAAGTAAAAATAAGAAAACGTACAAGAGAAACTTCCACAAAGGTAACTACAAAGATATGAGAAAATACTTAGCACAGCTAGATTGGAATAACATGCTGATGAATAAGACCGCAATTGAATGCTGGAACATTCTTAAATATGAAATTGAGAGTATCATCGATAAATTTGTTCCCTTCCGAAAACAAGGAAAACGGTGTAGAAAGAAACATTTGTCAAAAGAGGCTATTAGAAAAATAATGCTAAAACAAACTATGTGGAGGGTTGTAAAACTGATGAAATATGAAATTGAGAGTATCATCGATAAATTTGTTCCCTTCCGAAAACAAGGAAAACGGTGTAGAAAGAAACATTTGTCAAAAGAGGCTATTAGAAAAATAATGCTAAAACAAACTATGTGGAGGGTTGTAAAACGTGTTAGTGTCGACACTTGTGTAAATTATTATTTTGACATATTAATCGCTCTTCTTATATTGCTTAGTATAATGGATTCTAATAAAATGTTATTATTATATTGATCATACTGGGAACTTTTGGTATTAACAAATGTGACATTTATGATTTCCCAAGGTTGCAAAACAGACTCTGATTGTCATGGTCACGGAACGTGTAACCAGGAATCAGGTAAATGTGGTTGCATTGATGGATACACTGGAAACACTTGTGAAGTGTCTGGTAAGTGCGATTTTGTCGATATTTTGGATTAGGTACTATACCATTTTATTTCGAAATATTCTCTGTATTAGAATTTCTGGGTTTTTTATTTTGAGAGAACAGATAATCACTTTCAATTGAAATATCAACTAAGGACCACAGAGAGACACGATATAGATCGACGGTGTGGGAAATTAGCACGTTGTCCAGTGTTACAAATAACATAAGTACCATGAAATTACATTTGGTTTTGAAAATGTATTAACGTCTTGAGTTCTGTAAACGATTATTTTGAATTATAATTCACTTTCCTATTATTGCTTCGTGTAATATATAATAATAAAATGTTGTCATTTTATTTATCATGATGGGAACTTTTAATAGTGAACAAATACAGCATTTATAATATCCCTAGGTTGCAAAGCAGATTCTGATTGTCATGGACACGGAACGTGTAATCATGAATCAGGTAAATGTGGATGCCTTGATGGATACTCTGGAAACACGTGCGAAGTGTCTGGTAAGTGTTTTTCTGTCAATACTTTCCAATGATTTTCTACATCATTTTATTGCGAAATATTGTACATATTATAAAATGTGTTTTTGGAAAGATTGTTTTAAGGCACTGTTTTACCTATTTTATTTAATATATAAAAACGAAGGACAGAGAGACGCATGAAATATTAACCAAGTGAAATAATATTATGTAGTTCAATAATACATATTAGGTGAATTATGCGATATTACTTTTGGTTGTAAAACGTGTTAGTGTCGACATTTAAATAAATTATTATTTTGACAAATTAATCGCTCTTCTAATATTGCTTAGTATAATGGATTCTAATAAAATTTTATTATTATATTGATAATTCTGGGAACTTTTGGTATTAACAAATGTGACATTTATGATTTCCCAAGGTTGCAAAACAGACTCTGATTGTCGTGGTCACGGAACGTGTAACCAGGAATCAGGTAAATGTGGTTGCATTGATGGATACACTGGAAACACTTGCGAAGTGTCTGGTAAGTGTTTTTCTATCAATACATTCCATATCATTTGATTGCGAAATAGTCTAAATAATAAAAATTCTGTTTTTTGAAAGATTGTTTTGAAGACACTGTTTTACCTGTTTTATTTAGTATATCAAAACGAAGGACTGAGATATGCATAAAATATTAACGAAGTGAAATAATATTGCATAGTCCAATAATAAAAATAAAGTTAGTTCTCCGATATTACTGTTGGTTGTAAAACGTGTTAGTGTCGACACTTGTGTAAATTATTATTTTGACATATTAATCGCTCTTCTTATATTGCTTAGTATAATGGATTCTAATAAAATGTTATTATTATATTGATCATACTGGGAACTTTTGGTATTAACAAATGTGACATTTATGATTTCCCAAGGTTGCAAAACAGACTCTGATTGTCATGGTCACGGAACGTGTAACCAGGAATCAGGTAAATGTGGTTGCATTGATGGATACACTGGAAACACTTGTGAAGTGTCTGGTAAGTGCGATTTTGTCGATATTTTGGATTAGGTACTATACCATTTTATTTCGAAATATTCTCTGTATTAGAATTTCTGGGTTTTTTATTTTGAGAGAACAGATAATCACTTTCAATTGAAATATCAACTAAGGACCACAGAGAGACACGATATAGATCGACGGTGTGGGAAATTAGCACGTTGTCCAGTGTTACAAATAACATAAGTACCATGAAATTACATTTGGTTTTGAAAATGTATTAACGTCTTGAGTTCTGTAAACGATTATTTTGAATTATAATTCACTTTCCTATTATTGCTTCGTGTAATATATAATAATAAAATGTTGTCATTTTATTGATCATGATGGGAACTTTTAATAGTGAACAAATACAGCATTTATAATATCCCTAGGTTGCAAATCAGATTCTGATTGTCATGGACACGGAACGTGTAATCATGAATCAGGTAAATGTGGATGCCTTGATGGATACTCTGGAAACACGTGCGAAGTGTCTGGTAAGTGTTTTTCTGTCAATACTTTCCAATGATTTTCTACATCATTTTATTGCGAAATATTGTACATATTATAAAATGTGTTTTTGGAAAGATTGTTTTAAGGCACTGTTTTACCTATTTTATTTAATATATAAAAACGAAGGACAGAGAGACGCATGAAATATTAACCAAGTGAAATAATATTATGTAGTTCAATAATACATATTAGGTGAATTATGCGATATTACTTTTGGTTGTAAAACGTGTTAGTGTCGACATTTAAATAAATTGTTATTTTGACAAATTAATCGCTCTTCTAATATTGCTTAGTATAATGGATTCTAATAAAATGTTATTATTATATTGATCATTCTGGGAACTTTTGGTATTAACAAATGTGACATTTATGATTTCCCAAGGTTGCAAAACAGACTCTGATTGTCGTGGTCACGGAACGTGTAACCAGGAATCAGGTAAATGTGGTTGCATTGATGGATACACTGGAAACACTTGCGAAGTGTCTGGTAAGTGTTTTTCTATCAATACATTTCAATGATTTCCTATATCATTTGATTGCGAAATAGTCTAAATAATAAAAATTGTGTTTTTTTAAAGATTGTTTTGAAGACACAGTTTTACCTGTTTTATTTAGTATATCAAAACGAAGGACTGAGATACGCATAAAATATTAACGAAGTGAAATAATATTGCATAGTCCAATGATAAAAATAAAGTTAGTTCCCCGATATTACTGTTGGTTGTAAAACGTGTTAGTGTCGACACTTGTGTAAATTATTATTTTGACATATTAATCGCTCTTCTTATATTGCTTAGTATAATGGATTCTAATAAAATTTTATTATTATATTGATCATACTGGGAACTTTTGGTATTAACAAATGTGACATTTATGATTTACCAAGGTTGCAAAACAGACTCTGATTGTCATGGTCACGGAACGTGTAACCAGGAATCAGGTAAATGTGGTTGCATTGATGGATACACTGGAAACACTTGTGAAGTGTCTGGTAAGTGCGATTTTGTCGATATTTTGGATTAGGTACTATACCATTTTATTTCGAAATATTCTCTGTATTAGAATTTCTGGGTTTTTTATTTTGAGAGAACAGATAATCACTTTCAATTGAAATATCAACTAAGGACCACAGGGAGACACGATATAGATCGACGGTGTGGGAAATTAGCACGTTGTCCAGTGTTACAAATAACATAAGTACCATGAAATTACATTTGGTTTTGAAAATGTATTAACGTCTTGAGTTCTGTAAACGATTATTTTGAATTATAATTCACTTTCCTATTATTGCTTCGTGTAATATATAATAATAAAATGTTGTCATTTTATTTATCATGATGGGAACTTTTAATAGTGAACAAATACAGCATTTATAATATCCCTAGGTTGCAAAGCAGATTCTGATTGTCATGGACACGGAACGTGTAATCATGAATCAGGTAAATGTGGATGCCTTGATGGATACTCTGGAAACACGTGCGAAGTGTCTGGTAAGTGTTTTTCTGTCAATACTTTCCAATGATTTTATACATAATTTTATTGCGAAATATTGTACATATTATAAAATGTGTTTTTGGAAAGATTGTTTTAAGGCACTGTTTTACCTATTTTATTTAATATATAAAAACGAAGGACAGAGAGACGCATGAAATATTAACCAAGTGAAATAATATTATGTAGTTCAATAATACATATTAGGTGAATTATGCGATATTACTTTTGGTTGTAAAACGTGTTAGTGTCGACATTTAAATAAATTATTATTTTGACAAATTAATCGCTCTTCTAATATTGCTTAGTATAATGGATTCTAATAAAATTTTATTATTATATTGATAATTCTGGGAACTTTTGGTATTAACAAATGTGACATTTATGATTTCCCAAGGTTGCAAAACAGACTCTGATTGTCGTGGTCACGGAACGTGTAACCAGGAATCAGGTAAATGTGGTTGCATTGATGGATACACTGGAAACACTTGCGAAGTGTCTGGTAAGTGTTTTTCTATCAATACATTTCAATGATTTCCTATATCATTTGATTGCGAAAAAGTCTAAATAATAAAAATTGTGTTTTTTTAAAGATTGTTTTGAAGACACATTTTTACCTGTTTTATTTAGTATATCAAAACGAAGGACTGAGATACGCATCAAATATTAACGAAGTGAAATAATATTGCATAGTCCAATGATAAAAATAAAGTTAGTTCTCCGATATTACTGTTGGTTGTAAAACGTGTTAGTGTCGACACTTGTGTAAATTATTATTTTGACATATTAATCGCTCTTCTTATATTGCTTAGTATAATGGATTCTAATAAAATGTTATTATTATATTGATCATACTGGGAACTTTTGGTATTAACAAATGTGACATTTATGATTTACCAAGGTTGCAAAACAGACTCTGATTGTCATGGTCACGGAACGTGTAACCAGGAATCAGGTAAATGTGGTTGCATTGATGGATACACTGGAAACACTTGTGAAGTGTCTGGTAAGTGCGATTTTGTCGATATTTTGGATTAGGTACTATACCATTTTATTTCGAAATATTCTCTGTATTAGAATTTCTGGGTTTTTTATTTTGAGAGAACAGATAATCACTTTCAATTGAAATATCAACTAAGGACCACAGAGAGACACGATATAGATCGACGGTGTGGGAAATTAGCACGTTGTCCAGTGTTACAAATAACATAAGTACCATGAAATTACATTTGGTTTTGAAAATGTATTAACGTCTTGAGTTCTGTAAACGATTATTTTGAATTATAATTCACTTTCCTATTATTGCTTCGTGTAATATATAATAATAAAATGTTGTCATTTTATTGATCATGATGGGAACTTTTAATAGTGAACAAATACAGCATTTATAATATCCCTAGGTTGCAAATCAGATTCTGATTGTCATGGACACGGAACGTGTAATCATGAATCAGGTAAATGTGGATGCCTTGATGGATACTCTGGAAACACGTGCGAAGTGTCTGGTAAGTGTTTTTCTGTCAATACTTTCCAATGATTTTCTACATCATTTTATTGCGAAATATTGTACATATTATAAAATGTGTTTTTGGAAAGATTGTTTTAAGGCACTGTTTTACCTATTTTATTTAATATATAAAAACGAAGGACAGAGAGACGCATGAAATATTAACCAAGTGAAATAATATTATGTAGTTCAATAATACATATTAGGTGAATTATGCGATATTACTTTTGGTTGTAAAACGTGTTAGTGTCGACATTTAAATAAATTGTTATTTTGACAAATTAATCGCTCTTCTAATATTGCTTAGTATAATGGATTCTAATAAAATTTTATTATTATATTGATCATTCTGGGAACTTTTGGTATTAACAAATGTGACATTTATGATTTCCCAAGGTTGCAAAACAGACTCTGATTGTCGTGGTCACGGAACGTGTAACCAGGAATCAGGTAAATGTGGTTGCATTGATGGATACACTGGAAACACTTGCGAAGTGTCTGGTAAGTGTTTTTCTATCAATACATTTCAATGATTTCCTATATCATTTGATTGCGAAATAGTCTAAATAATAAAAATTGTGTTTTTTTAAAGATTGTTTTGAAGACACAGTTTTACCTGTTTTATTTAGTATATCAAAACGAAGGACTGAGATACGCATAAAATATTAACGAAGTTAAATAATATTGCATAGTCCAATGATAAAAATAAAGTTAGTTCCCCGATATTACTGTTGGTTGTAAAACGTGTTAGTGTCGACACTTGTGTAAATTATTATTTTGACATATTAATCGCTCTTCTTATATTGCTTAGTATAATGGATTCTAATAAAATTTTATTATTATATTGATCATACTGGGAACTTTTGGTATTAACAAATGTGACATTTATGATTTACCAAGGTTGCAAAACAGACTCTGATTGTCATGGTCACGGAACGTGTAACCAGGAATCAGGTAAATGTGGTTGCATTGATGGATACACTGGAAACACTTGTGAAGTGTCTGGTAAGTGCGATTTTGTCGATATTTTGGATTAGGTACTATACCATTTTATTGCGAAATATTCTCTGTATTAGAATTTCTGGGTTTTTTATTTTGAGAGAACAGATAATCACTTTCAATTGATATATCAACTAAGGACCACAGAGAGACACGATATAGATCGACGGTGTGGGAAATTAGCACGTTGTCCAGTGTTACAAATAACATAAGTACCATGAAATTACATTTGGTTTTGAAAATGTATTAACGTCTTGAGTTCTGTAAACGATTATTTTGAATTATAATTCACTTTCCTATTATTGCTTCGTGTAATATATAATAATAAAATGTTGTCATTTTATTTATCATGATGGGAACTTTTAATAGTGAACAAATACAGCATTTATAATATCCCTAGGTTGCAAAGCAGATTCTGATTGTCATGGACACGGAACGTGTAATCATGAATCAGGTAAATGTGGATGCCTTGATGGATACTCTGGAAACACGTGCGAAGTGTCTGGTAAGTGTTTTTCTGTCAATACTTTCCAATGATTTTCTACATCATTTTATTGCGAAATATTGTACATATTATAAAATGTGTTTTTGGAAAGATTGTTTTAAGGCACTGTTTTACCTATTTTATTTAATATATAAAAACGAAGGACAGAGAGACGCATGAAATATTAACCAAGTGAAATAATATTATGTAGTTCAATAATACATATTAGGTGAATTATGCGATATTACTTTTGGTTGTAAAACGTGTTAGTGTCGACATTTAAATAAATTGTTATTTTGACAAATTAATCGCTCTTCTAATATTGCTTAGTATAATGGATTCTAATAAAATTTTATTATTATATTGATCATTCTGGGAACTTTTGGTATTAACAAATGTGACATTTATAATTTCCCAAGGTTGCAAAACAGACTCTGATTGTCGTGGTCACGGAACGTGTAACCAGGAATCAGGTAAATGTGGTTGCATTGATGGATACACTGGAAACACTTGCGAAGTGTCTGGTAAGTGTTTTTCTATCAATACATTTCAATGATTTCCTATATCATTTGATTGCGAAATAGTCTAAATAATAAAAATTGTGTTTTTTTAAAGATTGTTTTGAAGACACAGTTTTACCTGTTTTATTTAGTATATCAAAACGAAGGACTGAGATACGCATAAAATATTAACGAAGTTAAATAATATTGCATAGTCCAATGATAAAAATAAAGTTAGTTCCCCGATATTACTGTTGGTTGTAAAACGTGTTAGTGTCGACACTTGTGTAAATTATTATTTTGACATATTAATCGCTCTTCTTATATTGCTTAGTATAATGGATTCTAATAAAATTTTATTATTATATTGATCATACTGGGAACTTTTGGTATTAACAAATGTGACATTTATGATTTACCAAGGTTGCAAAACAGACTCTGATTGTCATGGTCACGGAACGTGTAACCAGGAATCAGGTAAATGTGGTTGCATTGATGGATACACTGGAAACACTTGTGAAGTGTCTGGTAAGTGCGATTTTGTCGATATTTTGGATTAGGTACTATACCATTTTATTGCGAAATATTCTCTGTATTAGAATTTCTGGGTTTTTTATTTTGAGAGAACAGATAATCACTTTCAATTGATATATCAACTAAGGACCACAGAGAGACACGATATAGATCGACGGTGTGGGAAATTAGCACGTTGTCCAGTGTTACAAATAACATAAGTACCATGAAATTACATTTGGTTTTGAAAATGTATTAACGTCTTGAGTTCTGTAAACGATTATTTTGAATTATAATTCACTTTCCTATTATTGCTTCGTGTAATATATAATAATAAAATGTTGTCATTTTATTTATCATGATGGGAACTTTTAATAGTGAACAAATACAGCATTTATAATATCCCTAGGTTGCAAAGCAGATTCTGATTGTCATGGACACGGAACGTGTAATCATGAATCAGGTAAATGTGGATGCCTTGATGGATACTCTGGAAACACGTGCGAAGTGTCTGGTAAGTGTTTTTCTGTCAATACTTTCCAATGATTTTATACATAATTTTATTGCGAAATATTGTACATATTATAAAATGTGTTTTTGGAAAGATTGTTTTAAGGCACTGTTTTACCTATTTTATTTAATATATAAAAACGAAGGACAGAGAGACGCATGAAATATTAACCAAGTGAAATAATATTATGTAGTTCAATAATACATATTAGGTGAATTATGCGATATTACTTTTGGTTGTAAAACGTGTTAGTGTCGACATTTAAATAAATTATTATTTTGACAAATTAATCGCTCTTCTAATATTGCTTAGTATAATGGATTCTAATAAAATGTTATTATTATATTGATCATTCTGGGAACTTTTGGTATTAACAAATGTGACATTTATGATTTCCCAAGGTTGCAAAACAGACTCTGATTGTCGTGGTCACGGAACGTGTAACCAGGAATCAGGTAAATGTGGTTGCATTGATGGATACACTGGAAACACTTGCGAAGTGTCTGGTAAGTGTTTTTCTATCAATACATTTCAATGATTTCCTATATCATTTGATTGCGAAAAAGTCTAAATAATAAAAATTGTGTTTTTTTAAAGATTGTTTTGAAGACACATTTTTACCTGTTTTATTTAGTATATCAAAACGAAGGACTGAGATACGCATCAAATATTAACGAAGTGAAATAATATTGCATAGTCCAATGATAAAAATAAAGTTAGTTCTCCGATATTACTGTTGGTTGTAAAACGTGTTAGTGTCGACACTTGTGTAAATTATTATTTTGACATATTAATCGCTCTTCTTATATTGCTTAGTATAATGGATTCTAATAAAATGTTATTATTATATTGATCATACTGGGAACTTTTGGTATTAACAAATGTGACATTTATGATTTACCAAGGTTGCAAAACAGACTCTGATTGTCATGGTCACGGAACGTGTAACCAGGAATCAGGTAAATGTGGTTGCATTGATGGATACACTGGAAACACTTGTGAAGTGTCTGGTAAGTGCGATTTTGTCGATATTTTGGATTAGGTACTATACCATTTTATTTCGAAATATTCTCTGTATTAGAATTTCTGGGTTTTTTATTTTGAGAGAACAGATAATCACTTTCAATTGAAATATCAACTAAGGACCACAGAGAGACACGATATAGATCGACGGTGTGGGAAATTAGCACGTTGTCCAGTGTTACAAATAACATAAGTACCATGAAATTACATTTGGTTTTGAAAATGTATTAACGTCTTGAGTTCTGTAAACGATTATTTTGAATTATAATTCACTTTCCTATTATTGCTTCGTGTAATATATAATAATAAAATGTTGTCATTTTATTTATCATGATGGGAACTTTTAATAGTGAACAAATACAGCATTTATAATATCCCTAGGTTGCAAAGCAGATTCTGATTGTCATGGACACGGAACGTGTAATCATGAATCAGGTAAATGTGGATGCCTTGATGGATACTCTGGAAACACGTGCGAAGTGTCTGGTAAGTGTTTTTCTGTCAATACTTTCCAATGATTTTATACATAATTTTATTGCGAAATATTGTACATATTATAAAATGTGTTTTTGGAAAGATTGTTTTAAGGCACTGTTTTACCTATTTTATTTAATATATAAAAACGAAGGACAGAGAGACGCATGAAATATTAACCAAGTGAAATAATATTATGTAGTTCAATAATACATATTAGGTGAATTATGCGATATTACTTTTGGTTGTAAAACGTGTTAGTGTCGACATTTAAATAAATTATTATTTTGACAAATTAATCGCTCTTCTAATATTGCTTAGTATAATGGATTCTAATAAAATGTTTTTATTATATTGATCATTCTGGGAACTTTTGGTATTAACAAATGTGACATTTATGATTTCCCAAGGTTGCAAAACAGACTCTGATTGTCGTGGTCACGGAACGTGTAACCAGGAATCAGGTAAATGTGGTTGCATTGATGGATACACTGGAAACACTTGCGAAGTGTCTGGTAAGTGTTTTTCTATCAATACATTTCAATGATTTCCTATATCATTTGATTGCGAAAAAGTCTAAATAATAAAAATTGTGTTTTTTTAAAGATTGTTTTGAAGACACATTTTTACCTGTTTTATTTAGTATATCAAAACGAAGGACTGAGATACGCATCAAATATTAACGAAGTGAAATAATATTGCATAGTCCAATGATAAAAATAAAGTTAGTTCTCCGATATTACTGTTGGTTGTAAAACGTGTTAGTGTCGACACTTGTGTAAATTATTATTTTGACATATTAATCGCTCTTCTTATATTGCTTAGTATAATGGATTCTAATAAAATGTTATTATTATATTGATCATACTGGGAACTTTTGGTATTAACAAATGTGACATTTATGATTTACCAAGGTTGCAAAACAGACTCTGATTGTCATGGTCACGGAACGTGTAACCAGGAATCAGGTAAATGTGGTTGCATTGATGGATACACTGGAAACACTTGTGAAGTGTCTGGTAAGTGCGATTTTGTCGATATTTTGGATTAGGTACTATACCATTTTATTTCGAAATATTCTCTGTATTAGAATTTCTGGGTTTTTTATTTTGAGAGAACAGATAATCACTTTCAATTGAAATATCAACTAAGGACCACAGAGAGACACGATATAGATCGACGGTGTGGGAAATTAGCACGTTGTCCAGTGTTACAAATAACATAAGTACCATGAAATTACATTTGGTTTTGAAAATGTATTAACGTCTTGAGTTCTGTAAACGATTATTTTGAATTATAATTCACTTTCCTATTATTGCTTCGTGTAATATATAATAATAAAATGTTGTCATTTTATTTATCATGATGGGAACTTTTAATAGTGAACAAATACAGCATTTATAATATCCCTAGGTTGCAAAGCAGATTCTGATTGTCATGGACACGGAACGTGTAATCATGAATCAGGTAAATGTGGATGCCTTGATGGATACTCTGGAAACACGTGCGAAGTGTCTGGTAAGTGTTTTTCTGTCAATACTTTCCAATGATTTTCTACATCATTTTATTGCGAAATATTGTACATAATTATAAAATGTGTTTTTGGAAAGATTGTTTTAAGGCACTGTTTTACCTATTTTATTTAATATATAAAAACGAAGGACAGAGAGATGCATGAAATATTAACCAAGTGAAATAATATTATGTAGTTCAATAATACATATTAGGTGAATTCTGCGATATTATTTTTGGTTGTAAAACGTGTTAGTGTCGACATTTAAATAAATTATTATTTTGATTTATTAATCACTTTTCTAATATTGCTTAGTGTAATGGTTTGTATTGAAATGTTTTCATAATCTTGATAATGATGGGAAGATTTATTATTAACAAATGTTACATTGATGATTTCCCTAGGCTGTAAAACTAACTCTGATTGTCATGGTCACGGAACGTGTAACCAGGAATCAGGTAAATGTGGTTGCATTGATGGATACACTGGAAACACTTGCGAAGTGTCTGGTAAGTGTTTTTCTATCAATACATTCCAATGATTTCCTATAACATTTGATTGCGAAATAGTCTACATAATAAAAAGTGTGTTTTTTTAAAGATTGTTTTGAAGACACTGTTTTACCTGGTTTATTTAGTATATAAAAACGAAGGACAGAGATACCCATAAAATATTAACGAAGTGAAATAATATTGCATAGTCCAATGATAAAAATAAGGTTAGTTCTCCGATATTACTGTTGGTTGTAAAACGTGTTAGTGTCGACACTTGTGTAAATTATTATTTTGACATATTAATCGCTCTTCTAATATTGCTTAGTATAATGGATTCTAATAAAATGTTATTATTATATTGATCATTCTGGGAACTTTTGGTATTAACAAATGTGACATTTATGATTTCCCAAGGTTGCAAAACAGACTCTGATTGTCGTGGTCACGGAACGTGTAACCAGGAATCAGGTAAATGTGGTTGCATTGATGGATACACTGGAAACACTTGCGAAGTGTCTGGTAAGTGTTTTTCTATCAATACATTCCAATGATTTCCTATATCATTTGATTGCGAAATAGTCTAAATAATAAAAATTGTGTTTTTTGAAAGATTGTTTTGAAGACACTGTTTTACCTGTTTTATTTAGTATATAAAAACGAAGGACAGAGAGACGCATGAAATATTAACCAAGTGAAATAATATTATGTAGTTCAATAATACATATTAGGTGAATTCTACGATATTACTTTTGGTTGTAAAACGTGTTAGTGTCGACATTTAAATAAATTATTATTTTGACAAATTAATCGCTCTTCTAATATTGCTTAGTATAATGGATTCTAATAAAATGTTATTATTATATTGATCATTCTGGGAACTTGTGGTATTAACAAATGTGACATTTATGATTTCCCAAGGTTGCAAAACAGACTCTGATTGTCGTGGTCACGGAACGTGTAACCAGGAATCAGGTAAATGTGGTTGCATTGATGGATACACTGGAAACACTTGCGAAGTGTCTGGTAAGTGTTTTTCTATCAATACATTTCAATGATTTCCTATATCATTTGATTGCGAAATAGTCTAAATAATAAAAATTGTGTTTTTTTAAAGATTGTTTTGAAGACACAGTTTTACCTGTTTTATTTAGTATATCAAAACGAAGGACTGAGATACGCATAAAATATTAACGAAGTGAAATAATATTGCATAGTCCAATGATAAAAATAAAGTTAGTTCTCCGATATTACTGTTGGTTGTAAAACGTGTTAGTGTCGACACTTGTGTAAATTATTATTTTGACATATTAATCGCTCTTCTTATATTGCTTAGTATAATGGATTCTAATAAAATGTTATTATTATATTGATCATACTGGGAACTTTTGGTATTAAAAAATGTGACATTTATGATTTACCAAGGTTGCAAAACAGACTCTGATTGTCATGGTCACGGAACGTGTAACCAGGAATCAGGTAAATGTGGTTGCATTGTTGGATACACTGGAAACACTTGTGAAGTGTCTGGTAAGTGCGATTTTGTCGATAGTTTGGATTAGGTACTATACAACTTTATTGCGAAATATTCTCTGTATTAGAATTTCTGGGTTTTTTATTTTGAGAGAACAGATAATCACTTTCAATTGAAATATCAACTAAGGACCACAGAGAGACACGATATAGATCGACGGTGTGGGAAATTAGCACGTTGTCCAGTGTTACAAATAACATAAGTACCATGAAATTACATTTGGTTTTGAAAATGTATTAACGTCTTGAGTTCTGTAAACGATTATTTTGAATTATAATTCACTTTCCTATTATTGCTTCGTGTAATATATAATAATAAAATGTTGTCATTTTATTTATCATGATGGGAACTTTTATTAGTGAACAAATACAGCATTTATAATATCCCTAGGTTGCAAAGCAGATTCTGATTGTCATGGACACGGAACGTGTAATCATGAATCAGGTAAATGTGGATGCCTTGATGGATACTCTGGAAACACGTGCGAAGAGTCTGGTAAGTGTTTTTCTGTCAATACTTTCCAATGATTTTCTACATCATTTTATTGCGAAATATTGTACATATTATAAAATGTGTTTTTGGAAAGATTGTTTTAAGGCACTGTTTTACCTATTTTATTTAATGTATAAAAACGAAGGACAGAGAGACGCATGAAATATTAACCAAGTGAAATAATATTATGTAGTTCAATAATACATAGGTGAATTATGCGATATTACTTTTGGTTGTAAAACGTGTTAGTGTCGACATTTAAATAAATTATTATTTTGACAAATTAATCGCTCTTCTAATATTGCTTAGTATAATGGATTCTAATAAAATGTTATTATTATATTGATCATTCTGGGAACTTTTGGTATTAACAAATGTGACATTTATGATTTACCAAGGTTGCAAAACAGACTCTGATTGTCGTGGTCACGGAACGTGTAACCAGGAATCAGGTAAATGTGGTTGCATTGATGGATACACTGGAAACACTTGCGAAGTGTCTGGTAAGTGTTTTTCTATCAATACATTCCAATGATTTCCTATATCATTTGATTGCGAAATAGTCTACATAATAAAAAGTGTATTTTTTTAAAGATTGTTTTGAAGACACAGTTTTACCTGTTTTATTTATTATATCAAAACGAAGGACTGAGATACGCATAAAATATTAACGAAGTGAAATAATATTGCATAGTCCAATAATAAAAATAAAGTTAGTTCTCCGATATTACTGTTGGTTGTAAAACGTGTTAGTGGCGACACTTGTGTAAATTATTATTTTGACATATTAATCGCTCTTCTAATATTGCTTAGTATAATGGATTCTAATAAAATGGTATTATTATATTGATCATGCTGGGAACTTTTGGTATTAACAAATGTGACATTTATGATTTTCCAAGGTTGCAAAACAGACTCTGATTGTCATGGTCACGGAACGTGTAATCAGGAATCAGGTAAATGTGGTTGCATTGATGGATACACTGGAAACACTTGTGAAGTGTCTGGTAAGTGCGATTTTGTCGATATTTTGGATTAGGTACTATACCATTTTATTGCGAAATATTCTCTGTATTAGAATTTCTGTGTTTTTTATTTTGAGAGAACATAATCACTTTCAATTGAAATATCAACTAAGGACCACAGAGAGACACGATATAGATCGACGGTGTGGGAAAATAGCACTTTGTCCAGTGTTACCAATAACATAAGTACCATGAAATTACATTTGGTTTTGAAAGTGTATTAACGTCTTGAGTTCTGTAAACGATTATTTTGAATTATAATTCACTTTCCTATTATTGCTTCGTGTAATATATAATAATAAAATGTTGTCATTTTATTAATCATGATGGGAACTTTTAATAGTGAACAAATACGGCATTTATAATATCCCTAGGTTGCAAAGAAGATTATGATTGTCATGGACACGGAACGTGTAATCATGAATCAGGTAAATGTGGATGCCTTGATGGATACTCTGGAAACACGTGCGAAGTGTCTGGTAAGTGTTTTTCTGTCAATACTTTCCAATAATTTTCTACATCATTTTATTGCGAAATATTATACATATCATAAAATGTGTTTTTGGAAAGATTGTTTTAAGGCACTGTTTTACCTATTTTATTTAATATATAAAAACGAAGGACAGAGAGACGCATGAAATATTAACCAAGTGAAATAATATTATGTAGTTCAATAATACGTATTAGGTGAATTCTGCGATATTACTTTTGGTTGTTAAACGTGTTAGTGTCGACATTTAAATAAATTATTATTTTGACTTATTAATCACTTTTCTAATATTGCTTAGTGTAATGGTTTGTATTGAAATGTTTTCATAATCTTGATAATGATGGGAAGATTTAGTATTAACAAATGTGACATTGATGATTTCCCTAGGCTGTAAAACTAACTCTGATTGTCATGGTCACGGAACGTGTAACCAGGAATCAGGTAAATGTGGTTGCATTGATGGATACACTGGAAACACTTGCGAAGTGTCTGGTAAGTGTT
This sequence comes from Lamellibrachia columna, assembly GCA_963662155.1. Taxonomy (NCBI): domain Eukaryota; kingdom Metazoa; phylum Annelida; class Polychaeta; order Sabellida; family Siboglinidae; genus Lamellibrachia; species Lamellibrachia columna. The sequence continues at coordinate 36,545,948 of OY759263.1, read as the reverse complement.
TTTCTATCAATACATTCCAATGATTTCCTATATCATTTGATTGCGAAATAGTCTACATAATAAAAAGTGTGTTTTTTGAAAGATTGTTTTGAAGAAACTGTTTTACCTGTTTTATTTAGTATATAAAAACGAAGGACAGAGAGACGCATGAAATATTAACCAAGTGAAATAATATTATGTAGTTGAATAATAAAAATAAAGTTAGTTCTCCGATATTACTGTTGGTTGTAAAACGTGTTAGTGTCGACACTTGTGTAAATTATTATTTTGACATATTAATCGCTCTTGTAATATTGCTTAGTATAATGGATTCTAATAAAATGTTATTATTATATTGATCATTCTGGGAACTTTTGGTATTAACAAATGTGACATTTATGATTTCCCAAGGTTGCAAAACAGACTCTGATTGTCGTGGTCACGGAACGTGTAACCAGGAATCAGGTAAATGTGGTTGCATTGATGGATACACTGGAAACACTTGTGAAGTGTCTGGTAAGTGCGAATTTGTCGATATTTTGGATTAGGTACTATACCATTTTATTGCGAAATATTCTCTGTATTAGAATTTCTGGGTTTTTTATTTTGATAGAACAGATAATCACTTTCAATTGAAATATCAACTAAGGACCACAGAGAGACACGATATAGATCGACGATGTGGGAAAATAGCACGTTGTCCAGTGTTACCAATAACATAAGTACCATGAAATTACATTTGGTTTTGAAAATGTATTAACGTCTTGAGTTCTGTAAACGATTATTTTGAATTATAATTCACTTTCCTATTATTGCTTCGTGTAATATATAATAATAAAATGTTGTCATTTTATTTATCATGATGGGAACTTTTAATAGTGAACAAATACGGCATTTATAATATCCCTAGGTTGCAAAGCAGATTATGATTGTCATGGACACGGAACGTGTAATCATGAATCAGGTAAATGTGGATGCCTTGATGGATACTCTGGAAACACGTGCGAAGTGTCTGGTAAGTGTTTTTCTGTCAATACTTTCCAATGATTTTCTACATCATTTTATTGCGAAATATTGTACATATTATAAAATGTGTTTTTGGAAAGATTGTTTTAAGGCACTGTTTTACCTATTTTATTTAATATATAAAAACGAAGGACAGAGAGACGCATGAAATATTAACCAAGTGAAATAATATTATTTAGTTCAATAATACATATTAGGTGAATTCTGCGATATTACTTTTGGTTGTAAAACGTGTTAGTGTCGACGTTTAAATAAATTATTATTTTGACAAATTAATCGCTCTTCTAATATTGCTTAGTATAATGGATTCTAATAAAATGTTATTATTATATTGATCATTCTGGGAACTTTTGGTATTAACAAATGTGACATTTATGATTTCCAAAGGTTGCAAAACAGACTCTGATTGTCGTGGTCACGGAACGTGTAACCAGGAATCAGGTAAATGTGGATGCATTGATGGATACACTGGAAACACTTGCGAAGTGTCTGGTAAGTGTTTTTCTATCAATACATTCCAATGATATCCTATATCATTTGATTGCGAAATAGTCTAAATAATAAAAATTGTGTTTTTTGAAAGATTGTTTTGAAGACACTGTTTTACCTGTTTTATTTAGTATATCAAAACGAAGGATTGAGATACGCATAAAATATTAACGAAGTGAAATAATATTGCATAGTCCAATAATAAAAATAAAGTTAGTTCTCCGATATTACTGTTGGTTGTAAAACGTGTTAGTGTCGACACTTGTGTAAATTATTATTTTGACATATTAATCGCTCTTCTTATATTGCTTAGTATAATGGATTATAATAAAATGTTATTATTGTATTGATCATACTGGGAACTTTTGGTATTAACAAATGTGACATTTATGATTTCCCAAGGTTGCAAAACAGACTCTGATTGTCGTGGTCACGGAACGTGTAACCAGGAATCAGGTAAATGTGGTTGCATTGATGGATACACTGGAAACACTTGTGAAGTGTCTGGTAAGTGCGATTTTGTCGATATTTTGGATTAGGTACTATACCATTTTATTGCGAAATATTCTCTGTATTAGAATTTCTGGGTTTTTTATTTTGAGAGAACAGATAATCACTTTCAATTGAAATATCAACTAAGGACCACAGAGAGACACGATATAGATCGACGGTGTGGGAAAATAGCACGTTGTCCAGTGTTACCAATAACATAAGTACCATGAAATTACATTTGGTTTTGAAAATGTATTAACGTCTTGAGTTCTGTAAACGATTATTTTGAATTATAATTCACTTTCCTATTATTGCTTCGTGTAATATATAATAATAAAATGTTGTCGTTTTATTTATCATGATGGGAACTTTTAATAGTGAACAAATACGGCATTTATAATATCCCTAGGTTGCAAAGCAGATTCTGATTGTCATGGACACGGAACGTGTAATCATGAATCAGGTAAATGTGGATGCCTTGATGGATACTCTGGAAACACGTGCGAAGTGTCTGGTAAGTGTTTTTCTATCAATACTTTCCAATGATTTTCTATATCATTTTATTGCGAAATATTGTACATATTATAAAATGTGTTTTTGGAAAGATCGTTTTATGGCACTGTTTTACCTATTTTATTTAATATATAAAAACGAAGGACAGAGAGACGCATGAAATATTAACCAAGTGAAATAATATTATGTAGTTCAATAATACATATAAGGTGAATTCTGCGATATTACTTTTGGTTGTAAAACGTGTTAGTGTCGACATTTAAATAAATTATTATTTTGACTTATTAATCACTTTTCTAATATTGCTTAGCGTAATGGTTTGTATTGAAATGTTTTCATAATCTTGATAATGATGGGAAGTTTTAGTATTAACAAATGTGACATTGATGATTTCCCTAGGCTGTAAAACTAACTCTGATTGTCATGGTCACGGAACGTGTAACCAGGAATCAGGTAAATGTGGTTGCATTGGTGGATACACTGGAAACACTTGCGAAGTGTCTGGTAAGTGTTTTTCTATCAATACATTCCAATGATTTCCTATATCATTTGATTGCGAAATAGTCTATATAATAAAAAGTGTGTTTTTTGAAAGATTGTTTTGAAGACACTGTTTTACCTGTTTTATTTAGTATATAAAAACGAAGGACAGAGATACGCATGAAATATTAACGAAGTGAAATAATATTGCATAGTCCAATGATAAAAATAAGGTTAGTTCTCCAATATTACTGTTGGTTGTAAAACGTGTTAGTATCGACACGTGTAAATTATTATTTTGACATATTAATCGCTCTTCTAATATTGCTTAGTATAATGGATTCTAATAAAATGTTATTATTATATTGATCATGCTGGGAACTTTTGGTATTAACAAATGTGACATTTATGATTTCCCAAGGTTGCAAAACAGACTCTGATTGTCATGGTCACGGAACGTGTAACCAGGAATCAGGTAAATGTGGTTGTATTGATGGATACACTGGAAACACTTGTGAAGTGTCTGGTAAGTGCGATTCTGTAAATATTTGGGATTAGTTACTATATCATTTTATTGCGAAATATTCTCTGTATTAGAATTTCTGGGTTTTTTATTTTGAGAGAACAGATAATCACTTTCAATTGAAATATCAACTAAGGACCACAGAGAGACACGATATAGATCGACGATGTGGGAAAATAGCACGTTGTCCAGTGTTACCAATAACATAAGTACCATGAAATTACATTTGGTTTTGAAAATGTATTAACGTCTTGAGTTCTGTAAACGATTATTTTGAATTATAATTCACTTTCCTATTATTGCTTCGTGTAATATATAATAATAAAATGTTGTCATTTTATTTATCATGATGGGAACTTTTAATAGTGAAAAATACGGCATTAATAATATCCCTAGGTTGCAAAGCAGATTCTGAAATAATATTGCGTAGTCCAATGATACAAATAAGGTGAATTCTCTTCTATTAATTTTGATTGTAAACGTGTTGGTATCGACATTTAAATAAATTATTATTTTGACTAATTAATAACTTTTTCTAATATTGCTTAGTGTAATGGTTTCTATTTAAATGTTATAATTGTATTGATCATGATGGGAACTTTTGGTGTTAACAAATGTGACATTGATGATTTTCCTAGGTTGCAAAGCAAACTCTGAGTGTCATGGTCACGGAACGTGTAATCAGGAATCAGGTAAATGTGGTTGCATTGATGGATACACTGGAAACACTTGTGAAGTGTCTGGTAAGTGCGTTTCTATCAATACGTTTGGATGAGTTACTATATAATTGTATTGCAAAATATACTCTGTATTAGAATTTCTGGGTTTTTTTTGTTTTGAGAGAACAGTTTATTACTTTCATTTGAAATATCAACTAACAACCACAGAGAGACATTATATAGATCGATGATGTGGGAAAATATTACGTGGTCCAGTGTTACCAATACCATAAGTGCCCCGACATTACCTTTGTTTTTAAAAATGTAATAACATCTTGAGTTCTGTAAACGATTATTTGGAATTATTATTCACTGTGCTATTATTTCGTAGTGTAATTCATAATAATAAAATGTTGTCGTTTTATTTATCATGATCGGAACTTTTAATAATGAACAAATGCGGCATTTATACTTTTCCTAGGTTGCAAAGCAGACTCTGATTGTCATGGACATGGAATTTGTAACGATGAATCAGGTAAATGTGGATGCATTGATGGATACTCTGGAAACACTTGCGAAGTATCTGGTAAGTGTTTCTCTATCAATACTTTCCAATGATTTCCTATACTATGTTATTACTAAATATTGTCCATATTAGAAAGTGTATTTTTCGAAAGATTGTTTTGAAGACACTGTTTTAACTGTATTATTTAATATATATATATATACATATATATATATATATACATATATATATATATTATATATATATATACATATATATATATATATATATATATATATATATATATATATATATATATATATAATGAAGGACAGAGAGACGCATCATATATTGAAGAAGCGAATTTATATTACGTAGTCCAATGATACAAATAATGTGAATTCTCCGATATTACTGTTGGTTGTAAAACGTGTTAGTGTCGACATTAAAGTAAATTATTATTTTGCCTTATTAATCACTGTCCTAGTATTGCTTATTGTAATGGATTCCTTTGAAATGTTTTCATAATATTGATCATGATGGGAAGTTTTTGTATTAACAAATGTGACATTGATGATTTCCCTAGTTTGCAAAGCAGACTCTGATTGCCATGGTCACGGAACGTGTGAAAAGGAATCAGGTAAATGTGGTTGCATTGATGGATACACTGGAAACACTTGTGAAGTGTCTGGTAAGTGCTTGTATTACATTACTTTTGCAAGAGTTACTGTATAGTTAATATTCTCTATATTAGAATATCTTATTTTCGTAATTTTCTTTGAAGACTCTGTTTTACCTATTTAATTTAAACTAGTAAATACGTAGCACAGGGAGACTCAATATATATTGACGAAGTGAAATAATATTGCGTAGTCCAGAGATTCCAATTATGTGATTTCCTAGACATTATTTTGTTAGTATAATGTGTTAGTTGCGTAACGGTACATTATTATTTTGTCTTATTAATCACCGTTCTAATATCGATTAGTAATTTTTTTTATAATAACATGTTTTCATAGCACTCTTTATGGGAGCTTGTGATATTGATCAAGTATGACAGATATATTTTTCTAATTTGCAAAATTGAGCACAGAACGTTTATATCAATAATTTCGGATGTTTTTGACATTATTCAATGTAAAACGTTCTGCAAATTAGAATGTCTGGCTTTTTTTGTTTTGAAAGTACAGTTTGTCACTTTCAATTGAAATATCAACGATGGACATAGATCGAAGATGTGGAAAAATATTACGTGGTCCAGTGTTACCAGAACCATAGGTGTTACCAGAAACATAGGTGTTACCAGAAAGATTGGTGCCCGTGGCATGGGTTGCATAACAAATATTTTTGGCAGTAAACACTATTTAAACTAGAAGCGCAGGGGGGATATTTAGAGATGCCTCAAGCAGGACAAGAGGCCACTAGTACAGATAAACCAATAACAGAGTGTCCGAAAAACATGTCTGAAACAAGTTATAGATGCGTGTGTTTAAATGCTAGGAGCATAGTAAATAAGAAAAACTAAAATTAAACATTATGGTAGGAGATATTGACCCTCACATAATTGGTATAACCGAATCATGGGCCAACACAGACATAACAGATGCTGAATTATTATTGACAGGATACGTAATATTTAGGAGAGATCGAATAGGAAGAAGGGGAGGGGGAGTTATTTTATATATTAAGGAATCTATTCAGGCTGATGAAATAAAATTAGAAAACGAAGCAGATTACGATGAAGCTGTTTGGTGCAAAATAGTCTCAGGAAATTCAAAAATAAGTAATGGATTAGTTTGCTGAAGTCCAAACATAAACGAAGAGGATAACACAAAAATACAAAATGCTATAAAGGAAGTTAGTAAAGGGGAATGTATCATAATGGGAGATTTTAACCATGGACACATACAATGGAAATCTCTAGAGAGTACAGGGGGTGAGGATCAATAATTTTTCTTTTTTATTCAGGAGAGCTTCCTTACTCAGCACCTGCTAGAACCAACCAGGGGAGAAAATGTATTAGATATAGTTTTATCATCACAAAAAGAATTAGTGGACAATGTGAAAATACATTAACCATTGGGTAACAGTGACCACAATCAAATACATTTTGACATCAATGTAAAATCAGAAGGTAAAAATACAAAAACGTATAGGAGAAATTTCCACAAAGGTAACTATAAAGATAAGAGAAAATACTTAGCAAATCTAGATTGGAATAACATGCTGATGAATAAGATCGCAATTGAATGTTGGAATATTCTAAAATATGAAATTGAGAATATCATCGATAAATTTGTTCCCTTGAAAAAAAACAAGGAAAACGGTCTAGAAAGAAACACTTGTCAAAAGAAGCTATTAGAAATATAGTGTTTAAGCAAACTATGTTGCAGGTTTATAGGCGTACCAGAAAGGATGAAGATTATGCACTTTACAAAGAGGCACTTAACCTAGCTACAACTGAAATTAGAAAATTTAAAAGAACCTTTGAGAAAACAATTGGCAGGTAATATAAAAAATTACAGCAAGAGTTTCTATGTTTATCTAAGTTCGAGATAAGGTCGGACCACTGGAAAACAACAGGGGAAACATAATTTCAGACGGGTTTCAAATGGCAGAGGTCCTGAATGAGTATTTCAGTTCAGTTTTTACCACAGAAGATATCAGCTCACTTCCAGTTCCATTTACTAAATTTGAGGGCAATACATCAGACCATTAGGGCAGTTATTTGTAACTCCTGAAGTTATAGCAAAGAAAACTAAGAAGATGAAAGATAATAAATCACATGGAGTAGATGGGATACCTCCAAAACTGCTTAAGGAAATTGTTGAGCAATTTAGTACACCACTTGTTATATTGTTTAACTTGTCACTAGAAGAAGGAATAGTTCCTTCAGAATGGAAAGAGGCAAACATTACGCCGTTATTTACGAAGGGATCGAGGAGCAAGCCGGAAAATTACAGACCAGTGAGTTTAACATCAGTTGTATGTAAATTACTTGAAACATTAATTAGAGACCACATGGTGGAATTCCTTGTAAAACATAAAGTAATAAATACATCTCAACATGGGTTCCTAAAAGCAAGTTCATGTCTAACTAATCTCTTATGTTTTTTTTGAAGAAATTACAAAGTGGGTAGATGACGGGTCACCAGTGGATGTTGTCTACTTAGATTGTCAGAAAGCTTTCGATAAAGTGCCACATCAAAGATTGTTACTTAAGCTAAAAGCCCATGGCATAGGTAATGATGTAATCAACTGGATAGAAAAGCGGCTTACAGACAGAAGACAGAGAGTAATAGTAGAGTGTGAGATTTCTAACTGGAAATCTGTTTTGAGTGGGGTACCACAGGGATCAGTATTAGGCCCTATACTATTTTTAATATATATAAATGATTTGGAAGATGAAATATCTAGCAAAGTACTGAAATTTGCAGATGACACAAAAGTATTCAGAAAGGTTACTAATGTTACAGATAAATAAAGTTTACAGGATGATCTAGATTAATTAGTTAAAAGGTCAGAAAATTGGCAAATGTTATTACATTTTGGGAAGTGTAAATGTATACACATAGGACATGGAAACATGGACGAAGAATATAAAATGGGGGATGCTGTACTAGGTAGAACCACACAAGAAAAGGACTTAGGAGTAACATTTAGTGCTGATGTGAAAGTTTAAGAGCAATGTGGGATTGCTGCTTCGAAAGGAATTAAAATTCTAGGGCCAATTAGGAGAAATATCATGTATAATGATAAACATCTAATTGTACCCCTGTACAAAGCAATAGTTAGACCACATTTGGAATATTGCTAGAGAGAATACAACGAAGAGCAACTAAAATGATTCCAGAATTGAGATACTTTAGTTACGAAAGCCGCTTATTACAATGTGGTTTGACAACACTAGTGACCAGGAGACTAAGAGGAGACCAATTAGAAGTGTTTAAAATAGTGTTTAAAATAGTGAATGGTTATGAGGATGTTGACAGGAATATGTTCTTCAAACTCAAAGAAGGAAGTAGAACCAGAGGACACAAAGCAGCATTAGTTAAGGAGAGGTGTAGGTTGGACATGAGAAATTACTCTTTCTCACAGAGGGTGATTAAATGAATGGAACAAACTACCAAATGATTGTGTTAATGCTAGTAGTGTGAATATGTTTAAAAATAGAATTGACAGATATTTTATAAGGGCAGGCTACACATAGATGAGAAAATGGTTGGACCCTCGATAAGCCAATGGCTTCCTTGTCTACTTGCCATCTGGAACTTGTTGTTTGGGATGGCAATCTTGTTAAATTACTTATGGTTTTGAAAATGTAATAACGACTTGAGTTCTGTAAACGATTATTTTTTATTATTTATACAGTCCTGTTATTGTTTAGTGTAATATATAATAATAAAATGTTGTTATTATATTCATCAAGATGGGAAATTTTAATAGTGATGCAATGCGACCTTTATGATTACCCTAGGTTGCAAAGCGGACTCTGATTGTCATGGACACGGAACGTGTAACCAGGAATCAGGTACATGTGGTTGCATTGATGGATACTCTGGAAACACTTGCGAAGTGTATGGTAAGTGTTTTTCAAAACGTTTGAATTATTTGCTATATAGTTTTACTCCGAAATATTCTCCAAATTAGAATATATGTTTTTGAAAAGTTTCTTTTAAAGACGCTTTTACCTCTTTCATTTAATATAAAACATATTAAGGCACAGAGACAACTCTTGCGAAGTGTCTGCTGAGTGCGTTTCTATCAATACTTTTGAATGATTTGCTATATAATTTTATTGCGAAAGCTTCTCCATGTTAAAATATCTGTTTTTCCATTTTTTTTACGTGGGATAGATTAATTTGAAGCTGATACCTACGTTTAGCCCAAACCTATACATAACCGGTTGATTCAGTTAAAATTGACTGGGAATAAATCTTTTCTGACGTGTAGGTCAAAACTTTTATAACACAAAATTGCATATTGATATTTCTGTGTTAAATTTGAATATATGTATAATGGTACATTTTGTTTCATGTGAGCGGTGACAAAAAGGCATGCTGTAACAATCTATGCCATTAAAACAAGTTTTGTCCAGGTGATATCCTTGAATTGATTCATATATTTCGTCAATTGGATTGCAACTTCAGAAAATATCGTTTCAGATTAATGTCATGCGTGGTAACCCAATTATGCCGAATGACTGATCGCCGCCTGTATATTGTGCAAGCATTTCCATAGTCATATACCAAGTTGTTCAGCTTAAATGTGAACTTTAGCTATAATCTGACCATCATTGCGTATTTTATTTGTCTAGTCTCCGTTTGCAAGAGTAACCCCTGCAAGAATGGCGGCGCATGCGAGAAAGATGGGGAATCCTACAAATGTACTTGCACCGCCGGTTTCACCGGAAGTCACTGTGGAAGTAAATGTTGCTGTCTGCTCTAAACAATTTAGTTGTTATTTAGTGGTGGCTTTGATACTGTTGTATTACAACAGTGGACCAAATGATTTACTTGTCGGATAAAGTTTTGATTAACAATTGAAAGTACGTCTGTGATTTCTGAATGTGTGTATTTATGAAAACAAGATATTTTTTTCAATTAACGTGGGCGGTCATCATGGAATAGCGAAATCGTGACATAGTAAATCCTAGCTTTGCCAAACCTCTAATAAGCCAATGCCATTTTTAAAACCAGGATATAAATCATATATAGAATACATACGAGCCCTCATCTCTTCGTAGCTTACCTATTGTATAATACCTTGTGTAGATTTATTAAAAAAATAAACGCCAACCTAGTTTCTACAACCTCTACATCGTTTATGCATGAATACTTGGGATTGCATTATTTTATACTACTTAATACCACATGTATCATCACATTATTAATCATGTTGCACTGATATTTTATCCTGGCCTCAGTTGCGTTACCATATATTTGACGAATATGCTGTATCTAACATAAACTATATTGGCCATGTTGATTAGCTCCATATGTACACATCAATTAACTTTTGTGTATATGCGTATGTTATTTAGGTGAATATATGAATGTGCTATAGTCAGTGAAAACAAATGAGTATATATTTGTAACATTGGTTATTTGCCATGAAGATCATTGCAGTCAATAATAGTATTATTGTTTGGTAATAGGAACATGTGTCGTCATCGTGGCAGCTTCCACATTGCAATTGGGTTAGTTTCGAGTTAATGACTATCTGATCTGAGCAAAGAGGGTTTTAAATGGTTCTTCAAATTGCCGCGTTTCTGCAGCCATCCGTCCTTCACGTGTTGCAGATATTAAGCGGTGCACGACAGGCACATGCAAGCATGGCGGGAGTTGCTCACATACTAGCTCAGCACCGGGATGCATCTGCAAAATTGGTTACATTGGAACAACCTGTGACAGTAAATACTTGTATTCAGTTATTATTTAACCTTCGTTTTTTATTAGTATTACCTAACCTCTTTCTTTAAAATGGAACACACTCGCAAATGCGCATCATAGCACGTCGTGTATGTGCAACGTCTATGTAAGTATAACTGTTTTCAGTACGTGCCGACAATCTGGCATATAAAAAGAATACGACGCAGTCTTCAACTAAAGGAAAGGCTGGCTCGCAACGAGCTGTTGATGGCAACAGAGGTTCTAGATTCGGTCACAATACTTGCGCTGACCAATACAAAAGCACACGTCCGTGGTGGCAGGTGGATTTAGGTGGACTGTTCACGGTGGAGGAAATCGTAATAACTAGACGTTCATGTAAGAAGAAATGTGGTAAGTTATACTAGTATGTTGTGTACAGATAAGCTGGGCTTTATTCGGCTTCACGTGTTAGCCATAAATAATTGATGAGGAAGACGCTTACTACATCTAAACATATCCCCGCCAAATAATTGTAGCACAACGAGGTTAAGGAATTGTATGTGTTCACTTTCTATACCAAAAATGTATCATTGAACCTAACTTCGCAACCCAGAGACGATTTTACACGCAATTGTGCAGACAAGTATTACTTTTATTAACATTTTGGGAACACGTGTAAGATATTTATTTAACACGGAAACACACCATTGCATTCTAATATTACTGTCTGCCTGGTTCTCTGGAAACTATTTTTGTTTGCCTCATCTACTGTTTGCTATATAAACATTGTTCGTTCTTATATAGCGTCGTAGCTAGTCCGTAGTTCGTCTTACACTTCACCACCTGGCAGACATGTTCATTCCAACACCAACTCGACTGCTCTGAAAAGAGTACCGCCTGCTGCGATTATTTGCAAAGAATATCCGTTCACTCCCGTTTACAACAGGAACGTGGAATGTACGAAATTGTCAAAGTTTCGAAAAGACAGCAAGAGGTTACAAAACCGGGTTTTCTCGATTTATAGCCCCATGTTCTAACCACAACCCCCACCGCGTCCCACAGTTTTGTATACATATTCTGCCATTCTATTGTCCAAGCACATTACATTAAAACATGGAACAGTGGGTCCTATATTCATATAGAAATCGATGATGCTGACAAGTAATATATTTCCAAATCTAAATTCCTTGCTATCACCCATTAATCCGTTAATTAAATGTATGCATGTTTGAGTAACATTACCATTGAATCAGTTCTTCGGATATTATCGTGTAGGTTCCACTGTCACAAACTTATGCTGATGATTGGGATCAGATGTATACGTCAGTACGACAAAAATGGTGTAAATGTTAGTTTAAACATATTGATCAGATTTGCACATTGGTAGATATAATTATGTCTTATTTGTGTATTCATCAAAAGACTAACTTCGAACAATTGTTATTTTTAATAATTCAAACTTGTGTGTAGTAATAAGTTGGTTACAGATTAGCTTACCATCGCATCAGAAATTGGTGCCATATTAAATGTAGTGAAGGTTAAGGAAACACTAACATTTGTATCAATATAGCTGACTTATTTATTAATAAAACACGCTATTGGATGTGCCCTATTGCACTCGGTGGTCTTTCGTTCTAGTAATTACTTTTTCACCTCCTGTTTACCGATGATGCTTAATGAATATGTTTTTGTTGCACCTCTGAACCTAGGTACTTGAGGATATACACGCTATTACTGCATATTATCATTATGTTTAATGGTAAATGTAGCTGCTATATATGTTGAGATGGACAAACCACTACATAATCATATCACAATTTTCAGTTTCGTATTTTAATTATAAACTAATTTTAATAATTATCCAATAAATTTAGTTAGTTTTACCTCGTGGCCCAATATATATATATATATATATATATATATATATATATATATATATATATATATATATATATATATTATACATTTATATTATTTATTTTATTTATAATATACATATTGATCGAAAATAAGTTTCAGCCGTCAAGCCAAGCAGGGTAGATACATTTTCCCAACATGCCAAGCTCATCTAAATTATTACTAATTACTACATTACCAATTTCTAATTATGTATAAATGGTAAGTGATGAAGACGTTACATATAAATAGATGTAGCAACACCACACTTAGAATTATATATATATATATATATATATATATATATATTGGTTCGATCAATATATTGAACCCTATGTTCGATGAATATATATTATATATAGCTTGGCTTGACGGCTGAATCATATGTACGATCAATATATATATATATATATATATATATATTGATCGTACATATGATTCAGCCGTCAAGCCAAGCTGTACATAAATTTTACATAATGCCAAACTAATCTAACTTATTACTACATTGCCAATTTCTAATTATGTATCAATGGTAAGTGATGAGGACGTTACATATAAATAGATGTAGTAACACTACACTTACAACTACTATGACTGCGTACTCCATTAGGTAAGAGTTTGAATGGCCTCCAAATTATCATCTCCAAACGGGCTGAAGGGTCAGATCCAAAATATTGCGCAAAGTCAGTCATCACGTTCGTTGTCGATAATACGAAACGCATCACGTGCAACGCAGGCGCGACAGGACGATATGTCAAGATACTATTACCACAGCCACGGAGAACACTTACATTGTGTGAAGTGGAGGTATACGGTACTACCTCTACAGGTAAGCATTGTAAACTGTTCATTAAAATTGGTTCTATCAAGATTGTTCTGTTTTGGTGTGAATTGTTGCAGATATTTCGCAACGAATATCCCTACGTTGAGAACGAATACTGTATGTATTATACGCATCCGCCATTATACACGATATTTCTTGTTAATACTAATAACATTGGGTCAGCTATGCCAGCCGTCATAGTTACAGTGATAAAATGTATTAATGGCATGATTCTTGAAAATCATTATTTTTCCCTGTTATAATATCGCTTAGTATAATGTATAATAGTAAAACGTTGCTGTAGTATTCATTATGGGAAATATTAGCACGGATAAAATGAATCATTTATGATTTCCCAGCTTGCAAAGCAAACTCTGATTGTCATGATCACGGGACGTGTCATCAGGAATCTGGTAAATGTGGTTGCACTGATGGATACACTGGAACCACTTGCGAAGTGTTTGGTAAGTGGCTTTCCATCAATCGTATTGAATGATTTCTTATATCATTTTAATGCAAAATATTCTCAATATTAGAATATCTGTATTTCGAAAGTTTTTTCATTTGATCATGTTCGTCCGTCGAGTCGACGAGGACCACTCTAGTCATCTGGGGGTAGTTGGGGCTGGATCTGGTGAGTGCGCAGATGGCTGACAAGGCCAATCAGTGCACGGAAGGTACGTTGGCAGTTGGGACAGGGGATGAGGGAGACGTCATCTTGAGGATTGCTGGCTCGGGCTTTCCTGGCTTGCCTCCTTTGCTCTGCTGCAGCGGTCCTGTGGCCTCGCATATCTTGGAGCCTTTGTGCACGGAGGAACGCCACATGGCCCGGTCCATGGCGGTTTGTTCCCAGGAGTCGGGGGTGATGGCAAATGCTTTCAGGGATGTTTTTAGAGTGTCTTTGAACCGCTTCTTCTGGTCTCCATGGGACCGCTTTCCTTGCTGTAGTTCGCCAGCGAAGAGCCTTTTTGGGAGCCGATGGTCTGGCATGCGGGCTACATATCCTACCCAGCATAGCTCGAACTGCATTATGATGGTATAGATGCTGGGCAGGTCTGCTTGGGCAAGTACCTCTGTGTCTGGAATCCTGTCCTGCCACTTGATGTTGAGGAGTTTCCTGAGGCATGTTGTGTGGAAGTGGTTCAGCTTCTTGGCCTGGCGTTGGTACACTGTCCATGTTTCACATGCGTAGAGCAGAGTGGGGAGCACTATTGCCCTGTACACCTTCAGCTTGGTCTGTAGACTAATGCCTCTTCTGTTCCAGACATTGGCATGTAGTCTGCCGAAGGTCGCGCTGGCCCTTGCAATTCTGACGTTCACCTCGTCATCAATGGTGACATTTTGAGACAGTGTGCTGCCAAGATAGGTGAACCTGTTCACTGCACTGAGTATCTGACCGTTGACTGTAATGTTGGGCTCAACATAGGGATTCCCTGGGGCCGGCTGGTGCAGTACTTCAGTCTTCTTTTTGCTGATGGTGAGACGGAAGTTTGTGCAGGCTATGGAAAATGTGTCTACGCTGCGTTGCATATCAGCTTCTGGGCCGGCGTTGAGGGCACAGTCATCAGCAAACAGGAAGTCCCTGATGATGTCTGTCTTGACCTTGGTTTTTGCTTGAAGCCTCCTGAGGTTGAACGGTATATGAGGTCGATTCCAACGTCACCGTCTCTGAAAGCGTCAGTCAGCATTGCGGAAAACATGAGGCTGAACAGTGTTGGTGCCAAGACGCAGCCCTGCTTGACGCCGTTAGAGACAGGAAATGGCTCCGATATCTCACCGTTGTCCTGAACTTGTGCTTTCATGCCAGCGTGGAATTGCTGCACCATGGAGATAAACTTCCGTGGGCATCCGTACGTGGCCATGATCTTCCACAGACCCTCTCTGCTAACCGTATCGAAGGCCTTGGTCAGGTCAACATAGGTAGAGAACAGGTCAGAGTTCTGCTCCTGACATTTCTCTTGCAGCTGCCTTGCAGCAAACACCATGTCGGTGGTCCCGCGCTCTTTCCAGAATCCACACTGGCTCTCTGGTAGGAGTCCCTGGTCAAGGTGCGTTGTGAGACGGTTAAGCAGGATCCTGGCAAGTATCTTGCCTGCAATGGAGAGCAAGGATATACCTCGGTGGTTGTCGCAGACCTGATGATTTCCTTTTCGCTTGTACAGGTGTATGATAGAAGCATCTTCGTCTCCTGCTGCCACATGAGTAGAAACGGCTGATGGAACTTTTCAGTCAAAGTTGAGCCACCTTCCTTGTAGACCTCGGCAGGAATGGAGTCTGAACCAGGAGCCTTGCCACTGGAGAGCAGACGGATCGCTTTCTGGGTCTCAAGCAAAGTTGGTGGGTCATCCAGCGCTTCATTGATGGGCACTTGGGGGAGACGGTTTATGGCTTCATTATTGATGGATGAAGGGCGGTTCAGGACGCTGTTGAAGTGTTCAGCCCACCGTACAAGAATCTTCTCCTTGTCTGTGAACAGTGTGTTCCCGTCTGCACTGAGGAGATGATCCTGAGGATGTTGGACCGTAGACTTCTTTCAGGGCATCGTAGAAGTTCTTCAGGTCATGCCTGTCAGCGTAGCTTTGGATCACATCAGCTTTATTTCTCAGCCAAGTGTCTTGCATCTAACAGAGTTTCTGCTGTACAGTTTTGCGTATGGTGTTGTATGCATCTTTCTTTGAGGTGGACTTGAGGCTACTGAGGTAGGCATGATGGAGACGGTGTTTCTCGTCCAGTAGTTCTCGATCTCGTCGCAGTTTTCGTCAAACCAGTCCTTGTGCTTTCTGGTCGAGGGCCCCAGGATCTCAGTAACTGTGTTGTAGACCAGCTCTCTGAGGGTCGCCCAGTCGGCCTCCATATTCTGGCTGTCTAGAGGGGTGGATTCCATACGTACTTCCAAGATGTCCACAAAACACTGTTTGGTGTTGGTGTTCTTCAGTTGGGTGATATTAAGCCTTTTTGGAGCCTTCTTGCCTTGCCTTTTAGGTTGGACTCGGATGTTGAGGTTGCTGACGATGAGGCAGTGGTCTGTCCAGCAATCAGCGCCGCACATAGACTTTGTCACCCGCATATCCTGCCTGTCCCTCTTCCTGACGACGACGTAGTCAATAAGATGCCAGTGCTTAGATCGAGGGTGCATCCATGACGTCCTGTTTCGGGTAGGGAGGCGGAAGACTGTGTTGGTGATCAGTAGTTCATGCTCTGCGCAGGTCTGGAGCAGTAGGAGACCGTTGCTGTTGCAGTGGCCCACTCCATACTCTCCAATGACCCCATCCCAGGAGACGTTGTCAGAGCCGACTCTAGCATTGAAGTCACAAAGAATGATGAGCTTGTCTGCTTTCGGAACAGCAGCAATGGCAGAGTGAAGTTCCTCATAGAATTTGAACTTCACTTCATCTGAGTTGGTCATGGTGGGAGCATAGGCACTGATGATGGTAAGATGCCTTCCAAACGAGAGGGGGAGTTTCATGGTCATAAGCCTGTCGTTCACTCCATTTGGAGGTCCAGCCAGCTTGCCAACAAGAGCTGTCTTCACTGCAAAGGCAACACCAGCCTCACGACGCTCTTCACTTCCTCGGCCACTCTAAAAGGTGTAGCCAGAGCCCCTTTCATAAAGCTCGCCTTTTCCTGCAAGCCGGGTCTCACTCAAGGCTGCTATGTCGATGTTGTATCCGGCGAGTTCCTTTCCAACCAGAGCGGTTTTCCTTTGAGGTCTGTCCGCATCGTCTCTTGTCCAGGAGTGTGCGCACGTTCCATGCGCCAAGGGTGAGAGGAACAATCCTCATTTTTTTCTTTGAGTTTCGACCGCTGAAGTAGGGCCCCCACCCCCACCTAAGCTAGCTAGGGAAAGGTGGAGCAGGCAATGTTTAGGGCACATTTTCTTGCCCCTTCCTCATGCCAGGAGGTGAGCAGTACGTTCCTGAATTGGGCTGCTCAGTCGCTCAGGTGGCTGCCGAACTCCACTGCTGCTCCATGTCAGTGAAGAGCGACCATATGGCCTGCGCCGCCTGTGTGCATGTTTGCGGCTACGGCTGCCAGTGTACCCACACCTACCACTTCGTCGCTTGCCTGTCGCCACAGGACTAGAAGATGATGATTGGGATGGGATGGGTGGATGACAAGAGTGACTTGCGCGGTGACTTTGATTAAAGTGAGGAAGAGTTGCGCATTTCGTCGACCTCACTCTCTCGCCCGAAACCATCTGAATCCAGCAGCAGGACAAGGCCGAGACGGCTGGAGACGGAGGCGGGTGCAGTGGATGACCATGACGTCCTATGTGTCTCGTCGTGCTCTCCGCGCTCCACGACGCATTGCTTGGAATCGCCTTTCTGCTTGTTGAACCAGCTGGTGGTTTCCTCCGCGCAGTCCGCCGAGTCCAGTCTTCACATGCTTAGGTAGACAAGCCCTAGCTTACCGAGTCTTTGAGACCCGACGGCTACCCTCACCTGGTTTAGCCGGCCTGCCAAAGCTGTTGCCCGGGGTGTGGCCACTGTCGCATGCAAACAGCTACGGGGAGCCACAGGTGAGAGCTGAGTGCAGGGTGGAGACCAAAGGTGGACGAGCTGTCCTGAAAAGGACATGGCAACCCCCCAGCCAGAGGTACTGCCCCACCCTGTCACCCCATACACCCTTTGTGTGTTCCATAATTGATATATCAATTATGGAACACACAAAGAGGGAACACATATTTTGACGACGTGAAATTATATTATGTGATCAAGTGAAACCAATAAAATGAGTTCCCCGACATTAATTTAAGTTTTAAAATGTAATAATATGATTATTTCTGTAAACCATTTATTATTATTATTCAATGCTCACTTACTTTTATCGTTCAGTGTAATACATTATTAAGAACTTTCTTATAGTAATCATCACGGGAACCAGTATTATTGATCAAGTGTGACATTTATGATTTCCCTAGGTTGCAAAGCAGACTCTGATTGTCATGGTCACGGAACATGTAACCAGAAATCAGGTAAATGTGGTTGCATTGATGGATACACTGGAAACACTTGTGAAGTGTCTGGTAAGTGCATTTATGTCAATAGTTTTGAATTAGTTACTATATAATTTTATTGCGAAATATTCTCTATATTAGAAATTCTATGTTTTTTATGTTGAGTTTATCGCTTTCAATTGAAACACAAACTAAGGACCACAGAGAGACACAATATAGATCGACAATGTGGGAAAATAGCACGTGGTCCAGTGTTACCAATAACATCATTGCCCCCAAATTAACTTTGGTTTTGAAAATGTAATAAGTCTTGATTTGTATAAACGATTATTTTGAATTATTATTCACTGTCCTATTATTTCTTAGTGTAAGATATAATAATAAAATGTTGTCATTTTATTTATCATGATGGGAACTTTTCATAGTGACCCAATGCGGCATTTATAATTTCGCTAGGTTGCAAAGCAGACTCTGATTGTAATGGACACGGAACGTGTAACCAGGAATCAGGTAAATGTGGTTGCATTGATGGATACACTGGAAACACTTGCGGAGTGTCTGGTAAGTGTTTTTCTATCAATACATTCCAATGATTTCCTATATCATTTTATTGCGAAATATTCTCCATATTAAAAATTGTGTTTATCGAAAGATTGTTTTGAAGACACTGTTTTACCTGTTTTATTTAGTATATAAAAAAACGAAGGAACGAGAGACGCACGATATAGTTCTACGATATTAGTTTTGGTTGAAAAACGTGGTAGTGTCGACATTTAAGTAATCACTGTTCTGATATTGCTTAGTGTAATGGATTCTATTGAAATGTTTTCATTACACTGATCATGATTGGAACTTTTGGTATTAACAAATGTGACATTTATGATTTCCCAAGGTTGCAAAGAAGACTCTGATTGTCATGGTCACGGAACGTGTAAGCAGGAATCAGGTAAATGTGGTTGCATTGATGGATACACTGGAAACACTTGTGAAGTGTCTGGTAAGTGCGTTTCTGTCAATTCTTTTGGATGAGTTACTATATAATTTTATTGCGAAATATTCTATAGATTAGAATTTCTGGGTTTTTTATTTTGAGAGAACAGCTTATCACTTTCAGTTGAAATACAAACTAAGGATCACAGAGAGACACGATATAGATCAACGATGTGGGACAATATTACTTGGTCCAGTGTTACCAATAGCATAAGTTTTTTTTTTATTCACTGTCCTATTATTTCTTAGTGTAAGATATAATAATACAATTTTTTCATTTTATTTTGTCATGATGGGAACTTTTAATATTAATCAAATGTAACATTGATGATTTCCCTAGGTTGTAAAGCAGACTCTGATTGTCATGGACACGGAACGTGTAACCAGGAATCAAGTAAATGTGGTTGCATTGATGGATACACTGGAAACACTTGTGACGTGTCTGGTAAGTGTTTTTCTATCGATACTTTCCAATGATTTTCTATATAATTTTATTGCGAAATAGTCTCTACATTAGAATATCTGATTTCCCTATTTTTTGGAAGACTATTTTACCTCTTTCATTTGAATTATCAAATATGTAGCATAGGGAGATATATTGACGACGTGAAATAATATTGCGTAGTCCAGAGATTCCAATTATATGATTTCCCCGACATTATCTTTGTTAGTATAATATATTAGTTGCTTAACGGTAAATGATTATTTTGACTTATTAATCACCGTTTTAATGTCGATATTTTTTTATACTAACATATTTTCATTGTACTCTGGTACACTGGAAACACTTGTGAAGTGCCTGTTAAGTGCGTTTCAATCAATACTTTTGAATGAGTTACTATACAATTTTACTGCGAAATTTTCTCTATATTAGAATTTCTGGGATTTTTTGTTTTGAGATAACAGTTTATTACTTTTATTTATAACAGAACAACACAAACACATTGGTAAGATATGAGCAGTATTTATTATAAAATGGGGCAGCCCGGTCGTATTTCACTGGAACCAGCTGTGACACCGAGAGGGCTGGCTGCGAGGCCAGGATGTTTACGTGACCGGACATGGTCCTGGGCCAGCTACCAGCCAGTGACCAGACAATCATGGGCCTGCATTCCTCTGGGTGTCCAGCCTTCCCCAAGAAAAATCGCCGAACTATCCTTACTACAGAATTTGCAAGGGGTTGATGGGTGGGTCTGCGTGTGTCTCTGTCGAGCGCCGAGACAAGATGGCCCAATGCTAGGTTTGAATTGGCGCCGTACATGGGAGCGTGGATGCTAATTGGTCCCTTTTTATTAGCCCGCGGGGTATTACAGGTTTGAATCTGATTGGCTAGGAATGTTGATCAGTTATCCTGTGAATAACACTATGCTTCAATTTATGACAGAACAACACAAACACATTGGTAAAATATGAGCAGTAATTATTATGAAAACTTGGCGAAAGAGGGCAGCCCGGTCGCGTGTTTTTTTGAGCAGTTAGGTTGAGCACCATGGGCGGGTGTGAACCAATGCGGTGGTCGGATTTCAGCACGTGATGCATACATTATTGAGAATCTTTACACGTTGTGCGATACTGCAGCTTGCGCCAACACGTAACAAGTTTTATAGAAAAGACGGCGGTTGTTTGGCGTTGTTGGGGCGATTAATGACCAACATCAGATACGAGTTTCGCGCATGGTATGTAAACACCCGTGCGTGCGTGCGTGCGTGCGTGCGTGCGTGCGTGCGTGCGTGCGTAATAACCTTAGTGATAATTTACGCATCGTTGTTTTTTTATTGATAAAGTTTGCCGCTAAAGGTCACAATGTCATGATACCTAAATTAAAGCATAAACAATGTCAATGGCGGCAATTTTTCACTGCAACTGTCGTAACTTCGGCGAAGAATACAGTAGAGTAAAGGTAAATTTGTTAGACAATGTGATCTATAGATTATAGCAACCTTTGCAGTCCTCAGAACTTCACATGTGTGCGATGTATCATATGCACAGCCACTTATTACTATAGTACAGTTATTACTTAGGGCCTACAGTTATATAAAATAAAACTCCTACTGTCAGGGTCTGGCGCCAAATTCGTTAGCTACCACCGTGGTACCAGGTATGCTTAATATATTATGACGTCTTCACCAAAACAAGAAGAAACAGTTGTGCAATGATCTATTTTCTAAACCACTAACAGTTATTTATTTTATCAGTGGAATAATGCACGACATAAAAATAACATCAAGTTAAATAAAATAAAAATCTTTAGCGAACCATTGTGCAAGTGCAAAGTTGATCCCATGTTTTATTTTGACATAGTATCCTGGTTATGAGCACCATGTTACATGGTTCACTTGGTATGCTGATGTACGAAGCTAAGTACTATGTAATATATTTCACTGTGTATGTGGGGACAGCCCTCATACGGCATTGGACAAACTAGAAGTGGTCACATTTTTTGTTGGTTTATTCTATATGGCTATGCTAATCCTGACATCTAACTGTTTCGTTGTTTACGTTGCGATTGAGTTTTATTTGTCTGAGTTATTGTCTGTGTGACATATATGGTATATCCTATAATACTACATGCCTGAAATTTAACCTTTTCACTGTTTACATTGCGATTAAGTTGTCTCTGTGACATGGCATTACCTATGCCTATATGGCTAAAAGCATATACCTTCATATACTGTGTATTGCAAATTCTCTCTTACCATTTTATATTCATTAGCCATAGCCAATGACAATTAAGCTAATTACTAATAAAGATGTTGCGTTGTAACGGGCCTATCTTTACATTATGTTATTGTTGAGCAACCTCTATATAAATTGTTGAGCAACCCATACAATAAATTGTTGAGCAACCCCTACATAAAATTGACTGCAATGCAATAAAATATGTAGTAATTTAAAGTCTTATTTCCTTGTTTGTGTTGTATTTACAATCCAAAGTATGAGCTTATATGCATATAAAAACCGGCAATATAATTACCACATACAAGGTGTATAATTAAACTAATTACAAGTACTAGTAGCTTCATCGGGCATCTGACCCAGATATCATTGATCGTTTTTAGAACTTAATTGCAAAGATATAATTGCATAGGTTTATAGCTTACATGTAAATGTCTAGTTGCACCCTATTTAAATAAACTGGATCTACTATAAAACATTAATTTCCCTTGTCCTTCCGCCATCGCCGAGAGCCCGTCTCCAGACTCCAAAAACCAAGTTGGCAATTGTGGAGGACCTGTTGCCAGCTAAATGGATGCGAAAATTGTCACTACGATTATTTATTTAAAACAATTAATTACGCACGCATGCACGCACGCACATACCATACATACCATGAGCGAAACGCGTATCTGATGTTGATCATTAGTCGCCCCAACAATGCCAAGCAAAGATGTCTTTTCCATAAACTTGTTAGTAAACACGTGTTGGCGCAATTTCACGAAAGAAATCCACGATTCTCATACGTTGTGAACAATCAACCTACTTATCTATATATGCATATCGTGTATACATTGTTGAATTGTTCTGATACATTGTTTCATCTAATAGCACAACAACCCATCTAAGAATGTCTAAAAGTCAAGCCTTCTGCCCACTGCAAGAACTTGTGCTCATCTGAAATGCTCACACATAGCTTGATGAGCCTGTTGTAAGGATTCATGCGACTTTCTGATATATCTGCAGTAGCGATCAGAAGTCCATCTACCCAGGGTCCTGATCATGTGATCTGGGATATTAGCTGCAGCAGCCGCAGTAGCGGCCCCTATCCGGAAAGAGTGCCCACTGTACTATGCTGGATCATAACCCAGTTTTGATAGGAGGATTTTTAATTTGTCAATGACAAATGCCGCGTGTCAGAGGTGTTCCTGCTAGTGTGGTAAATAGGGTATCGTGTGGCTGAGCTGCCAGGGCCAACCGTGTTTACGTGAGGGCCAACATAGGTTGGAGAGGGCAAATGGAATGCTCTGTAGCAAATTAAGTAAGTGATGCCCCTCTGCGGAATGGGTCTGTCTTTGAGACTTTCAATCGTAGTGTGAAATAATTGTCACATCTGTTCAAGTGTATGTCTTGTATACTTAAATCCGTGAGAGGGTCAAATGCATTGTATGTACTTATAAATTCTCCACATCTCAAAAATCCAAAGAAGGCCAGACAGAATGCGGTCTCTAGGACCAGGTCCTCACATGCACCTAAGAAATCTGACCTAAGAGTTCGACAAATTTGGCTTAAAATAGATGCTTTAATTGGGAGTCTCAGTTTAACGATGTTATCTTGAGACTTCTTCACTGCTTAAGAATAGCTTGTAGGCATAAGAATGGTTGACCATTCGGAAAGCAGCATTGGTCCTGAAATCCAGCCTTAATGTACGCAAACCTAGTACCTGCTAGATATGTTCTAATGGTGGAATACGTTTAATGTAATAAGCTAACACAATGCGCCACGAAGTAGATCAGAATGTCTTCTGATATAACTGGGTGACTGTAGCTCAAATACCCAGAAGGATAGATATTTGAAAATCGATGAAAGGCTCTAAAACCAGCCTCATATACTGTCCTAGTGGAGTGGTTAATATATATATCCCACACTTTATCGATTAAATCATCTAGTACCACATTACTTGAGCGGGTGTTGGACATGGGCGTGGCCTGACAGCTGTCCCTTGTGCCGGCTGCTGAATCTGCTGATCTGGAAACGAGATGTTAAACGCCTCAAAAGCTTCATAATAGGTTGCGCTTGTGACCTGCCCTTGTTGATAATGTGTGCAGTAGCTTCATTGTCGGAGTAGAAAAGAATTTTCTCTCCCCCCCCACTCTGACCCCCACAGCATAGATGTACAACTATGGGGTACTGTTCTAGAAATGCCATGGACAGCTGCTTGATTTCTGTAAGCACTAATTCTGGAGGCAAAATTGCCTGAAACCATTTGTTTTGAAAGAAACCGCCATACCATATAGTCGCTGCTGCATCCGTATATAAGGTATAATCGGCTGCTTTAGTCACTTCTTTCTCGAGACCTTACCCCATTCCATTCGGTAAGGAAATGAGAGTTGAGTTGGGAGAATGTGACTCTGTCACACGACGACGAATCGCTAGCTGATCCCGAGTATCATTGGCTTTTCGTTTGGGCCGGTCTCGTGGCATGTTGAACAGTAGTTCGAACAAACGGAAGAACGATTAAAAATCTGCGTGTGTCTCTGTCGAGCGCCGAGACAAGAAGGCCCACTTCTGGGTTTCAGTTGGCGAAGTAGGAGGGAGCGTGGATGCTGATTGGTCCCTTTTTACTAGCCAGCGGGGTATTACAGGTTTGAATCTGATTGGCTAGGAATGTTGATCAATTATCCTGTCATAAACCACGCACAGCGAATAACACTGTGCTTCAAATTGATATATAAACTATGGACGAAAGAGAGACACGATATAGATCGACGATGTGGGAAAATATTACGTGGTCCAGTGTTACCAATACAATAAGTGCCCCGAAATTACCTTTGGTTTTGAAAATGTAATAACATGTTGACAATGTAATAACGTCTTGAGTTCTGTAAACGATTATTTTGAATTATTATTCACTGTCCTATTATTGCTTGGTCTAATATATAATAATAACATATTGACATTTTATTCATCATGATGGGAACTTTTAATATTAATCAAATGTGACATTGATGATTTCCCTAGATTTCCATATATACTACTAAGAGGTTGTCTTTATATTTATCATCATCATTGGAACTTTTAATATTGATCATATGTAACCTTTATGATTTCCCTAGGTTGCAAAGCAGACTCTGATTGTCATGGTTACGGAATATGTAACCAGGAATCAGGTAAATGTGTTTGCATTGATGGATACACTGGAAACTCTTGCGAAGTGTCTGGTAAGTGAGTATCTATCAACACTTTTAAAAGAGTTATTGTATAATCTTACTGCGAAATATTCTCTATATTAGAGTATCTGATTTTCCAAAGTTTCTTTGAAAACTATATTATGCCTCTTTCATTTTAATTATTAAATACGTATCACAAACAGACAACATATATTGAAGACGTAAAATAACAGTGAGTGGTCCATTTAGACCAGTTATGTAATTTCCCCGACTTTAGTTTTGTGTGTAAAACGTAAAATGGTAAGGGGGTCTGACAGAACAATGTCGGTATAATATCTACTCAATAAGACCCAGTCTATAATTTGGGTAAAACAAAGGCACAATCTATGCAATTAAAAAGTTGTGTCCAGGTGATGTGTCCTCTTTAAAGTGTCTCATCTTTCGGGCAGTTCCATAACCCTTCCCTCGATTTAGTATATACTTGAATTTATTTATATATTTCGTCAACTGGATTCCAACTTCAGAAAATATTGTTTGAGATTAATTCCATGCGTGGTAACCCAATTACGTCGTCCATACCGAATGACTGATCGACGCGTGTATTTTGTCTAATATATTTATTATAATGTGCATGCATTTCCATATTCATATACCAAGATATTCAGCTTAAATGTGAACTTTAGCTATTATCTGACCATCATTGCGCATTTCATCTGTCTAGTCTCCGTTTGCAAGAGTAACACCTGCAAGAATGGCGGCGCATGCGAGAAAGATGGGGAATCCTACAAATGTACTTGCACCGCCGGTTTCATAGGAAGTCACTGTGAAAGTAAATGATGCTGTCTGCTCTAAACTATTTAGTGGTTATTTAGTGGTGGCTTTGTTACTTTGTGTATTACCAGAGTGGACAGAATGATATACTTGTCTGATAAGGTTTTGACGAACACTTGAAAGTATATATCTGATTTCTAATTTGTGTATTTATAAAAAAAAAAAATTTTTTTTTCAAATAACATGGTATGTAATCATGGAACAGCAGTCGTGACATAGTAAATCCTAGCTTTGCCAAACCTCTAATAAGCCAATGCCACTTTTTAAACTAGGAGTACTCACACTTAGAACATTGCTGTTGTTCTGCTTTGAAGGTGAAACATATTAGCGTTTTCGAATGTAAAATTGCAAGGCCTACAAGGAGTAGTATCATATACAAAGCACATATAAATCATGTATATAATACATACGAGCCCTCGTCTCTTTGTAGCTTACCTATTGTATATCTTTTGTACAGTTATGAAAAAATGCAAACCTAACTTCTAAAACTTCTCTATCGTTTATGCATGAATACTTGGAATTGCATTATTTTATATCACTTGATACCACATGCATAATTACATTATTAATCATGTTGCCCTGATATTTTCTCCTGGCCTCGGTTGCGTTTTCATATATTTGACGAATACGCTGTATATAACATAATATAAATTGTCCATGTTCATTAGCTCCATATGTAAACATCAATTAACTTTTGTGGATATGCGCATGCTATTTAGTTGAATCTACGAATGTGTTATAGCCAGTGAAAACAAAGCAGTATATATTTGTAACATTGGTGATTTGCCAGGAAGATCATTGCAGTCAATTATAGTTTTGGTAATTGGAATATTTGTCGTCATTACATTTTGTATGGTAGCTTCCACACTGGAATGGGATTTGCTTCAAGTTGATGAATATTTGATCTGATCAAAAAGGGTTTTTAAATGGTGCTTAATTCCAAATTGCCGCGTTTTTGCAGCCATCCGTCCTTCGCGTGTTGCAGATATTAAGCGGTGCACGACAGGCACATGCAAGCATGGCGGGAGTTGCTCACATACTAGCTCAGCACCGGGATGCATCTGCAAAATTGGTTACATTGGAACAAACTGTGACAGTAAATACTTGTATTCAGTTATTATTTAATCTTCGTTTTTTTATAATGTGACCTAACTTGTTTCTCTAAGATGGAACACATTCGCAAATACGCATTATAGCACGTATGTTACAACCAGTAATGTAATGATCGACCGGTAATGTAATAAATCGCCCGGTAATGTAATAAAAATGATGATGATAATCATTATGATGATGTAGAAGGTGATAATGAAGGTTATAAACGATTATGATGATGACGACAATTAAAGGGTCATCTTAGTGAAGATGATAATGATGATGATGTTTATGACGATGATAATGATGATGATGTTTATGACGATGATAATGATGATGAGGTTGATAAATGTTTATGATGATGATGAGGAAGAATATGAAGACAATTAAGCGGTCTTAGTGATGATGATGATGATGACGAAGATGATGACAATGAGGGTGATCATTATTACGATTATGGGGACGAAGACAATGACACCCTCAGCCTCATCATCCTGCTCCTCCTCCTCATCGTCATCATCACCCCCGTGTTCACCCTTTAAGGGGTCATTTCAAACATGTGAATATTCATTAAAAAGAACAAGCGCCATCTGTCTGAAGAGTGGAAAACTATTTGTAGAAATAAGCAGGAACTGGCTACGTAGGTTTATCGACAGCAATGGCGCGGCCCATGAAATATGGTTGCTGTGTGCTCAACAAGTAGTCCATGGGCCAGATAGGAGAAACCCTCCCCCCTAGGGAATTTACGCCACAATGATTATAACATACCCATTTGAAATTTAGTTGTTCGCCGCCTGGGAATTGCTGCAATCGTGTATTTGGGTGGATTAATACAACCAGTGTATTCTTGTTGGCTTTGGTTTGCTGATCCTCTTCAGGCGAATGTGGAAGGTTGCCATCAGCAAGAAAGCTTCGTGTCCTGGCAATGTTCACTCCTGTGTGAAAGCGCCGTTTCACCAAGATGTAGTCGAACTGATTGTGATGTTTTCTATCTGGGCTGTCCATCTTCTAGATGTTTTGTGTGGGCCAAATGTGTTAGCCAGCAACAGCTCATTGTACATTGCAATATATATATATATATATATATATATATATATATATATATGTATATATATATATATATATATATATATATATATATATATATATATATATATAATTATGAATAAAACTGGTAGAGAAACATACTCACGCATACACACACGTGTTCACACGAACGCACACATTCACGCGCGAATACACACACATACACACACATATATATATATATAAACGTAAATGGATAGAAACATACACACACGTTCGCGCGTGAATGTGTGCGTTCGTGTGAACACGTGTGTATATGCCTGAGTATGTTTCTCTATCAGTTTTATTCATAATTATATATATATATATATATATATTATTGCAATGTATAATGAGCTAATACTGGCTAACACATTTGGCCCACGCAAAACATCTAGAAGATGGACAGCTCAGATAGAAAATATCACAATCAGATCGACTACATCTTGGTGAAACGGCGCTTTCACACAGGAGTGAACATTGCCAGGACACGAAGCTTTCCAGGAGCAGATATTGGAAGTGATCATGTCTTGCTGATGGCAACCTTCCACATTCGCCTGAAGAGGATCAGCAAACCAAAGCCAACAAGAATAAAATTTGATACCGATAAACTTAAGGATCCTGATGTAGCAGAAGCATTCAAAGCAATGATAGGTGAGAAATGTGCACCCCTTATCATACTGGATGACAAAGATACCGACGTGAACTTGCTGACCAACACCTTCAACAAAATAGTGACCGACACAGCCAGCGAGATCCTTGGGAAAACACCGTCGGACAAAGAAACCATGGGTCACAGCAGACATCCTAGATCTCTGTGACAAAAGAAGGGAATTGAAAAGGAGAAAAAAAAATTCTGAAGGTGCAGCAAAATACAGAGAAGTCAACAAGAAGATCAAACAAGATACGAGAAGAGGAAAAGATAACTGGATAGCAGAACAATGCTGTGAAATTTAAGACAGCTTGAGCAAGAACAACAGCAAGAAGGCTTATCAAATAGTGAAAAACATGAAATCAGTGAAGAAAGGGATAACTACCACAATCTAACACAAATCAGGGAAATGCCTGACAGAAGAACAGCAGATCCTCAATCGATGGACAGAATACTGCTCAGAACTGTACAGCCACAACATCAACGGAGACCCAGTAGTACTACATTGTCCACAGACTACTGGAGAGGACGACTACCCCATTCTTCGTGAGAAAGTGGAGGCTGCAGTAAAGTCTCTAAAAAAGGAAAGTCAGCTGGAATTGATAACATACCAGCAGAACTGGTTCAAGCTGGGGGAGAAGCCTTGATTACCACACTTACAACATTCTGCAACAATATATGGCAGACAGGAGAATGGCCCACCCCATGGACTCAGTCACTGATCATCACACTTCCCAAGAAAGGCAACCTACAGATGTGCCAAAATTACAGAACAATCAGCCTCATCTGCCACCCGAGCAAAGTCATGTTGAAGATCCTATTCAACAGACTCAAACCTCAGGCAGAAGAGATCATCGCTGAAGAACAAGCGGGTTTTCGAGCAGGACAGAGCACCAGTGAACAGATCTTCAACCTTAGAATCCTTTTGCGAGAAATACCTTCAACATCAGCAAAGCCTGTATCATGTCTTCATAGATTTCAAGAAGGCCTTTGATAAGGTATGGCATGCGGCCCTATGGGCAACCATGAGGAAATACAACATTGGCTCCAAGCTTGTCCGAACCATTGAACACCTATATGACAATGCCACCAGTGCAGTAATCTTCAACAGCAGCATAGGAAGTCTTCGAACAACAGTCGGAGTTCGACAAGGATGCCTACTATCACCAACGCTCTTCCAAAAATGTTTCTGGAAATGATCATGACTGATGCTTTAGGAAACCATCATCAAGGCACTGTCAGCTTTGGAGGCAAGACAATCACCAACCTTCGTTTTGCTGACGACATCGACGGCTTAGCAGGAGATGAACAAGAACTAGCCAATTTGGTGGAGCGCCTCGAGAAAACATCTACATCATACGGCATGGAGATCAGTGCCGAAAAGACCAAACTGATGACGAACAACATAAAAGGCATCAGCACAGAGGTCAAAGTTAATGGACAGAGACTTGAGACAGTAAAAAGCTTCAGGTACTTGGGATCAATTATCACAGATGAGGGTTCCAAACCGGAGATACTTGCCAGGATTGCACAGACAACAGCAGCACTAACAAGGTTGAAACCCTTATGGAACGACAGAAACATCACTGTCAGTTCGAAAATAAGGCTGATGCGCTCCCTTGTCATGTCCATCTTTCTGTACGCTTCTGAAACATGGACCCTCTCAGCAGATCTACAGAAGAGGATACAAACCATGAAAATGATATGCTTTCGGAAGATCTTGCGCATATCGTACAAAGACCATGCTACTACTAAAAGCTGTCCACAACAAGATCAAACAAGCCATCGGACCATATGACGACCTTCTTACAACAGTTAAGAAGCGTAAACTGAAGTGGTACGGTCATGTATCACGATCATCTGGCCTGGCAAAGACTATCTTGCAAGGTACCGTAAGAGGGGGGAGACGAAGAGATAGACAGAAGAAGAGGTGGGAAGACAAAATCAAAGAGTGGACAGGAATGGAGTTCGCTGACTCCCAAAGGGCTGTCGAGGACAGGGAAACGTGGAGAGAGCTGGTTAGAAAGTCATCAATGGTGCCCCAACGATTCTTACGGGTTATATAAATATATATATATATATATATAATTTATATACACCCATATGTATATATATATATATATATATATATATATATATATATATGGGTGTATATATATATATATACATATATATATATATATATACACCACCCTTGCGAACGAGTTGTTCTCCAACATGCGTAAAAAAGTGTACCATTTTCAATGATACACAACTTCCCTGCTTTCAACCATGAAAGCTAATTATGATGTGCTCTTGACGTCACGGAACATTTATACGTTACACTATGACGATATTCGTACAGACAATTTCTATACCTTTCCATCGATACAACAATTCGTATGGTTTGATATGATGTTTAACGTATTATGCGGAAATATCTATCCCTACCCCCATGTTACGTTTTTCAGCTCAGTGGTCATAATTCCAGACACTCCCTGTCGAACTGGCAGCAATTGCCAAGTGGCAAACAACTAGATTTCTTATTGCTATTATATAAGGTCATCCAAAAATATTGTCTTGAAAATTCCCTAGGGGGTTGGGGGTTATACCTGGCCCACGGACTAAAGCTTTTCCTAATAAACCACTGGCGTGATATTGTTGATTGTAGTTGCAACCGATTAGTTTGTATTCATTCTTTTTGGTGCATAGCCCAAAAAACTGCCTTTTGTTTTCATTTAAAGGATAATCAAGCAACATAAAATTAAGGGGTACATATCAAATGTTCGACATTAAAATGTAATCCCCAAAACTAAAGGGTATCTTTAAAAAAGCGATCACCTCAAAACGTAAACTAAGAGGCTGATTTTTTCATGACTTTATATTTTTAGATGACTCCTTAATGTTTTGATAGCCCACTTAACTTTTTCAAATGATGAGCTTGTTACTTTGTTAAATGACCCTTACATTTTTCAAAATAATTCCTTAATTCATGTTTTAAATCTGTTTAATTTATTTGAGATAACCCCTTATATTTTCGATGTGATCCCATAATTTTTTTATGACCCCTTACATTTTTATTTTGTTATGAATCCTTACGTTTCGATTTCACTTGATTATATGAAGTGACCTCTTGGAAAGACCCCATTATTTTACGAAATTATCCCTTAATTTATTGAGACGATCAGCTGGTTCATTTATAATGACTAGTTGCACTTTTTAATATGATCCCTTAGCTTTTTTGAGAAGACACCCTTAATTTTTGAGATGATCCCTTAATTTATTGAGACGATCAAGTTAGCTAGTTAATTTGTTCTTACATATTTTGTGACGATTCTTTAATTTTTTTAGAAGACCCATTCATTTCATGAGATGACTCCTTAATTTATTTAACTTTTTCGAGACGACCACTTGATCTTATGAGGTGGCCCCACAATGTTTTGAGACCCCTTGATGACGCCTTTAAAAATTATCCTTAAAATTGTTTTTGATAAAATCCCTTAATTATAGTGCCCTTTAATCGTTTAGATGAACATTTTAGTTGATTGAAATTATCCTTAATTTTTATTTTTGAGATAACCCCTTAATTGTTTCAGCTGATCCCTTATTTTATTATTTTTGCTATTAAATTAAGTTTCCAATATAATATCAAATTGCATTTTGAGATTTCTCGTAAGTTGTTTGATATGACCCTTAATTTAATCAAATGATGATCAGGTATTTCTTTTTTAATCATTTCTAATGATCCCTTAAATAATTCTTTGAGATGATCCCTTAATTGAGTGTAGATTACCTCTTTCATATGTTGAAGTGACATTTTTAATGACCACCCCTTCTTCCTTCCCACTCTGTCTAACTCGGTCCTATTGTTTGCCAATATGTAGTTCCTGCTGTGCGTTACGTGGGAGGTTCAATGAACGGCATTCCGTATGTCCTCCAAGAAAACACTCGTTCTGAGCTTCCGATGTTAATCATACGTTTGTGAACGTCGAGAGGGTGTTAGCATGGCTAGCCATTATAAGGGTGAACTTGAGGATGATGACGACGATGAGGAGGAGAAGCAGGATGATGAGGCTGAGGGTGTCATTGTTTTCGTCCTCATAATCGTAAGAATGATCACCCTCATTGTCATCAACTTCGTCATCATCATCATCACTAAGACCGCTTAATTGTCTTCATCTTCTTCCTCATCATCATCATGACCATTTGTCACCATCATCATCACCGTCGTTATCATCATTATTATTATTATCATCATCATCATCGGCGTCATAATTATCATTATCATCGTCACTAAGGTGACCCCTTAATTGTCATCATATTGTTTATCACCCTCATCATCACCTTCTACACCATCATTATTAACATCATAAAAGACATAACACATTAAAGGTAAAGGTATGTTCTTATATAGCGCGGTATCCGGTCCATAGGACTGCTCAAAGCGCTTTACACTTCACCCCCTGGCAGACCTGTTCATTCCAAGGCCATCTCAACTTCTTTGGGAAGTATTCAGCCATGCTGCAATTGCTGCGCGAAGGCTATTCGTTCACATATCCACCACTGTCCGTATTGCCAGGTACTCATTTATACAGCTGAGTGAACTGTGGCAACGTGGGGTGATCAAACTTGCCAAAGGTTCGAAGCGACCGCAGTGGGATTTGAAACCGGGTTCTCTCGATTGAGAGTCCGGCCTTCTAACCGGTATGCTATCGCGCCCCACATTACCGGTCGATTATTACATTACCGGTCGATTTATTTCATTACTAGTCGATTATTACATTACCGGTCGATTTATTGCATTAAAGGTCGATTATTACATTATCGGTCGATGTCTTACATTACCGATCGATTATTACATTACCGGTCGATGTATTTCATTACCGGTCGATTATTACATGACTGGTTGTAACACACGTCATGTATGTGCAACGTGTATGTAAGTATAACTGTTTTCAGTACGTGCCGACAATCTGGCATATAAAAAGAATACGACGCAGTCTTCTACTAAAGGAAAGGCTGGCTCGCAACGAGCTGTTGATGGCAACAGAGGTTCTAGATTCGATCACAATACTTGCACTGACCAATACAAAAGCACACGTCCGTGGTGGCAGGTGGATTTAGGTGGAATATTCACGGTAGAGGAAGTCGTAATAACTAGACGTTCGTGTAAGAAGAAACGTGGTAAGTTATACTAGTATGTTGTCTACAGATGAGCTGAGCTTTATCCGGCTTCAACTGTTAGCCATAAACAAATGATGAGGTAAACGTTACTGCATCTAAGTATATAGCCGCTAATCATTGTAGCACAACAAGATTAAGGAATTGTATATGTTCACTTTCTATACCAAAAATGTATCATTGAACCTAACTTCGCAACCCAGAGACGATTTTACACGCAATTGTGCAGACAAGTATTACTTTTATTAACATTTTGGGAACACATGTAAGGTATTTATTTAACACGGAAACACGCCATTGCATTCTAATATTACTATCTACATGATTCTCTGGAAACTATTTTTGTTTGCCTCATCTACTGTTTGTAATATAAATATTGTTCGTTCTTATATAACGCCGTAGCTAGTCCGTAGTTCGTCTTACACTTCACCACCTGGCAGACATGTTCATCCCAACACCAACTCGACTCCTCTGAAAAGAGTAAAGCCTGCTGCGATTATTTGCCAAGAATATCCGTTCACTCCCGTTTACAATGGAACGTGGAATGTATGAAATTGTCAAAGTTTCGAAAAGACAGCAAGAGGTTATGAAACCGGGTTTTCTCGATTTATAGCCCCATGTTCTAACCACAACCCCCACCGCGTCCCACAGTTTTGTATACATATCCTTCAATTTTATTGCTCAAGCACATTACATTAAAATTAATTTAGTTTTATCTCGTGGCCTAATACTATATATATATATATATATATATATTATATACATTTATATTATATACATTTATATTATATACATATTGATCGAAAATAAGTTTCAGCCATCAAGCCAAGCTGGGTACATACATTTTCTCACCATGCCAAACACTCATCTAAATTATTACTAATTACTACATTGCCAATTTCCAATTATGTATAAATGGTACGTGATGAGGACGTTACACATAAATAGATGTAGCAACACCACACTTACAACTACTATGACTGCGTACTCCATTATTGAGTTTTATCTCGTGGCTCAATATATATATATATATATATATATATATATATATATTGGCTTGACGGCTGAAACCTATGCTCGATCAATATATATATATATATATATATATATATATATATCAATATATATATATATTTCGATCAATATTATATATATACATATATATATATTTCGATTAATATATATAATTATATATATATATATATATATATATTGATCGAACATAGGGTTCAGCCGTCAAACCAAGCTGTGCATAAATTTTTTATATAATGCCAAATTAATCTAACTTATTACTACATTGCCAATTTCTAATTATGTATCAATGGTAAGTGATGAGGACGTTATATATATATATATATATATATATATATATATACATACATATATACATACATATATAGAGAGAGAGAGAGAGAGAGAGAGAGAGAGAGAGAGAGAGAGGAGAGAGAGAGAGAGAGAGAGAGAGAGAGAGAGAGAGAGAGAGGAGAGAGAGAGAGAGAGAGAGAGAGAGAGGAGAGAGAGAGAGAGAGAGAGAGAGAGAGAGAGAGAGAGAGAGAGAGAGAGAGAGAGAGAGAGAGGAGAGAGAGAGAGAGAGAGAGAGAGAGAGAGAGAGAGAGAGAGAGAGAGAGAGAGAGAGAGCAACACTACATTTACAACTACTATGACTGCTTACTCCATTAGGTAAGAGTTTGAATGGCCTCCAAATTATCATCTCCAAACGGGCTGAAGGGTCAGATCCCAAAATATTGCGCAAAGTCATTCATCACGTTTCGTTGTCGATAATACGAAACGCATCACGTGCAACGCAGGCGCGACAGGACGATATGTCAAGATACTATTACCACAGGCCACGGATAACACTTACATTGTGTGAAGTGGAGGTATACGGTACTACCTCTACAGGTAAGCATTGTAAACTGTTCATTAAAATTGGTTCTATCAAGATTGTTCTGTTTTGGTGTACACTGTTGCAGATATTTCGCAACGAATAGCCGTACGTTTAGAACGAATACTGTATGTATTATACGCATCCGCCATTATACACGATATTTATTGTTAATACTAATAACATTGGGTCCGTTCAGCCAGCCGTCCTAGTTACAGTGATAAAATGTAATAATCGCGTGATTTTTGTAAATAATTATTTTGAATTATTTTTCCCTATGATAATATATTTTAGTATAATGTATAATAATAAAATGTTGCTGTAGTATTCAGCATTGGAACTTTTAACATGTATAAAATGAAACATTTATGATTTCCCAGCTTGCAAAGCAAACTCTGATTGTCATGATCACGGAACATGTCACCAGAAATCGGGTAAATGTGGTTGCATTGATGGATACACTGGAACCACTTGCGAAGTGTTTGGTAAGTGCGTTTCAATCAATAGTTTTGAATGATTTCCTATATCATTTTAATTCAAAATATTCTCCATATTAGCACATCTGTTTTTCGAAAGATTCTTTTGAATACACTGTTCTACCTCTTTCATTTGATATATCAATAATGGACCACAAAAAGACACGAGTGCTACGGATAATGCGAGTCCCCGACATTAACTTTGGTTGTAAAATGTATTAGCGTCGTGACATTGTAAATAATTATTTTGAATAATTAATCACTGTCCTAATATCGTTTAGTATAATATGTAATAATAAAATGTTGTCAGATTAGTCTTCATTGGAACCTGTAATTTTATTCAAATGTGACATTTGATTTGATCAGCTTGCAAAGTAGACCACGGATCAATTCTATCAATATTTTTTTATGTTTTCTGACATCATTTCAATGTAAAAATTCTCCATGTTACAATTTATGTTTTTTATTTCTTTTAAAAACACAATTTTACCTTTCTCAATACATCAATTATGGAGCACAAACGAACTCGACATATATCGACGACGTGGAATAATATTACGTGATCCAGTTCTACCAATGCCATGAGTTCGCCGAAATTAGTTTTGGTTGTAAAATGTTATAACGTCGTGACTTATGTAAACGATTAATTTGAATTATTATTCACTGTTCTGTATATTACACAATAATAAAATGTTGTTATAGTATTCACTGTGTGAACTCCTAATATTGATCAAATGTGACATTTATGATTTCCCTAGGTTGCAAAGCAGACTCTGATTGTCATGGTCACGGAACGTGTAACCAGGAATCAGGTCAATGTGGTTGCATTGATGGATACACTGGAAACACTTGTGAAGTGTCTGGTAAGTGCGTTTCTAGCAATACTTGTGAATGATTTCCTATATCATTTTACTGCGGAATATTCGCTATATTAGAAGATCTGTTTTTCGAAATTTTGTTTTGCATACATTGTTTTATCTCTTATACTTGTCAAATATGTCAAATCTGTAGCACAGGGAGACACAATATATATATATATATATATATATATATATATATATATATATATATATTGACAACGTGAAATAATATTACATGGACCAGTAATACCAATAATGTGATTTCCCCGACATTAATTTTGGTTGCAACATTTACTAGCGTCTTGATTGTAAATGATTATTTTGACTTATATAGTAGTCCTAATATCGTTTAGTACTGCACAATTGCAATACTAAAATGTTGCCATAGTATTCATTACTTTAGGTTGTAATAACGACGTAACTTCTGTAAACGATTATTTGTAATTATTATTTCCTGTCCTATTATCGTTTAATATAATATGTAATAATATTTTGTTATAGTATTCTTCAAGGGAACTAGTAATATTGATCAAGTGTAACATTTATGATTTCTCTAGGTTGCAAAGCAGATTTTGATTGTCATGGTCACGGAAAGTGTAATCAGGAATCAGGTAAATGTGGCTGCGCTGATGGATACACTGGAAACACTTGCGACGTCTCAAGTAAGTGCGCTTCTATCAATATTTTGAATTATTTCCTGCATACTTTTACTGTGATAAATTCTCCAATTTCGAAAACATGTTTTTTTAAAGTTTCTTTTGTGAAACACTGCTTTACCTTTTTTATTAGTAAATCAGTTATGTAACACAGAAAGACGACATAGATTGACGACGTAAAATAATGTTAAGTAGTCCAATGAAACCAATAATGTGAGTTCCCAGACATTGCTTTTGGTTGTAAAATGTATTAGGGTCGTGATGTATGTAAATGATTATTTTGACTTATTAATCACTGTCCTAATATCATTTAGCATAATACATGATAATAAATTTGTTTCATTGTATTTATCATGGGAACGTGTCATATTGATCAAATGTGACAGGTATGATTTCCCCAGCTTGCAAAATAGATCACGGAACGTTTTGGATGTTTTCTGATATAATGTCCATATTACACTTTCTGTGGGTTTTATCATTTTAAAAGCACAGTTTTACCTCTTTTATTTGAACTATAATCTATGGACCACATAAAGACATGGCATATGTCGACGACGTGGAATAATATTACGTGGTCCAGGTCTACCAATAACTTGAGTTCGCAGACATTACTTTTGGTTCGAAAAATTATTAACGTCGTGACTTCTCTAAGCGATTATTTTGAAGTATTATTCACCGTCCTATTATCGTTTAGTATAATATATAAAAATAATAAAATGTTATAATATTTATCATGAGAACTTGTAATATTGATCACTTTTCTAATATTGCTTAGTGTAATGGTTTGTATTGAAATGTTTTCATAATCTTGATAATGATGGGAAGTTTTAGTATTAACAAATGTGATATTGATGATTTCCCTAGGTTGCAAAACAGACTCTGATTGTCATGGTCACGGAACGTGTAACCAAGAATCAGGTAAATGTGGTTGCATGGACGGATACACTGGAACCACTTGCGAAGTGTCTGGTAAGTGCTTTTCTATCAATACGTTTCAATTATTTCCTATATCATTTTACTGTGAAATATTCTCCATATTAGAATATATATGTTTGTTTAACGCCCCGACATTACTTTTGGTTACAAAATGTAATAAAGGCGTGGTTTCTGTAAATAATTTTTAGATTTAATGGTCATTATTCTGTAATAATAATAATACGCCTATACCAAAATGTCTACATCGAAAATGTAGAACGACCCATCTAATAAACGCTTACTGCAATTTAGTACATGCTACGTATTACACCCATTCTGCTTTTAGTAGCTCACCTTTGAATATGCATTTAGTTCCCTTGACTAGCGTTTAAGTTTTTTTTCAAATATTTTGGCGTTAATGGAAAGCATTTTTTTCTTATTCGTTCAAGATTATTTTACTATGATCGGAGGTGTCTTCAATCAGTCACAATGCACCACATATACATCGAAAAACACAAAAAGCAATTTATTTGTTTATAAAAATAATTGTTTGTGTCTGAAAACACAACATAGTTTGTGAAAAGGGCATTTTCCCTTTAATTTAGATATACGAAGTGCCTCATCTCAGTGAATTAGCATCTAAGGCATATTAATGCGTATAGTTTCAAAAAAGCATTGAGGTACAAATGTGTATCTGATTTGAAATGATTCTCAGAAAAAACAATTTGAGTTACAATTGAAGTTGCAAAGTGTGGTGCATTGAGCTGAATCGATAAATCGATAGTCGAATCGATAGTTTCTGCACATTGTATCAAGTGAAGCCACAAAGAGGCACCATAAACAGTTGCACCAGTTATCGAGAAGTCGACAATGAAAGAGTTATTCATATGTTCATAACATCAGCTATAACATGTCTTTCCTGTGGTCACAAAGGACAGTGCCAAGAACTGATAGCTTCCTAACTGTTAGTCTTCTTCTTCTGAAGAAGAAGTTTGGTGACTCGGGTCAGAGAGACTGTAACGAAACAATTGTATGAGCGTTTTCTAAATCAGTTCCACTAAGATGCTTATAGCACACGGCATCAGCTTAGGAACGATATTTCAATTGGACGATCTGACATTTGAGTAATTTCGAACGTTATCAAACACGTGCTCGTATATATGCGTGATTGTTTCTGTACACTGCAAAACAATAGTGGAATATTTAAGTGCCTAATTATTCATTTAATTCAAAGTATGTCGGCCACAGGTTGCAAAACAAACTCTGACTGTGCTGGTCACGGAACGTGTAATCAGGAATCGAGCTGATGTAGTTGGTCTTCGTACCAATAATCTAAATACCGGAGCATTACTTTTGGTTGTAAAATGTAATGTCGCATAAATTATAATTTTTAGTTATTATTTTGAATTACTATCCGCTGTCCTAATAGCGTTCATTATAACACATAATAATAAAATGACACCATCGTGGTTGTTGACCAAATGTATTTGTACATTGTCAGTGATGATTTGCCCATATTGCAAAACAGACTACGACTGTCATGGTCACGGATCGTCGTCCACCGCTACCAATAATCTGAACACCGCGACATTACTCTTGGTTGTAAATAAAATCGAATAAAGACGTGGTTTCTATAAAATATTATTTTGTTTATCTATTCATTGTCCTAATATCGCTCAGCGTAAAATATGATAAAGTGGTTCTATGGTACATATCAAAGCAACTTGTAACGTTGGTGAAATGTATTTGTACATTTCCAGCGATGATTTCCGCAGGTTGCAAAACAGACTCTGACTGTGGTGGTCACGGAACGTGTAATCAGAATTCGAATAAATGTAGATGCACTGATGGATACACTGGAAACACTTGCAAAGTGCCTGGTAAGTGCGTTTGTAGAAATCACAGTTTAACTCTTCCATTTGATATATTAGATATGGTGGTAAAAATATATTATGTATCGATGACGTAAACTAACATAACATGGTCCACTGGTACCAATAACTGAACACATCGATATTACCATTGGTTGTAAAATGTAATAATTGCGTGGTTTCTGTAAATGATTATTTTTAATTACTGTTTACAAGAAACAGACAAACCAAATCTGGCAATAGATGAAACCTCACTGGGAAATGTTGACAACCTCACCTCTCTCGATTCCACTATCTCAACCAACCATTCGTTGCGTTGCATTAGCTGGACGTATCCCTGGTTTACTTCTGGGATAGTGGCTGACCTCATTTGATGGGGATCATCAGCATACAACCTCTCTTGTGTGTTGGTTTTCTGGAGAGAACGAAATGACAGAATTTGTCCAGCAGGTTGATTTTAAGAAAATTCAAAAATCATTAAAACCGTTAACGTTCACTATTTGGTATGTGGTATGTGGTATTTGTAAATTAATGTTGGTGTATTCTATTATAACTTGTTGAACTAAATCACTTTTCAGCACGTGTGTGCGTGCGTGCGACGCGTCCGTTCTTTCGTTCGTGCGTGGGTTTCTTTTGAAATAAAATATGTTTAAACACGTAAGCCCTAGTGTTGCGTTGAATATAAAGTGTACCACTACGTTATGGTCTACCAATGTACCATTATGTCATGGTCTACCAATATGCCACTACGTCATGGTCTACCAATGTAGCTTAAGTATTTTTGTACTTAAGTACTTTTGTACTTACATAAATGTTTTAGTACTTGCACTCGTACTTAAGTACTTTGGCAAAAAGTAAAAAGTATTTGTACTGGTATTTCAGTACATTCCAAAAGTACTTAAATTGTCAAGTACTTTTTAAGTACACCCGACAAATCTAAGCAGATGAACATCTAAGCAGATGAACACCAGTCTTTAAATCTAGTGCTGGAAGCACAATAAAGGTTTCCCTAATCAAATAAGTCACCTGTAATGTTATTACGTGTACTTAGTTGTAATTAAATTAGGGAGTATAACATTGTATAATGTTCTTCCCTTATTGTTCTCTTTACATTATCATATAGGGATTACCTTGGTTTGATTTGTATATATTGTAAAGAGTTACAATAAATTTGATTTGATTTGAAACAAATAATTTTTGCGGTAGAAATCTACATGTCAATAACCACCTATGGTAAGTTGGGACCACATAAACAATGCGTAGTGGCTATAAGCCGTTATTCAAACATGAAAATACCTTTATGGCTTCAGGATTCTCATCAATTACTTGCTCAGTGACACAATGCAAGGGTAGCAAGTCAGTTGCTATGGTCTTCACACATTCTTAACAAGCACAAATCAAAGCCGCGGAAACTGAAATCCGAGGGAACACACCCATTGTATATGCTTACTTAGAAGTTAGAGCAGGAGCTACAACCTTTATTGGTGTCACAGGAAGCCCACTATCTGAGCAGATCTTAAGATCCAAACGGTATCAATTGCATACTCACGAAGAAGGAATACTGTTACCTTTATTTGAAATTCCAGAACGTTAAATACTTTACGGGGTCAAAACTTCGATCCTCTCGCCGATCACATAACAAAGGTATGAAATGTCACTAATGCCAATGGCGAGTGAGCATTCAGCGTTTCCATTTCACTTAAATAACTTCTGGATGTATAATTAAATAATTTAATAGTCTGATGATTTCACACAAAAAACTGCGTACAACAGTTGCACAAACGAGCTAGCATGTCATAGTAGATACTAGGTAGGTTTGAATTTTCGCAATATTAATTTGAAACATGAGACTAACAAAAATCGAATTGAGGTTTTTGTCCGCCAAGTGTCGTCGCCGTTGGTGTTTTTTTACCACTAGCGCAATCTAGCAGATATTTGTTTGACTACTAGTACCTCTGGTGTTTGCAAGGTGGCGCCACCGGTGGCAACGAAGCGGCATATTATTCTAGTGGAAACGTATGCCTGTTTTAGGCATAGCAAAAAAGCGCTGACATGCCATCGCGTGAAATTGCTACCCTTGTTAAAAAAATGTGCATATAATCTGTAAAAGTATTGTTTTTAGGGTAATTTAAGTGATCGAAACATCGCTATGGGGATCAGCCTACACTGCTACAACCTGGTGACCATTTTAACGTATTGCATGATTATAAGAAAACGGGACCATCAAAAATTTTGAAACTTCTTACCTGCCGTCGTTGTCATCATCTCATTGTATGACATTGACATTGCTGGTCGAGTTGAGTAAAAATCACATATTTCTAACGTATTTTAAAGTGGCTGAACGTGCCATACCCGTCAATGTTTACCAATTTCTGCATGAATTACTACGCACTCGTGCCTTGTGGCGAAAAAATTGCCAAACATTCTTCCGTCTATTAAAATCATCTAAAAAATCCGTAGTTACACTGTCAACAGGTTCTACCAGCAAACATGTAAAAAAAATTCGTGCTCTATGGCAATTGTGTCAGATGATATGATTTTTTAAAACTTCCTATATCCAAACTTACTATAGTCTATGCCTTACGTACATTCGTGTAACACACCAGGAAGTCTAAGGCGTGATCCCTATGGCTATGATTATAATGAAGGTATGGCGATCTTTCGAAATGTGCATTAACAACACCCCAGTAGCATTTGAACCGTCAAGGCGATTTCACTCACACATATCTAGCAGCGAAATGTTTCCTAAAAAAACAAAAAATTTCAATTGTATATTTAATTTTTGTGTGTGATAAATGAACTCATTAATCACGCAACTATCTCTAAATCTTACCAAAATCAAATGTTTTAGCTTGTCAAAATCACATAATCCAGTAACATTTTCATAACTATTATGCTGATGTGAATACGACTAATAGCCAAGAAGGGGCACGGGGCAAAGAGGGCAGGGGACATTTATCCCTTGCCCCCGATTTGGATTTTAAATAGAAAGAAAAGAAAAATAGATGTGTTATGCTGACCAGATTGTTTAATAGTTGTGTGACATGTGTTGGCTAAATAAATTAATAAATTAGGCATTTATAATGCAGTGTATATATTTGGGTAAAAACCTGCTCGAAGGCGCGAACAAGGTAAATTATGAAGACAAATCAAATAAATTAGTACATTTACATATATGATTATATCATAACTTGCCATTAAAAGTGGACAATTTGGTAAATGTAAAGATTTTTATCCGAAATTACATGGCGGATGTTATCACACATTGTTGGTCTCCCCCTCTGAAAATATTCCTGCGGACGCCCCTGCTATGAGAAACATTCAACTCTTTTGCAATAACTTGGTAGGCTCTGAAAAGAGCCGTTTGGGCGAAATTCACTCCTAGTTTGCATTCGTTCATGAATGCAGACTAGCAGTGAAGAGGCGTCGTTCGTGCGACTTGTGACGTTCACTCCAGACGAATTCGTTCAGGTATGTCCTGAAGTTGAACAGAATCGTACAAATAGACGCCGTCGTTCAGCTGGTTGGGGTTGTGGTATGCCTCCCATCCGACCGGCATGAATGATGTGGGTCCCAGGAAAGAGCCGTTGCTGGCTCAGGGGCTGCAGGGTGGCTAGTCTTCGATCCGGCACCACGGCGAAAGGGTCTTCGGAGCAATAGAACGAACGAGTGGCCTCTGCATTATGCGGGTGGTGCTGGATGCCACTCCTCAATTAACCCCCCTTGGTCATTGGGTGGTTCAACTGTAGCCCCTACTCCATGTGCATAGTCAAGCAATTTGTAAATGCACATACACTAAAGTCCAATCACATGCGTTGCTAG
The DNA here is from genome assembly GCA_963662155.1 of Lamellibrachia columna. NCBI lineage: Eukaryota > Metazoa > Annelida > Polychaeta > Sabellida > Siboglinidae > Lamellibrachia > Lamellibrachia columna. Next base: position 36,501,135 of record OY759263.1, on the reverse strand, counting down.
TTTACACACCAGCAGACATTAATCTTAATCACAAAAGGTTATAAAAAACAAAACCACACTTTTAGCCCTGCTTTCAAGTTACTGCAGTTTGTCAGTAGGGGCCAGTAGGCGACTTATCTGGATTGCACTCTGCACACTCTGCATCCATTTGGCACGAGGCCCCTGCATGACTTCTTGTGTCTGGAAAACGATGTCTTGCAATCGTCTGCTTGATGAAACTGTCAGAATAGTTGTGTAAATGGTACAAGGGAGCTGTTCGGCGCCAATGCGAAGATCATTGCATAGGTGGTGCAAATATGTGCTACCTAGCTAGCTAGACCCTGTTGTAGACCACTGTACCGTGTACGTAGGGAGTCAGTGCAAATTTGAAGAAAAAAACGTGATGAGAAAGCCACACTGATGAAGCAAGCGTTCAACGCAGATGCTATCGCCGCTTAGCCTTAGGCGATCTATGCAGTTCGGACAGTGACGAAGCGCTGCTTTGCTCCATAGGACACTATTGATGACTTGGACAACGAAACATTTGGGATGTACACTATAGTGTCAATACTCGAGAGTAATGCAAACTCTGTGTATGGGGTGGGTGGCTAGAGGGGGTTTACGATTAATATGTCCACCGTTTAATAGGCAGGGAGCAGAGAATGGGGCCATAGTATTCAACCGAGGAACCGTAAGCGAAAACTTAAAACATCGCTGCACTACATTCTTTCATGTCACAATTTTAAGACAGATATTCACAAAGAATAGAACACTCATATCAATGATCGACAAAGCAAAATAGTCTAAAGTAAACTCTCTGCCTGTGGTAACTTTTTTCTTTCCTATCATTCCGTGGATTCAGTATTACATAATATGAAATTCAAGTTATATTCTAACACATGTAACTAGTAATCTATAAAAGGTTTAGGTTTGTATAGATTTTACCGAGTTGTTTGATGTTTTGCAGGGCTCGAAGCTGCTCCTCCTACTCCATGTGTACCGAGTAGTGGCAGAAACTGCTCCTGCACGGATGGCTACTACATTCTAGAATGCAAAGGTACGCGTGTCATTTTGTACACTGTTTACTAAGTCATTGCAAGCTAGAGTTATTATTTTAGATGTCATATTGAATTTATGGAGCAAGGAAATAAATAATAAGAATATAAAGTTAACTTCCCTTTACAAACATAGACAGCACAGCTCAAGAAATACCATACTTAACTTTTAAAATGCTCACACATAAGAAGTTAATCTAATTAGTTGTTTGCAAGTGGTCGTGAATTCAACTGGTGCTTCGAACTATCGTTTACATTGGTTAATATATATATAAGATAAAGTGATATATTTACTTAAATTACATACATAAGGTAATATCTGACATAGTGGTAGTAAACGTTTTCGGTAAAAAGGAATTAACAGCAGGATTTTAGCGTAAATTAGTACACACTGATTTCGTTGTTTTGTCACACAGTGTTCTCCGTATTCGCTAGGTGGCAGGCTTTTTTTTTGCTCATGCGAGCTTAATAGAAAACATAGTTAGCAAGTATATTAGCCTAAAGTGTTCTTCTGAACACAAAAACAGCCTTATTCAAAGTTAACGTAGCAAACTAATTCAAACTAAATTGTATGATGGCGCCATGCAAACGGCAGTTAAAGGCCACAAGGCACTTAATTTGTGGCAGTTGCAGTAACTGGGTGGACTTCGTCAAGTCTGGGTGCGAGAAGTCCTGGGCTGAGGTCCAGGCAGATAGTTTTAGTTTCGAGTGTAGGGGATGTACGAAGATGAAGGAACTAGAGGTGGAGTTGGAAGAGCTGAGGCTGCTCGTTGTGGCAATGGTTGGAAGGGAACAGGGGGGTTGTGCCAGTAGTTCCGGTGGGGGAACAGTAGATGATAAAGTTGGGAAAGACACGAGAGATGCTAGGGAGAGCTCACTTCAGCCTGAGAGGAAGCTGAGAGGAGGGAAGGCGACAGGTCGTAGGGAGACAGGACGTAAGGAGACAGGAAGGAAAGGAACGGGGGGAAGACAACCGGAGTGAAGGAGAGGGGAGTGGGGGAGACAGGAGGGAAGGAGAAGGGAGTGGGGGAGAAGGGCGGTAAAACAACCAGAGTGAAGGAGAGGGGAGTGGGGGAGACAAGAGCGAAGGAGAGGGAAGTGGGGGATACAGGAGCGAAGGAGACAGGAGGGAAGGGGTCAGGACAGAATGTGATGGAGGGTATCGAACGGAAGAGCTATTCTGCAGCAGTGATAGAGGGGGTGAGGAAGAGAGTGAGGGTGTTTGTGGGGGATTCGATAGTTAGGAAGAACGACAGAGTCTTAAACAAGGGAGATGATGTGGTGGTCTGCTTGCCTGGAGCCAAAATAGAGGTGATAGCTGAGAGGGTAGAAAACATCATAGGTTCGGGTAAGGGTGGATCTGTTTTAGTACACATAAGGACAAATAACGTAGAGAGGGAGGGTACAACTGCCATAGTTAGGAAATATAGGCAGTTGGTCAGAACACTAAAACAGACGCGGGTTGAGCAGGTAATACTGTCAGGGATTTTACCAGTAATGGGCAGGAGGGGTCACAAATATCGAAATTGTCGGGGGATGGCAATTAACATGTTAGTCCAGAAACTATGTAGGGAAGAAGAAGTTGGATTTGTGGATTTATGGGGAATTTTGTTGAGAGGTCTGATATGTACATGAAGGATGGGCTTCATCTAAGTGGAAAGGGGGCAGCAGTATTCGCGGACGAACTTTCAGCAGCAGTAGATAGTGGCATGGATACAATGACAAATATTTTTGGTAGTGAACATTGTTTAAACTAGAAGTGCAGGGGGGTTACCTAGATGTGTCTCAAGCAGAACAAGAGGCCACAAACAAACCAATATCAAATCGTCCGAAAAACATCTCTGAAACAGGTTATAGATGCGTATGTTTAAATGCAAGGAGCATAGTAAATAAGAAAAACGAATTAAACATTATGGTAGAAGATATTGACCCTCACATAATTGGTATGACTGAATCATGGGCCAACATAGACATAACAGATGCTGAATTAGGACTGACAGGATACGTAATGTTTAGGAAAGATCAAATCGGAAGAAGGGGAGGGGGAGTTATTTTATATGTTAAAGAATCTATTCAGGCTTATGAAATAAAACTAGAAAGGGAAGCAGATTGCGATAAAACTGTTTGGTGCAAAATTGTTTCAGGAAATTCAAAATTAACTATTGGATTAACAAGATTTAACAAGATTTAACAAGATTTGCCATCCAAGCCAAAGGCCCAGATGGCAAGTGGACAAGGAAGCCATTGGCTTATCGAGAGTCCAACAATGTTCATCTACTTATAGCCTGCCCTCCTGAGATATGTGTCAACCTTGTTTTTAAACATATTCACGCTGCTAGCAGTTACACAATCTGTAGACAATTTGTTCCATTCATTTATTGTCCTCTGTGTGAACGAGTGCTTCCTGATGTCCAATCTACATTGATCCTTTACTAATTTTACCTCATGTCCTCTAGTTCTGCTATCCTTCTTGAGTGAGAAAAACATATTTCTATCAATATTTTCATACCCATTCAATATCTTAAAAACTTCAATCTGATCTCCTCTTAACCTCCTTGTCTCTAGAGTTGTTAAACCACATTCTTTCAGGCGTTCTTCATAACTAAGGTCTCTCAGTTCTGGAATCATTTTAGTTGCTCTCCTTTGTATCCGTTCAAGCGTATCTATATCCTTCTTACGATATGGTCTCCATGCTTGTATACAGTATTCTAAATGAGGTCTAACCGAAGTCCAAACATAAACGAAGAGGACAACACAAAAATAAAAAACGATATAAAGGAAGTTAGTAAAGGGGAATGTATCATAATGGGAGATTTTAACCATGGACACATACAATGGAATTCTCTAGAGAGCACAGGGCGTGAGGACCAACAATTTCTATGTTTAATCCAGGATAGCTTTCTTACTCAGCACATGCTAGAACCAACCAGGGGAGAAAATGTATTAGATATAGTTTTGTCATCACAAAAAGAATTAGTGGACAATGTAAAAATACTTGAACCAAATACATTTTGACATCAATGTAAAATCAGAAAGTAAAAATAAGAAAACCTACAAGAGAAACTTCCACAAAGGTAACTACAAAGATATGAGAAAATACTTAGCAAAGCTAGATTGGAATAACATGCTGATGAATAAGAACGCAATTGAATGTTGGAATATTCTAAAATATGAAATTGAGAGTATCATCGATAAATTTGTTCCCTTCCAAAAACAAGGAAAACGGTGTAGAAAGAAACACTTGTCAAAAGAGGCTATTAGAAAAATAGTGTTAAAACAAACTATGTGGAGGGTTTATAGGCGTACCAGAAAGGAAGAAGACTATGCAAATTACAAAGAGGCACTTAATGCAGCTACAACTGAAATCAGACAATCTAAAAGAAGCTATGAGCAAAAACTAGCATGTAACATAAAAAATGACAGCAAGAGTTTTTATGCATATGTCAGGAGTAAACAAAACGTAAAAGACAAGGTTGGACCTCTAGAAGACAGTGCTGGAAATATAGTATCATAGGGGTTTTTAATGGTGGAAGGCATAAATGGTTACTTCAGTTCAGTGTTTACCAAAGAAGATATTAGTTCATTACCAGTTGCTGATGCTAAATTTCAGGAGGCTAAATCTGACTATTTAGGTCCGTTAGTTGTAACTCCAGAATTGGTAGCTAAGAAAATAAAGGCAATGAAGGATAACAAATAACCGGGAGTGGATGGGATTCCTCCAAAATTACTAATGGAAACAGTAGAACAAATCAGTATACCACTTGCAAGAGTATTCAACTTGTCATTAAAAGAGGGAGTTGTTCCGTTTGAATGGAAAGAACCAAACATCATACCATTATTTAAAAAGGGTTCGAGAAATAAGTCAGAAAATTACAGACCAGTGAGTTTAACGTCAGTGATTTGTAAATTATTAGAAAGGTTAATTAAAGACCATATAGTGGACTTCCTCGTTAAGCATAAATTATTAAATTCATCTCAACATGGATTCCTTAAAGCGAGGTCATGCTTAACAAATATGTTATGTTTTTTGGAAGAAATCACTAAGTGGATAGACGTGGGATCACCAGTAGATATTATCTACTTAGATTTTCAGAAAGCTTTTGACAAAGTGCCACATCAAAGATTACTACTTAAATTAAAAGCCCATGGTATCAGGGATAGCATAACTGACTGGATAGAACAATGGCTAACTGACTGAAGACAACGAGTTGTAGTGGATGGAGAAGTTTCAAATTGGAAATCGGTTTTGTGTGGAGTACCTCAAGGATCAGTATTAGGACCTATATTATTCTTAATATATATCAATGACTTGGACGACAGTATAACAAGTAACGTACTGAAATTTGCGGATGACACAAAACTGTTTAGAAAGGTTAATACTGATGGTGATAAACAACATTTACAAAACGATCTAGACAGATTAGTGAAATGGTCTGAGAAATGGCAGATGTTGTTAAATTTTGGGAAATGTAAATGCCTACATACAGGACATGGGAACTTGGATGTAAACTATAAAATGGGAGATACTGTTCTGGGTACTACTGTAAAAGAAAAGGACTTAGGAGTTACAATAAGCGCTGATATGAAAGTTTCAGAGCAGTGTGGTATTGCAGCTTCAAAGGGTAATCAAATTCTTGGATTGATTACAAGAAACATAACATACAAGGGAAAAAAGTTAATTATACCTCTTTATAAAGCAATAGTTAGACATCATTTAGAATACTGTATACAAGCATGGAGACCATATCGTAAGAAGGATATAGATACGCTTGAACGCATACAAAGGAGAGCAACTAAAATGATTCCAGAACTGAGAGACCTTAGTTATGAAGAACGCCTGAAGGAATGTGGTTTAACAACTCTAGAGACAAGGGGGTTAAGAGGAGATCAGATTGAAGTTTTTAAGATATTGAATGGGTATGAAAATATTGATAGAAATATGTTTTTCTCACTCAAGAAAGATAGCAGAACTAGAGGACATGAGGTAAAATTAGTAAAGGATCAATGTACATCGGACATCAGGAAGCACTCGTTCTCACAGAGGACAATAAATGAATGGAACAAATTGTCTACAGATTGTGTAACTGCTAGCAGCGTGAATATGTTTAAAAACAAGGTTGACACATATCTCAGGAGGGCGGGTTATAAGTAGATGAACATTGTTGGACTCTCGATAAGCCAATGGCTTCTTTGTCCACTTGCCATCTGGGCCTTTGGCTTGGATGGCAAATCTTGTTAAATCTTGTTAAAGTGGTCAAAACATGTTTGCCCGAGGCATGAAATAGCAAGTGCAAGTAATTGGGCCTGGACCGCACAGGTGGAAATAGGTGACATGGACATTGCAATTTCCTGCAGCCACAACATAGCATTAGCCAATGAAAATGGGGACTTTTCCCGAACATCCATGTGCTCATACAAACCGTCTGCACTGCATTAGATAGAATGCAAACTATTGACATATAAAAGTCAAGATCCAGTTCAAGGCTAAACATAAACAAAACAATATTATCGTTTCACAACATATCATTAATATAATTCCCTAGGCCTATAATGTTGCTTGGGTAAGAATAATTAGAAATGTTACATTAAGTGGTGTGTTAACTGAAGGTTTTATCTACTTGCATCTTCATTGACTGGAGCAACCTTCTACAGTCAACAGTGAAGCAGAAAACATGTTCACCTTAAAAAGACTGGACAGTGTAAGGAAGATGGACAGATTTAAATGTTAAACACCACAACATATAAGCACAAGCCACATTCTCACAATAATATGCACAAGCTATGTTCTTGCAAGGGTGAAGAACAATAAATGATATTACGAGACTAAAAAGCCTTATTTAGAACTCTAAAATCCAAACAACTTCTACAGGAAAGTTAAAAAAGATTTAACAAGTTACGATGGTATGCACTCCACTGGCGGATTTAGTAGGTTTGTTCTTTTCAATAGAACCCCCTTATAGCTATAATCCAACCCCGATTCACTGAGAGACCTGTTTTCAAACTGTTGTTATAAAACTTATATAAAGTGTCCCCAAAAATGTACTCATTTTAATGTAGCGAAAACATTAACAAAATCTAGTGATAACTAAACAAGGAATACATTTATTTGAAGAACTATGATGAAAGCTTATGTTGACATAATCAGCTTTCAAACAATTATATGCAATAACACTGACAAATGAGCATGATATTCATCACTCGTGAAGTTGTTTTAGGAAATCTCCATTAGTCTCCACGTTCTCAAAAAACCGTCTGGAAAAATCCAATTGTTTGTACTTTTACTCTGGAGTTAGGTCAGTTTGTGTGTGGATTCTGTAAGGAAATGCATGTAATTTAGTCCTAAGAATGCGGTGAACAGATGACTGGGATGTTGGTCTCTGCCGATAGTCGCCGGGCAGACTTTTTGGGCTTTGGGCTTCAAGCAATAGTTCTCTTAGTAGGTGCTTCAGCAAAGCCAAAATGCTTGCAATAGAGGTGACGTAACACTGTACCTGTACAAGACTTTTTAATTGGTGCCAACACTTAATGATTTTTGTCCACTGAATATGTGTCTATCTTGCCATGTTCAAACTTTTGGGTTCTGTAGAATAGATTAGTTATACACATCACATTTTTAGGCATGTGAACTGAGTTTTTATGAGAAGATGGATGCTGATGGAGATTTCCTGGGACTAAAAACTGGCAAAGTAGAAAAATCTAAGAAAACCAAGCCATCATCGAACAACACTCCAAAATATTATTTGACTTTCAACAACTAGTTTTAACAATTTGACTTTTAACAACTCTACACTGGAGATGGTTTGTTTTTCCATGCATTTGATTAAAACTTGGTCAAATACTCAATAACATATCCAACATGATTGATCACTTTTTTCTCCGATTTTGGCCCATGGAATTCGTGCAAAGGAATAGATGATATCTGATATTGTAATTCTATGAACAACTTGTCAACACAAATGTTTGACATGCAGCATTTTACTTATGTATAGATTTTCATTTATTTTTGCCAAATACTAAATTGGTGTAAGGTATTTCTATCTATAACTGTTCTCATATATTTCCACTTCACAAATTTATTACCCTGTCTGAGATGTACTCCTATACGAAACTCTACTGCATCATGTCCACAATTCTGATTTCTGCTTTTTTCATCCATCCACTTCATAATTTGAAATGCTAATTGCTTTTAAACTGTCTCAAATGCTCTGTCTCTGTAGGTCCACAAAACCAAATGCTATGTTTTGTCTGAATGTCCTTATATTCTCAACAATCTGTCAGATTACAAATAAGCCATCATAGGTTTCTCTCTTTCCCAAATTCCAGTCGATTCACTCCTGTCTTGATTGTCTCCGTTTACCTCACTCTTAACATCCAGTATATGTACCATCAACTTCAAAGCTTCACCAAGTAACATGATATCATTCCATCCATCGCTCCTTTCCCCTTCCAAATTAACACAATAATTTGTTTTTACCATTTTTGGGGATCTCTACCACTGTGAAGCAAACATTAAACAGCTTAGCTAGGTAGACACTGTTGTAGACCTCTGGACACCACTGGGAGTCAGTTACTGCAGTTGGGAATGCAATGTGTCATTTTTAACAGCCACTTAAAATGAACCAGTCCACTTTTTCTCACAACCTTCCCACATCTTCCTTAATGCCTTCACCACCTCATTATCTGTTACTTCCCACATCCAGCTGTCTCCATACAGACTGTAGAACCATTGTTACCTATTCACCACCTAGGTGTAGTACTCTTAAAATTCCCCTCTCTCTCTTACTCTACCCTCCCTCCCCCATCCCCCCTTTACCTGGTCAGCTTGAAATGTATGCTCTATGTGGCGAGGTAGTATGGATAACACTGCTTTCTTTTCAGACTGCAATGTCATCTTCAGACGAGCTCCCAACCAGTACATGGCCGGTGGTCAGACATTCAGGAATATCAGCAAGGCAGCTTGTCTGAAGAAGTGTCTCAAAGACACAGAATGTGCATCAGTTGACTACGACCACCGCACACCAACTCCCATATGCATTGTTCACATCAAAGGTGAACCATTCTCCAAACTTGTCCGTACAATTGGTGCTGATCGTTACACAATGGTCAGACTTCCAACTGATGTGGGCATACTCAGAGGAATATGAACTGTGTGTGTTCGAACGACCTGCTGCTTCTACGGAGTCAATACAAGTTGTTGGTGCTATTCACTAGCGGCATTTGTTTATCGTTTCACAATAAATGTTTATTGATACATACTTCATGAAATCAATTAAAAAAATGCACAAGTTGTGATATCGGCTTAATAGTTTGACATTTTATTATCTACTACAGCATTAATAGATTACAGTACTATGTCATACAAGATACCGCTACTTTGTACAGATTTATGAAACACTATATATCCATCTTACCATTGCTGCCTGTCATACATCCACCTTCACATTATAATGGTACCTATTCAAGAGAAATACTAAGGAGAAACATAACAGTCAATCAAACTTGTGTACATGCCTCGTGGGTGGGGGAGGTATGACAATAATATGTATATGTCCAAATATATATTTTCGTAGGTGACTAGATGCTTATATAGATGCAAATATGTATGCTGACACACATACACGTGTACAGGAACATCTTTTAATGTCAGTGAATGCGGTAAAAACAAGAAACCAATTATTTGAGGTCTGACTGCCTCAAATTTATAAGACTACTCGAGGTAGACAGAATAGTTTGTTGCACTTTTGAGGACATGCATCTCAAATGTTCCCAACATCTGTATTCCATTTTACTGATACCAAATATTAGAAGGATCTTAATGAAATAGTGGAACTGAATGGAAAACAAAACATTTGTCGTACAGTACACTAACTACCTGCCAAGAAAAATTAGTAGTTGATAATTCGTAATTGCATTCTTTCAATCAGTCTAAAACCTAACCAATCAGCCCATTTAGTCATACATTAGTATTTCCAAATACAGCTGTATAATAAATACAACAGATGTGCCTGGTGTATACCAATGTCTGGTGGCAATGTCTAGTGCATTTCCATTGTATGCATTACACCTCGCTACCTTCAAAGCGCCATAAAACAAAACATGTAGGGTAGTTGTATGCAGTCACTACGTCATTACATTACAATGGTAGTGACCAGATTAGATTATTGCCTTAGTCCCATGCCAGCAGCACCAAACCTCACATTATGCTGACAGTGGGAACATCCACCATTCATAATCTTTGCATTAGAGAACACAGTGAACGAAACAACCAACTGCAGCCAGATGATTTAGATTGACAGAAAGTAAAATGGATGTTGGTGTGAGCATGGCAACAGACATAAAAATTGGCATACAAAAAAAACCTAGACAGACAAGGCTGCATAAATATCACTGGCCAGACATATTCAAGGGAATGCGTGATTCAAAAAAATTAATCTAATTTTCTCAAGACTTCATTCATAATTATGCTAGTTTTAGTAGACAGCACATGGTCTGCACTCAGACTTTAATACACAAGATTCACTGAAAGGAGTCAAACATAAACATAATTAGCTTTTTATCAAATGTTTTGTAGCCTAAAATGCATGTTTTCAATTAGTTTTTTCTAAGTTCTCAAAGATGACATTTTATAGAGCTAATGCTCACCACAATTGATATATTGTTTGGAATTTCCACCAAATTAGTCATATTAAAATGTAATTAAATGTCATAATGAAATACTGCAATATTGCTGCAATGGGGGAGGAGTGCGATGGTGTTGAGGGTAAAACATTGGACACCCAATAGAGAAAACCCAGTTTTGATGAGTACCTGGATATATGTGAACAGATAGCCATCGCACAGTAATTGCAGCGAGGCTGAATACCAGAGAAGTCAAGTTGGTGTTGGAATAAACAGGTCTGCCAGGTGGGGTAAAGCACTCTGACTAGTCCTATGGACTGGATATCGTACTATACTTATTGGAACATATCTATAAGATGGAAACCAGACATATTTTGCGAACATAGACACACACCTCTAAAAAGCACAATGTTTATCTATCAAGTCTATCAATAATTAGGGGTTGATGATTTGTTTTTTAATTGCCAGGTTGTACAGCACTTTAGTCCTGCAACTAATCCACACCTCCAATTTTCTTGCAACTTTTTCCAAGAAAAACACTGATATTAAATAGTGTGTGGATAAATAACTTGCTAAAACAGGCAGCAATAATACATCTGGATATATAGTTTTAATTTCTAAAACACACATCTACAGTAAGGTCAAACATCACATCTCAGCTTTTCATGATTGCCGACATTAATTAATCAATTAATTACACAATACAAATTGTTATTGAAAAACAACAGTAACAATACGAAGAACATGAATTATAATCATCCTGAATTATTTGGAATCATCTCGCATGATCCACGCAAAGTCAAAATTGTGTGTGGTGGGGTGGCTTGTAGGACAACAGACACCAAAGTCTAAGCGGCAACTAATACCCGTATGAACGTATGTGTTGCGTTCTCAGCAGTCACCGCTTTATCCCCACACCTGAAATTACACCTAATAAGAACGATAACAACAATAGTAATAGTCCAGTTGTGGATTGTCATGCTGCCCTCTGTAATGCCCACTTTTCTGACGAAAACAAACCCTAGCTCATCGGACGGCTACTAGCACCAATTTGTTATCATAGCGGTCAACCCAGTTACACAAACTTACAGCGGGTCATCGCACTGTCAGTGCATCATTCCCTACCAACAGGCGTTGCCAGTCAGGAACAGCAGCCTTACTACATTTGTTTACATATGCATACATACCACATTATTATATACATAACATTATGTACACTTGACACTGTGTGCTGCACTGCTCTGAAATTACACGTTCCCATGCTGGTGTTGCAACCGGCCATGCTACAACACAACTTGAACACAGCTGGCAAGTCCAGTAACACTTGTGTAACAGCTCAACCGGCCATGCTACAACACAACATGAACACAGCTGGCAAGTCCAGTAACACTTGTGTAACAGCTCAACCGGCCATGCTACAACACAACATGAACACAGCTGGCAAGTCCAGTAACACTTGTGTAACAGCTCAACCGGACACCTTCACCAGAAATCTACAGGCCACGCTAAAAAAAATTGGCACCATTCTAAAGCTAGATACTGGCGTGACTTTGACTGCAGCGTAGGTCAGTCTCCACAGTAACGCTTATTGGATGTAAACTCAGTAATCATCACAGCAGCCACAAGACTTCTAACTTGATCACTGCAGCAATTTGTATGACTTAGCTGTATTGGCAATGTTTGACACTAAGTCCGTACAATGCCTGGTATAACGTCACATCAGGCAAGTAAGTTATCAGTCAATTGTGACAGAATGCACTCACAATTACGTCTTCTTGAACGTGTGCCACAGTGCTATGGGGCCAATTCATGGACTGAAACAGCAGACGTGTGCATGTCACCTGATGACATCACTGAGGCACAATAGGTGGGTGACACAGACCCTCAACCAGCGGTGAATTGATGTGATAAAAATATAGCACTCTCCACCATACTTATAAAAATGAAATCACACATACGTTAAATACAATAGGCAGATTTGTAGTGGCACTTCATGAGCAGGCCGCCAAGACACACTGCAATCATCTGAGTCAAGTATGCCCAAGTCTCAGCTGACACAAAAGTATGGTTCACTGCCCACGCAAATTCACTGCTGCAGCGAATCAAGGTCACTGCCATGGTGAGGTCAACATGGTTCTGTTTGTCCTACGAGGTAATCAAAACGTGTGCGTACACTGCAGGCATATTCCACTCCATTCAATGTCATGGGCAAACCACATCATAAATTGTCGACACTAAATGAGGCACAAATTTTCATAATATGTTGACTTCTGTAGACTGTGGTACAACGACAGTGAGCAGCGGCTGCACTGGCGGAGGTGGTGGCGGTGGTGCTGGTGGCATGACCATTGGCTGGTTAGGCAGTGGCACCACCTGTGGAAGTGTAACCACAGTTTGTGAGGTAGTTTGTGCGAGCAGTCGAGCAAGTCGTTCTTTGACACAGCCAGCAGAGAGACGTGCTTCTGGGTCATGATCCCAGCATTCCTCCATCGTCTCGGTCAATGCCCGCATGCCCTGGAACCACACAACATACACTCAATGCTAGATTGCCCTGCAACCACATGCCTGGCAACCACAAAAACACACATTTATATGTGATGCACCACAGTAAAACCAACAATAAGGGAGAAAACAAATGTTCACTGTACAATGTCACTACTATTTTGTTTACATTTCAGACTACTTTAGCCAGCAGTTTTGAGTGAGATACCACAAGGATCACTTTTAGGACCTTTATTATTCTTAATATATATCAATGACTTGGATGACAATATAACATGCAACGTACTGAAATTTGTGGATGACACAAAAGTGTTTAGAAAGGTTAAAACTGATGGTGATAAACAACATTTACAAAACGATCTAGACAAATTAGTTAAATGGTCTGAAAAATGGCAGATGATATTCAATTTTGGGAAATGTAAATGCCTACATACAGGACACGGGAACTTGGACATAAACTATAATATGGGAGGTACTGTTCTAGGTACTACTGTAAAAGAAAAAGACTGGTGATATTTTGTAACTGCTCCTTATCCAAGCTGCCATCAGCACTCTAATCCACCAAAAACGTTCGATCAATCAATGTTATGCATCCGCATTTATATAACAATGCGATTTGCAAGTCACATAACTGCGCCGTAGTTGGTGGGCCTGGATCAAGCGCTAGACCTGCCGTATTAACCATCTATGGCCAATACCAGCGGCATGTCATTACTGGAAGATTCTCACTAATACCACTGTCTGTATCACTTGCACGATCAGAAAAAATTTAAATATTGCTGGACCTTGTTAAAATCGGTGCAATAAATTAACGTACGTCATCTTGGATTTATTAGCTGCCTCCCTAGCAACACATAATTAGTGCAATATCTGATATATCTCGTAATCTGATTGGCTTAAAAACATCATATCGCATTCGACCTATTTAGCTATTTATTTACTTGTTTCCTTTCTCACTGAATGCCATGTTTTGTTCACAAGATGATGTAGTGCCATCTGGTGACCAGGTGTGGAACAATTACACCTACACCAGATGGCACTACTTTGAAATAGTTACCTAAACAACTAGAGAAACAAATGTTGGTGTACGCTTGTAAGACCAGATTTCTTGTATTCTGTACACTTATATTTATAATACGTCGAATATGGTATTCTGAAAGAGTGTTTCCAGTACAGGTATTTTGCCAAAACTAGCGAAACTATAAACACATTCGATCATGTCACTTGAACAGGCCGTAGCGTGGAATCAACATTATCGTGTTATGGTTGGTCTTGAAACGAGGCGTCACATGTTTAACCATTTACATCATATTCCCTGTCTATTAGGAGTGACCCAGCCAAGAATTAATCATTTTTAATTTAATATTGACATATATACGACCTTGGTGGTATTCTGCAAACGTGCCTATGTGGTGTATATGACAACAACTGCCATGACAACAGTTGAAGACAAGGACTCACCTGGTGCTTGAGCCAGACGTCTTGGATGACAGGTCTGAGCTTTTTGTGCACGACCACCTCCTGCATGTCTTCCAGGGATGGATGCTCCCCCACCTCGTCCTCAAACGGCAGCTGATACAGTTCAACTGGGCCTGAAACAACACCCTCTGCTCTGATGTGGCAGTGACAGCAGCAGCTCTATGCACCTTATCTTGTAATAAACTGCTTACAGATTTATAAACACGACAATAGTAAGTAAGTAAGTGAAGCTAAGAATGTCCTGCAATCACTGCTACATTCGAACCACCAGGTCAGTGGTGTCACTGCATGTGACAACATTGTATAACTATAATATACTATCTGCCTACTCGAGCAAACCATTCTACATTTTACAAAGTCATTCTTCCAATTATGTCCAATTACCGTTACAGTACAATTTTAACAGCATCACAGGTCAGATGGTGAAAACTAGGTTCAATCTTTTGGGTAAACTTTTCATAGTGAAGGAGCATTATATGTGTAAAATATTTGACTGCATGTATACCTTCAGCGGCCGTGCATCGAGAGATGAGTTCCCATAATACAAGACTACACGAGTACATGTCAATGCGCAGGAATGCGTCACAACTGAAGTTGATGGCTCCTTCGAGTATCTCTGGTGCCATGTAACGTCGCGTACCCACCTAGAACAAACAATGTGCTTCACTTTTGAAAACAACAGGCGAGTGATAAATCACTGTGTGGTTTACTTTAGTAAACTCAATACATTGCAATTGGTGAAACGGTTTTGAACTGCAACATGGCATCGATCACCGTAGGCGTAACCTAGGCAGGGCCAGTGTGCCGTGGCAGTGCACTGGCCACTGCCATGGCACTGGTTTCATGTTCGACTTCACTTAAAAATTGCAATTAAGATTCACAAATATGCCTTATATAAGAAACAGCTACATAATCTTAAATGCAGCTTAGTAGGCAACACCAATATAAACAGGGGTGAAATGCCACGCTTCCATTGCATCGTAAATCACTAGGCCAAATGCTCAACTCAAACTCATTGCGCAAAAATATAAAATTCATCACCTGCACATGATACAGTGAATTAATGTTAAGTGATACCGGAGATGTGCGTTGTGAATTTATGTGTCCACAGCGGTTGAAAGATGAAGTGAAACAATTATTAAAATTGTCGTTTTTAATATTTAATCTGCATGTCAACTCACATGCAAGTTTGGTTGCTCAGATACGGGTTATTATTTTTGATTCCCATTACAGAGTAGTCAATCATTCAGACTGTTGCGAACTATTGTCGATCCCTAATCTATTCCATAACTGTACACGTATACATTTGTTTTATTCAATTCGACATACAACAACATGACATTAAAAAATAATGCACACTGACGCAAGTTTACTCATTTGATAACTTTTATAAATTGCACATTGTGGCTTCGAGGGCGTTCTTGCAATCTTGGTGCAGAAGGCTGCGATCACCATTTGTTTAATAGCTCCCGAGAGTGATTGTTTGCCTCAAACGTGAAGGGCTGAATGAGTATATGACTATGGTTGAAAGCTGATTTGTTTGGAAACTTTCTTTGAAAACTTGCATTAAGCCAGATGATTGTTATCACTTAGCTGGTGAATAGCGAAGACATTATTCAAAGTAACAACTGTCTGAGGAACTGAATTTTCACACAACAAAATGTGTTTAAAGAACCTTTCCACTTTGTCTTACTAGTTACTAACATTGACCCATATTGACCCTGTTACATTATTCTGCTAACTGAAGGATGTCTTTAAATGTTAAACTAAAATGTTTAATTTGTTACATCTATTCTAGTCTTGAAGCCTGGTCAGGGACAAAGGCAGTAGGATAACTGAGAATCAGCATCTCACCTTTAACATACTTGCATTTCTATTCCTCAAACACGAGAACAACCTGTCTACGTATATCTGCATGTATGCCTGATAAGTCCATATTAATTGAACATACATCACACCTCACACCAAAAAAGGTGCTAGTCACTAAAACAGAATCCTGTATTTCATATTTATCTATTTAGATTCCCAAAATACCAGCTCAAAAATCTGTCACCCTCTAAAAATGTTAACTGCCTGCCACTATACTGAATAAAAACAATAGTATGAGGGTTTCCTGTCTCTGAGTAACCTATTGCAGTTTACTCGGAGAGGGGAAACCCCTTGCTAATTAATGTAACCACAGTAGACATTCAAGATTTTAGGGATTTTACCAGTAATGGGAAGGAGGGGTCAAAGATATCGAAATTGCCAGGGATGGCAATTAAGATGCTAGTCCAGAAGCTATGTAGGGAAGAAAAGTTGGATTTGTGGGGATGTTTTGTTGGGAGGGCTGATATGTACATGAGAGATGGGCTTCATCTAAGTGGAAAGGGGGCAGCAGTGTTTACGGATGAACTCTCAGCAGCAGTAGACAGTGGCATGGGTAGCATAACAAATATTTTTGGTAGTAAACATTGTTTAAACTAGAAGCGCAGGGGGTTACTTAGAGGTGCCTCAAACAGGACAAGAGACCACTAGTACACACAAACGACTAAAAAAAATGCCCGGAAAACATCTCTCAAGCTGGTTATAAATGTGTGTTTAAATGCAAGGAGCGTAGTAAATAAGAAAAACGAATTAAACATTATGGTAGAAGATATTGACCCTCACATAATTGGTATAACTGAATCATGGGCCATCATAGACATAACAGATGCTGAATTAGGACTGGCACGATACATAATGTTAGGGGATGGGGAGTTATTTTATATTAAAGAATCTATTCAGGCTTATGAAATAAATTTAGAAAGGGAAGCAGATTGCGATGAAGCTGTTTGGTGCAAAATAGTTTCAGGAAATTCAACATTAACTTTTGGATTAGTTTACCAAAGTCCAAACATAAATGAAGATGACGACACAAAAATTCAAAATGCAATAAAGGAAGTGAGTAAAGGGGGAATTAATGAGAGATTTTAACCATGGGTACATACTATGGAAACCTCTGGAGTACGGGGGTAAGGACCAACAATTTCAATTTTTTTCGATTTTTAATTCAGGATAGCTTCCTTACTCGGCTTGTGCTAGAACCAACCAGGGAAGAGAATGTATTAGATATAGTTTTGTCATCACAAAAAGAATTAATGGACAAGGTAAAAATACATGAACCATTGGGTAACAGTGACCACAATCAAATACATTTTGACATCAATGTAAAATCAGAAAGTAAAAATAAAAAACGTACAGGAGAAACTTCACAAAGGTAACAATAAAGATATGAGAAAATACTTAGCAAAGCTAGATTGGAATAACATGCTGAGGAAGACCGCAACTGAATGTTGGAACATCCTAAAATATGAAATTTAGAGTATCATTGATAAATTTGTTCCCTTGAAAAACAAGGAAAACAGTCTAGAAAGAAACACTTGTCAAAAGAAGCTATTAGAAAAATAGTGTTCAAGCAAACTATGTGGAGGGTTTATAGGCATACAAGAAAGGATGATGACTGTCTGCAAATTACAAAGAGGCACTTTATGCAGCTGCAACTTAAATTAGAAAATCTAAAAGAAGCTATGAACAAAAACTAGCATGTAACATAAAACATGACAGTATGAGTTTTTATGCATATGTCAGGAGTAAACAAAACATATGAGACGGACCACTAGAAGACTGTGCTGGAAATATAATAACATAAGGTTGTTTAATGGCGAAGACCTAAATGGTTACTTCAGTTCAGTGTTTACTAGAGAGGATATCAGTTCATTACCAGTTCCAGGGCAGTTAATTGTAACTCCAGAAATGGTAGCTAAGAAAATAAAGTCAACGAAGGATAATAAATCACCTGGAGTGGATGGAATTCTTCCAAAACTACTAATGGAAACAGTAGAACAAATCAGTATACAACTTGCAAGAGTGTTCAACTTGTCATTATAAGAAGGAGTTGTTCCTTTTGAAAGGAAAGAAGCAAACATCATAAATTTATTTAAAAAGGGTTCGAGAAATAAGTCAGAAGTCCACCATATGGTGGACTTCCTTGTTAGGCATAAATTATGGACTCCTAAATGCAAGGTCATGTTTAACAAATATGTTGGTTTTGGAAGATATTAGATATTATCTACAGCTGTACTTAAATTTTCAGAAACCTTTTGACAAAGTGCCACATCAAAGATTACTACTTAAGTTAAAAACCCATGCTATCGGTGATGGCAGGCTGGATAGAACAATGGCTGACTGACAGAAGACAGCTGTTTTAGTAGATGGAGAGGTTTCAAACTGGAAATCAGTTTTGAATGGGGTACCACAAGGATCAGTATTAGGACCTTTATTATTCTTAATATATATCAATGACTTGGATGACAATTTAACAAGCAACGTACTGAAATTTGTGGATGACACAAAAGTGTTTAGAAAGGTTAACACTGATGGTGATAAAAAACATTTACAAAACGATCTAGACAAATTAGTTAAAGTCTGAAAAATAGCAGATGTTATTAAATTTTGGGGAACGTAAATGCCGACATACAGGACACAGGAACTTGGATGTAAACTATAATATAGGAGGTACTACCATAAAAGAAAAGGACTAAGGAATAACAGATACTGTTCTACGTGCTACTGTAAAAGAAAAGGACTTAGGAATAACAGATACTGTTCTACGTGCTACTGTAAAAGAAAAGGATCTAAGAGTTACAATAAGCGCTGATATGAAAGTTTCAAGCAGTGTTCTATTGCAGCGCCAAAGGGTAATCAAATTGTTGGGTTGATTAGGATAAATACAACATACAAGGAAAATAAGCTAATTACAGCTCTGTATAAAGTAATAGTTAGACCTCATTTAGAATAATGTATACAAGCGTGGAGACCATCTTATGAAGGATTTAGATACACTTGAACGAATACAGATAAGAGCAACTAAAATGATTCCAGAACTGAGAAACCTTAGTTATGAAGAATACTAAAAGAATGTGCTTTAACAACCTTAGAGACAAGGAGGTTAATAGGAGATCAGACTGAAGTTCTGAAGATATTGAATGGGTATGAAAATATTGACAGAAATGTTTTTCTCACACAAGGAAGACAGTAGAACTAGAGGACATTAGGTAAAACTAGTTAAGTATCAGTGTAGATTGGATATCAGAAAGTACTCGTTCTCTGAGAACAAATACTGTTTCATCTTTAATAAACATGATGGGGTGCATTTCCACATCACTCGACGGATGTGTGTGCGCACTATGCACACCAGACATGCATACATGCACAAAGTAATACCCAATACCATGTAAGTTGTAACATCTATGATCTTATATATATAATATTTTTTATTTTAAAAGTAGCACTGGCTTTATTGTACTAAGATTGTGTTGAGCAGTGATGGCTTGTGATTGTGCCATGGACTTATCTCAATTAGAGCTTTGTGAAAGTGAAACAAAAGATGATAAAACCAAAGCCTACTAAAAAAGCCAATGTCAACACAATGTAGTCATGTGGCTCTCAGCTCTGCAGACTACAATGCCTGCTGGCCATGTAACAAGTCAACAGGTGTTCTGCCGATTCCAGAAAAAAAATTCTGTTTTGTTTGCAGAGCTCACTTTTATCAAGTGACAAAAACATTCAGTGTGATGTTTTAACTAAATGTGCTTACACATACTTTTTGATTTCTTAAAGGGAAACAAAAGTAATGGTTTAGGGCCTAACCACCAAGAGTTACTACAGCATAACCATATGCAACTACAATTAATAATATCATGAAAGTGGTTTACTAGGAAAACCTTGCTTAACACACAACATCTTAATTCCATGGGCTGTGTCATATTGTTAGTTAACCCTATGTCACAAGTGTCAAAGTCTAGCAAAATTCTCTCGCCAAATGAAAATATATTTGTAATTTTGTATACACCTATTCCTATAATTTGCCAATACGATACGGCTATGCTGTCTGCGTCCAAACCCAACTTTTGCAACATATTTTGGTTTACTAAACTAGTCCTCTTTCTGACAAAATAACATGTTTGTTTGAGACTGCGTTGGTTCTGTGTACGCCAGCCTCCCTTAATATGTCACAATAGTCTAGGTTACATAGAACTGTGCAATGACTGGAATCTCCCACTTTTAGAACTCATTCTGAGTAAATCAGTGGCATGATATTCTTGATTTTAGTTGCACATGGTTAGTTTTTATTATCTCTTTAAGGTAAGGTTATTATCACTTTAATAGTTTTGTACTGTAGTTTTTTTTGTTAGGGAGCCTTTGTGCAGGTTGTGACATTTTACCCGTATGTAACAGTGGATGGTATGGTACTTGTAGACCATATAGTGCCATGTACACAGAAGCAGAGTACTTGTAGTTAGAATACCAAACATATTCTTTAAAATCGATTGTGGAATTATGGAACTTTGCTACACCTGTGGTCTGACATATTTAGAATTAGAGTTCACACAAGAGAGGTTCTATGGACATGCCTTGAAATATGGGTTTATTCTCTGCAATTGATCAATCAGTGCATCCAAGATGGAATAGTTCATACTCCTTTTTAGGGTGTCATTCCTGGGACCATCGTTTCCAAAATGCATTTCATTAAGATGCACTTTAAACCCATTATTAGTTAAGGAGCATCATAAACTTAATCACTTTTGTAATCACATTTGATTTATTTGTTCACTGAGTGAAGAGTCAAAATGTAATATTATAAAAGATGCTGCCGTGTCATAGGACACTAAAAAAATGTAACAGTTTTGAAAGTTTTTTAATAACAGATGGTGGAGAGCAACAACAATCTCAAATGAAATATTGTACTGTCAACGAGACCAATATGAATGTTAGATGTGTGCATTTTTACTTAGATACAACTTACAATTTGCCAAAAAAATTAGTAGCATATGATTCCAGAGCAACTTTGACCTTTGCAACACCGCAAAGCCACATATACTGCAGCATAATACATAAAAGAAATGCCTTTTGCAAATTATAGCTCACGTTTTGAAGACTTATTTCGCTGTAAAAAACTGCTTAAAGTTGATGAATCAGTCCAAATGAGTGACAGTTTGAACTTATGTGGCACATATTGTGATTGTAACTGTTTGTCTTACAGCAAACATGTACAGATCAAAATTATCACACCTGTGTTCGATATAACTCACAAGCAGAATAATCAAATCAAATCAAATTTATTTTGACACTGCATATCTCTAAAAATAGAATCAGGGATGTTTAAAATAAAAATTTATCCAGCACCACAGCACAACTGTGGCATCATATTTTATTAAACCAAACATCTTCATATCAGTCAGCAATCTAATACATCTATTTAACACCCACTGCATGATAAACCATAAACCTCCGCAGGTTATTAACTAACAATAATTACGTTGCTAAATGAATTATTGTATCTCCTCTGCACAGTGAATGCAGACAGACTGCACCAACTGGACCACATAATTAAATATTACAGGCAGCCAGTGACAAACACCAGCCTAACTCGGCTGAACACGTGGCAGTCTTATGGCCATGCACCAAAACAAGGTCTGAGCAATCAGTTTTATGTAATCCATGAGGAAGGAACGCCGGAGAAAACAACAGTTCATCCCAAGAGGATGATCACACAATGACACAAGAATATGAGGCAACACCTAAAGCTAACATTATGGATGTTCCCACGATAGCACAGAAATACTTACAGGTAGCGACTATGACATGCTAGCTTGTGTCTACAATTTTATTTTATTTTTGATGAAATTGTTAGACAAACTATTCAAATATTTTTGACCAAATCCAGCCAAAATTCAGCAAAAACAGGACAAAAGTTGTCCGACTGTATACACTATAGCACAAAACTTTCACAAGTTGCCCAATCTAAATGATCAAAATCAGTTCTTCTGATTTTAACAAAATGATACACTTGCTAAACCAACTGTACATATTATTTAAACTATTCACACACTACTGGTTTAAACATCAAGAAAACCTAATTTGTGATCGGCTATATCAATTGAGGATGGAATCTTAAGGGTAACATTGTACAACTAAGGCACCTGCAGGGAATGACATCAACCATACACACAGCATATCTTACAGTCAGGTTATGCAGTGTTCCCATCCCAGGGTAGTAGATGTGTCTCTTGGAGTGGCGGTTTATGTGCACTTGAGCGGTGGTTTATATTGCGGTTTATATAAGTTTGACAACTGAATTCCACTGGTTGTCTTAAACTCAACCATTCCCTTGACTGGACGAGTGAATTTGAACATTTCATTACATGATTCTAATTGGATAGATGATTTAGAATTCACAGTAATAATAATCTATGAGAAAACAAAAAAGACACTAAAATTAACATGTAAAGCCCTACCCCAATATGAAAAGTAGTAATGCATGCCAAGAGTAGCAGGTACTCCAACAGTTGCAATCTTTGGAATGACAGTTATATTCACATGAGTCAATCCACTGTCTTCATGGGGAATCTAGCACACACTGGTTTGAAAACCACACACTCACAGAACTGTGGACTTACTGCAGAATCGTTCATTAACTAAAGAGCACAGCTACAAGGAGAGACTAACTTTTCACACCCAATGCTGCTCTGTGCACCAAGCGACCATAGCATCTGTAAATCAGCATTCACACCACGACACAAAAAACTTGCACATCCAATCGACCAGTCCTTTCCCATTTGGCATCGTTATCAGCACTGTGAGTCCCTGATGACTCGCCAGGAATTGATTCCAGCACTGGCATTGTTTATGATCACACTGAGCCACCAATTTGACCCACACCATCACAGAGGAACATTGCATGGAATGATATCACAATGTGAAAAACTGACTCTGGACTAATATCAACGATTATGTATTTCCGGTCGGGTGGCATCATTTAAACAGGGACTACAAACATCAACGTTTTGTTGTGACGATATGTTGGTGTGTCGACACATTTGTTGCTAGATAACAACAGTTGTAAACTGTGTAAACATCTGAACCATGATGTTTTTCGTCCACTGTAACTACTGTCGGTCTTCCAAAATTTTAGACACCAATCAGTTCTCTTGTAATACTGGGCACAATGCATGCCGAATGCTTTACTACAGTTAGTATAGTTGATATAGCTAGTATGATCACTGACTATACAGCTTGATTAAAGTGATTGCTGTTATTGTTAGACTATGCCAAAACATCCTTATTAGGATTAATGCTAACTGTGCAAATGATTACAACTGATTATGATTACAAGACCTGGAGGTAAATTTAATATTATTAACTTAATGTATTGCACTTATTAATAACATAAAGTCCTGTTACACTGTCTGTGCTGACAGTTGTCATAACATGTTCAATCTAGTACTGACAGTTGTCATGACATGTTTACTCTAGTGCTTGTAGTTGTCATCACAACATAATAATAATAATAATATTAATAAAATACAATATTTATGTGGTACCATAATCACCAAGTTCTCTATGGTAATGTAAATATTTTTTTATTATTAATGTTTTATATATATATATATATATTATACATGTGATGAATCCTTACGAAACGAGTCGGATGTGTATAAACTAGAAATCGAGAAATCGCCTTATATATATATATATATATATATATATCTCGAATGCTGATTTTTGAGGATTGTTACTTTTTGTCACCAAGTGATACTTTAATGTCTTTTCTATCAATTTGCATAGGTTTTTCAATTATATTAATATTTAATGCCTTTTAGAACATCTTTAGAAAAGGTATGTAACATTTCATGCATCAATTCCGTAAAACAAAAGCGCTAAATCGCACATGCTACAGGCACATTTTCGGGGATATCCCTCAAGGAAAGGCGGTCATATTTGGTACGCCTGGAATGCCCATCATATCTTGTTTCCATATATGGTATGGGAATTCTCTCTATACATAAAAATGAACCAATAACAGCTGTTGAGACAAAGGCCCCAAGCATAAACAAAAATGTCCTGATGCTACCATGTGACTGTAGCTGGTGCTCCTGTTGGGTCGATCAACGAGCGCTAGCACAGAGTGGACGCTCTTGACTTTGTTCATTTGTCAACAACATCGATGCGTGTGTTACCTCTTTGCTAATATTCCCAATTAATCGGATAATGACCACGATAATCTCAGTTAAAATGTTTGAGGAATTATGTTCGATGATGAGTGTGACTGTGGACAGTATTTTATATGGAGATATGAAGAGGAACGACTAATTTTGGCAATGTCACAGATCAAATGTCAGCGCATTCTACGATGGCGATGGCCGACGAAGTCAATGAACTTCATTAAGCCACAAAGTTTAAATATTATATCTGTGTGTTATACTGACTTGTTTATAAACTATATAACATTTAATTATGTGTACATGTGTCTACGTCATGGTGTTTACTCGATAATTTATACGGCACTGACACCACTGACTAATATTTATTTGTGTTCACAGGTTTGGTGCAGCCAACTCTGGAGTTATGTTCGCAAATGCTGAGAAAGGACACATTGCTGAGAAAGAACACAGTGCTGGACTTGCAGATTGTAGTATTTATAAATTTTACTTATCAGTGTTTAAATGTAACAATGTTTAAATGTGGCAATCACTGATTTGATGATTATGAATAATATGATACTATCAGCCGATTGGCTTTGTCTTGTCATGGGGGGGCTTAGATAGCAAACTTTTTTTAGTTTTGATCAATAAGCTAAGCATTTCCAGTACATTGTGAGTTGACTAATGAAATCACTAACCTAACAAACCAGAGGGTAAATTCTTTTGCTCATAATTTGTTTAGTATGTTACAGATTTATTTCATATTTTCAGTATCTTAAGATAATAACTTATGCATAGGCTGTGCAAAATTTCAAAGAAATATGTTCTTGGTAACTAATGCATTTTGAAGTAAACATGTACTTTAACTTCAAACGCATTTTTCTCAGTTTGAACATTTCTACCCCATGTATGTTTATTGCAGCATAACTTTGGCTATGAGTGAACTATGTATGCCTTTATATTATGCATTATATGATAGCTTAATATCTGCTCTTTCCAATGATAACTCAATATTTTCAAATTTGCGCATGACCCATTTTGTTAGGACTTGACACATATAATGTATGTACGTACATAGGTACGTACGTACGTACGTACGTACGTACGTACGTACGTACGTACGTACGTACGTACGTACGTACGTACGTACGTACGTATTATGTGTGTATTATGTATGTATGTCTATATATATATATATATAGTATACTGTAATTCGTTATAATACAACTAGAAGTATACATGGAATTAAATAGCTTAAACAATACATTAAATTAAAGGCAATACAATACAAAAGCATAATTATATGGAATTAAATAATAAAAATAGTAAATTAAATTAAGGGCAATACAACTAAAAGTAAACATGGAATTGAGTGATTAAAACAATTAATAACATTAAAGTATACACAGAGAGAAATAATAATAAATTAATTAAATTAATGCTTAAATAATTAATATTCATTGTAGTGCTGGCAGTTGTCGTGACTTGTTCTCTCTAGTAGTGCTGGCAATTTTCATGACATGTTCACTCTAGTGCTGACAGTTGTCATGACAACATATTCACTCTTGAATATATGGTATGGCAACTGTCATGACAACATATTCACTCTAATGCTGACAGTTGTCATGACATGTTCCTTGTAGTGCAGGAGGTACAAGAGTTCAAGAAATAAAGTTATCTCATCAGCTGTAGTTGTTATCAGTTTTCTGAGAACTGATCACTGGTGAACCAGATTCATCCAGCCAACAGGAGCAAGGTCTCACATCAACTTATGCACAACAACTCCCAATCATATCCTTCATGCACTGCAAATGTCAACCTTGTCACTTGTGCAGGACAAAATTCATCTTTCCCTTGGTACAGGTCAAATGTCAACCTTGTCACTTATGCAGGACAACATTCATCTTTCCCTTGGTACAGGTCAAATGTCAAACTCGCCTTAGATGTAAGTGGTTTTAAGGCCTATTGGCAAATTGCCCGTATGTAATCCTGTGTTTCCAATATGAGATTTACATGTAATATTTATTCAGAAAATTGAAAAGTATATTATTAAATTTTTTTAATTTAGTAATAAAAAAATCTAGGTGCAGATTAAACGTCAACAATGTCACAGCTACAAGTCAAATGTCAACCTTGTTTTCGATGCAGGATAAATGCTAACCTGTCCTTTGTTGTTGCATCACTTCACACCCATGGCATCAACAAATCTACACTGACACGGATCAACAGGCACCAAACATTGGCCTACAACTGTAATGTTAAGGTTCCTCCTGACCATCAAACACCCTTCCAACATTTCCAAACAAGTACAATGGCTATGAGCAGACACAGTTTCTAGATTCAATCTAGTATCCTAGATTATGTAAAGGTAAAATGGCTCATATTTCTAAGTTTGTAAAACCTTGAGTTTGAATATTCAGGATCATCTATGCAGTTGTCCATAAACATGAATCACCCTGAATGTCTCTTTTAATATAAATTTTCAGCAGGAAGAACACCAAAGTCAAGGGACCAAATCATTCAAGGTTCAATTCCTGATTTGTCATAAGTTTGATTTGTTCAATGTTAAACATATCCTAGTCATGAATTTCAACAAAAGCTGACATTCTAGTGAGTGATGTTGAAGAAACAACACCTGCATGAGGTGTTCAAGCAGACTTCACTTACCTGGCCATGTGTATAGCCAACATTCTTGGACGGCTCAAATACGAGTGCTAGGCCAAAGTCAGCAATGCATGCAGTCATGTCACTGCGGATGAGAACGTTGCGACTCTTGAAGTCACGATGCGCAATGGAGGGTTTGTGGCCCTCAAGCTTTGTGGCAGGCAGGTCCTCGTGCAGGAAAGCGAGGCCCTGGACCATGGAGCACGCAATGCGCAGTAACTCCGCCCAGGTCACCAAGTTACCCTGAAAACACAAATCTTATTAATTTATGCCTTTAGAATTGTATCATCAGAATTGGCTTCCAGAGCCAGTCATATGCAAGAAACCAGATTTGTCCTTCTCTAACCAAGGTTTCAATAAGACTCCACAATCACTGCAACACAACACCCTAGCCTAGCCTAGGTCGAATTTGCAGGGCGTTGCACCCTGCCCTTGTTTGGCAATGCCCTGTGTTTTTCGGTACGAAAATTAATGCCCTGCCTTTTCTACATGACGCCCTGCTATTTTTTTCATATTTGTTTCGTGACACCCTGCTATTTATTTCGTTTTTCAAAATATTTTGGCATTGCGATATATTTTTGTTTGCACAGCAGCCTCAGGCTCAAAAGCTGCTTGCTCGTCACTGTAAGCTTACAACCAATCAGCATGTGGATTACAAGCTGATTGGTTCAATAACAGTCACGTGTGATACCAGTTTACACGTGGCTCAGCAACTTTCGAAAAAATTCAAATTTCAGCAATGCCTCGACAGGAGCAAATGAAAAAGAAATATGACTTGGCGGCAATCCATAACTTCGATAAAGGCTCATTTTACAGCCACACAGAGGTTGCAACGGTATCGCTACATATAGTAAGCGATGGCGGGCCCGCCATCCCTTAAGAGTTCTTACAACTACGCCCGCCATCTGTTGACAATGATATAAATATCGGCTATCCTTTTGTTTAAGCCGCCATCCAAAGTTGCAATTAAGTCACGCCATTTTCTTAATTTCCCTAGTCAATAGTCTTTAGCTTGCCATTACACAAAATTGTAATCACCTGGCGCTGCCGCCGAAGTGTTTACAAAATGGCTTGCCTTGGTAAGTGACAGTCAAATTTGCTGACGCAACCAAGAATTTCCCTGCCGAACAGGTATATCCTCTGACGTGTTGGCGGGAATCCCGACACGCCATGTCGATAAACCAATGAACGTGATTCAAGAGATACTGTCAGTTGGAACATCCAATAGGCATTCAATGAATGCTTCTAAGATTAAGTTATCAGAACCACACTACACTAACACACTGGTATGCGTGCGTTCCCTTGAAACAATAATTATTATTTATCAATGTTTCGACGTCACTATGTTGGATGAATTAAGGAGTACACAAAGTCAATACAATCATTTTAGCATTAGTCACTGGGCTTCGCGCAAAGTTCAAACTGTCCGCTTTTTTGCTAATAAAAAGCTTGGAACTGATGTCAATGACGACGATGTAGCTGTTGCCACCGGCAATGGTGGTGATAAAGATGAAGAGATGATTGTTGGGAGTCTTGCCATCGGCGATGTGGAAGACAAGAACTAAGAAGGCTGTTGTTGGTTCCAGCGATATGTATGACAAGAACGATGTTGGTGCCAGCGACATGGATGACACGAACGATGATGGTACCAGCGACATGTATGACAAGAACGATGTTGGTGTCGGCGACATGTATGACAAGAACGATGATGGTGCCAGCGACATGCATGACAAGACCGATGTTGGTGCCAGCGACATGTATGACAAGAACGATGTTGGTGCCGGCGACATGTATGACAAGAACGATGTTGGTGCCGGCGACATGTAATGCAAGAACGATGTTGGTGTCGGCGACATGTATGACAAGAACGATGTTGGTGCCAGCAACATGTATGACAAGAACGATCATGGTGCCAGCGACATGTATGACAAGAACA
Source organism: Lamellibrachia columna (assembly GCA_963662155.1). Taxonomy (NCBI): domain Eukaryota; kingdom Metazoa; phylum Annelida; class Polychaeta; order Sabellida; family Siboglinidae; genus Lamellibrachia; species Lamellibrachia columna. Next base: position 36,471,898 of record OY759263.1, on the reverse strand, counting down.
ATGTTGGTGCCAGCAACATGTATGACAAGAACAATGTTGGTGCCGGCGACATGTATGACAAGAACGATGTTGGTGCCGGCGACATGTAATGCAAGAACGATGTTGGTGTCGGCGACATGTATGACAAGAACGATGTTGGTGCCAGCAACATGTATGACAAGAACGATCATGGTGCCAGCGACATGTATGACAAGAACAATGTTGGTGCCAGCAACATGTATGACAAGAACAATGTTGGTGCCAGCAACATGTATGACAAGAACGATGTTGGTGCCGACAACATGGATGATGAGAAGGATGTTGATGCCTGTGACATGAATGAAGAGAAAGCTGTTGGTGCCTGTGACGTGGATGATGAGAAGGCTGTTGATGCCTGTGACGTGGATGATGAGAACGCTGTTGATGCCTGTGACGTGGATGATGAGAAGGCTGTTGGTGCCTGTGACGTGGATGATGAGAATGATGTTGGTATCCACAACGTGGGTGATGAGAAGGCAGTTGGTGCCGACAACATGGATGATGAGAAGGCTGTTGATGCCTGTGACGTGGATGATGAGGTTATTGGTGCCTGTGACGTGGATGATGAGAACGCTGTTGGTGTTCGCAACGTGGATGACAAGAAGGCTGTTGGTGCCGGCAACGTGGGCGATAAGAAGGCTGCCCTGGACAAATGTCAGTTTCCCAGGAATGACCAGGCAGCACTGAACCAGCATGGAAATGACAAAATCGATGCACTTCTGCCTGATTGTGATGGCCTGCCTCAGCTCGACAAGACCGAGTGGCAACTCTACAAATACCAGTTGACCAGAATCTTGCCGGAAAGACAGCAATTGAAATGATGAGGTTGTTGTCAACACAACAGGACGTACACTAGGCCAAGTGTTCCCAAATCTGGTAGTGTTGGCCAAGATCTACCAGCTAATTCCAATGTCAACAACCGACTGTAAAAGAGGTTTTTCGACACTTAGCAGAATTAAAACGTAATCAAGAAACAGTTTGTCGATCAAAATGCTGAACGATCGATTGTCTGAGGTAAGTTTGGTAAAATTAATCTGAATGCGTGGAAATTCACACAGATTCAATCACACAAACATTCGCTTTGCTTACGTTAAGCTTAGCCATGCTCATATAACAATGACGATATAACTGAACAAATAAGTGAAGCCGACCCTGGTGGGCCGGGCTATTTACACTGTTGTCATATTGTTATGCTTGATAGATTTCATAAGTTGTTAGTGGTACTGCTAGTCATTGACCACTTGTCTAGATTGTGGGCTCACATGTATTTTATCATAGATTTATCATCTATTATCACCCACCACATTTTCACATCAATTGAGTGTTGGCATATTTGACACTCGTCCACATAAAAACATGCAGTGGTGGTGCATGCATGCTTTGATGATAAAATTGTAAATCATTTTAGGTAAGAGTTAGCCTTCAAATGTATTGAGGAAAAATAATGGCACATACCACTTCTATAATTTTAGTAACTATTATTAAGTAGGCCTACCAGTAGTGATGATTGGGATGGCAACTGTTGTTTTTAAATACAAATTCAGTAGTGGATACTAATGAGTAATTTATTATGTCACGTTTGTTTTTGTTAATATTTCCTACCGATATCATTACAGTAAGTATTAATGTTTTTTGTGAGTAGTTACAAAGACAGTCAGTTGGCGCTGATGAAGACGAAGCACCACAACTGACTGAAGACGGAGAGACACTGCAGGCTCTCCTGCGCATCAAGATGAAATGTACCTCACATTCATTGTCGTGCGTCTTGCAATAAATTAAATTGTACAATGCCTGATGTGTCATGTTAACTATTTAATCGAGCTTTGCAAGTGCCTTTTTAACCATTGCTCACCGCACTCTTCGTGCCCTTTTTCTAAAATGGCACCCTGCCCTTCTGAAAACCTCTGCAGAACACTGACACTAGGTTCATATATCCACATTTGGTTATTAAATTTTAGGATTTTCAAAATGCGTTGCATGAATAGACATTTACATGATGGTACAGTGTGATATTGATACAGCAAAGTTAATGGAGCTTCGCATTTGCGAAACTTTGCTGTCATGAGATTTGCATGTTATGCAGGAGAAACAACACACAATTGGTTAACCAAGCTACTGTAACATTTCAGACACAAATTGAACTGTTCAGACCACTATCCCATCTTTCTGATATTTAGATTCTGTATCTGGTGTTTCTTGATTCTGTCGTTGGTCACTATGTAACAAGCATAACTGTCAGTTACTTGTAAGAACACTGAATTTACATGTCAGGTCTAGTAATGTGATGATACCAAAGTAACATGGCCCAGACTGCTAGCAGGTGAAAAGTTGTCAACCTTAATTATTGTAATTTTACACTGATGTATTTGCAACAAACTTATCAAGTTTATTGTCACCCATGCATAATACTATAATGTCAAACGAAACAAACTGAATGATTAATCAATCCAACAGTATTAGCAAGATCCAAAGATCACTTCAAGTACATGTACTAGGGCACTGCATCAGAGTGAACAGAAAGAGAAAACTTAAACTTTGTGATGGTAATGAGAGTTTCCAGATCAGATCAAACTGCACAGCCCTTCAATAAATCTTCTGACTCAATCCTGTTGGCATGATTCATCTAGACAGGAGACTGGCATGGCACCAGAGACCAAACCCAAACCTATGCTGTGGAGGAATGCAGGGTAGCCAGTTCTTTCAAATAAATCTCCCTGTTTGTTTAGCTTCAGCTAATGAAATGCACTCTGTCACGCCAATGAAATACACTGGTCTCATACTTTTTGCATATCTCAGTTTCAGTTGAAAGCAAGTTACACCAAATACTTATATTGCACTTGTATCAAAAGTTCACAATCATGCTTGAACAAGTTACTGGCTTATTGAACATTTACCCTAGCTTGCTATACTAAACTACTTAGTAATTTCCTTAATTTAACCCAGGTACTTTTCCTACACGTTATCACATGTATCTACATTTGAATAAAGTGATTTTCTCTGTGTAGTCCATGTGATGCAGGAACAATCTTACTACCTGCAAAAAATATACATTGAAACACAGTTTCAACAAAGTTTGTTTGACTACTACTGTTGACCTGCAAACACATTGCAGCACAAAAGGTTATGGCTAAAAGTGATTTGACTGGTGCTCCACAAAAGCAGCGTGCCCTACCTTGAGGTGGTCATAGAGGGAGCCGTGCTCGTGGAACTCAGTGATGAGCCACAGCTCCATACTCAGGTTATCGCCACGTTTCTCCGCGCCAAGGAATTGTAGGATATTATTGCATGTCGACATCTGGGGCAACAGGTATATGTCACGCTCGGTCGTCCATGACTGCTTATCCTGCAGCGGGAATATCTTCACAGCAACGATACAACTCTTCATCTGTGCTCGCCACACGCACCCATAGCGCCCCCTGGCCTTCACCTCAAGTAGCTGCAGCGAGCAGAGTCCGAGTAGCGGCGAGGGCGGTGTAACAGGCGATGGGTCGCACGTCGGCAGCGGCTGGTGATAGGCCATCTTGTGGCGCCTCCACATCCATATAGACACAGACACAAGGAGGGTGATGGCACAGAATGGAATGAGGGCGTAGGCAAGAGTGCTGAGAATGTGACCTCGTCTGTCGTAGGGGATAGGACCCTGTTGGATCTCTGAAGCAGAATACACATAACTGTCAGTTACTTGTAAGAACATTGAATTTACATGTCAGGTCTAGTAATGTGATGATACCAAAGTAACATGGCCCAGACTGCTAGCAGGTGAAAAGTTGTCAACCTTAATTATTGTAATTTTACACTGATGTATTTGCAACAAACTTATAAAGTTTGTTATGTGCATTTAATTTATTGGTCACTGTCTGTGCAGTGGGACAAAGCTCCAGCAATAAAACATTAACACTTTGCAGGTGAACCAACCTAACTATTGTCAAGAACAATTCCTGCATGGGCAACACTGGTATCATGATGGTGCTGCAAACTGGGCCTGTGATTTCACTTGACAAATTAAGCCCTAATATATTTTCTATCCTGTTACATTATGGTTCCCTTTGACAGTTTCTGCGAGTGTATAAGTGGATCTCCGACATAGAAACTGGCACCGTGACCTGATATTTCAATAAATATTAATTTTAAATAACCCTTGTCAAGTTTGTGTAAAAACAACCACCTGCACAAAAATGTCACCCATCTGCAGCTTATACTGTTTATGACACAATCAACCCCTTCTGATTTGGGCCTCTGCAGACCCATTAGGTCTGTCAAACTCACCAACTTAAATATTCTATCAGATTCGTGAACACCTGGATTGAATCAAGAGGCCCATTACAATTCCAATAAATTTATTATTAGAGATTATTATAAGCAGGGTGACCTTGTTTTAACCCTACCAACTGTGGTAGTGTGAACTGGTTGCAACCCCTGCCCTATAGTTACAAGTCAGGCCTATACTGGGAGAAACCTGTAAATAGCAATGCCACTGCTGAGAAGAAAATAGCTGACTACAAATCAAATGGAGCACAAACACCCATTCTTAGCACAGCGACAATAAACTGCCGACACAGTATTTTGTCCTACTTCTGCATTTTTTGACTCTCGATAAGCCAATGGCTTCCTTGTCCACTTTGCCATCTGGAACTTGTTGTTTGGGATGGCAATCTTGTTAAATCTTGTTAAATTTCATCACAATAACTGTTCTCAGCTCCCTCCCAGCCTTACTGGCATTCTCATTGCCCTCATTCCATCCCTACTTTCCTGCACATCAGGGACTAATCAAAAGCTTACACCTCTATGTCAATTTAAATTCTGATGTCAATCACACCAGCTATAGATCAGTAACACAGGGATTAAAATGGTGGCTGAACCCCAGTGGGATCATGCCTAAGATACTGTAAACAGAGGCAGTGTGTTATCAGGAACACTTGAACTCTGCCTCTCCTTGTAACACAACCTGCCTACATTAGCACCCTAATGGGGGATACTAAGAACACATATACATAGGTGCTCTGGACAAAGCTGAGGTCAACACAAACATCTACTACCATTACTCTGTATTTGCATGAATTCATTCAGTTACCAGTTTTTGTTTATAAAAAATACAATTACAATTCAAATAGCACAGTTTGCAATTACCTGTTTGTACCAAAACAGAAACAGTCTATGCATCTGCACCTGCAAAGCCAGATGCAGATGAGCACACCATTGGAAAGTGTGTGTTTATGTTTATTTCACTGTTTTCACAGTAAATTACCTGTTTGTTCATACATTAAACATTGTTAAAGAGGGATTGCTAACCATTAAACACGTAAGGTAAGGTAAAGTCATTCCCCAGGCAATACGCCTTAGGAAGCCATGAAGGCTTTATATGGCCAGTGCTTAAACCTGGTTTCTATAGTGCGAAACAACTTAGAGTGCAATTATACTGACTCTCCTGGACGGGACACTAGTCCATCGCAGGTACCTTCCAAACAGTGTTTGTACTCATTTACCGTTGAGTAGACTGAGGCAAAGTAGGGTAAACAAAATTGCCTAAGCTTCGAAAACGAACCTTGCCCAGTGTGGGTCTTGAACTCACAACCTTTGAATTTAGAGTCCAACACCGTAACCACTAGGCCATGACTGCCCCCAACCATTAAACAAGGCTGTGGTGAATTCATCAATCAAATGCATATGATAGGAGTTTGTCATGCTGCAAAGAAACAGTGAAATATCTTTACAATATACATCATAAAGATATTACACTACGTCTAGACACGCAAAGGAAAATGTTTCATACAAAGGAAAATGTGTCATATCGACAGGATTACATAACCTCTTGTTTTTCATAGACTATGTGCACTGTTTTTTTTACTTCAACATAGTTACAATTTTCTGACAAGCGAATCACCTTTCAGAGGCTAGCCACCATTCATGTTCAACATTTATTGTATGACTTGCATCAATAGCACTACTCAAAATGGCATTTTTATTTGTGGCATGACAAATACACTAATTCAAGTCATCCTGGGAACACTATGGTCTAGCACACTGTTAGCTAGATAAGATTTTTATCATGCAATATTGATATCTTTGAATGGCTGGTAGAATTTGAATAAAATTACACATAAACACACAGTTGTTTTACAGCACCCACCCACCCAAAAATATCAAGACTAAGAATGTCAACAGATAAAAAAACAATAACTGTACATTTGGATATATCATTACTGTTCAATTACAGTCAACTTATCATTAAACTATTTTAAAATAAATTTGCAATTGTAATTGTATCACATTATATAATTACAATTGCAACCGCCCAGGGCTAGGACTGAACATCAGTCATGGACTGTTGTGTTTTGCTGCAGCTCAGTGTCTCCCAGACAGTGTTTGTCACTGTCACATGGCAGTCTGGATGTGGTAAACAAGTCCCACAAATGGGTCTTCATGGTGTATCATGCCACAGGCAGTACATTACAAGTCATATTCAGATCAATCGCACCTTTAATATTCAGATGGGGCAACTATACTTGTGTAGTGGCTCTAGAATAATATCCCACCAGGTCAACACCCCCAGATATCAACCCTACATGGCATGTGGATCCATGGATTATTCTGTGTAACAACGGGTGTGTAACCACTGGTTACATACAGGGTGGGAATTTTCACCTTAGCAAGACAGGCCAGCACTGCGTTTGATATCTGTCTAGGATACACAGAAAACACAGGTTTATATGCTATTCACTACTGGAAACAACTTTTATTGCTGCATAGGAAAAGGGATTTGCTTCTGGTCGTGCACTAAAAGCACTATGGGAAATGATGGATGAAGATCAATGCTGTTTGGTAATTTTATTAACAATGTTAAATGCAAATGCATTTAGCAAATCTGGGCACTGTTGGCGGGTTGCCGATAGCAAGTGGCACCGCTCATCAGGGAGATGGATGTACATAAAACTGTGCTTTAAACCATCTAGTTCAGGACTGATTTCGAATATTTAGCATACAGAAGCATCCCAAACACAAAAACACAATTTACTTTTTACTGCATTGGTTTCCAAATAAAAACCAGTGCAATTTAGGATTGTACTCCTTGGGTCAATCATATTGTAGACATGTTTTGGACAGCATTACGTTCAAAATATATATTTTCAGATTCTTGTATTTCCAGGATGAGCAAAATTGTCCATGTGAAGACACTGTTCACAGGACAGGAAATGGACAAGTACACCGGAATAAAGATCAAAATAATCTTCATGCTCATGCAACAGATTTTTTTCCTAAGCTAGGGGCTGTGTTGATATGAACAGTTCTAGTCCAATGGATGACATTCAATCTGCCAGAGACCCAGTCAGACCTTGACATAATAACCTATACGGATTAGTTTCATGAAAATTCAGGACAGAGTTTTGGCGTTGTTATGAAACCAAAGAAAACATGTTTGTGCTGCAGGGACATGTCAACATGTTTTAATTAAGAAGAGTTGTGTGATGACAAACTGGCCATATTGGCTGGTGTTTGACTGATAAGGCATAATACAGGATCTATGGCAATTATAAAACACAGGCAACTGGTTATTTGACTACATCAATACTGTGAACACAATAACTGTACACACTGCAATATAATGAGTGAGAGACAGTCAGCAGGATGACAAGGGTTAAGTTTTATGGGTTGGTTGAGGGATGGGCCCAGTCAGACCAGTAAGCACCTGTACAGACCAGTTAGACCTGGCTCACTCTCTAGTCCATCAAACCCACAAATTGTCAGTTTTGTATTGCAGCCTACATAAAATATTCAGCATCCGGCCATGAAAAACAATTTAACACATACTGAAGGAGCCATGAATACATATGCCATGAGTACGTACGTACGTACGTACGTACGTACGTACATACATACATACATAATTGTTATGACCTGGGACAATGTATCCAGCTAGCACAAGTGCTCACCCATGTTTGCTAGATACTGAAAAAGCAGCTCTTATTTCAAAGAATTTCCAATATAAGGAATGTGTTTGGTCTACCGGTACTCATTACACATAGGCCAGCTATAGGGACTAGCAACTGTTCCACAGAGACAAGCCCCATTGGGACACTACAATGATATATGCAGCTACAGCCAAACTTCTTATTATATTATCATTAAATTAACTTTCAGTGATGAAATTTTTTTTAGTACATACCTTAATTAAATCTACAAAAACACTTTTCATAAGAGTGAGCAGACTAATTTTCCAAAATGTTAAAACAAGAAAATAATAAATTGTATTTAGTTAAGTTTTTCTATAAGCGGTCTTCTGTTGCCAGGGGTCATACAACATAAGACACAGCAACAGTCATAAAAAATGTGGTGGTCATTGTTGCCTAGTTATTTATCATATACCAGACTCACAGTAGCAAGAGACAAGCTACTTTATTTTTCAAGTCCAGCAGGGGGCGTCGTGCTCACACGAATACCTACCCTGGAGTGGCGGTGCTGGCGATGTCAACTCGGGCTTGTAGTGGAAGTTTTCATTGCAGAAATTTCCTTCGCAGCAGCAGAAGAACATCTTTGGACTAACATCCCCCTCTACACACGTCTGTTGATTGTAGCACGCCTTGTCGTCCAACCAACACCCACGTTTCTCTACTTCCACCTTCCCGGACACGTTCCGCCAGAGGGCATAGCAGTGCGCATGCTTGCCGTCTGCCGGTACATCACACGTCTCCTCTGTCATGTTGCAGTTCTTTCCTTCAGACTGACATTTGATTGGGTCATAGTACACACACTTGGTAGTCATGGCATCACTGCCATGGGAAGGAGACACACCACCCATTGATTCTCCTGAAATACAAATGTACAACTCAAAACATCACTGATCAGTGAAGTACCATGAAGGCCATTCAGCTGACCATACACTCGCTTCTCACACAATGAATACAACACAAGTCTGCTTGTGAACTACAGTCAACAACAATTCTACAAGACAAATGCCTTACTTGATGAATCCTCAAAAATTGGTTTATAAAAAATTCCCAAGGGCCTCAAGACGTGGCGTGAACTTCACAAGGACCTGGCCTCAACTGACAACTTCCCATGGACGTGGTCTCAACTGACAACTTCCCAAGGACCTGGCCTCAACTAACAACTTCCCAAATACCTAGCCTCAACTGACAACTGCCGAAGAACCTGGCCTCAGCTTCCCAAGGATCTGGTGTCAACTTCTCACAGGAACCATGAATGCATGACCTCCTCTTTCCTAGTTAAAAACAACTCATGTAACCAGACATGGGTCTGCTTGTAACAAAACATCTCAACTAAAGTCTTTCACTGGCAATCAGAATTATGAAAGTAAAATATATGGGACACTTGACAAATCAAAAGAACCAAATCAAAATCAACCATTAACCCATTTATGACACTATATCTTACTGTCACACAACCTCTGTAATACTCACCTTCAGGAGATGGTTTCACCTTTGCTGTTAATCGTGGCTGCCCCACTTGGGTAAGATACTCAGCACGGGAGCTTTGTACCATCACTGAAAATAACAAATGCATGGTTAGTTTCTACAAGATGACTGTAGTGCATTAAGAATGTAGTACTAAGAAGAGCAGGGTTTGTTATTTGTGTGTGATGCATGGTCTGGTTTTATGGGTGCCACAGTTTCATATAACTGTCCTATGACAAGGTGAAGTACACTATGGTCCAGATGAATTACAACTCCATGCCACTGTCATCTGGTTATAATACAAACTATGGGCATAGCTGGGCTGAGAAGTTGGTAATTCCATGTCATGTCATGTTTTTTATAAACAGCATCAGTTGCTGAGATTCTAACACCCCTGTTAACAACCTCGCCTGACAGCAGAACTACATGGCAGGGCAGAACATACATGACCAGTGAGAAGGACTGTGTGGGAGAATTTGGGAAAGTGGGTGGTCTCTGGTGCATTGGGCCTCCAACCAACAGCCTGTTTACACAATTAATCAGAGAAAAGATCACTACTAATGAATGTGGACTTGGACTTTCCACTTTGTTTCAGGTTAGTAAGTCTGTTGAAAGTAGGATAACACAAGTAAATAAATCTAGACCAACCAAGAACTACAAGAACTGGGTCGACATGAAGCTATGACTGACGTGTGACGATTTTAGTCACCACATAGTGTGTGTACAATCTTAAAAACACTTGCAAAAGTTGAAGAAAAGGTGTTCACTTTGATGAAGAATCCTGCCGACTGGTTGACAACCCAAGTGATCACTCAGACAGCATGCAGCTGATATAGTATCCAATGTGGTTTATTAAATCAACTAACTCTGTTAGAAAAAAAACTAACTAAGTAGCAATGCAGTCTAACATAAAGCCTGGGCACATTGATGTAGTTTCATGCCAATTAAACTCAACATCAGTGATCAGATCAGGGCCTGAAAAAGTGCATTTGATTGCTGGGTTTTTAGGAGTCAGGTTACCCTGTTTAGCAGCTGTGAACAGGACCAGGAATGAACCTTTCAACAGCACAGTGGAGGCTGGCATTGTGTGAAGTGAAAGCTGCAGTAAGTGACCAGCTCTGAAGTAATTATTAGCCTTAGGCCAGTTTTTCTATTTTTAGGTTTACAGATTTTTATAGTCATGTCTAACATCCGAGGATGGGAGAAATAAAAGCAAAACAACGTTTTACTGTTATGTCAAACACCAGAGGGTGAAAAAGAGAGAAGAGAGATGAAGGGGAAAAAAGGGTTAATCAAGGCCAGTTGTTTTATTTTTAGTTTTTGTATGGATTATTACAGTAGTGTTTAAGGTAGCTGGGGCGGCTATTATATGATCGTCTTGAATTGATTAGTTTCAGGAGAAGTTTTTTAAGATAAATTAACCATTGCTTCACAGATTGTACATTAAATACTATATAATATGCCAGATTAAAAAAATCTGGAGTTTTTCATTTATTTGGTTATGTTACAAGATTTGTTACACATTTTTGTAACTGTATAAAACTGCCACAAAATGCAAAATTATATCGTTTTGGGAAAATCCGCAAAGAAATAAATGACAATGTCACTGATAACTTGATAAATTTTGGTTAACATAAACGAATTACGTCTGCTACACCACTGCAAATGAATTAACCAAATGTTGAATGACAGCCTAAAGTGGCAGTGTATTTTTGACACAAACATTTCACCAATCGTAATTCAATATCATATTATGTTGCCTACATATAAGAAGTGTTCATATTGCAATGTCGTAAGTGTTGTAGTTTTTCTAAAATAATAAATTAAGCATCATTTCCTGGTTATTAATGAAAACGCAATGTTAACAAATGCTTGTTTTTGTGTCGAAATTTATGGTTTTTCACGTTTTATGTATTATTGACAAAACATAATGACCATTTGTAATATTGACATGTCCCCTTAATTTTCCGCTACAATGGCCCTTGAATCTGTATTTGTAACGTGTTGTCATCTATGGTATCAGGTTACTACAGCCATCTGACAAACATGTGGCAGGGAGTGTTTATGGTAATTTTGAATGGACCATTATCTGACGTAGTAATGCAGTACAATGCTACCGTGAAAGGCATTCCCCAGAGTTGTGAATATATTTTTGGTGTCGCAAATGCTTCTCTGGCTCTGCTATTTGATTTTTTTTAACATTTTGTTTTTCCGACATTAGATTTGTTTTAAAATAGATTATTTGTAAAAAAAATTGTCACCTGAGAATGTCGATGGGACATTTAAAATAATAAACCTCTTTTATTAATTTTTGTGATCGGCAGATCTGTAAACTGAAAAAAATTTAAACAGTCACCTTTCTGAAGTGACAACACACTAGCCAGCCACAAGCTTTCACAGCCAGTAAACTCACTGAGCTATCTCATGGATTGGGTATTGTTTGACAATAAACACAACTGTACCTAAGTATCACATGATACAATGTTCTTCCCCTATTGTTCTCGTTACGTTATTATATAGGACTCGCCTTGATTTGATTTGTATGTATTGTAAAGAGTTACAAAAAAATTGAGTTGAACTATGAATGCTTGGACAAGCATTAAGTAATTTAATAGTTTGTCTGACGAATTCACAAAAAGTACATACAAAAGTTGCACAAACGCATGTTGCAGTGGATACTAGGCAAGCTTGGTCTTTTGCAAAATTTCGGATTGAGGATGCACCTTTAATGTCTTAAAACTTGAAGTCAACGGACCAAAATTAACAACACCTGCCAACTAATGCTGACTCAATGGCTGGGTCGAAAATTTGATATGATATGCTTATTACAAGGTTTTATTCATGCATGACCATCTAAATCCTTAGCCTGAAGAAGGGAAAGAGTGAAATCATGGCTAAATTTGAATTAAAAAAATTTACTCGCCTCAATGTATGTGTTTGTCCAAACTACTACTACCGGTACTAATTTGTTTCATTGTGTTCAATAAACTTTAGGTAGAATAAATATGCATGGCGTGAGGTGATGCTTGTTTAGCGCTTGTATGGTAGGGTTATCATAGGGTTAATAGATATATTTAGGCACTGAAGGGCATCACACATCATTTAATTACCCATTAGAGGGCACCTGGTATAAACATAATTTAATTACCCACTAGAGGGCACCTTGTATAAAAGGAGGGTCACTGGATGGAAGAGAGCTTCTTCCAGATGGGTTTTAAGTTGATGGTTGTGAGGAAGGCTCTTGGGCAGGATACATGCTAGGGTAGCACGTGTGCAGATAGCACTCTCTTTTTGAAAGTTATTATACACTTTAAGAATCTCTAAATTTTACTTAGCTGCAACTATTTTATAACAGCTATTTTATCATCTGTTAAGATCGTATTTGTTATAATAAAAAGAGATGTGTAAATTGGGATTGCTGCGTGGTCTTGATCACTATTAAACAGCGAATTTAGCCATAATCTGTTCTATTAAATATAATCCCCCATAATACCCCTTGGGTGTGACATGGGAGCAGTACAACACTTGCATGAATGGCATTTTGTCACTAGGCAACGTCAATGGCATGGAAGAATAATATGTTTTTGTTGCTCTCTAGAGACACATCGTAAAAGTTGTTTTATCACAGAGCTAAAAGGAAAACCACAAACCGTAGCGGTATGCAAAAACATTGAATTGGTCACCCGTCTATGAAACGGTAAAAATCACAATATCCAGTGGCATGGGATATATGCGTTCCTGGATGGATGCTTCTAGATTGGTTGAAAGACGAAACAAAAGAATTACTGATTGCACCTATTGTCATGTTTAATCAACTGTCGCACTGCATGTGTTAACTGATATGTGTTCCTCTGCTGATCCCCAGATTATTGTTTTCCATTCCCATTCCATCCATAATTGTAGATGTTTTATTAGTTCATTTTAACTTGTAACTTGTAAAAAAAAAATTTTAATTACAATAAGCATAGACACTATCTGACTTTAAATAAGCTTGAAATCATCATAAATAACATATGAAGATGCATACTCTCGAGTGCCAACCAAATAACTGTATATGCCAAATAACAGGTGGCAATCGGTCAAATTTAATAATAGTAATAACAGCATAGGGGAGCAAATTGTTCAAAACAAATAATAGTATAGTATAAAAGATAGGTTTCAGAAAAGGAAGAGGGTGCACAAAAGCCATTCTTTGCTCTACGACAACTAAGTGAGAAGGCAATCGAGTACAACTGAGAACTGAACCTTGTCTTCGTAGACCAAGAGAAGACCTTCAACAGGATTAACAGAGACAAACTTTGGAGAGTACTGGAAACATACAACGTGAAAGGACAACTCCTGGACAACATCAGAGTCATCTACACCAACAGCATGATCTCAGTCCGCACGCCAAACAGACTCACAGACATCTGGAGTGAGACAAGGGTGAGTCCTATCACTACTGCTGTTCACTGTATATATGGACAAAATAACAAGGGAGGCAAACCCAGAACCGGAAGCCTTAAATTAAATGTTGTTTGCCAATGACCAAAGCCTTGCAAACAAAAATGAAAAGAAGATGCAAAAGCACACAAATAGCCTGAACATTACCTGTGAAGAATACAACATGAACATCAACATCAGCCAGACCGAGGCAATGAAGGTGAGCAGAACACCCGGCAAACTCAACATCAACATCAGCCAGACTGAGGCAATGAAGGTGACCAGAACACCCAGCAAACTCAACATCAGCATCAGCCAGACGGAGGCAATGAAGGTGAGCAGAACACCCGGCAAACTCAACATCAGCCAGACCGAGGCAATGAAGGTGAGCAGAACACCCGGCAAACTCAACATCAACATCAGCCAGACCGAGGCAATGAAGGTGAGCAGAACACCCGGCAAACTCAACATCAACATCAGCCAGACCGAGGCAATGAAGGTGAGCAGAACACCCTGCAAACTCAACATCAACATCAGCCAGACCGAGGCAATGAAGGTGACCAGAAAACCCGGCAAACTCAACATCAACATCAGCCAGACCGAGGCAATGAAGGTGAGCAGAACACCCGGCAAACTCAACATCAGCCAGACCGAGGCAATGAAGGTGAGCAGAACACCCAGCAAACTCAACATCAACATCAGCCAGACCGAGGCAATGAAGGTGAGCAGAACACCCAGCAAACTCAACATCAACATCAGCCAGACCGAGGCAATGAAGGTGAGCAGAACACCCGGCAAACTCAACATCAATATCAGCCAGACCGAGGCAATGAAGGTGAGCAGAACACCCGGCAAACTCAACATCAATATCAGCCAGACCGAGGCAATGAAGGTGAGCAGAACACCCAGCAAACTCAACATCAACATCAGCCAGACCGAGGCAATGAAGGTGAGCAGAACACCCGGCAAACTCAACATCAATATCAGCCAGACTGAGGCAATGAAGGTGACCAGAACACCCAGCAAACTCAACATCAGCCAGACCGAGGCAATGAAGGTGAGCAGAACACCCAGCACACTCAACATCAACATCAGCCAGACTGAGGCAATGAAGGTGACCAGAACACCCAGCAAACTCAACATCAGCATCAGCCAGATGGAGGCAATGAAGGTGAGCAGAACACCCGGCAAACTCAACATCAGCCAGACCGAGGCAATGAAGGTGAGCAGAACACCCGGCAAACTCAACATCAACATCAGCCAGACCGAGGCAATGAAGGTGACCAGAACACCCAGCAAACTCAACATCAACATCAACCAGACCGAGGCAATGAAGGTGAGCAGAACACCCAGCAAACTCAACATCAACATCAGCCAGACCGAGGCAATGAAGGTGAGCAGAACACCCGGCAAACTCAACATCAACATCAGCCAGACGGAGGCAATGAAGGTGAGCAGAACACCCGGCAAACTCAACATCAGCCAGACCGAGGCAATGAAGGTGAGCAGAACACCCGGCAAACTCAACATCAACATCAGCCAGACCGAGGCAATGAAGGTGAGCAGAACACCCGGCAAACTCAACATCAACATCAGCCAGACCGAGGCAATGAAGGTGAGCAGAACACCCGGCAAACTCAACATCAACATCAGCCAGACCGAGGCAATGAAGGTGACCAGAAAACCCGGCAAACTCAACATCAACATCAGCCAGACCGAGGCAATGAAGGTGAGCAGAACACCCAGCAAACTCAACATCAACATCAGCCAGACCGAGGCAATGAAGGTGAGCAGAACACCCGGCAAACTCAACATCAACATCAGCCAGACCGAGGCAATGAAGGTGAGCAGAACACCCGGCAAACTCAACATCAATATCAGCCAGACTGAGGCAATGAAGGTGAGCAGAACACCCGGCAAACTCAACATCAACATCAGCCAGACTGAGGCAATGAAGGTGAGCAGAACACCCGGCAAACTCAACATCAACATCAGCCAGAACGAGGCAATGAAGGTGAGCAGAACACCCGGCAAACTCAACATCAACATCAGCCAGACCGAGGCAATGAAGGTGACCAGAACACCCAGCAAACTCAACATCAACATCAGCCAGACCGAGGCAATGAAGGTGAGCAGAACACCCAGCAAACTCAACATCAACATCAGCCAGACCGAGGCAATGAAGGTGAGCAGAACACCCGGCAAACTCAACATCAACATCAGCCAGACCGAGGCAATGAAGGTGAGCAGAACACCCAGCAAACTCAACATCAACATCAGCCAGACCGAGGCAATGAAGGTGAGCAGAACACCCGGCAAACTCAACATCAATATCAGCCAGACCGAGGCAATGAAGGTGAGCAGAACACCCAGCAAACTCAACATCAGCCAGACCGAGGCAATGAAGGTGAGCAGAACACCCGGCAAACTCAACATCAATATCAGCCAGACTGAGGCAATGAAGGTGAGCAGAACACCCAGCAAACTCAACATCAACATCAGCCAGACCGAGGCAATGAAGGTGAGCAGAACACCCGGCAAACTTAACATCAACATCAGCCAGACCGAGGCAATGAAGGTGAGCAGAACACCCAGCAACATCAACATCCACAGCACTCAACTCCAGCAAGTGACCGAGTTCAAGTACCTCGGTAGCATATTTACAGAAGATGGACTATTTAACAGAGAAGTCTAAACAAGAGTCCAGAAAGCAAACAATGTCAGCTACCAGCTCACACTGCTCCTGAAACACCCCAACATCCAAATCGAAACCAAAGCTAAGCTCATCAACTCCTTCTTCATCCCTACCCCATGAATCTACGAAATGTCAAATTTGAGATGTTTTCTTGTAATGTTTGTGTGAATTCTGACAAACCATATTCGACCTAATAAGTGTACAGAACACTTTGTCAAATAATTGGACCATCGAAAAATGTCAAGGAATCTGTTTTTATAGATATACACCAAACAATTTTTCTCTAGACAATAAGGTAACTGTTTAATACTACTGGTGTCATTTGGTGAAAAGTGGTGCCAACTGTTTAACAACAGATGGTGACACTTTTTAGTTGTTTCACATTAGTCAAATTACAATAATTATGCATCCTGCTGATTAAAACGCTGGGCTTATGCTAATTAGGCATGTAAGCTTAATAGGTTGAATACTTACTAACAAGGTCTACTTGATAACAGGCAAAATGCAATAGCTAATAACAGTGCAATATGTGTGATCAAGTTACTGCTGAGTGATCTTACACACAATAAAGAGTGTGCCAGGTGTTGAACCTAACTTCACACAAGTGTGAAGCTGCATATATACAGTGTGATTGTCTCATCACAAGCGCGAGTCTATTAACACCACACACTACTTCATCAAGATATTACCAAGAGCTACAAAGAAATATAAACTAATTATACAAAGAAGTAACTACACCCATTTAATATAAAATAATGTTAAGTTGACATTACTACACACATGTAAATTATATATATATATATATATATATATATATATATATATATATATATATATATATATATATATACATACATATATATATATATATATATATACATACATACATATATATATATGTGTGTATGTATATATATATATATATCAAATTGAAGTACTTATGAAATAAATCACTTTCCCAGCACAATAATGCTGAGAGCTCTTTGTTCTAGAAGAGTTATTCTAAATGGGAGTGTGACAAATTGACAGTGGTGATATGAGTATGCATAGATTTTTTCTAAGCCGTTAGTCAAATATGATCCCATGGTGTTCTAAGTTTCAAAATCTGTACTTCTTGTTCGTCCCAGGATCCTCTAGCAAGTGGATGAGATTATTATTTGAATACAAATTTAAGTAAACCATGTATGTTATTTACTAATTTTACAGTCTTGTGAAATTTCTATGCTAAAATGTATATCCGTCCCTATAGAACAGATATTTACTTTTATGGTGCCTATATCCTCAAAGCGCAACAAAACAGAACCATTAAGCATAATCGTGAACACGGACATGCAAAAGTTTTTTATCAGAATGAGGGACAACCGAAAATTAATGGCAGAAATACAATTTGAAATAAATACGACTTTTCGGAAGGTAGCTATAGTTTCAAATGTTTTCAAAGTGATGGGGAGTTCATTCCAGGCCCTAGGCTTATTATAACTTACCATACAATATAACTATAATAAAACCTGTACTTGCAAATTTTTCATCTAAACCATGTATCAGCTCTTGACACAGCCAGCTTGAGCCAGGCCCATCACATCCATGGTCTCAAGAATAGCTCTACATGAAACATAATATTACTAAATCCATGTTTTATACAGTTTTAATTTGCTAACCATTTGCTTGCCAGAATACTATATGAACTTGTAACTAGTTAACTAATAGGGCTACTATGAACTTGACCCACCTCCAAACAGCCAACTACTGAGCCAAGATTACATAACCATCACTGACACCAAGGGAAAACAAAAACTTGTCATGGCACAATGACATTATCTCGGCCATGTGACAAGTTAGTACTGCCAGAAATACACTGGGCTATCAGAAAATCGGGCTCCATTTCTACTTTTTACGAAGTGCATACACACAACACACAATTTTTTCAACTGTGAGATAATTTGGTAACATGCAGGGGTAAAAATTAAAACAGCAAGTGTAAAACAGGAACCTACATCCAGCAGTTGTAGCAGTATTATAAACAAACAAAGAATCAACTGCTCCAAAATCTGCTTTTACTAGTACCTAAAACAAACAATTATAATTATGTTACCATGTACATAAAATAACAATAATAGTGGTGTTATCTAAATCAATCATAACGCATGTATCTGGACTAGAAGTAGTAAAGACTTCTAACTGACCACTGACTTCTGGGCATTTAGACTACCAGGTACCCAATGTAGCAGCTGATCTGACAGTAGTGTAAATCTCAAGTGACAAGGACCATCTCAGATGAGACTTCAGTTTACCACATGCACTGACTATAAAACTTAGCCTGCTCTTCTGGTTGTTTATCAACTCATTGAAGGACATGTCTAGAAAAAATTATTCTGAGTAAATCTATGAAGGACAAAAATAACACTATTAGTGACATTTATTATCTGAAAGAGACATTTCATCGATAAAATGCTTTGAAACAAGTTTCATGTGGTTAATGCAGCAGTGGTGCGCACATTCTCTTCCTGAGTTGAATCCCCTGCCAATAGTTACACATTCAGTTTCAAATGTCTTTTCTTTAAGTTTCATATTTAATACACATAAAATAGTAGTTTAAAGTATGAAAAAGCCATATATTAATAATCATATCATTTGTCACAATACATGTAGTTGCTATCAAATGTTGGCATTTTTACAAATGTGGAAAAACTAGTAGCATTGAACCTTTAACTAGAACTGGTATGGCTGCTTTCTTTCAAATTTACACTTGGTAAAAGGGAGGCATCCAAGGCCAAGTACTATCAATTTGTCAAATAGCAACACATCTGGTATGCAATGATATGAATAAATAATAATTACCAGATCTGATTAGATTTTGGTACCATGATAAATTCTAGGAAAATCCCAACAACTTCTAAATATAATACCAACTGTAGTTTTTTAATATAATTATTTTTGGATGTATAAGTTTGTCAACAATGCTATTCAAAACTGTTACATAGTTGTAATGCTGTTACATAGTTGTAATGCTGCTTCAGGGCAGGTTTTTCTTTTTCCTGCTACCAATTTACCAGGTAACTTAGAAACGTGTACATTTCCCAAACACATCTCTGCTGTCTAATTGCCAACAATGATAGAGATGATCCAAACTGGTTTTATTAGGTCAAATAAGCCAGATGTCATGTTTTTTATTTCGGGGAGATTCATCTGAACATCCAGGGGGGACTCATCCAAACCTGGACAATATAACACCAGTACTACAGTTCTGTTCTACTGCACAGGTAAAGGTATGTTCTTATATAGCGCAGTATCCAGTCCTTGGGACTGTTCAAAGCACTTTACACTTCACCTGGCAAACCCGTGGTGTAGTCAATAGGTACTCTGGTAGCTATGCCAAATTGCCAATTTACAGGAATGCACTTGGTGCCGTTCCATGACGACGTGGACACAGACCCAAATTTTAAATTATATTTTTGGTGATCAATAAGTAAAATCTGAGAAAAACAAGACTACCAAGATCGCCTGAGAAAAACAAGACTACCAGGATCGTCTGAGAACAACAAGACTACCAGGATCGCCTGAGAAAAACAAGACTACCAGGATCGCCTGAGAACAACAAGACTACCAGGATCGCCTGAGAACAACAAGACTACCAGGGCAGGATTGCCTGAGAACAATAAGACTACCAGGATCACATTGATAATGACAAATTTAATAATTGTTCCACTTCGTCTTTCAACCACTCTGAACACATAAATTCACGACGTACATCTCCGGTACCACTTAACATCGATTCACTGTTTCATATGTGGATGACAAATTCATATTTTTGCGCACCGAGTTTGTGTTGTGCATTTGGCATTATGATGCAATGGAAGCATGCCATTTCACCCCGGTTTATATTAGTGTTGCCTACCACACGGGATTTATGACTATACATGATGTATTTGTGAATCTCAGTTGCAATTTTCAAACTATCTAAGTGGCCACTGCCACGGCACTCGCCGTGCCTAGGCTACGCCTACGGTGATCGATGAAATGTTGCAATTCAAAATCGTTTCATACGGGTGAGATTTAACGGTCGCCCGATTGCCAATGGCACCCAAAAATGGCTTCGGGCGACTTCAATTTTTGACTAGTAGTGGCTCGCATGGCGACTCAAAATATTTACGGAGCTGCAATAGTTTAGACGCAGCAAAAAAAATGGAATGTTAATAAACATCTCAGAAGTGTTGTCCTGGCTTTATCGCATTTACGGTAACCATAAATCGTGTGTTTGTGACACGTTTGACATTGCAAGAAATGTTGCTAAACCGTAGCCTAAGCGATATCGATAGGGAGCATTCGTTGTATTTTTAATCAACCACATCAACACTCAACACGTAACTGAAATGTCATTCTACACTGAAATAATGACCGGTCATGTTAACAGTCGTGGCGCCACTGGTGCAGCGTATCGCTATATATATATATATATATATATAAATATATAATTATATATATATATATATATATCTACGTGGTGCGCGTGAAACCTTTTAAGTAATATTTTGAAGTAAAATCAGGTCCTGTGAAAAATCAGCAGTCTGTAAACTGTTCAGTTCACAGCACAGGTCCTGACGTCCTGTGACGTTTGGTGACAGGACCTGGTGTCCTGGGACACGTAGACTTTTAGTGTACCATGTTATGAAAACAAAACAATCTGTCACATGTGTACAATTGTATACTGTATTTTATTCAGTATTATGTATTACATTGTACTGATCCTGCCTTGAAAATAAATGTTTCAAAACTTTTTGTTTTTGATGTTTTTATTTGTTGTTGATTTCGTTCATACATTCTATCTTCAAAGTATTTACTTTCTATCATCAAAGTATTGATTAGAAAGTGGGCTACCTAAGAAGCTGTTGGGCTACTTCACTTAGCAAGGTTGGTAGCCCGACTGGCTACCTTCCATGACTTGCTAAATCTCATCCCTGGTTTCACCAATTGCAATGTATGGGGTTTACTAAAGTAAACATTTATTTAATTGTACAAAAGCACCTACAAGTATCAATTAAAATTTCATGGCGATAACGACAGAATCCAAATGGGAAATCGTGGTGCCACCACACAGTAAAAAAAAAAAACTAACAAATCGCTCGCCTAAATTATTGCTTGCCTGTTGTTTTCAAATGTGAAGCCCTGCGCCCCTAACACTTAGCATGTGTGTGCGTGTGTTTTTTAGACATGTGCTTCGCATGTCATGTGAAGCAGCCAAGCCCCTGCACAGCTGCCCTTAGACCAATATTTCACATCCGCTGAAGTAGCTGGCTGGCGAGGGCGTTCACGAACAACATTCCCAACTGCCCTCGACAAAGATCTGCAGGAAGTCAGCAAGCATATTTGAAACCAGCAAGATCTAGACTGGCTGAGATCGCATAATCGAAATCAATATGGAAGAACTGGTATACCGAAGAACTTAGCCAGAACATCTTGAAAGTGTCTAGTAACTGAAGTATTTCGAGCACTCCACCTGGAGGGTAGTGACCGCACTAATGGAGAGTCCCTTGTTGGACAGTCTTGATGCTAGTAGCGCCCTAGCGGCTAGTGAATAAAAAAAATTCTAGCAAAACAGCGTCCCTAATGTTTAGTAACCAAGACATTTTAAAAAGGTCTGTTATTGTTCAAGTGCCTACTTCAGGGCCAGAAATAAATGACGCATTAGCATGAATTGCCGACACAGCCAAATAGTGAGAAGCCAAACCAGCTAACGAATTGCAGAGTTCGGTAAAAGTTGTTCTCAGTGTCCACAGTGACAAAAAAGACACATGACCGCTCTGATGATAATTTTAGCGAACAAATTACCTGACCAGGGCCACATCGATAGGACATTTTCAAGTTTAATCGGTCTATATGCGATGTCCAAGCCCAATGTGCATCACTGTTAAAGGCAACCAGAAGTCCAGAACCTCATATAATTCACACAGATCTATGTCATGTGAAACCATTTGGATAGAGTTTGTGTTGTTTTCATGTTGCAAGATTAAGGAGCTTTTGTGAAATGTTTCACATATACTGTAGAATCCCTCTAAAGAGCGACTAAGATAAAGTAACCTGATTAAAGGGGTGGCCTGATTACAGAGGTTAGTCAATTCATCTACAGATGCGCAGATCTGGCAAAAAAGCTGTGACAGAATGGCCTTTTTCGAGGGGTGGCTCAGGGCTTCATATTTGAGGCAAGCGATCGATCTCGCTCCCTATCGCTCGCGCAAATCATTAATCTAGGGAGCAATTTATCGCTCGTGTCAATTGTTAAAATCGCTCGCTGCCTGCAAGTGTTCGCCTTGACAAGTACTTTCTTGAGTATTAGATTCATTAGGAAAGTCTCTCCTCTTGATAACGCAGTGTTCGGGCTCCAATATTCGGAGTTCACATAATATCCATCACCGGCGATCGTAGCCCGCTGCACCAAGATTGCAACCAGCAAGATCTAGACTGGCTGAGATCGCATAATTGAAATCAATGGAAGAACTGGTATACTGCAGAGTCGAAGCTATGCTGGCCGAGCGGTTTATAAAAATAATCAAATGAGTAGACTAACGTCGATTTGCATTATGTGTAAATGTCACATAATGTTGTATGTCGAACTGAATAAAATACATGTATACATGTACAGTTATGGAATAGTTAAGGGATCAACAATATTTTGCTACGATCCGACTGACCGACTACGCTGTAATGGGAATCGAAAATAATAACCTGGATCTGAACTATCCGAAAATTTATATGAGTTGACACGGAGTGTAAAAGTTCATCAGACATTGAAAACGATAATTTTAGTCATTGTTCCACTTCGTCTTTCAACCGCTCTGAACACATAAATTCACAATGCACATCTCTGGTACCATTTAACATTGATTCACTGCACATGAGTGCGGATGACAAATTCATATTTTTTGCGCACTGAGTTTGAGTTGTGCGTTTGGCATTGTGATGCAATGGCAGCATGCCATTTCACCCTAGTTTATATTGGTGTTGCCTACTAAGCTGCATTTATGAGTTATGACTATACATGTAATTCTTATAAGTGGCGTATTTGTGAATTTCAATTGCAATTTTCAAACCGCCTTAACAAAGTCGCACACGAAACCAGTACCGTGTCGTGGCCAAGGCCCGGGAACAATACACCGTCACTGCCACTGGCTTTGCCTAGGCTACGGCCTACAGTAATCGGTGATGTTGCAATTCAAAACCAGTTCACCAATTGCAATCAGAATGTATGGGCTTAACTAAAGTAAACATTTATTTCTTTGTACAAAAGTCAGCGCCAACAAGCACCAATTAAAATTTCATGGCGACAATGACAGAATCCGAATGGGGAATAGTGGCACCACCACATGGCAAACAAAACAACTAACAAATCGCTCATCTAAATTAATTTGGCATATTTAGGCGAGCGATTTATCACTCGCCTGTTGTTTTAAAATATGAAGCCCTGGGTGGCTGCTTGGAAGTGTCCTACTTGTACTGTAATTGATATGCAACCTTTTACAACCTGGATGGGCCATTGGCCCACTTTTCCAAGATCCTAGATTGAACCCTGTGTATGGATTAGCAATGGTGGAATATTTGTTTTTAATCTGATAGTCAAGTATTCCACATTCTTGTCATGCACTGGTTGACTGATATCTGCTTCAACACAATGCTATTTGCAGCTGTGGAACTACTAGAAAATAAACTGTATACATTTACTAGAAGATTTATAGTAGTCAGCTAACTGGGATGGGTGGTTGGTTAACTTTTTTGTTGATATTTTGCTAGTGCTTGCCATTAGGCAAAAAAAAATTCAGTGACAATGTGACGCATTTTAATGGTGAATATAAGTTAAATGAAATTTAGTAGTATGTTCGGTTTCTTTGTTCTGCTTATGTAATTGATGTTTTGAGAGTTGATGGTTAGCCTTTTTGGCAAAGCTTCCTGTTTTTGTCAGCTGTTTATTATGATGTGCTCCATTAAGTGTCAGTTGAGATGTATGAGTAATTCAAGTGTTTATATATAAATGGATGGTTTCTTTGGCGCCTTATTTGTTCTGATATGTTTACAACCGAAATGTTTCAACTGGCTCCTGTTTCTCTACTGAGGGTTTGTTTGAAAAGGTCACATCCCTTGTAAAATGATAAACAGGCCTGCTGGTCCAGAGCCCTTTTTAAGGCCCCTGGGCCAGTTTGGGCCACCAGTTTTAACTGTTGTTTAATTCGCTTAAGCTATGCCAAAATAGTGTTTTTAGCTGAGATTACTTTAATTTATTAACATAATATAACATTTTAGTTCAATAACATAATTTGCTGACTGGTGACAAGTTCGCATCATCTCGCTGCACATCACTGCTACTCGCTATCGGAAGAAATATGAGTCAGTTAAACAACTGAAACCAAACTAAAACAAGTTAACTTACAGCAAAGTTTTTAATCAGTGCTTGAAAGAAACAATGATCACTCGAATAAATAAACCACTTTGCTGATAACAAATTTAATAAACATTTCAATGTGAAATTCATTTGCTAAACAGTTACAATTGCTGAAAGTAACATTACGTTTGACGCCAACCGTTTGTGCAAACTGCCACTGCCCTGGGCATGGCAGGGACAAAAATCTATACCGTTCTCAATTTATTCCAAATCGAAGCCTCCAAAGTTCACTTTCACAGCCAAATAACACATTAATCAAAATGTCTTGGCACATCATGTTGTCAATCAGATTGTCTGCTTACTTAGTATCACCAGTATGTAAGTAAGTAAATTGGCATACTATCCTTCCAAAAAATTCCAAACTACAATTCTCGCAACTTCATCTGCCATTTTTGTTTTGGTATTTCCCTGGTATTCCCCAAGATACTGACATTATTAAATATGAATCATCCAATAGGCATCCATGTTACAAATGCCAGGGGTTTCCCTTGCATGTGCAGACTTCGCCTTTGCACTGGCATCGATCTGTTACAGGCAAGGAATAAGTAGTTTGTCACAACTGTATTTTATATCAAATTACATAGATTAGGGAGCACTGTAATATGCATCACTAATAAAGTCTGATCCAGTGGTGGCCGCCGGGATGAATCGGTGGGGTGGGGTTGATAATTGCGCATGCGCATTTTAGCTAACTGAACCAGCAGGAAGCATTTTGAATCAGTTGGCCGAAGGCCTTAATTTCGAACACTGTTTACTGTTTCGCAGTGATGTTGCAATTCATTTATTTGTGTCTACCATGTTTGTCTACTGCGTTTGTGTACCGTGCTTGCGTACAGTAGTCATCATAGCATTTCTGTAATGGTCAATGATGATACTGTGTATCGTATATGTACTGCAATATACAGGAATACTGGTGTGAGAGTAAAGTGACCCCCATAGAAAAATTTACCCCGGGTCACTTTTCTATTATAGAAAAGTTACCCCCTCTATAGAATTGTGACCCCTGTTGCTAATTATTTATTTTTCAGGCCTCAATGTAAAAAACATGGGCATGTACATATGTTTTATATACAATCTCTTTATATTTTTGGCTTGTATCATGTTAAAATAAAAAAATTGCATTTAGTGCAGCAGATAGCTGAAAAATCATGCACTTGTTGATAAAAGCATGAAACTTAGCACACATTTAGAAATAATCAATGCGAACAAATTTAGACATTGGACCATCTCGGATTGTGTCCTGGTCTGTGTTGGTGGCCATTTTTAAAACGGCTGCAAAAAATACTTTTCCTCATAACTTAATCTCTGCATCACAGAGATGTAGTTTTGGTGTCAAATTAAAAAAAAAAAAAGTTTTTAGGGGCATTGATTTCTAATAGTTTACTTTTGACCTTGTCTGACATTCACATCCGCCATTTTTAAAGATGGTGGTAATTTTACCAATATCTTAAGAACTATGTCACCTAGAGCTGTAATATTGGTGTCAAAATATATATTTTTGGGGCAGCGAATTAAATATTTATAGCTTTGACCATCGTCTGCATTCACATCCACCATTTTAAAGATGGTGCCCATAAAGGCAATTGTTTCCATAACTTCAATCCTACGTCACATAGCGCTATAGTTTTGGTGTCAAAATATATGGGTTTTTTGTTTGGGGGGGCAGCGATTACAAATAAAATTTTTTTTACCTTCACTGATATGGCAAGATGGCTTCAAAAATACCAGAATATAACATTTGTGCTACGGATATTGACTCGGGCTACCCGTACTAAATCAACCACAATGATTGTATTTCTATAACTGATCAAGTCCCTCTATTTGTATACATTGTTACAGATGTACCGATTTAAAAAAATCTTGCTACTGCAGGCATAGTTTACTTGAACATTCAGGTACATCTCAGGATTTGTAATAAAATAGACTAAAGTAACTATAATCTACTATGAAATATTTCTTTGATGTTCAGTATTGTTTTTTTTTTGGTGGATAACCCTAACCTTCCTGTAAGGAACCTTTGTAAACTCACAAAATATTCTCCTTATGGATGTCTCTAGACTGTCTTTGCATAAAACGTGTAAGTAACAGTAGGTTTATATTGGTATTTTTTATATGGTGATATTATTTATTGACATTATTTCATGATTGTTATACATTGTGTATATTTTAAAATAGGAATATGGATAAAAACAGATAATTAGCATGTGTATTTTACCATTACCGTATATTCACCGCAAAAGACAGTGTGAATAAAATACCTAAAGTGGGAGGTATCGAGTTTAAAGATAGAGATCACCAGGTCTGTGAGGCACACCAAGTCCACAACATTTTCCAATTCCCTGTGTGGGAGCTTTTATGTCCCCTGGCAATAGACACTAGATAGAAGGGACCAGCTTTCAGCCTTTTGGTGTCTCTTCCGTTCCCAAAGACACATGCGAAATGGGGTGAATAAAAAAGCCCAAGTTTCAAAACAACAGCAGGTGGATTCAAACCCCAGTCCACTCGAACAAAAGTATGATGCTCTCCATACAACCACAGCACCCCATCGCCCCTATAATCATGATTACATACACAAAATATGTGTAATCTTGCATATAGGCCCTTATTACAGCTTTATATTTCATTCTTACATTGTCCGATCTATTCCAAAACTTTCATTTCATGATACTGTGTCACTTTAGGTACACAAGAGGGCAAACTTGATTATCAATTATAAAATACTGTATTTTAGGGCATTTTTGTAGTCCAAATAGCGCTATGACATGCACCCGTCTCCAGTTACCACGATCCACTGGGCGATAACAGAGCATGCCGAAGCATTCGGCAGCGGTATTTGGACCACAACAACAGTGCCCTAAAAGCATTATTTGAAAGGAAAAGTCCTGAGAATGCATGTTACACCAGCATGCCTATATGGTCTGGAGGCAGTGGCGTTGACAGAACTACAACAACAGAAGCTGCAAGTTTGTGAGAACAACTGGGTTCTTCGAATAACAAGAACAAAGAGGTTGGACAAAAGAAGGATGATCGACCTGAGGAAACAGGTTGGGATGCAATGCTGCCTAACAGGAAGATTGGTGAGAAGCAGGATGTGATAGGCAGGCCACTTGGTAAGAATGGATGCAAACAAACTAGCAAAGATAGCAGAGTTGAAAAAACATCAAGGACGCAGGAAAAGGGGTAGGCCACAGCTGAGATGGGAGGACTGCGTGAGGAGGGACACGGGAAGATCGGGGAAGGATGAAAGATGGAGAGAGGGGGCGGCCGATAGAATACTATGGAAAGAAAGAACAGAAACAGTGGCTCGACAATACTTTACCTGACCCTCACCCCTGTACTGCAGGGAACAAGGAGGAAAAGCAGGAACAAAAATCTGCCCTTTGCGTATCTAAAGAGATGCAGTATGATGGAACGAACGTTTTGGAATAGATAAAACAGGGCAAGAATGAAATATACAGTTGTAATATGCAAGATTATATGCTACCTATAATATGCAAGATTATATGCTACCTATAATATGCAAGATTACCCACATATTTATGATCATTTATATTTAAATAATGTTCTAAATATCGAAGATGCAGAAGTGCTAGTTTTTGGCCCAGCAGAACTATCATGCCACTATGTGATATGTCTATGCCTACCATAGGCAAAAATGTTCGCCCCGCTCTTCGTCTCTGGGGCGAAAGTCCTGAGGGGCATTTGCTAACTCGCCGTTTTGGCAGTTCCGTAGCCATTTGGCTACGGAACTAATAACTTAAGTTTTAAAACTGATACGCACTAACCGTTTCACATGTGTATTCTGTGACATACAACCGACGATTGGGCGTCAAGAAACTGAAGAAATGTGCTCCAAATAATTACTTATGAGTACTTTTATCGGTGACATAGAAAACATTTCACAATTAGCCGCCATACTGTGCACGTGATGTTGCCTTTGCGTCACATGATCAAACGTGATTTCGTGTAGAATGGGCCAGCAGCAGACATAAATAAAACACCCGTTAGTAAGTTAGTAGTTTATAGGGGCATTATTAATGATGTAACTCTATGGCTAGCAGACGGCAATTCTTAGCGTGACCTTATATAGATCTATGGAAATCCTGCGTGCTGTTCTCGCTCACAACAACATCCGGTTATATACAAACCTTGACAAGCACATGCGTTCTGACAAAAAGGTAATAATTTCACACTTTTTCATGGTTATTGTCAGGTAACTTTAGTGATATACATATAAGAATGCATACAGACACGAAAGACGTGTTTATTGCTCTGTTTATGGCGTTTTTGTAAGGTTTCACGTTTCATGAAAATACTTAAGCTTTTGATAAACGAGACCTTCGCCCCTACTAGTAGCAACAGCCAGATAGAAAAACATTGTAGGGCGATTGACTTTGCCTATGCCTACCATGGCCTAGAGTCTAGACCTAGTCCAGTCTTCAGTGTGTTTACTCCAAACAGCCCCTTCTGGGGCAAACAGGGGGTGCCAAACAGGTAATATACAAGTGAACTCCTGAAGTTCATTTCAATTGTTCACGACATTAGTTGTAGGAAAGTGCTGAAAAGGACTCACCTGTGTTAGTTAAAGCAAACATAAACATAAAAGCTAGCCGCCGAAAATGGTGTCGATCCAGACGCCACGGTAACAACAAGTCAACCATTCTATCAGCTGTTCTTGGATCTGTGACCAAACGATGACAACGTTCAAAACACGCACTTCATTCCCCGACACCGTAAAGTCTCACATCAGTACATTATTCGTTCTAATTAATCCATGTAAACTCCTGTCGTTCGGTGCCATCGAATCTTGAACAACTGACTGTTCGCGAACCAAGTCGTCGATGTTCCGAATTGTACTATGTTCGTGGAAATACGTAAAACAACAACGAAATGTTCATAAACAACATTAAACCTTCGACAATATGGCGATCATGCCTACATATGCAATGCCCGGATGTTTCACTACCCGATCGTGCCCTACTTGTCAAATAGCCATTCATTGGGTGACTCATCTTTTGGCTCATTGCCATTACTCGGGTTTTGTTTACATCATTCTATAACATATAACTTTGGTTTATATGTCACATTTCTGTAACAAAAGCCTCAAACTACCCAAACATAGCTAAAAAATAGCACTTTGCGCTTAACCAATAAAACGAGGTGTTCCATCGTGCAGCGAGTATCGCGAGGGGTCAAGTTCTTGAGTCTTGACCGAGAAAGTTTGATTGACAAGCACAAACCTTGTTTACGCGGCCGGTCATGGGCGGTGTTCTGCTTTGGCGCCGTGCCAAATTTGGGAGGTTACATTCACATAGGCCGCTTTGCAGTTTGTTACAACCTACCAAAGCAATTGTGTAATTAAAAAAAATTGCTCGCAAACCCCATGGCCATGTCATGTCTCAAATCAAGAGTGCTGGGACGATCGACATGGTCATGGACCTGGTACACAGGGTATGATTAAAAAAATTGACCTACTCTGTATGGTATAGGCATAGCTCCCAGCGGGAAGACATTCATTGATAACTGAGTTAATAATAAAACAGCAACAACTTCACCGCATTTGTTTTATCCGTGTTCAACTGACGTTTCCCTGAAGGTGATATGCTTTCTGTGAGTTTTATATTATTACACAAATAATGATTTTCCTTGTCCTGTCATATATATATATATACATATTTAAACACTTCTATTTGGTCTCCTCTTAGTCGCCTGGTCTCTATAGTGTTGTCAAACCACATTGTAATAAGCGGCTTTCATAACTAAGGTCTCTTAATTCTGGAATCATTTTAGTTGCTCTTCGTTGTATTCTTTCTAGCTTGTCTATGTCCTTCTTACAATACGGCCTCCATGCTTGAATACAATATTCCAAATGTGGTCTAACTATTGCCTTGTACAGGGGTACAACTAGCTGTTTCTCCTTATACGTGATAGTTCTCCTAATTAGCCCTAGAATTTGATTTCCTTTTGAAGCAGCTATCCCACATTGCTCTGAAACTTTCATGTCAACACTAAATGTTACACCTATAAGTCCTTTTCTTGTGTGGTTCTACCTAGTACAGCATCCCCCATTTTATATTCTTCGTCCATGTTTCCATGTCCTATGTTTATGCATTACATTTTTTGTTTATTACATTTCCCAAAATTTAATAACATTTGCAATTTTTCTGACCATTTAACTAATTTATCTAGATCATCCTGTAAACTGCGTTTATCTGTAACATTAGTAACCTTTCTGAATACTTTTGTGTCATCTGCAAATTTGAGTACTTTGCTAGATATGTCATCTTCCAAATCATTTATATATATTAAAAACAGTATAGGGCCTAATAATGATCCCTGGGGTACCCCACTCAAAACAGATTTCCAGTTTTAAATCTCACACTCTACTATTACTCTCTGTCTTCTGTCTGTAAGCCGCTTTTCTATCCAGTTGATTACATCATTACCTATACCATGGGCTTTTAGTTTAAGTAACAATCTTTGATGTGGCACTTTATCGAAAGCTTTCTGAAAATCTAAATAGACAACATCCACTGGTGACCCGTCATCTACCTACTTTGTAATTTCTTCCGAAAAACATAAGAGATTGCTTAGACATGACCTTGCTTTTAGGAACCCATGTTGATATGTATTTATTAATTGATGTTTTACAAGGAATTCCACCATGTGGTCTCTAATTAATGTTTCGAGTAATTTACATACAACTGATGCTAAACTCACTGGTCTGTAATTTTCTGGCTTGTTCCTCGATCCTTTCTTAAATAGCAGTGTAATGTTTGCTTCTTTCCATTCTGCAGGAACTATTCCTTCTTCTAGTGACAAGTTAAACACTTTTGCAAGTGGTGTACTAAATTGCTCAAAAATTTCCTTAGGCAGTTTTAGTGGTATCCCATCAACTCCAGGTGATTTATTATCTTTCATCTTCTTAATTTTCTTTTCTATCATTTCAGGAGTTACAAATAACTGCCCCAAATGTCCTGATTTTTTGCCCTCAAATTTAGTAAATGGAACTGGAAGTGAGCTGATATCTTCTGTGGTAAAAACTTAGCTGAAATACTCATTCAGGACCTGTGCCATTTGAAACCCGTCTGAAATTATGTTTCCACTGTTGTTTTCGAGTGGTCTGACCTTATCTCGAACTTTCTGTTTACTCCATACATAAGCATAGAAACTCTTGCTGTCATTTTTTATATTACCTGCCAATTTTTTTTCAAAGGTTCTTTTAGATTTTCTAATTTCAGTTGTAGTTAGGTTAAGTGCCTCTTTGTAGTTTGTGTAGTCTTCTACATGTCCAGTGTGTTTATATATCCTCCACAACATCTGTTTGTGAGCAATTTTTCTAATAGCCTCTTTTGACAGGTGTTTCTTCCTGCACCTTTTCCTTTGTTTTCTTAATGGAACAAATTTCTCAATAATGCCCTCAATCTCATATTTTAAACAAGTCCAGCATTCTGTTGCTGTCTTGTTCTTCAGCAAGTTATTCCAATCTATATTTGCTAGATATGCTCTCACCTCTTTATATTTACCTTTGTTGAAGTTCCTCCTCCATTGGTTTTTATATGCATTCCCTGTTTTTACTTTTATATTAAAATGGATTTGGTTATGGCCACTTGAACCTAAAGGTTCGTGTACTTTAACGTTGTCAACTAATTCATTTTGAGAAGACAAAATTAAATCTAACACATTCCCACCTCTGGTTGGTTCCAGGACATGTTGAGTAAGAAAACAATCCTGTGTTAGAAGTAGAAACTGATGATCGTCACCTCCAGCACTCTAATGATTCCCATTGTATATGGCCATGGTTAAAATCACCCATTATAACACATTCCCCCTTGCTCACCTCCCTTATCGCCTTTTATAATTTTACATCTTCCTCTTGTACTAAATGGTTTAACAACTCTAGAGGCAAGGAGGTTAATAGGAGATCAGATTGAAGTTTATAGGATATTGAATGGGTATGAAAATATTGATGAGGTAAAATTAGTAAAGGATCAGAGTAGATTGGATATCAGGAAGTACTCGTTTTCACAGAGGACAATAAATGAATGGAACAAATTGTCTATGGATTGTATAACTGCTAGCAGTGTAAATATGTTTAAAAACAAGGTTGAGACATATCTCAGGAGGGCGGGTTACACGTAGAACATTGTTGGACTCTCGATAAGCCAATGGCTTCCTTGTCCACTTGCCATCTGGGCCTTTGGCTTGGATGGCAAATCTTGTTAAATCACTTGTTAAATCTTGTTAAATATTTATAGAATTTCATGATTTTGATTGGCATATGCTTATCGATTGCTTGCATAATTTCTTCATGTATTATGTTGTAATTTAAGTTGGGATCAGCATTAGGACATTTATTTAGTTTGTTGTAGATTTCT
This sequence comes from Lamellibrachia columna, assembly GCA_963662155.1. Taxonomy (NCBI): domain Eukaryota; kingdom Metazoa; phylum Annelida; class Polychaeta; order Sabellida; family Siboglinidae; genus Lamellibrachia; species Lamellibrachia columna. Next base: position 36,438,547 of record OY759263.1, on the reverse strand, counting down.
TCAGAGTTTAATTAATTTGTTTGCATTATGCATTGCTACTTGATTTTGTAAATTTACTCTTATGAATTTAGGAGAAAGTTTAGTTTTTATATTGATTTCCATGAATAGGAAGTATGGTTGATGATCAGAAAGAGCTTTGGTGAAGATCCCTGATGTTTTGTCTAATACAAATTGATTTAGTTTATAGAAAAAAGTTATCCATCAATGTTCCATTGGTTCTAGTGAAGCGGGTTGGAAATGTAATTTTAGGATAGAGACTGTATGATGTCATAGTATAAACAAAATCACTATATATTTTATTTCCGTTTTGAAGTCCCCTGTGATAATGAGATTACTGCTATTTTCCAGTGTAGATAGTCGTTGAAAATTCATCGATTAATTTTTTTATATTCTCATTACATGATCTTGGTGGTCTATATATGTTGCCAATACTGCAGTAATAGTCTTTGATAAGTTGCTTCCAGTTATTTGAATTATCAACCCATCCCAATGTTCGTACATATTGATAATATTTTTTTACTGTATAATTATATTGTTTATCTACATATATTATTAATCCACCCAAGATACAATGAGAATTAAAGCTTGTTAGTGGAATCGTTACCATGTAAAATGGTTTAAGTTTCACAATTCTACTAAATTTGATATCAGTATTAGAATGCCAAGAGTGGCACAGCATAAAAAGAAAATATATGAATATGGTGTTAACCATGTTCATTGTGGAAAGGCTCCGAGAAGGACTTGTATGTATTAATAATTAATGTGAGTGCTATTTATAACATAATTTCAGCGGTAGGCAATGGCAGAGTATATCAATTGGTAAAGTTTTTGCATTTGTCGATAATCTAGGTATGACATGCAGGTATGTACCAGCTGATACGATATACACATGATCGTGTATATGTAATTACAATTTGACAAAACATTTTAAAATGTAAGATATAAGTAATATGCAAATCATATGTAAACCGAGTTCTGTCAGACAATGACCATGACACAAGGAAGCCATTGGCTTATCGAGAGTCCAACATTTTTTAATCTGTGTAACAGGACCACAAGAGTAATAGTCTCAGTATGTATACTGTATACATACTGGTTTTGTGACTAATACCTGCCCGCCCTTCTGAGATATTGTCAATTTTGCTTTTAATTTGCTCATAAAAATTATGTTCCATTCCTCTGTAATAATGAGTAGGGGGACCGGGGCACAGTGGATCAAGGGGCACAGTGAATATGTGGCTATTTATAGAAACTGACACATGGGAATCCCAAGATGATGTCATCAATTTATGCCTCTAGGCAATCCCCATCTGAATTACAGCTTCAGTTCGAGACAGACCTCGCTGGTGAAGAATAGCAAGGTGAAGTATGTTTTTCACTATCAAAAGTAAAATTTCTCGACTCTGTTGTTTTTGTGATTTAGTTTGGATTATCCAGGAATAAGAAACCAAGCACATGTAGAGGGATGTTTCATGAAGTTAACGAACATGTGCTCTTTCTGCTGCAGACGACCATTTGTAGAAAAATGTCACGTGTGTGTATGGAGTACATTCGGGATACAGTGAATTGGGGTACAGTGGCTCAATTTGGCAAGTGATTCACTGTGCCCCGGTAAACGTTCAGGACTTGCATTTTTACTAAAATCATTGTTGTTTCCTCAATGTAATTATTTTATTCCAAAGAATCTTGTGATGCTGCACAGGACCCCCAGACGTAAGTAGGAGACGACAATTCCGTATAAATGCTGCAATAGAGAATAAATGAGCTCAAAATATCAAAACCACGATTTCACTTAAACCAGCTTTATTGTAGTTTAATTACTGTGTAATGTTCTCACAAACTTTTACGACCTAAATGTTTCCATTAAGATAGTTTATTTGTATATTTTATGATCATAATATACTGTCAAAACTAGGCCTTGTAATGTGGCACTCTTTAGTGTAAACAATGCGTACGTATTGTTGCTATGCGCTTTGACATGCCCCATCAGCTAGTTTTAAGAGAAACTATGACTGCTGCAGTACACCAAGTTCATAAATCAGTGTATTTTCTATAGTTACATGCCCTAGCATTATGCATCGCTCAATTCCGTGACACCAATGTATTGTATTGTTTTCATGTAGATTTGAATATGCAACTTATCTATGTGGAACAACAAAAGGAGTTAGTTACCTTCGCTCGTTGTCACACCTGACTGCGATTGTCTCTTCGGTCGTTCCTGTTGCTACTGCCTCTGTAGCTGTGTCAAAGGCAACTGTGGTGGCTGCAACAGATTGTATATTTATGTTAACATCTTAATTTAATATCAATTTGATGGTTGTCATTCAAAATATTTGTTTTGTAACTGACTATATTTTACAACATTATTTGTATGAATAATTGTTATTCTGTTCCTTACTTATTTGCAGCAGTATCTCTGAAACGCAACCTCTATATTAACGTAATAATACGACGATGCACTGTTACCATTATTTGCAATGCATCAGGTTCAATAGAATTGTTTGATCATTTTGATGCCAAATTAGAAAGATTGTATATTGAGCAAAATAGTGACATTAATTGACAATGAAGAAAGGCTAAAACAAAATAATTATTGAAAATAAGTGTCTACCTTCGCTCGTTGGTTAGACAGAAAGTGTAGTTTCTTCGCTTGTAGCTGGGGCATATTTCAAAATATAATTTCAAATATACATGTAATCAAAACTGTTTCAGTTAATTAAATTGTGTTTTTTATGTTATTCATAAATGAATACACTTTAAGGAAATGCTGAAATCTGAATATGTGATGTTTCCAACTTACGCCCGGGTGTTCCATGTAGCGTCAAATATGTTTATACATCTACCCTATTAATGGACAATGCTTTATCTATTACTTCAGTGACCACACAGAATGATACGCAACAGAAAACAAGCAAAACGAAAAATTGGGAATGCTGACAATGACAAAATGAAAGAGGCTGTTCAAAAGGTGATTGATGAAGGAAAAAGTATTCAAAACGTTTGCAAAACCTATGATATCAAGTTCTCAACTCTACGTCGATGTGTGGAAAAGGCACGAGATGCTGGGAAAAAAGACTCGATGGCGTATTCACCAAAGTACAACAGCCCCCAGGTTTTCACTCACTATGAAAAGACACTTCTACAGGACTACCTCATCAAAGCAGAATTCTCTATCATGATGTGAGAAATGCCCCGATCTCCCCTATTTTTGATATGGAATCTACACTAATTTTGGTAATCGTTTACTTAACTGGCCTAAATTATTACGGCTTTATGCCGACGGTTTTTACAGCATTTTTGTACCTGAATGCGTTCCTTATATCATTCCGCATATGTTCCAGTAAAAAAAGTTCATATATTCTTTAAAAATATTGTGTTTTAGGCCACTTTTAATCAGTTTTACACATCAAAACAGCGGAACCGATTGCAAGATAAACATGGCGCGTGTGTGATTTGCGCATTAGTCACGATCTTTGTGTGCATGGGGCATACAATTAGGCAATGTAAAAAAATTAAGAGAACAATATTGAGAAAATAGGCTCCAAAAATGTTTCAAACGAAGAAATTCTATAAAAAAAATTAAAACATTCTCCACAGTTTTTATATTAAACACAACATTTGTAGAGCACATACAGTCACTTCTAACGTAATATTTCATATTTATTTAATTAAATATTTGATGTTGCAAATATTATTTGTATGAAAATTAATATAATTAAAGAGGAGGGATTCTGTGTTGTCCGTTTTCATAGCAATATCCTGCGGAGAAATCGTGATGTAGTACCGCCTTGCCAGTGATTAATGGGAAGAAGAAGATATAGCTCAGAAACAATTTTAATTGTTCATATTAAATAACATTAATTACTTTCTCATAATACATGTGAAATAAAAGCATCCTTTCATTGCGCATACACACATTCAGCAAAATATATAACATTAATTAACATATTAATAATTAATTAATCAATGTGCTACACTATTGTAACTGCTAGTGTGATTTTGACGTGTAGTAAATAAAACAACAGTTTACAGTTATTTAGCTTTCTTCGAGGGATGGAGTCGTCATAGAGTATTCAGTATCCTTGCCACAATAATTACGTAAAACATAAATGTATTATTATCATTATGGGACTACATAACTTTTCATTATCGTTACAAGCCATCATTGTCAGTTTCATTATCATTACCATCAATGGCCAGTTATATGTAAAGAACTCCATGAACCAACTATTGTAAAAAGTTTCTTATATTTATTTGAAGGAAAATCGCTAAGTAACAATGGTGTTTTAAAGGTGTCTGCTGGTGTAACTCATACTGCTGCTTGGCAGAAATAAGGTAAATTGCTGTAGGAAATCCTTGTCCAAGCCTAAATAATAACACTATTTAGTAAGTATTTACATCGTGTGGCTTTCTTCCGCGCACTGAGGGCTTCGGTCCGAGGCAGTTGCGCCACAAAAGAAATTGTGTAGCATTTGCACGAACTGCCATGACGGGCGCATAACCGTCGAATACACATCGAATGCATAGGTTTGTGTATCCACTGGATGTGAGCTGTGCATGTGTTATCAGTCATTCGATCAAGAAATGTGTATTCAGACAAATCCAGTGATACTACAACTGCACATAGACACAGCATATACGTAAAAAGCAATACATATGTGGTTTGGTTACTCACCAGTTTAGAAATATTAATAAAACTAAATATGTATTTGGTGTTCCCCAAAAATATGAATATGCATATAATTTATTTTTTTATTTAAATGAACATGTTAATGTAAAGAGAGTACATTAAATTGTAAATGTATATAAATTGACTTAAATTTATATAAATTTACTTAATTAAATTAAAGTGCTTCTAAAGTACTCCTCCCTCCTTAAATTTGCGCACGCGCATGACATGCAATATCATCAGTATATGTTTTAATTACAAAAACAATAACCTTTGCTCACCAAACGAAAGATACTTTAACCCATGCATTCTTTTTAATTTAATTATGTTAATGACATGCAATGAGTTGTCCCTTTAAAATTGCACATGCGCATGACATGCAATATCATCAGTATAATTTTTAATTACAAAATAATCTTTGTTCATCAAACGACAGATAATTTAACCCATGCATTCTTTTAAATTTAATTATATTTGCAATGAGATGTCCCTTGTAGTTGCGCATGCGCATAACATCTAATATCGACCACATAATTTTCATACAAATAATATTTCGTTAAATAAAATATTACGTTAGAAGTGACTGTATGTGCTCTACAAATGTTGTGTTTAATATGAAAACTGGAGAATGTTTTCATTTTTTTTCTACAATTTCTTCGTTTGAAACATTTTTGGAGCCTATTTTCTCAATTTTGTTCTCTTAATTTTTTTACGTTGCGTAATTGTATGCCCAGTACACACAAACATCGCCTTCGCGGTTCTGATGGCACTGAGGCGTGACTAATGCGCAAATCGCACACGCGCCAAGTTTATCATGCAATCGGTTCCGCTGTTTTGATGTGTAAAACTGATTAAAAGTGGCCTAAAACACAATATTTTTAAAGAATATATGAACTTTTTTACTGGAACATATGCGGAATGATGTAAGGAACGCATTCAGGTACAAAAATGCTGTAAAAACCGTCGGCATAAAGCCGTAATAATTTAGGCCAGTTAAGTAAACGATTACCCTAATTTTACTTAGTGTCCTCTTAATTCTGAGTTCTGAAACTGATCAACGATGAGCATCGATCCACACCGAACCAGAACAGACTCGTACATCTCACTATGCTCAGTAAGGAATGGCGCATCATGCGTCAGTATTATATAGGTCAATTACGCATATGCGAACAAATACGGCATTGCCACCTGGTGGATAGTGAAGCGCTGACATCTAGGGGATAGCGTATGTGAACTATTTCAGTGAAAGCATAGCAAAAAAGACAACATCACACAACATTGCTACCCTTATGTGGCGTTTGGGGAGAGAATCCCGCAGTCAATGACGTCATTCCATATGCCATGTGGTTCCCGGAGCCTACGACACCATTTCCGCCCCTTGCGGATAGCACACGAACTAATTTTCGTAAAACAGCTCCCCTAATGTCTAGAAAACGAACGAAATTGCATGTTAGAAACGTCTATTATTGTCCGTTGCAGGTTTCCTGTTGCGCATGCCCAACCACCCGCTTCCTAAAGTAGCGAAATCTAGGGGAAACGTGTGTGGCCTGTTTCAGTGAAAGCATACAAAAAAAGTGCGGGTCTATGGCCATCACACAAAACTGCTACCCTTAGACGAACGACTTTGCAAAAAGACAATTAAGGAACCCGGAGAATGCGAAGCCAATGGCAATGACGTCATCCCATTTGGTATGTGTTGCCCGGAACCACTTCAGGTTGGGTATGCGCAACGTAACTTCTAAAGGCAGCGTCATCTAGAGCATAGTATATGAACTAATTTTCGTATACGAACTAATTTGCTTACCAAAACGTCAAATATCTCTTAGCACATGTTTCCTGTTGCGCATGCGCAACCAATCATTTCCTAAAACGGCAACATCTACGGGAAACGTGTGTGGCCTATTTAAAAAAAAAAAACATAAAATTGCAAATGACTGCAAATTGTGCTAGTCCTGCCAATGGTTTCTTTTTATGCATATACCAGCTTTGTAACATTTATCTGACATTTTCTTTAAAATGTGTGAATTTTTTATCATTTTCTTTAAACTGGTAGATTTTGTTGTATTTAGCTGTGTATAAAAACTATGTATAAACGCTAATTACTAAGTATATACCGCTTTTATATGTATTTTGTCACACTTACTTACGTATATAAGGAAGTACCATATTTAGTTGCATGTTAACGCTTTCAAGCTAAACAAATAGGATTTAGTTAATAATAGTTTGCTCTTGCCACGCGTAGCATCTTCATTCAGTGACATATTTTGACGAAACGTCTTCTCGTAGTTTTACTAGCGTAAGTGTTTCGCTCAATAAAAAAACGTTTCTGTAGGATGTGGCATGTCGTGCACGGCGCTACATCTGGGCACCTGACCCCTGCGGCGCCCATGACGACCAAATATGTAATGACTTGACCTATGTTTTCCCCAAGAACTGCCCCCTACCGACCATATATGCAGTAACTTTACCTATATTTCCCCAAGACCTGCCGACCATATAGGTAATTTTAATTATATTTTCCCCAAGAACTGCCCCCTATCGACCAAATATTAAAAACTTTACCCACATTTTTCCTAAGAAGTGCCTCCTAGCGACCATTTATGTATTAACATGCCCTACATTCCATCCAGCAAGCATCCTTAAGCAAGGAATGAAGTAGCGAAACAGATAAACAACAATGCACCAAAGTAGCAATGCAGCGAAGCAATGAAACAGCAGCAAAGTACTAAAGCAACGAAACAGCAAAACAGTGAAGCAACGAAACAGTGAAGCAGCAAGGCAGCCAAGCAGTGAAGCAACAAAGTAGCGAAGCAGTTAAATAGCAAATCAATGACGTAGCGAGGCAGTGAAACGCCAAAGTAGTGAAGCAGCAATGTAGCGAGGCAGTAAAGTAATGAAGCAGCAAAACATAGCGAGGCAGCCAAATGGCAAAGCAACAAAGTAGTGAGGCAGTGAAGCAACGAGACTGCAAAGCAATGAAGCAGCAAAATAACGAAGTAGTGAGGCAGTGAAGCAATGAAATAACAAGGCACCAAGGCTACGAAGCAATGAAACAGCGAAGTGAGGCAACAAAGTAAGCAGCAATTAAAGTAGTGAGATATCGAAGTAGTGAAGCAGTAAAGTAACAACCTAGTGAGGTAGCAAAGCTGTGAAGCAATGAAATAGCGAAACAACAAAACAGTGAAGTGGCGAAACAGCGAAATGGTAAAACAACGAAACAGCAAAAAATAAAACAATGAAGCAGCAAATCAGTTAGGCAGCAAAATAGCAGATATCTGTTCAACTAACATAACAGTGTTGTATGTATACACCCACCCGTCAAGTTCAGCCATTATTAACTTTAGCGAGCACAAGCATAATACTTTGACCTATATTCATCTCAAGAAGCGCCCATACCGACCAAGTATTTAATAACGACCTGTATTTCTCTCAAGCGCCTGTATCGACCATATATGCAATACATTGGCCTATATTTCTCCCAAGAACTGCCCCCTAGCGAGCATAAACGAAATACTTTGGTTTACATTCCGTCTAAGTAACCCTATATGCATTAACTTGCCCTACATTCATTCAAAGAACTGCTCCAGAAGCGTCTTTACTGACCAAATATTTAATAACTTGACCCATATTTCCCCAAGATCTGCCCTAGCGAGCACAAACATAATACTTTGACCCATATCCAACCCAAACATAACGTCTCCTACCGACCAAATACTTAATAACGTGACCCATAATTCTCCTAAAAACTGCACTCTTGCGAGCATAAACGTAACAACGTGACCCATATCTCCCAAAATGCGTCCGTACCAACCATATGTGTATTATATTGACCTATTTATCTCAGTAAGCGCCCCCTACCGTCCACATATGCATCCCATACATTCCATCTAATAAGCGCCTCGATCCCACTCTCAGTGACCATAATATGTACTAACTTGACCTGTATTTATCTCAAGAAATGGACTATGTACACAATACTTTGACATGTGTTTCTCCTAAGAACTGCCCCCAGTGACCAAATATGTAAATGTTTCACTTTTTTTCCTTCAAAGAAATATAACCCTAGCAAACATCAACGTAATAATGTGACCAATATATCTCTCAAGAAGTGCCCCTACCGATCATATGTGTATTAACTTGACCCATATCTCTCCTAAGAAGTGTCCCCTAGTAACCAAATATGTAAAACTTTCACCTATATGCCATTCAAGCCAGTGACCAAATATGTAACAGTTTGACGTATATTCATTCCATTCCAAGAAGCGCTTCTACCGACCATATATACAATAACTTGACCTATTTTCTCATAAGAAGTGCCCAATGAACACACATGTCAAAGTTTCACCTATTTTCCATCAAAGAAGCGCCTCCTAGTGACATTCATGTGCTATTTTCTTTAAATTATTTACTTTCCTCTGTCATTTTCTTTAAATATGTGCCATTTTTGTGTCATTTCTTATCCGTATCTTGTTGTTTTGCTACAAGATGTTATGCTCGAAAAAATGACTCAGTCCAAATCATCTAAGTAAAATCACCTGTCAAGGGAAGGAACTGTGTGACGGCCATCTTGTCGATGACTAAATTTTGGATGACCATGACACTACTGTTAATATTACAACAAAGTCACACATTTAAGTAAAACGTCACAATAATAGCATATTGTATTGCTGCTTCGCTACTTTGCCGTTTTGTCACTTTCGCTGCCTTGCTACTTTGCTGCTTTGCTACTTCACTACCTTGCTACCTTACTGCTTCGCTACTTTGCTGCCTCACTAATTCACTGCCTTGCTACTTCAGTACTTTGCTGCTTTGTTGCTTCGACACTTTGCTGTTTCATTGTTTCGCTGCCTCATAGCCTTAGTGCCTTGTTATTTCGGTGTTTTGATGCTTCGTAGCTTCACTGGTGCATTGCTTTGCTGCCCCTTTTCTTTGCTGTCTCGCTACTACGCTGCATTTTTGTTTCGGTACTTTGCTGCTTTGTTGCTTAGCTGTTTCATTCGTTGCTTAAGGATGCTTCTTGGATGGAATATTGGACATGTTTATATATATATATATATATATATATATATATATATATATATATATATATATATATATATATATATATATATATATATATATATATATATATATATATATATATATATATATATATATATATATATTATATATATATATATATATAATATATATATATATATATGATCGCTAGGAGGCAGTTCGTAGGAGAAATACAGGTCAATGTATTACGTTTATGCTCGCTAGGGGGCAGTTCTTCGAAGGAATATACTTTTACATAATTGGTCACTAGGAGGCACTTCTTTTTTAGAAATATGGCTCAAGTTATTAAATATTTGGTCGGTAGGGAGCAGTTCTTGGGGAAAAGATAGGTAAATTTATTGCATATACTGTCGGTAGGGGGCAGTTCTTGGGGGAAATATAGGTAAAGTTACTGCATATATTGTCGGTAGGGGTAGTTCTTGGGGAAATCATAAGTAAAGTTATTGTATAGATGATCGGTAGCGGGCAGTTTTTGCGGAAAATATATGTCAAGTTATTACATATTTGGTCGGTATGGGCGCCGTACGGGTCAGGTGCCCAGATGTGGCGCCGCACACTACCTGCCACAAGTTTTGAGTGAAACGGTTACGCTATTTGAACTACAAAAAGACGTTTCGTCAAAATATGCCACTGCACGAAAATGGTATGCGTGGTAAGAACAAGCTATAATTAACTAAAAGCCATACTTATTTAGCTTTAAAGTGCTGGTACTTAGCAAAAAAACATTACATACGTAAGTAAGTTTGACAAAAGCAGCATATACTTACACTAAAAAGCGTTTTTACATAGTTTTTATACACATGCAACAAAAGTGATCAAGGTAGGTGAAAAGTGAAAAGAAAATTGCACAAAAATTCTACAAGTTTAAAGAAAATGACACAAATTTAACACATTTAAAGAAAATGTCAGAGAAATAAAAAAAATGGTATATGCATACCTAAAAAAACTATTATCACATGGCAGAAGTGGTACATTTTGCAAAGTCGTTCGCCTAAGGGTAGCAACTTTGTGTTTCATTGAAATAGACCACATATATTTCGCCTAGATGTCGCCGTTTTGGGAAGCGAGTGATTGCGCATTCGCAACAGGAAACACGTGCTGGGCGATAATTGACGTTTTTAGTAAGCATATTAGTTCGTATGGCAGTATTAGGGGCGCTGTTTTACAAAAAATAGTTTATTGATTATGCTCTAGATAACGCTGCCTTTAGAAATCACGTTACGCATACGCAACCGCACAAACGCACATAATGACGTCATGCATACTCAACAACTAACTGTATCAAACAAACATGTTTGTTGGAACGGGAGGACATGACACAATATGTGATTTAGTGTTAAAATGTAAAACATTTTGCATAATTAGCCTATGCTGCTTTTTGACATAAAAAATTATGAATGACTATAACATTTTAACTATTTATTTGCAAACAGTGCAATTAAAATCATTTGATGACATATAATTTCAGTTCACATAAATCCTGCTTATTTTGTCATTAATTCTGTCATAGTGTAATCATGTATCAGTTCCATGTAGACCTACATGTTAAGCCAAACAATGGCATAACCTATCTAACATAACCTATCTAACATAACCTATCTAACATAACCTATCTAGCATAACCTATCTAACATAACCTATATAATATAACCTATCTAACATAACATAGTTAAAAGGTTTGCCATGCAAGTGTCTTAGCCGGAAAACATTAATGGCATTTTCATGTTATGCCTGGCATGGTAGGCAGCAAGTATTACACGCAAACATATGAATAAGCTCTCTAATTATTGCCATTGTATATGACCATGGTTAAAATAACCCATTATACAACACATGTGTTCTCGGTAATTATGTTGCATCACGTTAGTTCCTCGTGTTGGATTACCACACCGTGTAGACTAATGTGGATCACGAGGAATTAGAGAGTGAGAGAAAGCATGAGTGAAATCAAGACAAGTAAGTACTTACGAATACCGGTACTGTGTTAACAAGTTGTTTTAACTGCCTTGATAAATATGTTGATACTAAACTGCATGACGAGTTGGGCGTGAGCACCGCGAAGCGGCAGATGTGCCGCCGCTGGAAGTGGCCAGGACACGCATGTACGAGTCGCGCACCGTGAAGAATAATTTCTTTCTGTGAATATTTCACCTACAACATATTTCACCTACCCTTGCCTAAGATCGACCTGCCTGCAGGGTTTCGTTCGTTCAATGAAGCATATCGGAATTTCGAAGATAGTACACAAGCGGTCTCTGTCTGACGGTCTTTGGTTCGCTTACTCCAAACAGCCCCTTCTGGGGCTAAAATAGGAGTGTGGTGCTTGGTGCGCATGAGTGCATATAGGTGCATATAAGTGTAAAAAATAAAAAATGTTGAACAAAACAGTGCAATTAAAAAGTGGATTAAAATCAGATGTCCTCCTTGAATAAGAATGAGTTGAGCTGGAGGAGCAAGATAGGTGCTCACAGCTAGTTGGAAGGGGTGAATGGAGGTGAGTCTTATTATTTCAGTGGGGAGTAGATTCCAGGCTCTTTTGACTCTATGATAGAAGGAGTATGCATATGTGTTCATGCGTGCTTATATTTGTATATATTTATCAGGATCGCTGTTTCGTGTATGAGTGCATGTGACTATAAGATGTTTTGACAGAGAAATATTCACGAGGTTATGTTTAATTTTGTAGAAGAAAGTGAGTTGGTGTTGTAATCGTCGTTGTTCTAATGTCTGCCAGCCAAGTCTGTGTTGTAGGTGTGTGACGGATTACAGCATGACAACAACAACAACATGTCGACAATTGCATAAAACACGTTTGCTGTAAAGAATGATAAAACATGATTTACGTTTTAGTTAAACTTTATAACAGTTAGATGTTGGCTTTTAGTCTTGTAACGTGCGTCATGTTAGTTAATGTTAATGACAGCATATCGGCTTTTAAATCTCTGCCAGTCATTAGTATAAGCCATGTCTGGAATATATTACTAGCAACTAAATGACCTTCTTCAGCCATCGTCAAATATAACGTCCATTTCTAGACTCAGGAATAAATCACTAACATATCTGATGTTTCCAGAATATCCCACTGGAGACTTAGTTTCCAAAGAGTGTCTTCAGATTTCTTTCGTACAAAGCGATCAACAACATGATACCAATTCCAATACTACTTCCGGTCAGTTGAAGTAGAAGATGACGCACAGGATGTTTCCTGTCTCTGTTGCCAGAAATGAGCTCTGGAACCTACAGATGAACCACACAGCAATGACAAGGCAATTGGCATTTAATCAGTTATTAAAAGTAACGTTTCTAATCATCCCCTCTATCTAATATTGTAACACAGGACCTTTAAATTGAACCATAAATACATTTTCTATATAGCATTATATTTATATTATTCCCTATCACGGTCTATAAAAGTAAACAATGTGGCTAAATACCATGATCACAAATTAAGCGGGATTCTTTTCAACGGCCATCCGTTATTACAACAGACTTACCATGTCAACGAGAGAGAGGTAGACAAATATGCCGGCAGTGAAGGCGAACACCCACAGGTTCATGCCGCCCAGGTTGCCGACCAGCACCCCACTGATAGCACCAAGGAGACACAGTGCTGACGAGACGATGTTATAGAACAATGCTTGCTTCACTGACATGCCGGCCCGCAACAACACGGCAAAGTCCCCTGAAAAGAGCAGTCTCGGGCTAAAGATCACCGGCAAGCATGCACTGTACGGAAGTCTGTCTGAGCATTACCTCATGACAATTGGCGAATTCAGGCAGGCACATATTTCCATTACATAGCTAACCTACGTAAACTAATCCACATGCCATACTTATTTATATAACATTATTATGTGTCACTGTTTGCTAATAATTACTGTTTATACATATGTACGAGGCGGTGTATAAGACATCGGTATCATCTGTTCTGCACGAGGCGGTGTATAAGACATCGAACCAGCTTCTCGTGGAATTGATCTCATTCCCCACTGTCGGGCAGCGGGAGATGCTCATTTACAACTTGAAGAGCACGTCGGTTGCGCCTGTACGTATGTCCTTGAACAAGAACCACGTACGACCGGTTGGAGAGCTTCTTTGTACATTCTCATACGAATCGCATTGCATGATGCCATCGGTTTCAGATGTTGCGCTGGTTTGCTGTATTGTGCAATTTGCGCATCCTTGGCAATCTTCTTGGCACGATACACGTCGGCTTCGATTTTCGGTGTGAGCTTGCTCCGCTGAATTGGAAGCAAAATATGTTCGGTATCAACGATCGAATAACAGCTGTGCTGGGAATGCATTGTAACCTTTATGCACAGTATTTCTAAATTCCAGCAACGCCAGCTGGACATCGCTGCCATCCTCCATAGCTTTCTTCTTGAGGTTCTTCACAAACCCGATGGCTCGCTCTACTTGTCCACTGCTCTGGCGGTATCTCGTACTGCTCGGGATATATTCGAAGTCTCATCTCTGCGCGAACTCTCTGAACTCGCCGCAAGAGAACTAAGGACAGTTGTCCGACATGACTACTTCCGTCACTCCATGACGCGCAAACTGCGACCTCATTGAATCGATCACACATTTTCTTCGCGTACTCGAACTTAGTCTCATCAGCTCGAAGAAATTGGAGTACTAGTCGACCAGAAGTAGGTAGTGCTGTCCCTGCAGCTTGAACACGTCCGCATCAACCTTAGCCCAACGACTGCCTGGTATGTCGTGAGGCTCCATGGGCTCCTTGCACTGTTCTGGTCTGTGTATATTGCACACAATGCAATCATGAGTCTGTGTTTTACTCCTTTCCTGACAACAGACAGATTACACTGACCCAGCAATTTTTCGCGTGCTCCGTTGAACGTCCCAATGACAGTTTTCACTGGCCGCAACATTGCTAACGATATGTCTCCAATCAATCTCACGTACTCATTAATATAAATGTACAATAACTTATCACAAACCGAAGCTTCAAGTTACACGCCAGCAAAGACACGTCAAAAACATACACCATCAAGAACGGGGTACCACAAGGTTCAGTTCTTGCTCCGATGTTCTTCAACATTTACATGTCGCACATCCCGCATACAGCATCAACCCAGTACATCTATACTGACAACATCGCCCTCGTGGAATAGGGACTGGATTATGCTGACATACAGCAAACGTTAACTAACGACCTGACGTGTCTGGACCTGTACCTTCAACGATGGCGTCTCCAACTTAACGTCAACAAAACAGTGAGCAGCTGCTTTCCTCTGACAAACTGCCTGGCAAACCACCAGGTGGAAGTTCGCTGCGGAGAGAAAACGATCCCGACAACAGCAAACCCAAAGTAGAGTTACATTCGACAGGTCACTGACTTACTCAAGACACCTATCCCAGCTCTCGAAGAAAGTCAACGCACGGTGCAACTTACTTCGACGACTGGCCGGCACAAAAAGGGGACCACACTTTGACGTTCTTCAAAAATCGACAATCGCACTTGCTTTTGCTCCGGCCGAGTTTTGTTCGCCAGTGTAGTGCCGCAGTGTGGTGCCGCAGTGCCTACACACACAGACTAGACACAGCACTAAACAACAGCCTTCGCCTGGGGTCCGGGTGCATCCGATCGACACCAACGGTCATGCTGCCAGTCGTCACTAGGATAACGCCCTCCAGACATCCGTCGAAACAAACAATGCCTCGCACTTGCTCGTCTTGCCGAAGCAGTCTGCGATCTCTACACCCCTACTCGGAGCACGCCCGGTGTATCATCAGCGACGCTGCCGGGAAGAGTAGGACCACATGAACAAACGAGGCGTGGACGAGAAGGTGGGATGCCCACCTTGCCGACTAAGGAAATTTATCCCTATCCCATCGAAGAAACGAGTTGGACACGAACTCAGCCGACACTCACCGGTGCACAATCGAATAATTTAATAATAATAATGTAACATGGCAGGTTTAAGCACAACATGAACCAGATGGGGCTGGCACCATCAGCTTCGTGCGAGTGCGGTGCCGAAAAGTAGACTACCAGTGAGTGTCCGGTACACAAATGTAACGGAGACCTGGTCAGCCTGGACGGGCCAGCACGCGCCTGGTTCGGGACCTAAAATGTGACACGTGATTGACCCCCCTTGAATCATACGCAAGACGAAGATTAACATAAACACATCGTCCGAAATAACTATCCGTTCAATACAGTATTGTGTAACGTATAGATCTGTTTCAGTAAATAAACGGCGAACCTTCGAAAATAATTACAATACATCTTTGTTATTCTCTACCAATAGGACTCGTATTCTCGTGGTAGTCTAGTGCGATTGTGTTATTCACACGTATCTTCTTAAGGCATATTCATCTCGGAAAGTGCACACCAGTAATTAGCTTCACAACATTTATATTTTACATGGTTTCTGATATATTTATTTTTAAAGATATATATCGTTGGGCGAAGGTTGATGCGGACGTGTTCAAGCTGCAGGGACAGCACTACCTACTTCTGGTCGACTAGTACTCCAATTTCTTCGAGCTGATGAGACTAAGTTCGAGTACGCGAAGAAAATGTGTGATCGATTCAATGAGGTCGCAGTTTGCGCGTCATGGAGTGACGGAAGTAGTCATGTCGGACAACTGTCCTTAGTTCTCTTGCGGCGAGTTCAGAGAGTTCGCGCAGAGATGAGACTTCGAATATATCCCGAGCAGTACGAGATACCGCCAGAGCAGTGGACAAGTAGAGCGAGCCATCGGGTTTGTGAAGAACCTCAAGAAGAAAGCTATGGAGGATGGCAGCGATGTCCAGCTGGCGTTGCTGGAATTTAGAAATACTGTGCATAAAGGTTACAATGCATTCCCAGCACAGCTGTTATTCGATCGTTGATACCGAACATATTTTGCTTCCAATTCAGCGGAGCAAGCTCACACCGAAAATCGAAGCCGACGTGTATCGTGACAAGAAGATTGCCAAGGATGCGCAAATTGCACAATACAGCAAACCAGCGCAACATCTGAAACCGATGGCATCATGCAATGCGATTCGTATGAGAATGTACAAAGAAGCTCTCCAACCGGTCGTACGTGGTTCTTGTTCAAGGACATACGTACAGGCGCAACCGACGTGCTCTTCAAGTTGTAAATGAGCATCTCCCGCTGCCCGACAGTGGGGAATGAGATCAATTCCACGAGAAGCTGGTTCGATGTCTTATACACCGCCTCGTGCAGAACAGATGATACCGATGTCTTATACACCGCCTCGTGCAGAACAGATGATACCGATGTCGGAGTCCCCACCAAGCGAACAGCCAGTGCCGATGCATGCAGGATACACCGCCACCTGTGGACTCGACGCCAGTGCACAGAGGCACACATGCCAGGAAGCCACCAGCCTACTTGGCAGATTATCAATACAGTGGATAACTTTCTGATGTGAATTTGCACATGACATAAAAAAGGAAAGGGACGTAACGGAACTACGCATTACACCATAGGCTACAGGAAATATCACAAACGCACGCTGTAGACATGTGGAAGAATTTAACGTGAACATTTCTGTCAAACACCAATTCGTAGCCGAACAAAACTATTGCCTACTCGCTGGGCGCACTGGGTTAGGTCCTAATACTAACAGCAGGGTTTCAAGAGTCAAGATTGCCCAACACAGCTTGTACCAATAAATGGTCCACCTATTACATGGTGTACGTGGGAATGCAAAAAAATTCCATACTGAAGTCAAGCATTGGCAACTGATCATCGTGATAGTAATCGTCTGAATGGATGACGGATTCATATAAGGCCTAGCGAACATAACAATTTACCGTCATGTTTCTCATTGACATTGAACCATGATTTATAAAAGTGAAATATTAAGATAGGTTTATTTGTGTGAAAAAAGAGAATTTATATCAAAGTAAACACTGACCGGAATAACAAAATACGTAAACCGGCAATCTCACCTAACTCGTGGGGCAGTTCGTGGCAGAAGACAGCGACTGTAGTACTGAAGCCGCCCGGGAGACTGCTGCTGAAAGCTGCACCTGTCAACGTAACACACAGTTGGGGTGTCAGATACAATAGTTTTCAAAAAAGGAGTATTATTAAGTCTACCAGGGTTTTGATGTACTATAAATGCGCTGCTGTAAATTATATATATATATATATATATATATATATATATATATATATATATATATATATATATATATATATATATATAGAGAGAGAGAGAGAGAGAGAGAGAGAGAGAGTTGTGTCACAAACTACACAGTTGGGGTGTCAGAAACAATAGTGTTCAAAAGATAAGTATTATTAAGTCTACCAGGGTTTTGGTGTGCTATAAATGCGTTATATATATATATATATATATATATATATATATATGTATATATACATGTATATATGTATATATATGTATATATATATATATATGTGTATATATATGTATATATATATATATATATATATGTATATATATATATATATATATATATATATATATATATATATATATATATATATATATATATATATATATATATATATATATATATATATATATATATGTATATATATGTATATATATATATATATATATATATGTATATATATATATATAGTTGTGATATAAACTACATCAGTGAATTTAAAGTACCGATTATAAACTCTAAAAATCCAAAGAAAGTTTCTAAACCAGCTAATTTTTTAAGTTATGAACACTGCACACATTTCAATAACGTCTTTACGTTAAATTGATAATAAACTAGTTCAAAAAAGATAATGATTGCCAATAAGGACAAATATTACAACAATAGTAGTAACGAATTATCTACAACATTTAGATTACACATGACAATAACATATAATTCAATATCAGTAAGGGTTTTTTCCAGTAAAATGAATGGGTGACGAACTCTTTTCGGTTTAAGTGCCATTGAATATGAAAGACGTATGGATATAGCGACATAATTTGCAAAGCCCATCTAGCCCATCGCGAATCAGGTTCGTTGATGGTCAGTAGACCCACATGTGCTCAAGAGTTTAATGATGGAGTGCATATTTTTGTTTAAATCATCGAAATAATTTACTTTGATCGTTAGATCGGATAACTTGCGAAAGTGTGAATGAACGTTATACTGTAGTATATAGAGAGGGGTGTAAGGGGTGTTTATGCGCTCAACGTAAAGACACTCAAGTCAACCTCACCTTCCCGTGGTGCACCCTGGTAACCAGTACATTGTGCTGGGCTAACGAGGCTATGGCTAAGGGAAGGAAAATAAACTTACTGCGAACAACCCTCCCAGCTCAAATGATGTTACAGAAACCAGAAGTGAATTTCAAAAGCCAGCTTGTGCTGGAAATGGCTACAGGAAGGCGACGGCCCAGATACCAGCGGATGATGACATCATTTATTTGGACAGTATGACGCTTCCGGATCAAAGCCAAACGGAAGTTCGGAGGCTGACAACGTCGTTAACCAAGCCAAAAGTTAATGTAAATATAGGATGTTGGAATGTGAGAACGTTGTACTCTATAGGGAAATCAGCACAGCTTGCAAGATAAATTGATAAATATAAAATAGATGTCATGGGCATTAGTGAATGCAGTTGGGTAGGACAAGGAAAAGTCAAGATGAACACCGGAGAGAGCGTAATTTTTTCAGGGAGAGAAGACAACATACACAGACGCGGAGTAGCAACAATGATGACAAAGAAAGCAGAACAAACATTGATGGAATGGAAACCTATCAGCGATAGAATTATTTATGCTAGATTCTTCTCCAGGTATGTAAAGCTATCGATCATACAAGTCTGTGCACCTACGAATGAAGTCAACGTCGAAGATAAAGACAATTTCTACAAACAGTTTCAGACAGTTGTGGACAGTGTTCATATGCATGACATACTCCTAGTAATGGGGGATGATTTAAATGCCAAAGTTGGAGAAGACAACGAAGGATATGAAAACATAATAGGAAGCCATGGAGTAGGTAAAAGAAATGATAATGGAGAAAGACTTGTTGACTTCTGCGGACTCAATAACCTCGTGGTAACAGGTACAATTTTTCCACATAAACTGATACATAAACAGACATGGACATCTCCAGGAGGAAAGACAAAGAATCAAATAGACCATGTGTTAGTGAGCAGGCAACACCGGACATCAGTAATGGACACTAGGGCCATGAGAGGAGTCGACATTGCGAGAGACCATCAATTAGTGCGATCAAAAATCAAACTGAAACTAAACAGAAAACAAAAGAAAAAGGCGATCAGAAAGAAATTTGATATAATTAATTACAGCAACCAGCTATTAAAGCCCAATTCTCACTTAAGTTGCGCAACAAATATGATATATTACAAGACTATGACGGAACAGACGACGAAGAAGTTGAGAAACTATGGCAAGACTTTGAGGATGCATACAAAGAAACAGCTCAAGAAGTACTGGGGTACAAAAAGAAAGGGCAAAAACCATGGATCAGCAAGGAGTCGTGGAAGTTAGTAGAAGAGAGAAAATGACTGAAGAACAACATCAAGCAGACAAAGTCAGACAGGATTAAGCAGAATTATATGGATAAATATAGGTGTAAAGACAAAGAAGTGAAGAAGAGCATGAGACAAGACAAGAGGAAGTGGGTTGACCACCTTGCCATGGAAGCAGAGGACGCAGCACGTAATGGAAGAATGAAAGAAGTGTGTGATATTACAAAAACCCTGAGTAATGACACACGTAAGACAACAAATGCAGTGAAAGACAAATGCGGAAATTTAATAACGGAAGGATTGGCCAGAAGGAAGCGATGGAAAGAACACTTTGAGGAAATCCTTAATAGACCTATACCTGATGACCCTGTAACAGATGTGGAGATAAATCTGATCATAAATGAAATCAGCACTGACCCAAGGAAGCGCTAAGGAAGATGAAAAACGGCAAAGCAGGGAGCAAGGACGAAGTTACAGCAGAATTATTAAAAGCAGACATGAATACAACAGAGAAATGGCTTGTCAAATTATTCAGAACATTTTGGGAACAAGAGAAAGTGCCAAAAACGTGGAACCAGGGACTGATCTTTAAAATACCGAAGAAAGGTGACCTTACAGAGTGCGGGAATTGGAGAGGAATTACTTTGACATCTGTTCGTAGTAAAGTATTTGGAAGAGTACTAATTGACAGGATAAGAGATGGAGTTAACAGCAAGTTGAGAGACGAACAAGTAGGTTTCAGAAGTGGGAGAGGCACAGTAGAACAGATATTTATTTTACGAAATATTATAGAACAGGAAGTGGAATGGCAGGCAACTCTATACATTACGTGTGTGGACTTTGAGAAAGCATTTGACTCAGTGCACCGAGAGAGTCTATGGAAAATCATGGCGAGCTGTGGAATTCCACGCAAGATAATCCACATGGTACAGATGTTATACGAAGATAGTGAATGTGCAGTATTAGACGAAGGTGAGGAATCTGAGTGGTTCAAGGTCAAAACTGGAGTTAAACAAGGAGATGTAATGTCTGGATTTATCTTCTTGATAGTAGTGGACTGGATAATGAGAAACACAACAGCAGGAAACAAAACAGGGATAAGATGGAACTTCACGTCAAAACTAGAGGACCTGGAGTTTGCCGAAGACATAGCACTCATGCCACCATGCTACACACACATGCAAACAAAGACAAGACAACTGAATAAATTTGCAGCAAGGACAGGACTAAGAAAAAATAAAATAAAACTCAAATATTGAGGATAAACAGCAAGTGCGAAAACAGAATACTAATCGATGATAAAGAGCTAAAGGAAGGGGACAAGTATAACTACCTGGGTGCTAAAATTAGTAAGCAAGGAGGAGGCGGCGATGACATTGTGAAACATGGAAAATTAATGAAGGAGACAGCAGAAAGTTAGATACATTTTTTTCAAATGCTTAAGACGAATCCTACAAATTCGATGGCCATGCGTTGCATCAAATCGAGATATTTTCGCAAAAACAAAATTGAAGACAATCAGCACCGAGGTCAAGTTAAGAAGATGGAAGTGGGTAGGACATATCCTATGAATGGACAAGAACAGCAAATGTGAGAGGGCATTGACCTGGACGCCTGAAGGTAGAAGAAAGGTTGGTCGACCAAAGACAACGTGGCGATCAACTATTGAAAATGAAAGACGCATACTGGGGTGGAACAGCTGGAACGATGCCAGACATGTAGCAGCTGACAGGGCGAGCTGGAGGAGATGCACTTCGGCCTTATGGGCCACTGGGCCTGAAGAGGATAGGTGGTGAGGTGATATAGAGAGGCGGGCTTTTTAAATGAGTCGGCCGAACCGATATTAATGTAATAGTTTGTCCGATTATTTCAGCAAATCTAAATAACAAATGTGCACAAACATGTCATAGTCGATACTAAAAGGTCGGTTAATTCACGAAATGAGTCTGAAACGAGACGAGCGAAAAAACAAACTGAAGGGGCAGTTTTAAAAGACATACCAATTGCGAGACCATCAGTGAAGTTGTGCAGGCCGTCACCCATGATGATCATCCACGCCATGGACGAGACACTGTCTGGGACGCCGTGGCTGTGACCGTGACGCTGTCCGTCTTTGTCGTCGTCACCGTGGTGGTTGTAGTGCTCGCTGTCACGGTCCTCGTCACGTCGCCTCTTCACCACTAGCTCGGCGTCCGCGCCATCTAGGGGACAGGTCAAGGTTCATTTTAAAGAGTGTTTTCTAAATTAAGATTCACGTTTGTGTTGGAAATACAGCTTATGCTCTGACAATTAGAGGCAATACTGATGCACGAAACGTGGGCTGTTAGAAAAAAGGACATTGATTTTTTTCGCACTGTTCTAAACGAAGCATATGTTTTAATGTGTTTCTACCGCCAGTACAACGTGGTTTTAAACAACACCGTGAGTAAACGTAATCCAAAGAACACTTTCTTGCACATTTATGACGCAGTAGGATCCTTCGAGGTAAACACCAAACATGATTGGAAAGTAATTTATGATTTTGCTAATACTTCCATTCTGCGCCGTTTTGAAGGACTTCTGCTGGTAGAAGACATTTTTCTCCAAACAACAATTTTTAAAATGTGTCGAACCCGCATTGATGTGTCGATGAATAATGTTTGTTGGTCTAATGTTCTGAAGTGTTTTAGTGAGATCGTACAAGTAAATGATATCACAGTAACGGCAACTCGGAATGAATGGAACCGTTATGTTTGATATGATAGATGGAACAAATTAACTACAAATGGCAACTACTGGGGAGGTGAAATCACAAAGACGACATGACACGGGATTGGAGAGCAGTCGATGGAAAAGAAGACGATAATATCTTCTTCTTTTCATATTATGATGAAGCAATATGTGCCTTATTATATACTTTTGCGATGTGTTTATGAAGTAGGCCTATATATATATATATATATATATATATATATATATACTATATATATATATATATATATATAGAGAGAGAGAGAGAGAGAGAGAGAGAGAGAGAGAGAGAGAGAGAGAGAGAGAGAGAGAACATGACACATATGTCGGATGCATTATATTCGTGACATTATTATTCTTAAGACTTGTTATGCAACTCTGGCCGAAGGCTTGAAACCAAGAGTGCAACTAATAGCGTACATTAAAATGGCATACATTCTAAAGAAGGTATATGGTCACAATGGTTACAAAGTTCGGCCTTGTTTTGGAAGAATCGGCAACCATTCATAAAAAAAGTGTAGCTTTACCTTCCTTCTGTTCAGAACGTGCGTTCCCCGTGTCGCCCAGCTCGATCTCGTACAGTCCCTCCGTCTTCTTGTTCTGTATTGTCAACAGTGCCATGTTAGTCAAACAGCTATATTTTCACATACAGATCACGCATGGCCTGAACCTGTTGCTTCTATTAAGCAACTGATTCTTTCAGGCGAATTTCAGAGAAAACATCAAATGATTCAGAATGACGTGGAGGTGAATGCGCGTCATGAAACTGATCTGATGCGCCATCATCCATCGAGATGTTCATCATCACCACTGCTATCCGACAGAGGGCGACGTTGTTTTGTTGGTTCTCACAGATACCAACAGCAAGACGTACACTACACAGTACTGTACGTCGGCGTTAGATTACTATCTTCACTGCCCTGGGATACCACTAACCAGTCATGTGTAATAGCCGTTCTTAGTAGCGTTTAATGTGTACTCCCCTTGTACTACCCTACGAAATAACAATGTGTCCATTAATCTAACTGTGTAGTCAACATGTAACCGATCGGTGACACCACCAGAGGGCCATGACGGGAGGGCCGGCGGCGATGCCACAAGAGAGCCAGTGACACCACGAGAGGGTCGGTGACACGACGATAGGGCTGGTGACACCATCAGAGAGCAGGCGACACTACCGGAGGACCGGTAACGCCACCGGAGGGCCGGCGACACCACCAGAGGGGTCGGTGACACCACCAGATTGCCGGTGATATCACGACAGGGCCGGTGACACCACGAGAGGACCGGTGACACCATCATATGGCCAGTTACACCACAAGAAGGTCGGTGACATCACAAGAGGGCCAGTGACACTACGAGAGGGCTGGTGACATCACCAGAGGGCCATTGACACCACGAGAGTACCGGTGACACCCCAAAAGAGGTCCGGTGACACGACCAGAGGGCCGGTATACACCATAGGGTCGGTGTCATAATAAGATAGGACAGGTGACACAACGAGAAGACCGTTAATACCACGAGAAGGCCGGTGACACCACGAAAAGGCCGGTGACATTTCGAGAGGCCGGTGAAACCACGAGAAGGCCGGTGACACCACGAGAAGGCCGGTGACACAACGGTCGTTCGACAGAGTAATTAGTCTCTGTGTACTGTGTATATACAGGTTTATCCCAGTCTCATCTTGTCGAAATGGCAGACGCAGTGGACGCTCAACCTACTCATGTGGCGATTATCGGACTGAACGTGGACAAGTAAAGGCAAAATTCGCACTGGCTGCTAAACTATGTATGCTCCGTTATATTATACATGTGTGGAGTCATTATTATACATGTGTGGAGTCATTATTATACATGTGTGGAGTCATTATTATACATGTGTGGAGTCATTATTATACATGTGTGGAGTCATTATTAAACATGTGTGGAGTCATTATTATACATGTGAGGAGTCATTATTATACATGTGTGGAGTCATTATTATACATGTGTGGAGTCATTATTATACATGTGTGGAGTCGTTATTAAACATGTGTGGAGTCATTATTATACATGTGTGGAGTCATTATTATACATGTGTTGAGTCATTATTAAACATGTGTGGAGTCATTATTATACATGTGTGGAGTCATTATTATACATGTGTGGAGTCATTATTATACATGTGTTGAGTCATTATTATACATGTGTGGAGTCATTATTATACACGTGTGGAGTCATTATTATACATGTGTGGACTCATTATTATACATGTGTAGAGTCATTATTAAACAGGCCCAAATGGGAGCAAATTATTCTTATTTTTATTATTATGATTATTGTTATTCACTTACAGTTTAGTGAATACGTAATGATTTCAAACAATGTAAAACAATACGTAATGCAAATACATTGTACCTTTTGTTTTCGTCGATTAGAAACTATTTCCACGATCCTCTCGACAATAAAGAACAGGTAAATCCCGAGTAGCAACGTCATGCCTTTCCAAACACCTTCAACGTGTGCTTTATGGCGCATCGACGAGTCGGTCATTTTGGAGACGATTCCGAAGAGAAGTGCCTGAATAACATACGCATGCAATCGAAACAAATCCAACAAGTCACATCAGTTAGAAGGTAAGCCCGTTATTATACATATATTCTGCAAACAAATCGATATTCCACGCCATTGTCAAACCATCTTGGTGTCATTGTCTCGCCGTTTAAAAGGTCCCTCCTCAAATCGATTTTTTCGCTAGTCTCATTTCAAATAAATTTTTGCGAAAAATTCTAGTATCCACTGCAACATGCTAACCCATTTGTGCATATTTAATATGTAGGTTTTGAGAAATCACCAGACAAATTATTAAATTACTTAATGTTTGATCAAACATTAAGTCAAGTGAAAACGGAAACGGTGAAAACTCACGAATTTCACCCTTGGTGAAATGTTGTAACTTTGTTATGTGATCGTCGAGAGGACGGAAGTCACGCTGATGATCGGTACTAACATGCACAATGTTTACTATTTTGGATACACACTATATTGAGCCTTACCAGATCTAAGGACTAAAGTAAATTATTTCGATCATTTGAATAAAAATACGCATTTTTCATTAAACCGACTGCAGATTTTACTTAGACTATTCCCACACTACATATCTGGACATCAACGAACCGGATATGCGATAGGCTAAATCAGTTGAGGATGGAGTTTTAACACAAAGCTAACATATATTTTGGCCAACCATTTTCACATGCACACATTTGTTTCGTCCCAGTTGGTTGCACTTTTGGTTTCAACCGTCGGTGCAAACTACGCACAACAGCAGTGCTACAAGTTAGCATAATGCCTACATGTTCAGC
This sequence comes from Lamellibrachia columna, assembly GCA_963662155.1. Classification (NCBI taxonomy): domain Eukaryota; kingdom Metazoa; phylum Annelida; class Polychaeta; order Sabellida; family Siboglinidae; genus Lamellibrachia; species Lamellibrachia columna. The sequence continues at coordinate 36,412,287 of OY759263.1, read as the reverse complement.
ACGTGGGACACTCCGTCTCAATAGGTTGTCGTCAATGCCAACAAGTTGCATAAGCCATATTATTACGTATAACAAAGTAGACCAAAACGTTGTTGCAACATCAACATATTCCATCAGTTATTGCACCATCTGCCTGAGTAATTGCCTTTAAAATGTGTATGCAATAAGAAGGTACACTCAGATCACGGAATCTGTCTGAGGATAAGACACAGTGGTCAAATGCGATTAAGGACCTGATTGCAGCTGGAGGGTGAGTTCTTACCACCAAAGCTGCATAATACAGTCGAAGACAGACAAACAAATAAAAAACAAAGTTTAGACACCTCTACCACCGTAATTAACACAAGCCGAAGTGCCTGGACGATCTTATTGTTTAACTGGCTTGTGTGAGGTCTTGAACCGCGATGTTCCTGACCTGGGCTACTCACGTGTGGCATCAGGTGCAACATGGCGTCTCCCGTGAGCGTGCCGACAGCCAGGGCTACAAGAACGTGGAGGATCTCATCAAAGTAGCAGCGTTGCATAACGGGAATGATGGCGACACACATGAGACCCGCCAGACTTATGATGGCCACGGCTAGCAGACTGTAGGACCACACTGTAACAAATGTCGTGTAGCAGACTGTATGACCACACTGTAACAAAAGACGTCTAATACACTGTATAGCAACACTAACAAATGACGTCTAGCAGACTGTAAGACCACACTGTAACAAATGACGTGTAGCAGACTGTATGACCACACGGTAACAAATGACGTCTAACACACTGTATAGCAACACTAACAAATGACGTCTAGCAGACTGTAAGACCACACTGTAACAAATTACGTCAAACATATTGTAGGACCACACTGTAACAAATGATGGCTAGCAATCTGTATAACCACACTGTAACAAATGACGTCTAACAGTCTGTAGGACAGCACTGTAGCAAATGACGTCTAGCAGACTGTAGGACCACACTGTTAAAATGACAGCTAGCAGATTGTAGGACCACACTGTAACAAATTACATCTAACAAACATTACGACCACAATGTAACAAATGATGTCTAGCAGAGACTGTATAACCACACTGTAACAAATGACGTATAACAGACTGCAGAAACACACTGTAACAAACAACGTCTAGCGGACTGTAGGATCACACTGTATCAAATGACGTCTAGCATACTGCAGAACCACACTGTTACAAACTATATCTAGCAGACTGTGGAACAGCACTGTAACATATGACATCTAACAGGCTGTAAGACCACATTGTAATATATGACATCTGGCAGACTGTAGGACCACACTGTGACTAATGACGTCTAACAAACTACATAACTACACTGTTACAAATGACGTCTAGCAGACAGTAGAACTACACTGTCTAAGACTGTTGAACCACACTGAAACATATGACGGCTAGCAGACTGTAGGAACGCACTGTGACAAATTATGTTTAGCAGATTGTAGGACAACACTGTAGCAAATTACGTCTAGCAGACTCGAGGAACACACTGTAACAAATGATGTCTAGGAGATTGTAGGACCACACTGTAACAAATTACGTCTAACACACTGTAAAGCAACACTAACAAATGACGTCTAGCAGACTGTAGGACCACACTGTAACAAATGACGGCTAGCAGACTGTGGGACCACACTGTGACAAATGACGTCTAGCAGACTGTTGGACCACAATGTGATAAATGACGGCTAGCAGACTGTATGATCACACTGAAACAAATGGTGCCTAGCAGACTGTAGAACCACACTGTAACAAATGACGTCTAGCAGACTGTAGTAGGACCACATTGTGGCAAATGACATATAGCATACTGTAACAAATGATGTCTAGCAGACTGTAGAGCCACACTGTTACAATTGACGTCTAGCAAACTGTGCAACAACACTGTAACATATGAGATCTAACAGGTTGTAAGACCACATTGTTATATATGACGTCTAACATACTGTAGAACCACTGTAACGAATGACGTAGACCCACACTGTAACAAATGACGTCTTGCAGACTGTAGGCTACACAGTAACAAATGACGTATAACAGATTGTAGAAATACACTGTAACAAATGACGCATAGCAGACGGTAGTAGGACCACATTGTGGCAAATGACCTATAGCATATTATAGAACCACACTGTAACAAATGACGTCTAGCAGACTGTAGAACTACACTGTAACATATGACGTTTAACAGGCTGTAATATATGACGTCTCACAGACTGTTGGACCACACTGTAACATATGACGTCTAACAGAATGTAGAACCAGACCGTAACATATGACGTCTAACAGACTGTAACATATAATCGCTTCAGCCACTATTACGTCGGCGGCACACCGGTCGTCTTACAACAGGGTGAAACAGCAAATAATACGTGCAGAGCAGAACAGAACAAAACAAAGCAAAACAAAACACCCCCCCCCCTCTCTCTCTCCTGCGACTCTTCCCACCTTTAGTCGGGATCTCTGTGAAGGTTCGGGTAAGGGCAGCGGCGTCTGTGACATTGGTACTGGCCGCGCTGGAGTTCGCCGACCATCCAACCCCGGTGCTACTGGGTACAGCGGAGGCGACACACGCCTGCAGACAACAACATGCAGAACCATTCAATCAAAGGGACACCGTGTGCTCAATGTATTGCCATAAAGCGTATGTTCATGTTCATACAACTGTATCAATTGAACGACGGCCGGCATATATTAAGATATGCCTTGGTATATATTCATAAGTACAAGCTACACACAAGTTGTGTTTTTGTTTATTCCATACTAGAATAATTTATTCCACTAAAATGAAATATACGTACTATAGGCAAGATATTGACTCAACAGCAACGCCAAACCAATATAAATTTATTCAGGAAGAGGGGTAAACATAAGGAAACATATGCTGTTTAACTATACGCATTTATTTATGGATTATTACATTTGGCCTTACGATTCTGTACCAGCCGTCCAAATTACATATTACAAACCTCCTGATCTATGTCGTAGATGATTGCTGGACAGATGTGGATGAAGTCAGGCTTCGTGATCCCCTTCTTCACGTTGATATGGTAAGCCGTCAGAATCTGTCTCGGCGTCAGACACTGAAACAAGTATGTTTGTTAAATTAAAGTTGTGTGACGTGGAAAGAACTGTAGTCTGGCACACAAACTGGCATTAAGTAGCCCGTTTTAAACATGCCAATTAATATTTCAACAATACTATTTTTATCAGGTCTTTGCAAAAAAACATTATGAAATACAAATGCGGATGCAACTACACAGATATTACACAACGGATAAAACATTCTCCTCTTCATAGAATACAATAGGACCCACCAAAGCAATTTATATTCCATGCCTTGCTGCACCGTGAATATACAAACAGAAGGAGTATCACGCTTCACAACTGGTGGAGCTAATGTATTCCAACGTAGAAACAACATTTTAACAATAGCGATAAAACTATCTAGAACCCGACTTGATTAGCAATGTGTTGTACAAATGCAATTCAAGTATGCAAAATCATTTGCTAAAAATTATCTAGATTTACACAGAACCTCGGCGATGATATATTGAGAGACTTCATACATTGTTCCCAGAACATCACAATCGTTCGGACATTAGTAAACCTAATATATCTTGTAGCTACCCTCGTCGTGAAGGAGTTTCATTTGCAGTACAACACAACCTTACAATTAACATATGGTGAAATGTAAAGTTGTACTGTACTGCAAATGAATCACCTTCACGACAAGGAGACTACAAGAACGTGCAACATTTAACGTGTAATATTTAACATCTAATATTTAACATATAATATTTAACATGTAATATTTAACATCTATGTATTCGCTAGTGTCAATTCACAACATTTATTTATTATTATATCCAAATGACCATGTTAGTGTACAACATGTTAGTGTACAACACCGATCACCCTCCATGCAATGTTTGCAATGTTGTATATCTATTACATATTATTAGGTCCGCATTACTTATTTACCCACTTCGTTAGGTGTTTTAATTGCCATGTTAAAACCCGCTAAAATGTTTTTACTGCTTCACCCTGAAGGCACGTATTTCCAACTTCTTTTATATGCCTATGCGTTGGTAATTTGTACCAATTAACATGTAACGAAATTATTTGTTTGTTGGGCCGCCGGCAGAGGTCTAACCTACAGACTTCCCGAGCAGTGCCACCCACCGTGCCACTAAACAAAATTTATGGAAAGTTAAGGAGGCGTAATTTCTTAGCTTCTTCCATTAATCACATACTGGCGTCTGTATCCTTTGGTGGAGTAGTATTTATTGCGAAGCGGCTTGTTATGTACGCTGTCGCCACTTCGCACGGTAGGCTACCGTTAATAAACTGCAGACATTTAAAGTGTACCGCTCATATTTTGGGGTTGTCCTCTAATGTCATAATTTTTTTATGTGTGCTTGCAACGAGGACAAGAAACACACGTCTCCGACATATCCAGCTTGTTATGCACGCTGTCGCCACTTCGCACGGTAGGTTATCGTTGATAAATTGCAGACATTTAAAGTGTACCGTCATATATTGGGGTTGTCCTCTGATGTCAGATGTGTGTTTGCAACGAGGGCAAGATACACACGTCTCAGACACGTCCATTTTTTGCTCGTCTCGTTTCAGACAATGTCGCGAAAAATTTAGCAGCATTAACTACGACATGCTGGCTCTAATGTCGACTACGACATGCTGGCTCTCGTGTCGACTACGACAAGCTGGCTCTAGTGTCCACTACGACATGCTGGCTCTAATGTCGACTACGACATGCTGGCTCTCGTATCGACTACGACATGCTGGTTCTAGAGTCCACTACGACATGCTGGCTCTTGTGTCCACTACGACATGCTGGTTCTAGAGTCCACTACGACATGCTGGCTAGTTTATACACATTTATTATTTGGTTTCGATAAAACAGCGGACAAACTTTTACATTATCTTGCATCGGATCCCGTCAAAATTCGGCAAAACAAGACAAGCGTCGTTCGTCTATTTATATAGTTCTATAAAATAGAGGTGTATGATTATTCGCCGTTCGCAAGTTACCCTATTTAGTAACCAAACAAAAAACATTCGATGATTTTTACAACACTACACACTCTTTGTTTAACTAACTACGCATATTACGTAGACACACACTACATATTACGTAGACACACACTACATATTACGTAGACACACACCACAGATTACGTAGACACACACTACAGATTACGTAGACACACACTACAGATTACGTAGACACACACTACATATTACGTAGACACACACTACATATTACGTAGACACACACCACAGATTACGTAGACACACACCACAGATTACGTAGACACACACTACATATTACGTAGACACACACTACAGATTACGTAGACACACACTACATATTACGTAGACACACACTACATATTACGTAGACACACAATACAGATTACGTAGACACACACTACATATTACGTAGACACACACTACAGATTACGTAGACACACAATACAGATTACGTAGACACACACTACATATTACGTAGACACACACTACAGATTACGTAGACACACAATACAGATTACGTAGACACACACTACATATTACGTAGACACACACTACAGATTACGTAGACACACAATACAGATTACGTAGACACACACTACATATTACGTAGACACACACTACAGATTACGTAGACACACAATACAGATTACGTAGACACACACTACATATTACGTAGACACACACCACAGATTACGTAGACACACACTACATATTATGTAGACACACACTACATATTACGTAGACACACACTACAGATTACGTAGACACACACTACATATTACGTAGACACACACCACAGATTATGTAGACACACACTACAGATTACGTAGACACACACTACATATTACGTAGACACACACCACAGATACGTAGACACACACTACATATTACGTAGACACACACTACATATTATGTAGACACACACTACAGATTACGTAGACACACACTACATATTACGTAGACACACACCACAGATTACGTAGACACACACTACAGATTACGTAGACACACACTACAGATTACGTAGACACACACTACAGATTACGTAGACACACACTATATATATAACGTAGACACACACTACAGATTACGTAGACACACACTACAGATTACGTAGGCACACACTATATATATATAACGTAGACACACACACTACAGATTACGTAGACACACACTATATATATAACGTAGACACACACTGCAGATTACGTAGATACACACTACAGATTACGTAGACACACACTACAGATTTGAACATCAACGAACCTGATACGTGATTGAGGAGAGAGTTTTAAGCCATCCAGTAGAATATTGGTTGGTTG
>OY759263.1:36227572-36405690 GCA_963662155.1 Lamellibrachia columna | reverse complement strand
CTAACCCCGGGTACAGGGTTAGTTGAAACGGGCGACAGGCGCTTATTAAAAGTGCGTATATATATGCGTATATATATATATATATATATATATATATATATATATATATATATATATATATATATATATATATATATATATATTATATATATATATATATATATATATATATATATATATATATATATATATATATATATATTATATATATATATATATATAATATACTTAAACATTCAAATTAGTTTCGTAGTTTTCTATGTAACAGAGCTTTTTGCATGTAATATAATTTGTTTTGGTAAATAAAACTAGTTTCAATGTTAGGTGTTTCAACTACCCCGGTCTCCCCAACAGCCACTTTTTATGTCGGACACTTGGGCCGATATTGCAGTTGCCGCGCCCTACACGCATATTGCCATTGCCGCAAACGGGAACACATTCAGTCTTCCCGTTTTTATTTTTGTACAACGAAACGCATGCTGCATCTAAAATCACTTTGCCTTTTCGTCCTATAATGCACATGCACACTCTTACTCGTCACATTTATTGGTCTGTCACATTCCCGTTTTATACATTTTCTGACATTAAATGCACTAAGACAATACAGAGACATTTACTCCGAACCCCAGACATGCAGGGTATGTGTAAACATACTAATGCCCTGCACGGGCCGGGCCGGGCCGGGCATGGACTGAAAAAAATTAAACACATCGGGCTTGGGCCGGGCCTGGGCCTAGTGTGAGCGGACCGGGCCGGGTTTGGGCTGAGCCTGGACATAATAAAAACATTCATACAAAACCCATATTAGTAATTTTATTACTGGTAATTCAGCCGGGCAATGTTTGTAGGGAAGACGTAGACAATAGAATGTCCACTGGTTGGGTCAAAGGGTGATAAGTTGGTGGTTAATCATGGCTTGGTTGCCTCTGCAAATATGTCTAAAGTAAACATTTGGGGCTGGCTGCTTCCAGCCAGGTGAACTTAAGTGGCCTGATATGGGGCCATTATATCTACGCAAAAGGGTTTTTATTAATAATAAAATTACTAATATGGGTTTTGTATGAATGTTTTTATTATGTCCAGGCTCAGCCCAAACCCGGCCCGGTCCGCTCACACTAGGCCCAGGCCCGGCCCAAGCCCGATGTGTTTAATTTTTTTCAGTCCATGCCCGGCCCGGCCCGGCCCGTGCAGGGCATTAGTATGTTTACACATACCCTGCATGTCTGGGGTTCGGAGTAAATGTCTCTGTATTGTCTTAGTGCATTTAATGTCAGAAAATGTATAAAACGGGAATGTGACAGACAATAAATGTGACGAGTAAGAGTGTGCATGTGCATTATAGGACGAAAAGGCAAAGTGATTTTAGATGCAGCATGCGTTTCGTTGTACAAAAATAAAAACGGGAAGACTGAATGTGTTCCCGTTTGCGGCAATGGCAATATGCGTGTAGGGCGCGGCAACTGCAATATCGGCCCAAGTGTCCGACATAAAAAGTGGCTGTTGGGGAGACCGGGGTAGTTGAAACACCTAACATTGAAACTAGTTTTATTTACCAAAACAAATTATATTACATGCAAAAAGCTCTGTTACATAGAAAACTACGAAACTAATTTGAATGTTTAAGTATATTATATATATATATATATATAATATATATATATATATATATATATATATATATATATATATATATATATATATATATATATATATATATATATATATATATATATATATATATATATATTATATATATATATATATATATATATATATATATATATATATATATATATATATATATATATATATATATATATATATATATATATATATATATATATATATATATATATATATATATATATATATATATATATATATATATATATATATATATTATATATATATATATATATAATATACTTAAACATTCAAATTAGTTTCGTAGTTTTCTATGTAACAGAGCTTTTTGCATGTAATATAATTTGTTTTGGTAAATAAAACTATATATATATATATATATATATATATATATATATATATATATATATATATATATATATATATATATATATATATATATATATATATATATATATATATATATATATATATATATATATATATATATTATATATATATATATATATAATATACTTAAACATTCAAATTAGTTTCGTAGTTTTCTATGTAACAGAGCTTTTTGCATGTAATATAATTTGTTTTGGTAAATAAAACTAGTTTCAATGTTAGGTGTTTCAACTACCCCGGTCTCCCCAACAGCCACTTTTTATGTCGGACACTTGGGCCGATATTGCAGTTGCCGCGCCCTACACGCATATTGCCATTGCCGCAAACGGGAACACATTCAGTCTTCCCGTTTTTATTTTTGTACAACGAAACGCATGCTGCATCTAAAATCACTTTGCCTTTTCGTCCTATAATGCACATGCACACTCTTACTCGTCACATTTATTGGTCTGTCACATTCCCGTTTTATACATTTTCTGACATTAAATGCACTAAGACAATACAGAGACATTTACTCCGAACCCCAGACATGCAGGGTATGTGTAAACATACTAATGCCCTGCACGGGCCGGGCCGGGCCGGGCATGGACTGAAAAAAATTAAACACATCGGGCTTGGGCCGGGCCTGGGCCTAGTGTGAGCGGACCGGGCCGGGTTTGGGCTGAGCCTGGACATAATAAAAACATTCATACAAAACCCATATTAGTAATTTTATTATTAATAAAAACCCTTTTGCGTAGATATAATGGCCCCATATCAGGCCACTTAAGTTCACCTGGCTGGAAGCAGCCAGCCCCAAATGTTTACTTTAGACATATTTGCAGAGGCAACCAAGCCATGATTAACCACCAACTTATCACCCTTTGACCCAACCAGTGGACATTCTATTGTCTACGTCTTCCCTACAAACATTGCCCGGCTGAATTACCAGCCCACTGGCCACTACCCAGTAGTGCCAGTACCCAGTACCCACCCCAGTTGGTAATTTGTATTTTTCAATTGTGTTAACTAGTGTCTACTGTTCAGTGTCTACATTTTCCCCAGTACTGATTCATTCACACTTGTACTAATTCACACATGTCTGAACCTGTTCTGTCTCAGGCTAGTGACTGCAGACCTGCTGGAAATGCCACTGGGTGTCAGTGCCAGTGGGTGACATAGTAGTAGCTAGTACTAGCTAGACACTACTAAACAACAACTGACATTAGTATTTCAGTAGTAGACATTATACAATGCTCATTATATTATTATTTTTTATTTAATAAAACAATAAGTCTGTTTTACAGTTTATTTGTGTTTCGTCTTTCTTATAAGATTATAGGTTTATCTTCTCTAAACCCGTCTTTGGCCCGCGGGTATGGGCCGGGTATGGGCCTGAAACTTGCGGGTCGGGCCGGGCCGGGCCGGGCCGGGCCGGGCCGGGCCGGGCCTGGGCCAAACATTCACGGTCTGGGTCGGGCCTGGGTCGGGCCTAGTTTGCGGGCTTGAGCCGGGCCGGGCTTAAACATTTGTTGCGGGCCTGGGCCGGGCCTGGACTCTAACTGCTAATTGCGGGCCGGGTTGGGCTCGAATTATAGGCCCGCGCAGGGCACTAAAACATACCAATTTTGATCTCATTGGTATACATTTTATTATATATATATATATATATATATATATATATATATATATATATATATATATATATATATATATATATATATATATATATATATATATATATATATATATATATATATATATATATATATATATATATATATAGGGGAGACCGTGGCATTTTCAGTTAAAGTCACTTTCTCTGAAAAGTATGTTAAATGCATTATTTCTGTCAACGTATACATTAAATTTATTATCTGTGTTAATAAAATGTACCATACCATTGATATTCCATATTGTAGTTAAGTAGATATGTGAAGTTTCCCAGGCGCGGTCGACTATAACAACTTTCCCCGCTTACGAGGCTAGTCATACGGGCACGTTGCTACAGCAAAGAACGCGTGGATCGCAAAGAAAGTGTCACTCGTACATGTTACTGTTATTATATTAATTGGATTATACGCATGTATACATCGTATACACAGTGTGCTTAACAATGCAGGTGTTCACAGCTTCATATATTAAGTTTTTCATTTTTAGTTACCAAAGGGGACCCATTCCCTGGATTCTGACATAATAAATAATTGTGAATGGAATATAAATGATTGAATGGAGTAGGAAATAATGAATGACAATATATATATATATATATATATATATATATATATATATATATATATATATATATATATGCATGAGTGCGTACGTGTGCACGAGTGCGTACGTGTGTATGTCATTCAATTAAATAGAAGTCGCATTACATATATATATATATATATATATATATATATATATATATATATATATATATATATATATATATTTATATATATATATATATATATATATATATATATATATATATATATATATATATATATATATATATATATATATATATATATATATATATATATATATATATATATATATATATATATATATATATGTAATGCGACTTCTATTTAATTGAATGACATACACACGTACGCACTCGTGCACACGTACGCACTCATGCATACGCGCACGAACATCCACATTTCAATGAATTGTGCAATAGTGATTAATTGCTCAAATACGGCTGTGCCATAAAATGTAATAAGATTTAACAAGATTGCCATCCAAGGCAAAACACCCAGATGGCAAATAGACAAGGAAGCTATTGGCTTATCGAGAGTCCAGCAATGTTTCATTTATGTGTAACCCGCTCTTCTGAGATATGTGTTAACGTTGTTTGACGATGCTAGCATTTACAGTACTGGTTATAAACCGGTACGCTAGGCTTAGCAAGTGAAATAAAGCGTTCATACGTCGTGGTTAAATAAATGTTGTTCTTTCAGTCATTGTCAGCACACAACTCGCTGGCTTAATCATCGGTACGAGCCGCCCGAACGTTGTTACAGTTGTAACAACTTACCCCAATACAATTGTAACAACAAGCCCCCAAAAATGTGTTGTCGTTGAACGCACGTGGACGATAACCAATCTGGAATTTCAATTTAACTTCTACTTGGCATAACCCCTTATGCTATATGGTAGGCAAGTTTCAAGTTTTATCCAAGAAACGTAAAAAAGTGGCTGTGTGAGACGATATTATGTGGGCATATAAAAACACATTTTAGGTGGTTAAAAAGTAATTTGTGTCCACATCTCGTTAATTTCGTCTTCTTAACTCCCGATTTTTGGACACTGTGTCTGCTGGTGAACTCCCAACCAACTACTGTCGATGTTATCTCCACATGTGTGCAATGTTTTCTTAAAACGTCTATGTAACAACTTGCCCCTGTATACAACTAACCCCGGTCTCCCCTAACTAAAATACAACACAGCTCCACTGCTTTTCACCCATAACAAATATATTAGCATTCGTGATTGTCAACACATAAACATTTGGTTGGGAAAAATGCGTGTTCCGCTTTCTGCGTTTCTTACGATTCTTACATGAGACTGTAATATGTTTGCAGGGGAGACTCGACACCATAGGCGCTTTGCTGTCTGAAGCTAGTAACTACAAATATTTTGTCAGCACGACTGTTTCATTATCAGGAATGTAATGGCTTGCTTACCCGATACAACGTTAAATCAAATATGCATTAATTGATGATTGTACAAAAATGAACATAGTAGGTTTTGGAAAAGAATGTGCCCACGGTGTCTAACATAAGTACTCAGCCCTAACTGGGTAGGCTGACATATGAAGATATGACCAGAATTAAAGTACCTAACTATTATAGCTATTGATATGACAGGTGGTATACCTATTGACATACCCACCAATAACAAGTCCAGTCTTCGAGCAAGAGCAAGTTCAGTCTTCGCATTATTGCTATAAAGACTGTGGGTAATGTTTGCTTAGAATGTTACTAAAGATCCATCCTTAACTTAGTGCAATGTGCGCATGTTTGCGACAACGATTAACCATAATTCTTCACTTTTAAGTCAAGTCAACATCAGTCGTGCAGATTCAACACGTTGAACCGGGACAACTGAATCCGACTGTCAGTCTCCAACAGTCTCCAACAGTCGCGAACAGTCTCCAACAGTCGCGAACAGTCTCGTAGCGTGCGTCGCTTCCCGACTCCTATTTTCAAGTTGTGAGGAATACACCAATGGCAGACCAGGGACGTTGATGATCCTTGACGTTTTACGGCTGAGTGACAGGTGGCGGATGTTGGTTAAAATAACAGTAGGTTTACGCGGTCACACGGTCTGCGGTTGTGAATAGCCATAGCAGCGGTGGTCAGTCGTAGGCCAGTCAAGCGGTGGTCAATAATGACGACCATACGCGATTGGGCTACGACGGTCAAGTTGCGTCGGTTTTGTTCAGTCGTGCGATTGGCTTAGCGTCATCAGATATGCAGCAGCGGATCCAGGGGGGTCTTAGGGGTCTCAAGACCCCCCCCTTAGGCCACGAAGGGGGGGTCTTAGACCCCCCTGTGTCTGTGGCAAATATTACGGTAAAAGAACACGAAGGGGAGACCGAGATTAGTCCGCCCCCGGGGCAAGTCCGCCAACCGGCTTTTATTCCGCGCCGTTGCAGAATTAAGTCACACGATTAAGTCACATGAACATCAAACTACATGCACTTGTACTAATTCACACATGTCTGAACCTGATCTGTCTCAGGCTAGTGACTGCAGACCTGCTGGAAATGCCACTGGGTGTCAGTGCCAGTGGGTGACATAGTAGTAGCTAGTACTAGCTAGACACTACTAAACAACAACTGACATTAGTATTTCAGTAGTAGACATTATACAATGTTCATTATATTATTATTTTTTATTTAATAAAACAATAAGTCTGTTTTACAGTTTATTTGTGTTTCGTCTTTCTTATAAGATTATAGGTTTATCTTCTCTAAACCCGTCTTTGGCCCGCGGGTATGGGCCGGGTATGGGCCTGAAACTTGCGGGTCGGGCCGGGCCGGGCCAGGCCGGGCCTGGGCCAAACATTCACGGTCTGGGTCGGGCCTGGGTCGGGCCTGGGCCTAAATTCTAGTTTGCGGGCTTGAGCCGGGCCGGGCTTAAACATTTGTTGCGGGCCTGGGCCGGGCCTGGACTCTAACTGCTAATTGCGGGCCGGGCTTGGGCTCGAATTATAGGCCCGCGCAGGGCCTATAATTCGAAATGGCCACTGACTCTTGGTGGTCCCCGAAACTTTGCTTCTTTAAAATCTTCTTTTCAGGCACTGTAATGGCTATTAATGCCTATTTTTGTAGAAAAAACTTGCTTGCTATAATAGCGACTTGTAGTTATTTTACCAACTAAGGTTGAAAGCACTTGTTGTAAGTCGCTCTGAATAAGAGCGTCTGTTAAATGACTAAATTGTGATCTAAGCCATTGTTACTGGAGTAATGCGCTTACAGACACAGTTCTCTGTAATTCTGAGAAGTAAAATGCCAAGGTAAAATGTGCCTGAATGACAATAGAGTGAGCTGAATGAATCAGCTAAACTACCAACATAATGATGTCGAATCCTGCAAAAACCGCCAAGTTCTGCGAAAACCGTCGAGTTCTTGTTGCGAGATCGATCACGTTCTCCGAAAACTGTTGAGTTCTGCGAAAACCGTCGAGTTTTAGCACGCACACGAAGCAACAGATGCAACTGCGGAAGGGTAATTACATCGGTACAACGATAAAATGTGAGACCCCCAAGCTTACATTTTTCTTTCTTATGGGATATCCCTCATGCCTTATGGCAGGACCCCCAGACCCCCTCATTTCGAACACTGATGCAGCTGGAAACTGACGTCCACGAGTTGCTGGCTGGAAAGTTGTGAACTAGAATACTAATTTTTGTGACTGAAAGTAATTTGTTTTATTTTGTTTCGATAAAATTTTAGTATTTATAAGTGGCATTGGTTAGACATTTAGAGTGTTCAGTAAGGCCCTTATATCAGAGATATTGTTTGGATTTTGCGTTGTTGCTCTATCCAGTGTCAATGGTATTTAGTTGCCGCCTACCAAATATGTTTCTGTGTTGGGGAACGTCCGCTACGGGGCAAGAATGCCCAGGATCACTAGTGAACATAAACACACTAACATGCACTCTAATAAAAACTTCCAACTGTCCAGTTTAGTGTTGTTTTCTAGTAAAAAAAAGTTACGAAACCAGATTTTATTTCACAATTTTTTAGCCGATGCAGTGCCAAACGTTGTTTTTTGTTTGCCTGGTTTATTTCATAAATACAACAGAATTTGTGAGGATTTTAAGTTTCTAACAAATGTGTGTCACAAACATGACGTTTTTTAACATAAAAATAAAACAAAGCTGAAATGTTCCTGTGTATTTGCTGCTTAAAGTACGTGTGGGGCGAACTTGCCCAGGCCCCTGGGCGGACTTGCCCCGACATGAGGCAAGTCTGCCCATGCTTGGATAGCTCTACTAAGAGTTAGATTTGGATATTGGCTTGTAACAGTTTTGGCATTTTTGGACTAGATATTTTCGTTTAATATAAGGCCGAAACTGATCCTAACGTAAACGTAAAGACTGAAGTATTAGCAGCCAGCTAACATTAACCCTTACGTAAGTAAAAGGACACATGTGTCGCCCCCCCCCCCCCCGGTTCGTAAGTAGATGACATATGACTACGACTGACTGAGACCCCCCTGCAAACAAGCCTAGATCCGCCCCTGGATATGGATGGGTTTAGGCGCCGTCAAGCTGTGAACTATGACACGTTCTAGACCAGTGCAGTTTAGTTGTCAACACGTTTCACACGTGGCAGAATAATGACTGGACCGTGTTAGTGACAGATGATTGCTGCCAACTGTCACGATGTAGCCATAAAGCTAGACTTTACGTTCTTAAAGGACTCGAGGCGGAGATATAGTCTCAAGTAGTTATACTCCAAACAGCCCAATATTGAGCTAACGCAGGAGTTTGGACCAACGGCTTTTAGTGTCTCTTCCGAAAGACACGGGCAAAGTGGGGTGAACGAAATTGCCCAAGCTTCGAAACGGCGGAGGTGGAATCGAACCACCGTCCTCTCGATCGACAGGCGGGTGCTCTAACCATTAGACCACCGCTCCCCACTAATAGTGTATATTGCGAAGCGCTACTACATCTACTGTGTTAAGATCAATCACTTGACCAGGCTGAAAAGTCATTCCTGAATTTCATGTACGTTGATTAAACGATTAAACGTCTTGTCAAATTGTCATATAAGTGTTATACTCGTGTGAACAAACAACACCACAAGTGCTACTTTTCATTGTTTATCAACCATTTAGGGTGCGGTTTCTGTATCTCGGACGGTGACTACTGTATGTTTTATGCTTTATGGGTTTGTTTACCTACTAAAAATAATTCTCGATTGTCATTGGTAATGCCTTATGTCTACGATGCTGAAGATTCCGAAACACAAACAAAGTAATACTATGATAACGATTGTTTGTGTAACTGTCACTATATGGATAGGCGTTTTATGTTAGTTGTGGTTGTTATGGGACGTTATTTTCTAAAAACCAGTTTAGTTGTACATACATTTCATCATACTTCAGAACTTAGTTTAAATGTATGAAGGTTTGTCTCACTATTGGAATAACCCGTGTTCACTGGGTCACACCAGGTGGCTCACTGTCTGTTTGAAACGCGTGTCCAAGCCAAAGGTTAATTGTAACCCGTCGAATGGCTTTTGACCAGTGGTCGTGAGCGCGGACACGTGTTATCATGATAAATATAATGTACTACAGTATAGCTTATGCTGGTTTAGATTGGACGGCCCTCCATTCATTCTCTCAGTATGGAGAGCTTGTTAAGGTTTAATCCAAACCCAATATTTAGTGTATTGTCAATGGTGTCTAAATCTAAGGATACTCCTTTTATTTGTGATAAACATCAACGAAAGTGAAGAAAATCCACGTAGTGACACGAGTGGTCTTTCAAAACAGAATATGAACAGGAAAGACTTGTCAAAAGTCACGTTAAAATGTATTTCTAAAACATTTCTTGTAGAGCTAGCCAGACACTACGTGCAATAACTGACCTGTCTTCCTCGTGGGACTGCGTGAAGATGTTGTTTCGTGTGGTCATCTTCTCCCACTGACCTCTTATCTCTGGTGCTGCCTCCCGTCTTCCCGCGGCCGCGGACACCTGTGACAACGGCAGCCCCTTTCCGTCCCTTTATCCCGCGCCTCTTCCCACGTCCTGGGTGAGAAGTTGTTGCACTGCCAATGGTTTGGGTTTCATTCCAGTCGGCTGGTGATATCGGGGCGTGAACTTGTGCGTGTAGACCGTCTCTTACGCCAGCGTCAAGGTGTTCTTCTTCTACATCGCTGTGATGACCGTCGGCCGGATGTAGCAAGTGCGCCTGCGAATGCTCCGACCGATTCAATTTCCGGTCGTGACTGGACTGAGGCACGACTGTGATGCCGACGTTTCTCAGTAGTCGTTCGAAGCTGCTGTATGATATAACGTCGTCTTTGCCGTACTTATCAAACAACTTCTGCAGGAACTGTGACTTTCCGTTAAAACTGCTCGCGTTCGTCGCCGTCTCCATAGATGTGCACGAAGCGACGGTCACTGCTAACACACACAGTCTGAGAATGAGTTTGAGCGACGCCATCGTATACAGCTGCCGAACAGTGAACTACCACACCTGCAGGCCGACTGCTTACTGCCACGAGCGTTCCATGCGTGCGTCAGCGATAGTCATCGTTTATGTTTGGTTCAGTTCGTTCGCGACCCGGCCAGGTCAAATGGGGTATTAATAACAACACACCAGGTCATCGCTGATGAAAATGCGATACTGGGTATGCAAAAACAGCTGCAGGCACTTGTGCAACAACTCTATATTTATGTAATCACATAAAACGAATTTCTTTGACTGATTCTTAGAACCAGTTCTATCATGTTCGAGTGCACGTGGATTTAAATGTGTATACATTTGAACATACATATATTAATGAACGTTCAGACATATCATGTCACTCATTAGCATGACTTCACCGTGACTGTGATTGCGGTTGACGCCCGTTCCGCGGTGATACGTACAATGTTCGAACAAAGTTCCATTATGTCGTCTGTGCCAAGGCCGCATTAACAATAAGAAGTCACCGCGCCGACGTTAGTGATGTAGAGATAATGTAGACTTGTAAACACCAAACATTGTTATGTAAGGCGATACCTTGTGGCGGTGGTGCTGGTTTTGGTGTTAGTGGTGGTAGTGGTGATAGTGGTGGTGGTGCTCTTTGTTGTTCTTCCTCGTTGTTCCCTTTATAAAGGGATGATACTACTTCGTGTACTGCTGCACTGTGCCGGTTGTTGTCCCTTTCCACTACTCCCTATATGCAGCCTTCTCCTTCGACTTGTCATCATCCTCTGCTTTCCTTACGTCCCTCTTTACACAGTCCTCCCAACTTTCTCTTTCCTGACCTGGGTGTTTCATCGCCTCTGCTTTCTCTGGTAGTCGGCCCTCCTAGACCCGTCTGTCGTTTTATGAATGCACATATCAAGCGCTGTACAGCGTGTTTGTCCATTGCTCTAAGTTCAACTTTACCAAATCCAAGAGCTGAGCTTGCAATCGTTTATTTCAGCACACATTGCTGAGTGCGTGTGGTAGATTAAATTATTATCAGCTCGAATGCGGCGCCCACAACGTCAAGTACATAGTTTTGTGCATACATATTATTAAACAGTTGGATAAATACCACTGTACTGGCAGTAGTTCAAATATTCCCCGCTGTATGGTATGACGGCTCTTGAAATGGCCCCTCTTCTAGTAGCAGCCACGGGTCACGAGAATCTCTTCACGCGTGGCTGGCCGTCTGCTGCTGCAATCGTTCCTCGTTTCTATATTCTGGACTCCGCGGCTTTGTGGATGAAGGCGTTAAGGATAATAAAACACTATTCTGGCCCGTTACTGCTCACCTCTTCTGCACACCGTACTCCAGATAGGAATTCAAGTTACATTTACGTTCCTGTGCTGCTCAGTCAACCGTAGTCATATGGCATTCTACTGCTCAGTCAACCGTAGTCATATGGCATTCTACTTACGAAACGGGGAGCGGGGGCCACACATATGTTGTTCTACTAAAATAAGGGTTAATAATAGCCGGCTGCTAATACTTCAGTCTTTACATTGACACTAGTTCCGACGGCAAATATTTCAGGTTTAAATTAAATACTTAATTTGATACTCCAAGCTGCTGGTGTGATGCGTAGTGAACAGGAACCGGCTATGGAAGATCTCCTGAAGAATTGCTCATCTATGGCGGACGGGCGTGACACTGCCTCCAAGTACCCGGAACTCATGAAGGCTGTTGCTGACAACATGCAACAGCCAAAAACACTGATCTCAGCACTGTTCGCTCAGCTGCCACTGAAAGGTGAACTCTTTGATGTGTACACTGGCGCGAGTGACACATGTGGAACAGCACATAGTTGTTCTTGATGACTTGATCGAAGGTCGATCAGGATCAAGGAAGGAGTTGATGCAGAAAGGCCGAATGCAGGAATTCTTCGACAGTCACGTACAGGAATGACATTACAGTTTCTACATCATCAAGTGCGCGGACATCGCATGCCCGTTTCACATGCCTCGATGCCTCCCCGAAGCAATTGCTGAAGATCTGAAGTTTATACATAGCTATACACTACAAACCTTTCAGTGAAGTCTATGGCAAACGCACAACAGGATTTTAGCGTAAATTAATACACACTGATTTCGTTGTTTTGTTACACAGTGTACTCCGTATTCGCTAGGAGGCAGGTTTTTTCTCATGCGCGCTTAACAGAAGACATAGTTAGCAAGTATATTAGCCTAAAGTGTTCTTTTGAACACAAAAACAGCCTTACTCAAGGCTAACGTAGCAAACTAATTAAAACTAAATTGTATGATGGCGTCGTGAAAATAGCAGTTAAAGGCCACAAGGCACTTAATTTGTGGCAGTTGCAGTAACTGGGTGGACTTCGTCAAGTCTGGGTGCGAGAAGCCCTGGGCTGAGGTCCAGGCAGATAGTTTTGAGTGTAGGGGATGTACGAAGATGAAGGAACTAGAGGTGGAGTTGGAAGAGCTGAAGCTGCTCGTTGTGGCAATGGTGGGAAGGGAACAGGGGGGTTGTGCCAGTAGTTCCGGTGGGGGAACAGTAGAAGATAAAGTGGGGAAAGACACAAGAGATGCTAGGGAGAGCTCACCTCAGCCTGGGAGGAAGCTAAGAGGAGGGAAGGTGACAGGTCGTAGGGAGACAGGACGTAAGGAGACGGGAAGGAAAGGAACGGGAGGGAAGACAACCGTAGTGAAGGAGAGGGGAGTAGGGGAGACAGGAGGGAAGGAGACGGGAGGGAAAACAACCGCAATGAAGGAGAGGGGAGTGGGAGAGACAAGAGCAAAGGAGTGGGAAGTGGGGGAGACAGGAGCGAAGGAGACAGGAGGGAAGGGATCAGGACAGAATGTGATGGAAGGGATCGAACGGAAGAGTTATTCTGCAGCAGTGATAGAGGGGGTGAGGAAGACAGCGAGGGTGTTTGTGGGGGATTCGATAGTTAGGAAGACCGACAGAGTCTTAAACAAGGGAGATGATGTGGTGGTCTGCTTGCATGGAGCCAAAATAGAGGCGATAACTGAGAGGGTAAAAACATCGTAGGTAAGGGTAAGGGTGGATCTGTTTTAATACACCTAGGGACAAATAGCGTAGAGAGGGAGGGTACAACTGCCATAGTTAGGAAATATAGGCAGTTGGTCAGAACACTAAAACAGACGCGGGTTGAGCAGGTAATACTGTCTGGGATTTTACCTGTAATGGGCAGGAGGGGTCACAAATATCGAAATTGTCGGGGGATGGCAATTAACATGTTAGTCCAGAAACTATGTAGGGAAGAAGAAGTTGGATTTGTGGATTTATGGAGAAGTTTTGTTGGGAGGGCTGATATGTACATGAAGGATGGGCTTCATCTAAGTGGAAAGGGGGCAGCAGTATTCGCGGACAAACTTTCAGCAGCAGTAGATAGTGACATGGGTACATTGACAAATATTTTTGGAAGTAAACATTGTTTAAACTAGAAGTGCAGGGGGTTTACCTAGAGGTGTCTCAAGCAGAACAAGAGGCCACTAGCACAGATAAACCAATATTAAATCATCCGAAAAACATCTCTTAAAAAGGTTATAGATGCGTATGTTTAAATGCAAGGAGCATAGTAAATAAGAAAAATTAATTAAACATTATGGTAGAAGATATTGACCCTCACATAATTGGTATAACTGAATCATGGGCCAACACAGATATATCAGATGCTGAATTAGGACTGACAGGATACGTAATGCTTAGGAAAGATCGAATAGGAAGAAGGGGCGGGGGAAATATTTTATATGTTAAAGAATCTATTCAGGCTTATGAAATAAATGATGGGAGATTTTAACCATGGACACATACAATGGAATTCTCTAGAGAGCACAGGGATTGAGGACCAACAATTTCTATTTTTAATCCAGGATAGCTTTCTTACTCAGCACGTGCTAGAACCAACCAGGGGAGAAAATGTATTATATATAGTTTTGTCATCACAAAAAGAATTAGTGGACAATGTAAAAATATTTTCACCATTGGGTAACAGTGACCATAATCAAATACATTTTGACATCAATGTAAAATCAGAAAGTAAAAATAAGAAAACGTACAAGAGAAACTTCCACAAAGGTAACTACAAAGATATGAGAAAATACTTAGCAAAGCTAGATTGGAATAACATGCTGATGAATAAGACCGCAATTGAATGTTGGAATATTCTAAAATATGAAATTGAGAGTATCATCGATAAATTTGTTCCCTTCCAAAAACAAGGAAAACGGTGTAGAAAGAAACACTTGTCAAAAGAGGCTATTAGAAAAATAGTGTTAAAACAAACTATGTGGAGGGTTTATAGGCGTACCAGAAAGGAAGAAGACTATGCAAATTACAAAGAGGCACTTAATGCAGCTACAACTGAAATCAGACAATCTAAAAGAAGCTATGAGCAAAAACTAGCATGTAACATAAAAAATGACAGCAAGAGTTTTTATGCATATGTCAGGAGTAAACAAAACGTAAAAGACAAGGTTGGACCTCTAGAAGACAGTGCTGGAAATATAGTATCACAGGGGTTTTTAATGGCGGAAGGCATAAATGGTTACTTCAGTTCAGTGTTTACCAAAGAAGATATTAGTTCATTACCAGTTGCTGATGCTAAATTTCAGGAGGCTAAATCTGACTATTTAGGTCCGTTAGTTGTAACTCCAGAATTGGTAGCTAAGAAAATAAAGGCAATGAAGGATAACAAATAACCGGGAGTGGATGGGATTCCTCCAAACTTACTAATGGAAACAGTAGAACAAATCAGTATACCACTTGCAAGAGTATTCAACTTGTCATTAAAAGAGGGAGTTGTTCCATTTGAATGGAAAGAAGCAAACATCATACCATTATTTAAAAAGGGTTCGAGAAATAAGTCAGATAATTACAGACCAGTGAGTTTAACGTAAGTGATTTGTAAATTATTAGAAAGGTTTATTAAAGACCATATGGTGGACTTCCTCGTTAAGCATAAATTATTAAATTCATCTCGACATGGATTCCTTAAAGCGAGGTCATGCTTAACAAATATGTTATGTTTTTGGGAAGAAATCACTAAGTGGATAGACGTGGGATCGCCAGTAGATATTATCTACTTAGATTTTCAGAAAGCTTTTGACAAAGTGCCACATCAAAGATTACTACTTAAATTAAAAGCCCATGGTATTGGGGATAGCATAACTGACTGGATAGAACAATGGCTGACTGACAGAAGACAACGAGTTGTAGTAGATGGAGAAGTTTCATATTGGAAATCGGTTTTGAGTGGGGTACCTCAAGGATCAGTATTAGGACCTATATTATTCTTAATATATATCAATGACTTGGACGACAGTATAACAATTGAAATTTGCGGATGACACAAAACTGTTTAGAAAGGTTAATACTGATGGTGATAAACAACATTTACAAAACGATCTAGACAGATTAGTGAAATGGTCTGAGAAATGGCAGATGCTGTTCAATTTTGGGAAATGTAAATGCCTACATACAAGACATGGGAACTTGAATGTAAACTATAAAATGGGAGATACTGTTCTGGGTACTACTGTAAAAGAAAAGGACTTAGGAGTTACAATAAGCGCTGATATGAAAGTTTCAGAGCAGTTGGTATTTCAGCTTCAAAGGGTAATCAAATTCTTGGATTGATTAGAAGAAACATAACATACAAGGAAAAAAGTTAATTATACCTCTTTATAAAGCAATAGTTAGACCACATTTAGAATACTGTATACAAGCATGGAGACCATATCGTAAGAAGGATATAGATACGCTTGAACGCATACAAAGGAGAGCAACTAAAATGATTCCAGAACTGAGAGACCTTAGTTATGAAGAACGCCTGAAAGAATGGGGTTTAACAACTCTAGAGACAAGGAGGTTAAGAGGAGATCAAATTGAAGTTTTTTAAGATATTGAATGGGTATGAAAATATTGATAGAAATATGTTTTTCTCACTCAAGAAGGATAGCAGAACTATAGGACATGAGGTAAAATTAGTAAAGGATCAATGTAGATTGGACATCAGGAAGCACTCGTTCTCACAGAGGACAATAAATGAATGGAACAAATTGTCTACAGATTGTGTAACTGCTAGCAGCGTGAATATGTTTAAAAACAAGGTTGACACATATCTCAGGAGGGCGGGTTATAAGTAGATGAACATTGTTGGACTCTCGATAAGCCAATGGCTTCCTTGTCCACTTGCCATCTGGGTCTTTGGCTTGGATGGCAAATCTTGTTAAATCTTGTTAAATCACCACTGAAAGAAACCGACAAAGAAGCGCATCAGCTCCCGTTCAACCCGAGTGCCCAAACAACTGGCCGGGTAAAGCGTGTCAGCAACTGCCAGGAGTTTGAAAAGCCACGTGTTCTGCACAGCAACAAAATGTTGAAAAACGCAAATTGCCCATTCTTGATGCTGCCCTTGAGCAAACTGACTTCGCGTGTGGGTCATCTATGACATACTTCATTGACCAGGATGACACAGCAGTAGACAACATCCTCAGTCGAGTGTTTGTGCGACGGGACTTATGGTGCCCACAGCCTGTGGAGATCCCCTACTACTCATCAGGAATGTTTGAGCGGGTATGTTGTCACTGTGCCACCAAACACGACCTGCTGGCAGAAGCTCTGGTAGAGGGACACTATCCAATCTGCACCAACTGTGGTGCTACCAAACCCAGACTTCTTCGCAGGAAGCGAAAGCTGGTGACCTAAACCTAGAGAAAGCCGAACTGTTTCATGCTGAAGCCAAATAAAAAAGTGTTAACATTACATACTCACCTTGATAGTTTATCTTACTATGATTTCAACAAGACAATGAAACTGAGACTAGGTTGCATATATGGAAGCGTATAGAAAGGATATTGTGCAAATCGCAAAACATGTTTTGTGGGATAACTATTTTTTATAACAAGATAGGTAACTAGTTTCTTGATATAACAGGAACATTGTCGTGTTATAACAAGAAATGTTTTTGTTATATCAAGAAACTAGTTACATATCTTGTTATGACAAGAAACTAGTTATAAAAGAGTTTCTTGTTTATTAAGAAACTCTTCTATAACTAGTTTCTTGATAGAACAAAAAACGACCACGTGGAATGCGTGCTTACTGCGCAAGCGCTGTGATAAACGTGACCAACCGTGACCCGACTAATTTTCGCTGCCCTAGCTCATTTCTAGTATCCGTGTTCTTGTGTAAAATAACGTCGATATCGAAGAACGATCAGAAGTGACACGATGTGACTGTGATTGGTGTTGCACGAAGAGAAGATAAATATAATTACTATTATGAGGACTACATCAGCCTCAGGTAAGCAATAAAAAGAAAACCTGTTATTTCATTGATCAGTGCCAGTGGCCTATAGACTACTGCAGTAACGATTGACATGAGCCAGACACTGTCGTACGGGATCACTCAGGTCTCAGCATTTATGGGGACATATGCTTTAAAAACTAGGGAAAGTGGTATTTTTCAAAGGATGAACGAAGGGTGTACATGCGCGTGTCTATAAAACTGTGGCATTACTTCATAAAAGTGCACAAAGCTCTAGTCATAACTCATTAACTGGCTTTATTATCGACTAGTAAATGGCGTGATTTGCAACTTCATGGCATTTGCGTTTGTGCGTGCCTCAACTTCATGCTTGTTGGGGCACGCACACGTTCCATAATTGACAACAGCAGACTATAGTTGTAAATGTTTCACATACACATTCTTGTTCTATTAATTAATTAATTTAATTTGTTTTATTAATGCATTTGTTACAAAAATGGTATATATATATATATATACATATATATATATTTATTTATTTATTTATTTATTTATTTATTGCTGATCCCCTCAGCTTTCATTTCCTATATTACAAATTATGATCACTGCATTCATCTTGTTCTATTAATTAATTTACCGTGTTTTATTAAGTAATTAATGTCTTGTTCCGTCTACAAAATTGGCAGACACATTTGATTGCTGAGCTCTCCAACTTCCATTTACTACATTACACACCATGGTTTCATCCAAAATGTACGCATGTACTATCACTCGTATAGGTGTCGGAAGCGCGGTGACTCGTTATGGAAAAAAACATCCATGCTGCGTAGGCACGAGCGCACGTGTACGGGGGTGTGCGTCGAGTCTATCCTGGCGGCGTGTACCATTCGACTCCATCAGTGTTCGAACGTCTGGACAACGAGAACATTCGAGTGTCCGAATCGTTGCGGTACTTTCCGTACCGAACCACCTTTGACTTTGATTGTTGTTTCGGCACCGAATAACTACCGTCGGACAATGACAAAGTCCATTTGGTTGCGCGCACGTCCCACTGAGCGTCAGCGTGCCATCCAACGTGCACGGGCACGAGCAAGTGCAATGTCTCGTCACGGATGGAGACACCAACAAATTGGTGAGCGCCATGATGGATACCTTGCGAGCGATGAGTGACACCGCGTACGACAAGATCAAAGACTCAAACGAGGATGAGTTAGAACAACTCGCTGAGGCACTGACGAACTGGGATAAACGCGAGCACGCTGCACGATCATCCGACGACAAGGAATCTCGACCAGCGACCAATCCATACAAAACGCTGATGGGACAACTTTATGGATATATGCATCAGTTATCCGTCGTCGGGTTCAATTCGGGTAAGTATGATCTCAATGCCATCAAACAGTTCTTCATACCATATTTCCTTTCCACGTCAAAGACAGAGGAACAAGAAGGAGAAGAGAAAGAACAAGACGACAAAGAGAAAGAAGAAGAGAACGATGGTATCAGGTCATTTTTCATCATCACACGCAACAACACGTTCACGTGTCTTTCAACGGATCAGCTGAAATTCCTAGACATGACCAATTACATAGCCCCTGGGTTCAGCTACGACAAGTATCTGAAAGCGTACGGATGCGAAGCGACGAAAGGTCATTTCCCGTATGAGTACGTGGACTGTCTGGAGAGACTCGACGACACTGCTCTTCCACCGAAAGAGGCCTTCTTCAGTCGACAGAAGAACGAAGGTATTTCCAACGAGGGTTACGTCATTTGCCAAGAGGCCTGGCGCGATAACGACATGACGACTTTGCGAGACTTTTTCGTCTGGTACACCAATAGAGACGTGGTTCCCTTTCTACAGGTCATCGACAGACAGTTTGCCTTCTACCAACAACGTGGCATAGACATGTTCAAGCAAGGCATCAGCGTACCTGGTCTGACCTTGCTCTACCTGTTCAACGACCTTCCAGAGAAGACCTACTTTGCCATCTTAAAAGAGAAGAATAAAGATCTTCATCACATCGTCAAAGGTTACGTGGTTGGCGGAGTTTCACTCATATTTCACCGAGAAAGGGGTCACCACGCTACGTCAGAACGAGTACGGAGAGGCCGCTCTTCCATGTCGGTCGATCGTCGGATACGCCCTGTACTAGTGGTCGCTCATGCAAGACATGTATATGGGGTGGTACACTCGACGGCGCAGCTGTACGGACAGATGGCTGCGGAATGGTTGACTTGGGAATCCGAACGCTCGGGACACGTTATACGACATCAGATCAACGGTCGAGAGAAGAGAATAGGCAAACTTCCGGTGGGCGGATGGTGCATCGAGACGAACACGGTGTATCAGTTCCACGGATGTGTTTTTCATGGTCACCCGTTCACCGGTCAAGAGGTGAACGTTGTCAACGGGAAACCCATGACTCAACTGCTCGCCGAGACCCTCACTTTGTCAAGGTCGTCGAGGTGTTGGAATGCGAGTGGAAAGAGATGAGAAGAGATTCGGCCGTGAAAAAGTGTCTGGATGCAGCATTTCCGCAACGACGACACGTGCGGTAGACGATGACGTCACAACGTATCCTGGGTGATGTGCGTGCCGGAACCGTTTTCGGCCTGATCGAATGCGACGTTTGCGTACAGGAAGCATTGCGCGAACACTTTGCCGAGATGCCGCCCGTGCTCAAAAACATCCGTCTGACACGCGACGATCTCGGACCGTTCATGCGCCGACTCCGAAGAGTACAACATCATGGCGACTCCGAGGCGCATGCTCGTGGGTAGTTATCGAGGTGATAAGATCTTGCTCGCCACGCCCCTGTAGCGATATTATCTGCTCCATCAGCTGTTTCTACTCATGTGGCAGCAGGGGACAATCCCCAGGAGTTCAAAGATGCTTCTATCATACACCTGTACAAGCGAAGAAGAAATCATCAGGTCTGCGACAACCACCGAGGTATATCCTTGCTCTCCATTGCAGGCAAGATACTTGCCAGGATCCTGGTTAACCGTCCCACAAAGCACCTGCCAGAGAGCCAGTGTGGATTCTGGAAAGAGCACGGGACCACCGACATGGTGTTTGCTGCAAGGCAGTTGCAAGAGAAATGTCAGGAGCAGAACTCTGACCTGTTCTCTACCTATGTCGACCTGACCAAGGCCTTCGATACGGTTAGCAGAGAGGGTCTGTGGAAGATCATGGCCAAGTACGGATGCCCACGGAAGTTTATCCCCATGGTGCAGCAATTCCACGCTGGCATGAAAGCACAAATTCAGGACAACGGTGAGACATCTGAGTCATTTCCTGTCTCTAACGGCGTCAAGCAGGGCTGCGTCTTTGCACCAACACTGTTCAGCCTCATGTTTTCCGCAATGCTGACTGACGCTTTCAGAGACGGTGACGTTAAAATCGACCTCAGGTATCGTACAGATGGCAAGCTGTTCAACCTCAGGAGGCTTCAAGCAAAAACCAAGGTCAAGACAGAAATCATCAGTACTGAAGTACTGCACCAGCCGGCCCCAGGGAAACCCTTTGTTGAGCCCAACATTACAGTCAACGGTCAGAGATTCAGTGCAGTGAACAGGTTCACCTATCTTGGCAGCACACTGTCTCAAAATGTCACCATTGATGACGAGGTGAACGTCAGAATTGCAAGGGCCAGCGCGACCTTCGGCAGACTACATGCCAATGTCTGGAACAGAAGAGGCATTAGTCTACATACCAAGCTGAAGGTGTACAGGGCAATAGTGCTCCCCACTCTGCTCTACGCATGTGAAACATGGACAGTGTACCAAAGCCATGCCAAGAAGCTGAACCACTTCCACACAACGTGCCTCAGGAAACTTCTCAACATCAAGTGGCAGGACAGGATTCCAGACACTGAGGTACTTGCCCAAGCAGACCTGCCAAGCATCTATACCATCCTAATGCAGTCCCAGCTATGCTGGGCAGGACATGTAGCCTGCATGCCAGACCATCGGCTCCCCAAAAGGCTCTTCTATGGCGAACTACAACAAGGAAAGCGGTCCCATGGAGGCAAGAAGAAGCGCTTCAAAGACACTCTAAAACATCCCTGAAAGCGTTTTCCATCACCCCCGACTCCTGGGAACAAACCGCCATGGACCTGGCCAAGTGGCGTTCCTCCGTGCAGAAAGGCTCCAATATATGCGAGGCCAACAGGACCGCTGCAGCAGAGCAAAGGAGGCAAGCCAGGAAAGCCCGAGCCAGCAATCCTCAAGATGACGTCCCTCTCATTCCCTGTCCCAACTGCCAACGTAACTTCCCTGCACGGATTGGCCTTGTCAGCCATCTGCGCACTCACCAGATCCAGCCCCAACTACCCCCAGATTACTAGAGTGGTCCTCGTCGACTCGACTGACGAACATGGAGTATCTGGACCACGGCCTCGAGGTGACGCATGTCTACCAGATCATCGAGTACGATCCGATTCCGTGCTTCCGGCGGTTTGGCAATGCAGTATCCACGGCCCGGCGCGAGGGAGACGTCCACCCACACAAGGCCATCATCGCGGACACCATGAAGTTGCTGGGGAACTCGGGTTACGGAAAGACTATCACCAACGTGGACCGACATCGTGACGTCAACTACTGCACGGAGAAGACGGAATCGCTCATGGTCAACGATAGACGGTTCCGACAACTCGACGTCGTCTTTGACGATGCGTACGAGATAGAGATGAAAAAGAAAACCGTCACGTACAACCTGCCCGTACACGTAGGATTCTTTGTTTTTCAGTACGCTAATATGCGCATGTTGCATTTCTATATGGACTTCATCAACAGGTACCTGGAGCGCCATCCGTTCCAGTACTGCGAGACGGATACAGATTCCGCCTATTTGGCCTTGGCCGCTGAGTCCGTCGACGACTTCGTGACCTCGGAACTACGAGAACATTACTTCCGGCACCGCTCCGAATGGCTGCCGACCGAATGTTGCGACGAACATCGAAACGAGTACGTGTACTGTCGACTCGCCAATCGACCGTGGGTCGGCGACGAGGCGTGCTGTAAGGTGCGCAAGGCGCACAAGGTGGAGTGGTCCGGTTACGGGTTTGTGGGATTGTGCAGCAAGACGTACTATTGTTTCGGACCCACTGACAAATGCAACACCAAAGGGCTGAGCAAGCGTCACAACGACATCGACAAGGACGCGTTACAGGTGCTCACCAACTGTCGGAGCGGAAGTTGAAAGATCCGCGGGTTCCGGGTGCGTCAGTCGACCGTGTTGACGTACGTGCGGGAAAGGGCGGCCGTTACCTACTTCTACGCCAAACGCGTGGTGCACGAGGACGGGGTGAGCACGGGTCTGGTGGACGTGTAGAAAAGGCGATGCACTCTGATCGTCTTTCATAGGTGATTATGGACGCACGGTGGAAACATCCTTTCACGTGCATCGTCGCCGGGCCGACGGGATGCGGCAAAAGAACTTTCGTGACGCGTATGCTGCGTCAAGCTGCTGCGATGATCGATCCACCCCCGAACGGATCACGTGGTGTTATGGAGAATGGCAAGAGGCTTACCTAACGATGGATTTAGTCAACGTGCGGTTCGAGGAAGGGTTGCCGAGTGCGAGCATGTTCCATTCGATAACGAGGTACCTCATCGCCATAGACGATCTCATGGCAGAAACGAACGAATTGTTCACGACGTTGTTCACTAAAAAAGTCATCACAGGAATATGTGCGTGCTGTATCTCGTACAGAACATTTTCCCTAAAAACAAGGAGAGTCGTACCATCAGTCTGAACTCTAAGTACATCGTGGTGTTCAAGAATCCTCGTGACGCATCGCAGAAGTCGCACTTGGCTCGGCAGATGTATCCGGGGCGCGTGAAGTTCGTTCAAGAGGCTTTTAAAGACGCCAAGTTGGTACCGTACGGCTATCTATTGGTCGATCTGAAACAGGACACGCCCGAGGACATGCGTCTGCGTACAACCATCTTTTCAGACGACGGTGTTCAGTACGTGTACTTGCCGAAGGTATAAAAAGACCGAGTGCGTGGATCGTCTCTTCATTCGCACCATGTCTGACCTGGTGAAGAAACACATTTTGTGTATACATGCTCAGAACAGATACAAGAGCACCAAACTGAGAAGAGCCATCATCGCCAAAGCCAATCTGCTGTGTGCACTGGCCGAGTGTGCCTACAACATATTAAAAAAGAACATTCCATTGTTCGATTTACAGAGGCGACGTTTGAGCAAATACAGAATGAAATTACGCGAATTGTCTCAAAGACGAACGCCAGCCGCCAGCAGAAGACGCATCTTACTGCAACAGCAGGTCGGCGAGGGACAGAGCGGAGGCTTCATATCGGCCTTCCTATCACAGTTGGCAAGTTCGGTCTTTCTACCCTTGCTCCAAGAGGTGCTAATCAAGAGGTACACACATGGAACACGCACGCAAGATGGCTTTGGTGGACCCGCGACCTTTGGACACCCTTCGTTCACCACCACCACCACCCCATCCCCGACGGACACCTTAGGTAAGAAGGTGCAAGCCCTCGATGACGAGATGATGACCATCCTCGATAGAAAGGACCTCGACGACAGGACCAAGGTAACATTGTATAACCAGTCGCGGTGAACGAGTCGGGGTGGGGGTGGCGGGGGCAGAGGGAGAAGTAGGAGCTCCTGGTAGCGGAATAGAGGCCGACGTCGTGGACAGTGTTCCCAAGACCATGCAAGCCCTAGCCAGACGTTTGATGGAGCATCTCAAAAGAGATATATCGTGGACCGCTCACGGCGAACTGGTCAACGAGGATGTGCCGGTTGCACGGAGATCACTCAGTTGGACACACCTCGGCTGTCGACGCAGTCAGATGGAACATTCAATGCTCACTCCACCCCCGGAACGACAACGCAAGGCTTTGGCGTCATTGGCTAGTTGGGAAGACATTTAAGGCGGTGCGGTACGTGTCGCTAGCACAGTGTGCGCTGCGATGAGCGATCCATAGGACACGTACCATTCCGTTATCGTTGCGATATCTTGCGGTGGACTTTCCTTGCTTGCTGACACTATCGCCCGATGTCTTATGCGACAGTCACTATTCGGGATATGGTTTCAATACTAGACTGTGGGTCGTTCTTCATCGATGTGGGTGTGGTAGTGGGTGTTCTGGTGTACGTCAGCGTACTCATCGCCACTCGTCAAGAACCGTGCTGCGGAGTCAACGTCACCATCGCCAACCCATCGGAACTCTTTTAATGGCGCCGAGGAATAGACAACTGAGGAAGGTCTACTTCGATCCGACAAGGGTAGCCAGTTATGGCGGTGTCGATGCCTTGCGACGCGTCACGCGCATGGCGCGGAAAATCGTTACAGAATGGTTGTCGGAACAGGACGCCTATACCTTACACAAACCAGCGAGACGTCATTTCAGGAAATGACGCGTCACCGTGGGTGGCCTACTTTAGCAGTGGCAGGCCGATCTCGTCGACCTGTCGAATTTAAAAAACGACAACGACGGTATGACCTTTCTCCTTACGGTTATCGACGTCTTCTCGGAAGTGGCCTGGTGTGTTCCTCTGAAGAATAAATCCGCGGCGTCGTTGGTGAGTACAAGGGTAAGTTGGACAAAGGCTACATGGCGAATTTGAGTGAAGAGATGTTCACGATACACGAGCTTCATCCCTCCGACCCGCCCGTGTACCGATTGATCAACGATCTCGGTGAAGTGGTGGACGGAACCTTCTAAGAACCGGAGCTGCAGAAGATGTCGGTACCCGCCGAAAAAAATACCGCGTGGAATCGGTACTGCAGCGCCGCAAGGTAGGCAGACGAACGGAGGCTTTGGTGAAATGGTGCGGCTACCCCTCCAAATTCAACAGCTGGATCGATGCCAAGTCGCTCGTCCACTCAACTATAAAGAATAGCCGCGCGTCTGGTGACACTTCATTAGAGATATGACAGAAGAGACGATAACACAGGACTACACCACCACCACCACCGTCATAGAAGAGGAGGAACAAGAGGACGTAGCAGCAGCAGCATCAGCAGCAGATGACAGTACTGACGCGCAGAGCGAAGAGGACAACACTCCTTGGCATCTGTTCGGTACCGTGTGTCCTAAAGAGGAAATAGTCTTTCTGTATCAGGTCATCGTCTTGTACACGGTCATCCTGATAAGCATCCAAAACCTGACTACAGGTCACGAGAATTCTAACCTGTGGACGGCCCTGTTGCGTAGTTCTTTGGGTTACCTGCTGCCCAATCCCACGTTGAGACGCAATATGCGACTGATTTCTACCTAGCGCTGCCTAGCAATGCTTCCATGAAGATGTATATTGCCAATACGTTGGTCCATTACATCACGGATTTACCTCAACGTATCGATCTGAGTGGCGAGTTCCCACTCGCCACTCAGATCGATACGTTGAGGTGCGAGTTGGCAGAGATACAGTACCCACATACGTGGTAAAACATCGAAGCGAAAGACACCTGATTCTTCCTTGATGAGACGATTGCTTTGAGTCGAACAACGAGCGCGCAGTTAAGTGCTGGATATTACAAGTCTCCATTGACATTGATGAACCATGTCAACAAGGGACTGGACAATATGTCGACGGATAAGGTACGGGCAAAAATTAGCTACAGCGCCGTCACTAAAAAAAATGACGTTGCACATGACACCAGGCACCCAGTTCACTGTACCTCACCGCAGTGCGCTGGCCAGAATGTTAGGATTCGACGCGTTGATGGTCAGCAGTCCGTCAGCACCCCCACCACCGCCGCCAGCATAGGCACCACTGCCACCAGCACTACTCGCAGCGATAGCCAATGCAGACGAGCGCACGTACACCCACCCGAATCTACGTGGAATGAATATCTGTCTCAGACCGTCGGCCGCCGTGGTTGCGCCACCCAAAGAGACTGCCGATGGTCCGTACTCCTACCGTAAAGATGCCGACAACGTGGTGGACATGGATCAAGGGTTCGATACCATCTACGTCTACATCTATAGTCGGTGACAGTATCGCACCTTTGTTACGGTCCTTTCGGGTTAGCGGAAGTCACGGTGCCACGGTATATGGTCGGTTCACTAACATTTACTACGTGCGTCTGTTGTACGCCCACTTCAAGTCGACCGAAATCAATATAAGACACTCCATTTTCGACGGCGCAGGACCGGACTGTTCTGAAGATGAATTACAACGAGTATTACGCGTGTCAGGCGGGTGGTGCACTGCCCTACTTCGACGTCGACGTCTACCTGAACGATACGCTCGTGACCCCTTTGTCCAACACGTATGCGTATCGTGCCTACATAGAGACGCTGTTGAGTTACGGTACCGATGCCAAGGCCACGCAACTGACAATTCAGGCACAAGGACACGGCCACTCACATGGATGCCGTCGAGATAGTCGACGGACCCACGGCTAACGAATGGTTCGTGGCTCGACGAGCGAACATCGTACGGAGTCGGGTCGTCGATATGATGGGCCGTCTCCACGTGGATCTCTTTCTGCAGGATAAATTCTTGATCAACGGCGTCGATGTCAAGATAAGACTGGTATGCAGTAAGTCCGTTTTGCATTAATGGCTGGTGGGAACAACCCCGATTACAGGATAAACATAGTCAATGCCACCTTGTTTGCAAAGAAGACCACCCTGAATCCGAACGTACAGATGGCACACATCAACGCTCTCGAGAAGAGCACGGTCAAGTATCGGATGCGGTCCGTCGACTGCAAGGTGTACTCCATTCCCGCAGGCGCTCGAACCTGTTCCTCGGCACTCTGCTGAAATGTATGGTGCTGTGCTTCATCGATAACGATGCGTACAACGATGTGTATACCAAGAATCCGTTTCACGCCAAGAACAACGCCATCAGCTTCCACGCAGTGTACGTGGACGGGCGACAGATACCCTCCAAACCTTTCCAGCCGAATTTCGAAGACGACCTCTTCGTCAGGAGCTACATGAGTTTGTTCTCCTCGACCAGCAAGATGTGGCAGGACGAGTGGAACGGACTGACAGCGACTACCGGCACGGCTGCACCTTTGGTTTTGACCTGACCCCCGACTAGTGCGACGGCCCCTGCTTCCATCTGGTAATAAAGGGCAACCTGCGCATAGAGCTGCATTTCCGCGACGCGCTGCCGAACACCGTTAACGTCATCGCCTACGCCGAGTTGGAGTCCGTGTTGTAAATATACATCCCTCAACGTCATCTACGACTACTGAGATGGACACCCTGCAGATCGCTAGACTAGTATCGATGGACCCGCGCACCAGTTCGATCTTTCGCGGTGTCGTACCAAAGACGGACTGCCTACGACGATAGACGCTTTGTCTGCGGCCTTCGTGTGCAACACCGACGACGGCGACGAACCGGGCGAACATTGGATAGCGTTGTACCTGGATGCCGACGGACGCGGCAATTACTTCTGCTCGTACGGTCTGCCGCCACGACACACGGCGTTCCGCACCTTCATGAACGAACATTGTTCCGAGTGGACTCATAATAGCAAGAGACTTCTGAGTCCTCTGTCTAACGTTTGTGGACAATATGGTGTAGCTTTTGTATTGCTTCGTTGTATCGGCATTCCAATGAGAACTTTTGTTAACATATTCGGCACCGATCTAGTAGCTAACGATTGCCGCGTATTTGATTGGCTTAAACAGCTGCGATAGGGTAGACTGTACTATCGTACATCGTACATCGATTGAGCCTCTGGCGATGTGGACGCACCACCCCTAAGCTCACGACCTCTGGCGTGATGGTCAACATCCGCAAGTCGTCTCATCATCATCATATCAGTCGTAGTCGTAGTGATATTACACGCTACTCTTGTTGTATCATCATGCTGCTTGTGTTGTTCAATAAAATACGTGTGCACTCGTTCGATACAGTGTTGTGTTGGTTTCTCGTTTCCTCATTAGCTCCTTTGATCGGTGATAATGACACTGTTAATGACCGCTGCGTAGGGGTCACTCCGTTAGGGTTAGGGTCAGGTTAGGGTCAGAGTTCACCGCAGAAGACAAAAGGTTAGGGTTACACAGCCGTCAACAGGTTAGGCTTAGGGTTAGCTCCAGTCGCCAGGGGTTAGGGTTAGGGTTAGCTCCAGTCGCCAGGGGGCGCTCCAGAGCCGTCAGGGGGGCCCATGCTACCCAGAAGGATGTGCCCATGTGCATTAAACCGGAAACGGAAGTCGATCGTGCACATGGCAACACGATTTGCTTGGTCAGAAGAGCAATATAACTACTAACATTGTTCTTTGAACACGCATGGTGATATAGAGGAAAACAGTATATTTGGTTTCCTACGTGAGAGAAATGTGCAGGAGGAAATAGTGACTAAGACGAAGGAAGACAAGGTAGGATGGGTGGAAGATCAGAAGGACATAGGGAGGGGGAATCAGAAGGACATAGGGAGGGAGAATCAGAAGGACATAGGGAGGGGGAATCAGAAGGACATAGGAAGGGGGAATCAGAAGGACATAGGGAGGGGGAATCAGAAGGACATAGGGAGGGGGAATCAGAAGGCCATAGGGAGGGGGAATCAGAAGGCAAAAGTATGGAATATCAAAAGATAATGCCCCCATTTTTCATGCCAATAAACTGATGTATGTATGTATGTACAACTTTGTAAGAGCAGCCGTGGCACATCTAGGAGGGGGACAAGTTTAGTCAACCATTAGTTTACCATGCTACCATTAGTTTACCATCCTACCATTAGTTGTGTAACAGATTACATACGAAACAAATCTAAATTTAAGCCAAAAAGGGGGGCATGGTCCAATGCCACCCTAAATATCCACTGAACAGAACCTTCAATTCTTTGTTTTGCTAACTCTAATAAGTAATGATTATTATCTGGTAACCTTCAATTCTTAGTTTTGTTAACTTACAAGGCATGGATCGCAATAGAGCTCCCACTCAGCCATTGCATAAAAGCTAATTCACCACAACATGCACACACACGCACGCACACACGCACGCAAGCACGCACGCACGCACGCACGCACACACACACACACACACACACACACACACACACACACACACACACACACACATATTAGGATGGTAAATTTTCTTCAAACAACATATGGGCAAAAAATGTGATGTATGACGAGAAAACAACTGTGTGAAAATTTCACAACAATCCGTTGAGAGCAAATGACCGCTCACATGACACAGGTACATATACAAATTTAACCTCGAAATTTCAGTACCTCTGTTTAATGCAATATCTTGAAAACTACTCATAAACTTTTCGCTGTGACCTATTCATCAGACAAGGTTTATTCCTTGAAAAATTCAGCTCAACCATCCTGTTAGAATTCCCTCACTCTAGCATCAAATCCTGTATCTAACCCAAACCCTGGTAAAAAAAAAAAATTACAAACCTAATGAAAACTCAAATGAATACTTGAGTCAATATTTCACTCAGTCAATTTCACTCAAACACCTAATAAATAATCATTGTTATTTGGTAACTCTTCAGTCTTGTATTGCGGTAAATGCCAGTTCTAACATAACAAATGTATACGTGACTGAATGGCCATCTATACTAAGTTAATAACTGTACACAATCTAACTATATATTTTGCTATTTTCCAGATTGACAGCAAAGTGATTCCAGCTGAGGACCACACTAACCTTTCACACTCTCTTCCCGAGCTTGGGGACCGCATTGCCCTTTTCACATTTTGTGAGAGAAGCCAGCCACTAAAAGATCGGGCCAGCAAGAGAACGTTCACAGTACTGAACCGACTGAGGGAGAAACTCAAACTAATTTCTTCCAACAGTAACGCTACCGACCCATCATCGGAGAGTGATGGCAGTATGGACTGTGTTAGAACTCGGGTAGCAACCGGGCAACTTGCATGCTAATAAAGACGTAAGGCAGGTCAAAATCGGTTTATCTATAAAGACGGGAAAACCAAAACCCACTTACGTGCCAGATGAGGGGGCGGTACTAGAACGGTGGTCGTCTCGTAACGTTCAACCAGGGACGATGTTTTAGAGATAGCGCGGGACCTGTTTTTCCCAGAAGGGCAAAGCAAGTTGGGAAAAGTTTAAAATGTCACCTTAAGTCCCAGGATGGTAAACCACACAGCTGCAGAATAGATGATTGGTCAACGCACCTGCAGTCAGGACCTCACAAAGTCTCGTCACCCCCGAGCAGTCCTTGTCAAAAGGAGCCCACCTGACAGTGTCTCAACCTCAGGACTGGTGTCGGGCGCTGCAGACATTTGGTGCAGAGACGGGGGTATAACCAGGATGCCAACATTGAATGTGACTGGGGTGAGGACCCCCAAACGATGGAACATCTGCTAGAATGCCCACTCCTACCAGAGCCTGCAGACCAGACGACTTGGCAGTGTACAACTCCTTTGCCAGAGCCTGTGTGCTGCTCCTTGGCGAGAACAAATGTAGTGACACGAGAAGAAGACCTAAGGCTATATATATTTTGCAATACGTTTATTGGAACATTGATCATATTAATGCACAATATCGATATGTAGACCATATTTAGCAAGCATTATAAAACAAAAGAAAGTCAGCGCATGTTCACATCTCCTGTTCATTAGTCAGTTGACATAAGTGGGTGGTATATTACACATATAGTCGTTAAAAGAACGCATTAATGTCTAAAACAGTTGTGATTTACAATAGGGGTGTGCTTTGCCCGGCATTGAACGGAATTGGTATTACAAAAATATCGTATGCCATAATGTTGCTCGTATGAACCAAAGGCAAGCAAGATATAGAGGACACCTAAATAACTATTTCACATAATTGTTTAGTTAAAGTACCTATTTTGTGGGGCCGTTTAAAGTTAAATTTGTTATAATATTAATATGATGGGTAAAAAAATCAAATTGATGTCATTTTCTTGGCGTGATGTTTCTGCTCAAATCGAACTTGCCCAAATTAGTTTGGCATCATCATGATAGTTTGATTGAACGATTGTACCAATGGAAGTGGCATCTGCTGAGATAGGTGGTGTGGGCGTTTCCCCCGAATGGGTGCACTTTGTCCCACAATACTATATTGCTGAGTGCAA
Organism: Lamellibrachia columna; assembly: GCA_963662155.1. Classification (NCBI taxonomy): domain Eukaryota; kingdom Metazoa; phylum Annelida; class Polychaeta; order Sabellida; family Siboglinidae; genus Lamellibrachia; species Lamellibrachia columna. The sequence continues at coordinate 36,373,699 of OY759263.1, read as the reverse complement.
TGTCACAGTCTCACAAACGACCTGCTGGGGCACGGTGACTAGACCAAGTTGACGAGCAACGATTTATTCTATAATTTACTCTACGATTTACAATTCACAAAATGCAGCTGTTCGATATGTCATACATTTGATCACTGGAGAAACTATATCATCAACAATGTGATAACTGGGTGATGACGCATCCCGGCAATGCCACTGAAGACAAACAATACCCATGCTATAAGAAAGCTGCTATAAATAGGATCCAGCCGCCGGTGTCCGCCTGTTGTCAGTCGAGCGTAAACGATTTTCGCCGCTCGCTGGCGCCGTACTCCGGTGTATGACGTTCAAAACACTCCATCCCCTCGTTCAAAACACTCCATCCCCTCGTTCAAAACACTCCATCCCCTCGTTCAAAACACTCCATCCCCTCTTTCAAAACACTGCGGCCTTGAGCTTGATTAAAACATAATTATTATTATTTGGGCGGTCAATATGTTAATATAGATCATAATAATTAAAGGTATAGAGGTATATATATATAAGTCCTAACATGATTTTATGATAACACGATCATGATTTTGTGATAAAAAGTGATGAGTTTTAAACGTGGGCATTGTAGTGTTTTGAAAATATAGGTTGAAAACACTCTAGATTGTTTTGAAGTGGAGAGGTGCGGCATAAAAAAGCCTGCTCTATGATGAGATGACTCACAATTAGTCTTCTCACCAAATGTGATTCTCGCCAAACTAGTGCCATTGTATAAGATCATGTTCAACACCTCTGCGTCGTGGCATTATTTAACATGAAAAGGGCTCATCCAATGGGGTGTAGGGAGTTGTTAAAGGTACAGCGGTGACGAAGGGAAAACTTATCACGACGACACAATGATTGTATATAATTTTATTAATGCCCGGGCATTTTGACGTAGCTACTTGAGAAAGAGGAGGCAAATGAGGCGTCGTGAAAGTTGGCATCGGTTGAAGATGTTAGAATCCAAGGCACACTGAGGATTCACGCTGTGAATCTAGTCTAGTCAACGATAATAAATACATCCGTGAGGCGTCATGTTTGAATCCCTGTGAAATATTTTATATTGGACTAACTAATGCTTGCAACCAAGCCATTGGCCAGTTCCCAAATGTTGAATGACTGCTGGCAAATGTATGTAAGAATTGGGGCTATTTTTTTGGCAGTTTCTTTAACAACTTTTGCTGGGAGTTCAGCTTGGCATGTAGCTATGTTTAGATTTAGATTTATCAGTTGTTTTCGGTGTGGCACTACCGTTCTTTGGTGCATACAGAACAATATGGGTTGCTGGGGGCGTATGTTTTCTTGCGATCGTTTGTTATAGGTGTGTCCTTTTCTTGAAGAGTGGGAATGCCGATATTTTCTTGAAGAGTGGGACTGCCGATGTTTTCGTGAAGAGTGGGAATGCCGATGTTTTCTTGAAGAGTGGGAATGCCGGTATTTTCTTGAAGAGTGGGAATGCCGTTGTTTTCTTGAAGAGTGAGAATGCCGATGTTTTCTTGAAGAGTGGGAATGCCGGTATTTTCTTTAAGAGTGGGAATGCCGATGTTTTCTTTAAGAGTTGGAATGCCGATTTTTTCTCGTTCTTCGATGTAGTTATTTACGCAGTCTTTGTAAGACTTTGTGATAATGCTTTAGTAGCTTGTTTTCTATAAAAAAAAAATTTCAGTGGCTGTTTAATTAGCCCAGTCAGTTAGTTTTGTGCACAGTAAACTTAAATTAACCAGTGTGTTAATACAGAGAACTAACGAATATTGCAAAAGCGTTCCAGTCGCTATATTTACAGACGAATCGCTCGCTCAGGTGGAGGCGATACCTGCAGCAGAAAATGAAACATCGCTCACATCTGAATGACCGAACATTACAATTTGTGTTTGGAACATATTTCACTGCCGTGACAGACAATACGCCTGTCTTTATTCAGGTGACATATATATAGGCCTAGACTTCCGGCAATCGTGAATACCACCGCACAATTTAGCATTGATCATCAGCCCTGCATTTGACAGAGCATTTAACTTTGAATGCGTCCATTCTAATATCCTACAAGAAGGATACAACAGAATAAACAACTTCTCCGACATAACTGCTCCGTATCGCAGTAGCTCGATTACATTTACTTGTTTGTTTGTTTCCTTCCTTCCTTGCTTCCTTGCTTCCTTGATTCCTTGATTCCTTGCTTCCTTGATTCCTTCCTTCCTTGCTTCCCTGATTCCTTGCTTACTTGATTCCTCGATTCCTTGATTCCTTGCTTCCTTGCTTCCTTGCTTATTTACTTATTTACTTATCCTCTTCGAGCCCATGTATTAATTTGTGAACACTTTCAACAACAGAACAGATATATCCTGTTCTTCCGTTGCGACACAGTTTCTCTAATTATAGCAGACGTGCATAACTCCTGGATGCTATTCGTCAACCCATGCGTGGAAGAGTGCATGAAATTATTTAATTTAGTTGAATGTTTTGATACTGCCTTGACTATACACGGGAGATAATGAAAAGCGGTCAAACGGAAAAGGCGGACCGTCGGGCCCGACATACATATTGTTCTAATATTGTAAATAGGGTCATGTTTGTAACAAGCCTATCGTTCACATTATTATACTATATGATATATGGAACATTATAATCAGTTTTATGAATCATTAGTTTTATGTGGTCATACGTCAACCTTTCACATCCGAGGTCATCGGTGGCGTATTTAGGATCTCGGGAAGAGCCTGGTCCCGGGGACTAAACGGGGTATTGGGGGCAAAGGGGGCCAAGCTTACTTACCCATTAGTTTGTAATGCTACCAGCAGGTTATTGACGAACAAAATGCTTGTCCCGAGACAAAAGGGTGATGGCCTAAGCCCCCCCCAAAAAAAATACGCCACTGAAGGTCATATCCTGGAAATAACTGCACTTGTTGGTTTTACGGCGTGTATATATATAGATGTCAACATTACCGCTTTCGGTAGGGAAATACCGCTTTTATCATGATTTAACAAGATTTAACAAGATTTGCCATCCAAATCCGTTCCCGTGTCCTGTATGTAGGCATTTCCCAAAATTTAATATCATCTGCCATTTTTCAGACCATCTTTGATGTGGCACTTTGTCAAAAGCTTTCTGAAAAGCTAAGTTGATAATATCTACTGGCGATCCCTCGTCTATCCACTTAGTGATTTCTTCAAAAAAACATAACATAAGCATGACGTACCTCGCTTTTAGAAATCCATGTTGAGATGAATTTAATAGTTTATGCCTAACAAGGAAGTTGTTATTTACAATAAAGTATACGAAGGCGGCCGAAATGTTAAGCGGCCGATATAACCGAACGTCCCCCAGAACTCCGGTGACATCTGGCGAGAAGACCAAGAATTACGTATCACAACATCAAAGATGGCGGAAGATGTTGTGGTTTTTCAGCGAAGCGACCTTCCCATGCAAGCTTTTCCAGTCATGGAAGAAATTCGACGAAGAGGAAAATTGTGCGATGTGACGCTGAAGGTATATAACTAGTCTTAACGTAACGGAATGAAAAATATCAGGACACATTTGTTTGATGTGTTACTCCGTTGGCGTTGCTATCGTCAGTTGAATTGTTACTATAAATTATGGTCAACTCTCAAGTGGTTACACTCCAAACAGCCCAATCTTGGGCTAACGCAGGAGTTTGTGGTGGTCTGTGCGCATGCGCTGTGGGTGGTACATACAACTAAAAGACTAGTATCTTTAATGTTGCTGAAAGGGTTTTTATCTGATAGTTTTATTTATAGGATGTCAGATGAACATTTTGAACAGGTTGGTTATGTGTATGGATACTGTCACTGCCTTGGCCCTTGCCCCATGGACACATAGACAGTCTCCATACCCACACCATGGAATAGGTTTACGCTGAGCACTGTGTTTTAAAGGCAGTTTAGGTGAGGAGGTGTGGTGAAAATGAATTCCATGATAGCTTCTTGAAATGATTTGTGTTTTTTTTGGTGGGATCATATTCCATATGTGAATTGCTCTGGGATAAAATGAAAAGACCATTGCATTTATACGACATCTGGGGGTTACGTATTGTCCATGCGTTCGAGAGCGGGTTAGTAGGCCTCGATGGGGTTTGATCTCAATAATGTTATTTAGAATTTTGTAGAAGGTTGTGGCTTGTTTAATAATACGTCTTCATTCAAGGGTTGGCCATCCAAGGGCAGTAATTAAATCTGCTGGATTTGTGTTCCATCTGTAATCAATTTTAACAAATCTGGCAGCAGAGTGTTGTACTCTTTCAAGGCTTTTAATTTGTGAAATGGTGTGAGGATTCTATATGGGTGACGAGTACTCGAGTTTTGGCCAGATTATCATATTGTAGGCTGTTTCTTTAACTTCGGGTTTACATGGGCAAAGAGTTCGTTTAATCATGCCTAAAACGTTCGAAGATTTTGAAGTTATGTCAGTGACGTGATTTGTCCAGGTTAATTTGGAATCCAATTTTACCCCGAGATATGAGTGGCTGGATACAGTGGATAATGACTGGCCAGAAAGTGAGTACTTGTGTGGGCTGGGTTTAGTTTTGTTTGTTATTGGATGGTGGACACATTTAGATACATTAAATTCCATTTGCCATTTTGTCTGACCATGTTTGGAGTTGGTTGAGGTCAGTTTGGAGAATTTCGTGGTCGGTTTTGGAAGAAATTTTACGATATATAATACTGTCATCTGCAAAAAGGCATATGGAAGATTTGATTTCCCATCTATGTCATTTATGTAGATTAAGAAGAGGACAGGTCCTAGAACTGAACCCTGTGGGACACCAGATGTGACATCTGTGATATCTGACAGGGCTCCGTTAACGGAGACTCTCTGTTTGCAGTTGGATAGAAAAGATTTGATCCAATTTTAAGTGTTTCCAGTGATTCCGTAGGAGGTCAATTTTGATAGAAGCCTGAAGGCATAGGTTGAAGGCTTTGGCAAAGTCAAGCAGGATTGCGTCAATTTGGGTCTTGTTGTCCATAGCAGTCATCCAGTAGTAGGCTGTCTCAAAGAGTTGAGATTCATAAGACAGTCCCGACTGGAATCCGTGTAGGAAGTGGAGAATGATGTTATGCTTGTGCAGGTGTTTCCACGTATTGCTTAGGATGATATGTTTCATTACTTTACAGATGATGCAGGTTAGTGATATGGGTCTGTAGTTAGCAGGGTCAGATTTGTGGCTCTTTTTGTGTATGGGAGTTACTAATGCTTGTAGCCAGTCGTTAGGAAGTTTTCCTGTGTTGTATGACTGTTGGAAAAGTTGGGTGATGATGGGAGCTATCTGCTTTGCAGTTTCTTTAAGGACTCTGACTGGGAGTTCATCTGGGCCTGTAGCTTTGTTCTGGTTTAGATTTTCCAGCTGCTTTATTACGCCATCTATGCCAATTTCGAGAAGGGGGGTGTTGGGGTAAGTAGAGGGGGCTATTTGGAGGATGGGGTGCTTTTCTTGGGTAAATACAGTGCTAAATTGGTTGTTTAGGGCATTTGCTTTATCATGATCATTTATTATTGGCTGGTCGTTTACTCGAAGTGTGGGAATGCCAATGTTTTCTCGTTTATTTGCCTTAATAAATGACCAGAATCGTTTTGGATTAGTTTGCAGGCTGTTTCCAATGTTGTTGTTAACATAGCCTTTGTAAGATTTTGCTAATGCTTTAGTAGCTTGCTTTCGGAGTTCCTTAAATTTTTCCCAGTCGCCTTTTAGTCCAGTTTGCTTTGCCTTTTTGTGGCTTTTGTTACGTTTTCTCTGCATTCTAATTAGTTCACGTGTTATCCAGGGGAGGTGGGTTTTAGCTTTGGTGTATCAACTTAATTAAGGTAGTCAGATGTTCGCGAAAGAAGGTCCAGTTTATGTCTATATCCTGTGAGTTGGGGTCCATGTCGAAGTACTCACGATTTAGTTTGTCTATGTTGTCTTTGAGTTTGTCCCAGTCTGCTGATTTGTAACAATAAACTTTTTTTGGGGGGGTTTCCTGTTGCCAACTGGGTTTAAGTTGATATTGAAGGTCTCAGATTCGTGATCGCTCATACCAGGAGTGGTATGGGTGTTGATGATAATGGAGGGATTTGAGGTGAGTATGAGGTCAAGAATGTTACCAGGAGTGATACGTGTGGGGTTGTTTACCATGTTTTGCAGCCCAAAGTCGTTAGTTATTTCTAGTAGTTTGTTATGCTAGCTGTTATTAGTGGTCTGGTGATTTGTCCAGTTGATATCAGCGAGGTTAAAATCTCCAGCTATGACTACATTAGGGGGAGTTTTTTGTGATGTGTATAGTTTAGTTAGGGAGTCATGGAGAGCTTTGGAGGTGGTCATTTGGGGGTCGATAATAAGATGCAAAGTATATGCATTTGTTACGTGCATAGTGAATTTTCATCCAAACTATTTCACAATTTCAGTTTAAATTTTGGAGGGTTCAGCTAAAATGTTGTCACGAAAGGCTATAAGGACTCCACCACCGTGGACATCCGTCCTTTCTGATGGCCTCATAGTTGGGTGGGAGGAAAGAGTGTGTAGCATAGTTTCATCTAATTTAGTTTCAACTAGAACTATGATGTCTGTGTTGTTAGATTGAATGTTAGACCAGTCTTACTCTATTCTCTAATTCTATTTCTAAATGAAAACGAAAAGGCAAAGGGGCAGACACACCTGTCCGCACCCGTCGTCTGTTGTTTGAGGTTGTTTTAACACTACATTGCACTGACCCCCTGTGACTGTGTGGCATTGAGACTCTGAGTGACAGGCAGAGAGCTGCCTGCTCCTACAGTGATTCAGGATATAGTTACATTTTCCATTGGTGGCCATGTTAATGTTTTGCATAATTATTAGAAAACGTGACCATCAAAAATTCAAAAACTTTTCACCAGCCGCTGTATGTGCGATACCCCTCAATGTTTACCAATATTGGCATGAATTATGACACACGCGTGTCTAGTGGCCAAAAAAATGACAAATATCCTTCCGCCTATTAAAATCATATAAAAATCCACCATTTCACTCTCAACAGCTTCCTCCAACAAACCTGGTAATGTCCCTGCACAAATGCACTTATGTCAGGTCGTATGAATTTTTTAAAACATCCTATATCCAAACTTACTATGCCCTACATTCGTGTGTAACACACCAGGAAGTCTAACTGAGGCATGACCCCAAATAGGGGAGCTATTTTCTGAGAAAGTGTCCAATTTTGCATCAAGTCGCAGCACAATATATATGTACGGGGTACACATACTATAGAACATGCCTGTTTGTCAAAATCAAATCAAAACAATGTCATGCCCATAATATTAGCTGAAAACCAGTCACATAATTTAATTATAGGTCCACTTTGACACTTGATAAATCATACATCATGTACACTAGATTTCCAAAGCATTGCGAGCCAACAAAGCCTGATTACTGTCTATTTAGATATACCAAAGAATTTATTTTCAAATTAATATTTATATAATTGCTTGTTTTTTTTAAACACACATGCATAATTTTGTGACAATTTGTCACATTTAACAAGATTTTGAGTGATTTCCAATGAGTCAGAATTGTTAAATTTTATTGTTTATATGACTGCTGTCATGCTTCTAGTTGGTAAGATACAAGGCGTAGTGCTTGATTTGGAGACACCACCATAAAGGGGTATCACATTACCAGATACCCGTTGCGGCCAGATTTGAAAATGCTGATATATGCAATGCTTCCAGTGGCAGCGACACAACCAATTTACAACTATTCTGTCAAAATTTGTTACACAATGTGACCAATGTACTGGGCCACATAAAAATATCACCAATGACCATTCTAGTGCAAAGTAACTACCTACTCCCCCACAAACTAATGCCATACCCCCTAATTTTGACCAAATTTCCATTTTGGCATCTGCTCTGTACCAGGCTATTCATGATAGTTACTGCTGTCTGCCTTCTCCAAGCAAACTGTTCACTTTTTTCCTAGCAACCTGTGTCTATGGGAATGGTTATATATTATGTAAACCACTTCAGGGTTGAAAGTAGGTCTAAAGGCTATTATGCTATGGGAACTAACACACAGAAGATACAGACACTGTATGGTGCAAAGTATGTGATACAATGGTAGGGGTATGCTACAACACAACTGCGAACAACAGAAAAGTCTACATGAGCTGTTGGAAATGACATGTCGGATGAAAGGAGAAAAAGTGATACGTGGAGACCTCAGTCACAGAACCATAGATTGGAACCAAATAGAAGCAGGAGCAGAAGGGCAAGAATTTCTAGATCTGACAGAACCAACAAGAAATGTAAATGCACTAGATGTAATACTAACAAGTAACCTGGATCAAGTGAGAAATGTAAATACACTAGATGTAATACTAACAAGTAACCTGGATCAAGTGAGAAATGTAAATACACTAAATGTAATACTAACAAGTAACCTGGATCAAGTGAGAAATGTAAATACACTAAATGTAATGCTAACAAGTAACCTGGATCAAGTGAGAAATGTAAATACACTAAATGTAATACTAACAAGTAACCTGGATCAAGTGAGAAATGTAAATACACTATATGTAATACTAACAAGTAACCTGGATCAAGTGAGAAATGTAAATGCACTAGATGTAATACTAACAAGTAACCTGGATCAAGTGAGAAATATAAATGCACTAGATTTAATACTAACAAGTAACCTGGATCAAGTGAGAAATGTAAATACACTAGATGTAATACTAACAAGTAACCCGGATCAAGTGAGAAATGTAAATACACTCGCAGAGAGTCATAGACGACTGGAATAGGGTACCTCAGGCAGCAGTAGATGCAGAAACAGTTGACCAATTCAAAGAAATAGTTGACCCAATGTTCAGTATTAGAGGGGGGCTCTACAATATCTCAAAGATACACACAATGAACGCAGTGGTAGAGGACACACAATGGACCCAGTGGTAGAGGATACACAATGGACCCAGTTGTAGAGGACACACAATGGATCCAGTGGTAGAGGACACACAATGGACCCAGCGGTAGAGGACACACAATGGACCCAGTGGTAGAGGACACACAATGAACGCAGTGGTAGAGGACACACAATGGACCCAGCTGTAGAGGACACACAATGGACCCAGCGGTAGAGGACACACAATGGATCCAGCGGTAGAGGACACACAATGGACCCAGTGGTAGAGGACACACAATGAATGCAGTGGTAGAGGACACACAATGGACCCAGCGGTAGAGGACACACAATGGACCCAGGGGTAGAGGACACACAATGGATCCAGCGGTAGAGGACACACAATGGACCCAGCGGTAGAGGACACACAATGGACCCAGGGGTAGAGGACACACAATGGACCCAGGGGTAGAGGACACACAATGGACCCAACGGTAGAGGACACACAATGGACCCAGTGGTAGAGGACACACAATGGACCCAGCGGTAGAGGACACACAATGGACCCAGTGGTAGAGGACACACAATGGATCCAGCGGTAGAGGACACACACAATGGACCTAGCGGTAGAGGACACACAATGGATCCAGCGGTAGAGGACACACAATGGATCCAGCGGTAGAGGACACACACAATGGACCTAGCGGTAGAGGACACACAATGGACCCAGTTGTAGAGGACACACAATGAACGCAGTGGTAGAGGACACACAATGGACCCAGTGGTAGAGGATACACAATGGACCCAGTTGTAGAGGACATACAATGGACCCAGCGGTAGAGGACACACAATGGATTCAGTGGTAGAGGACACATGATGGATCCAGTGGTAGAGGACACATGATGGACCCAGCGGTAGAGGACACACAATGGACCCTGTTGTAGAGGACACACAATGGACCCAGTGGTAGAGGACACACAATGGATTCAGTGGTAGAGGACACATGATGGATCCAGTGGTAGAGGACACACAATGGACCCAGCAGTAGAGGACACACAATGGACCCTGTTGTAGAGGACACACAATGGACCCAGTGGTAGAGGACACACAATGGATTCAGTGGTAGAGGACACATGATGGATCCAGTGGTAGAGGACACATGATGGACCCAGCGGTAGAGGATACACAATGGACTCGGTGGTAGAGGACACACAATGGACCCAGAGGTAGAGGATACACAATGGACCCAGTTGTAGAGGACACACAATGGATCCAGTGGTAGAGGACACACAATGAACGCAGTGGTAGAGGACACACAATGGACCCAGTGGTAGAGGATACACAATGGACCCAGTTGTAGAGGACACACAATGGATCCAGTGGTAGAGGACACACAATGGACCCAGCGGTAGAGGACACACAATGGACCCAGTGGTAGAGGACACACAATGAACGCAGTGGTAGAGGACACACAATGGACCCAGCTGTAGAGGACACACAATGGACCCAGCGGTAGAGGACACACAATGGATCCAGCGGTAGAGGACACACAATGGACCCAGTGGTAGAGGACACACAATGAACGCAGTGTTAGAGGACACACAATGGACCCAGTGGTAGAGGACACACAATGGACCCAGTGGTAGAGGACACACAATGGACCCAGCGGTAGAGGACACACAATGGACCCAGGGGTAGAGGACACACAATGGATCCAGCGGTAGAGGACACACAATGGACCCAGCGGTAGAGGACACACAATGGACCTAGCGGTAGAGGACACACAATGGACCCAGGGGTAGAGGACACACAATGGACCCAACGGTAGAGGACACACAATGGACCCAGTGGTAGAGGACACACAATGGACCCAGCGGTAGAGGACACACAATGGACCCAGTGGTAGAGGACACACAATGGATCCAGCGGTAGAGGACACACACAATGGACCTAGCGGTAGAGGACACACAATGGATCCAGCGGTAGAGGACACACAATGGATCCAGCGGTAGAGGACACACACAATGGACCTAGCGGTAGAGGACACACAATGGGTCCAGCGGTAGAGGACACACAATGGATCCAGCGGTAGAGGACACACAATGGATCCAGCAGTAGAGGACACACAATGGATCCAGCGGTAGAGGACACACAATGGATCCAGCGGTAGAGGACACACACAATGGATCCAGTGGTAGAGGACACACACAATGGACCTAGCGGTAGAGGACACACAATGGATCCAGCGGTAGAGGACACACACAATGGATCCAGCGGTAGAGGACACACAATGGATCCAGTTGTAGAGGACACACACAATGGACCTAGCGATAGAGGACACACAATGGATCCAGCGGTAGAGGACACACAATGGATCCAGCGGTAGAGGACACACAATGGACCCAGGGGTAGAGGACACACAATGGATCCAGCGATAGAGGACACACAATGGATCCAGTGGTAGAGGACACACACAATGGACCTAGCGGTAGAGGATACACAATGGATCCAGCGGTAGAGGACACACAATGGATCCAGCGATAGAGGACACACAATGGATCCAGCGGTAGAGGACACACAATGGATCCAGTGGTAGAGGACACACAATGGACCTAGCGGTAGAGGACACACAATGGATCCAGCGGTAGAGGACACACAATGGATCCAGCGGTAGAGGACACACAATGGATCCAGCAGTAGAGGACACACAATGGATCCAGTGGTAGAGGACACACAATGGATCCAGTGGTAGAGGACACACAATGGACCCAGCGGTAGAGGACACACAATGGACCCAGCGGTAGAGGACACACACAATGGACCTAGCGGTAGAGGACACACATAATGGACCTAGCGGTAGAGGACACACAATGAACGCAGTGGTAGAGGACACACAATGGATCCAGCGGTAGAGGACACACGATGGACCCAGTGGTAGAGGACACAAGATGAAAGAATACACCAGGCTCAACATCAGAAAGTACTTCTTCTCGCAGAGAGTCATAGACGACTGGAATAGGGTACCTCAGGCAGCCAGGCAGCAGTAGATGCAGAAACAGTTGACCAATTCAGAGAAATAGTTGACCCAATGTTCAGTATTAGAGGGGGGCTCTACAATATCTCAAAGATACCTGCCCCGAATCGTAATTTACGGTGAGTTTACAGTGAGTTTAGAGGTTCATACACATAACAGGTTCAGCCCATGGGCGGGACCAACCATTTTCCCAACCGGTGAACCGTGAAGTGTTTTCGCTCGCATGGATCAAATCAACTGTTTATGTAATGAAAAAAATTCATCTACGTTTTTATATCTGAGTGATGCAGTTTCAATCAAAATAATGTAAAATGGTTTTTAGTATAGGACTTTGTGTTCTGTCCCTTTACGAAAGTTACCCACTTCTTACAGTAGTAATGAATGGAAAATACCATCATTGTTGACTGCAGCGTCCTTCTGAAGGGAAACATTGTCTTTCTTGTTTCTATGTAATAGAGATTCTAACTGTATATATGAGGCAATGACTAACACATCATCAACTTTATTTTTCAGCCCTTGTGTCACAAAATGTGTCTAATTAATGTGGAAAGGCCCATGTCCATAGTTTACATCTCCCTGGCTTGGCTGTTACCAGACATATTTTATTAGGGGTCACTCTCCAAAATTGTCTGTTCATTAATTTTTTTAAATGTAAGTCCATAAAACCAGAATTGCCCACTTTTGAGCAAATCTGATGTATCTATTACTATTATATAACAAAATGACTATTACATGTTGAATGACCATTACCCCATGTCTAACCAGAAGGCTTGTGTTTGTTGAAGGTTGAAGATCAGAAATTCAGTGGCCACCGCATCGTGCTAGCAGCCAGCATACCTTACTTCCATGCAATGTTCACACATGACATGGTTGAATCAAAGCAGGATGAAATTACAATGCAAGGGATAGAGCCACAGTAAGTGATCACTTATGTCTCAGTGAGGTCTAAGTATGATGGTATCACTTTTCGGCGAATAGAGTCAAACTAGGCATTCTCTTATTTTGCAGCTCAATACCCTGTTGACTCCCGGTGTATTTGTGTTTATAATGAAATGGGGACACGTTCATGCAGCCCTTTCTCTGTTTTTATAAATACACCAACTGCTTGGTAGGTTGGTAATGGGCAATCCAATTTTATTTATATCCAACAAGGATTGCCGCTGTGCACACAATAATAGTGTCAATGTCTGCCACAAATTGTGCACAGCCTGGTACATAACTGATTAAGCTGTTGTGTTTGACCAATTAGTAAACAATACCAGATAAGATTTAACATTAGTGATATTTTCTACTGTACCTAGCAAACTGTCAAAGACAGTCTTTACCAAAAACCCTTGCTGCTCTTATACAAAGCGACAGTATACAAAAAGGGAAAAGATATCTATGTGCAGACGTGCATACATAATTATATGTATATAGTGCTAGCTAGAGTATTTACAATGATATACACAAAAGTGGGGGAATAAACCCCATTTATAATGAAATACACAATAGTGGGGGAATAAACATCAATACACAACAGATTTGGGGAATCTCTTATATCACAGTCAAGTCTAAGCAAGATTGTATCACTCTTCTGGAATGTCTAATAAACATACTGTTGCAGAGCACTGGAGGAACTCATCAACTATGCCTATAATGGCCGGATTCAGCTGGACAGCAAGAACGTCCAGGCATTGTTGGTTGGGTCAAGCTTTCTACACCTACAAGATGTGAAGGATGCTTGCTGTGACTTCATGAAGGCCAGGTAACAGTCACTGTTGTCTGTCTTCAGTAGTGATGATGTAACTTCCCTACTTCCAGAACAAACGTAAGAGTACTGTATTATCCAAACATACATACAAGCAGAGTTGGGGCAATTACACGACACATGTAATCGATTACTGTTCTGAATTTGAAACAGTATTCTCAACGCTCTTGAAGAGTCAAACGAGAAGCAATAGGGTGCATAGGTTTGACGCAGCAAGTAGCAGTTAAGTTGGTCTTTCTGGATGCGTAATGTTAACATGTATAAGCATGATTACTATGTAATCGATTATGATTATGATTGGTTTTGCATGTAATGTTACACCAACGTTCAAAACAAAATCAAACACAATATTAAAATACAGTCACTGTACTTGCATTAGATACAAAATGAAGAGAAAAGCCTGCTTGCGTTGTAGTTGGGACCTGTGCAACATAAACATCCAAAAGGTAATTGTTATTGTAACCACGATTACGATTACTTTGGCAATGTAATCAAATACAATTACGTTGTTGAGTATGATTACTAAAAAAAATTCAATGATTACAGTTACTGTGTATGATTACTGAGTATGACTACTGAGTATGATTACTCCATTTGTGCAAGTTGATGCGAGCAGTGTTTTGATGCAAGATGAATGGCTTTGGTGCATAAAAATTATTTTTCATTTCAATTACAATTATAATTTTTTCAAAACGATTATGTGTACACCATTTTAATTACAAACACAATTACATACGCAAGCAGGATCAAGTATTTATAGCAAAAATTTATTAAGTATTTGTTAATTAAATGGCATATGTAACTGAACTGATATTTTGTATATGATTTATATAAAATGTGATACAGCACTTTTGAAAGGTTTGTTCACGTAAAGTTTGTGATATAAAAATACTGTAACTAATCATACATTTTTACAATTGCACAAAATCAAGCAATTACAATTACAGCATAATTTAAAAACCAGAGTCAAATACAAATGCAGCATTTTTCCTGTAATCAAGTGCAACTACATAATTGGTCGTAACCCTGATAATGATTATTCAATGATGTCCATTACCCAGTCATTTTACTCATCATCATCATTTGCTGGCTGTAGTCATAGGTGGTCAGGCCCCTCCATAGGTGGTCAGGCCTCTCCATAGGTGGTCAGGCCCCTCCATAGGTGGTCAGGCGCCTCCGTAAGTGGTCAGGCCCCCCATAGGCGGTCAGGCCTCACCATAGGTGGTCAGGCCCTTCCATTGATGGTCAGACGCGTCCATTGATGGTCAGGCCCCTCCATGGGTGGTCAGGCCCGTCCATTGATGGTCAGGCCCCTCAATTGATGGTCAGGCCCCTCCATTGATGGTCAGGCCCCTCCATTGATGGTCAGGCCCCTCCATGAGCCATCAGGCCCCTCCATAGGTGGTCAGGCCCCTCCGTGGATGGTCAGGCCCCTCCATAGGTGGTCAGGCCCCTCCATTGATGGTCAGGCCCCTCCACTGATGGTCAGGCCCCTCCATAAGCCAATAGGCCCCTCCACTGATGGTCAGACCCCACCATTCTACTACATAGCATAAATAAACCTTCCATACCAGCACCATATTAACCCTAGTAAGCATGTTGTGATATTTCAGTTAGCTGCTCCAGCAACAACCACAGATTAATCCATTCAGTTGATATGTACCTGCTATTAGCCATGTGGAGTTTCCTAGGGACCACATGCAATTAGTGTAATGAATCATTTCTTGTATGATTGTAAATGAATAAACTTTTATTGAAAAAAATTGGTAAATATATTTTTAAGCACCAAACATTTTAGACTAAAATTTTGCTGCAACAATTGCAGTGGACAGGATAATTTGTCATTCAGTCCTGACAACAGAAATGTGTGCAAATTTGTTTGTGTGAAAAGAGAACTTTGCACCAAGTATTCTTGGGTAGCATACCATGCAACCTGTCATGTTCTTCTCGTGCAGACTTCACCCAACCAATGTGATTGGGACACGCAGCTTTGCGACTCAGTTCGTGTGTACATCGCTGGTTGATGCTTGCAACAAATACACAAACAGACACTTTGTTGAGGTCTCGCACTCACCTGACTACCTTGACCTTGAGGTTGTCGATGTCCTTGACCTACTTGGGCGGGATGAGCTGCATGTGGAGAGCGAGGAACAGGTGAGGATGAGGGAGAGGGATTCTGGTTCAGTGGGTGGTTGTGAGGAAAGGCGGTTAGTTTAGCTGGCGTAGGTTATTTTGGGGTAGATTGCATGAGGCTTTTATGTGTTATAAAACTTATATCCATTTCGTGCATTTCAAGATAAATCCATGTTACTGTTGCAAATTGTTAGGCGATGTACAGGATATGAAAAAAACATTATTTCATCAGTAAATAATGTGGTGTATGATGCATTTTGTCACAAGACACTTTTACCTATCAACTTGATGACAGCACAAAACCAACCGTAACTGAATTCATGTGATTTTGAATTTTCATGCATTTTACGCTTTGTATGTACGACCTGGCTTTTATTCATATCATCATATTGTTCAACAGGCATGCATCTCTGCAGTGCTGCTTTAGTCATTTGTGTATTTCAAAAAGTAATGTTTCTCAGACAAACACCATATATAGCTTGACACTGATGCTGGTAGTTAGAAATTGGTCAGAATGTAGAGGTTTGTCTGTGCGTTGTTGGCAGGTCTTTGAGGCGCTCATGCTGTGGCTACAGAAAGAAACAGAGAAACGCCAAAAAAATCTGCCGACGCTGCTGACCAAGGTGAGACTGCCACTAATGACCCCGCAGTCTCTCACAGACACCGTGGCGCAAGAGGAGTTTGTCAAGACATCACTCAAGTGCAGGTAGCAATAGCTCATGCTTCTGAATCTTGCAGAACAATTCCTAGTTTATGCTGTGCTCCAATAAGAACATGAACCTGGGATTCATTGATTAAGTTGAAAACTAACGTCATTTTAAAACTGAAGTGGGGATATTCTAAGCAGGTGTGTACTTAAATGAAGTTGGAGTTTCTGCCTCTGTCACAACTGCCACATGCAGATTGGCACATGTAAAGTGTCCCTTCTGGAACCTAAGATATGCTCTCACCAGAACTAGACAGTAACTGGATTATTGTCGTTTTTATTAGTGACATACCAAGGCTGTCTCAGTGGGCAGGTGATATAAGTGTTCAGGAGGTACTCTGTGTTCAAATCCCTGGACAGTGGTCATCCCATGCCCCCAGCCAGTGGTCATCTTGTGCCAGTGGTCACCCCATGCCCCCTGACCAGTTGTCATCCTGTACCCCATGGCCAGTAATAGAACCATCCAAGCCACAACTGTTCCACCAGTCATTTCGTATAAGGAAACACCAGGATAAATGAAAGTGTTATATTTGCGAGGCAATGTGGAACTTGTATGTGTGATGTCATGGTCGTCGTTGCCCTTACAGAGACTTGCTGGATGAAGCGAAGGACTACCATCTGATGCCGGAGCGCAGATCACAACACCAAACATTTCGCACAAGGCCACGCTGCTGCTCCGAAATTGTTGGAATGATCTATGCTGTAGGTGGCCTCACATCATCTGGAGACTCTGTGGGGACTGTTGAATGCTTTGATCCAATCATTGGACGCTGGCAAATTGCAGAACCCATGGGGTCCTCTCGCAGCAGGATGGGCATGGCTGTTCTGAAAGGTAGGTTAGGTTCTTTGTAGAAATTGGTTAGGTTATGTTCTTTGTAGAAACTGACATGTTGCTGCACTAAACTTAAATTCTTTAGTGTTTTTATTATTTATATATTATTTTTATTCTTATTCAAGCGTGACATTAGTCATGCAGTTATAAATTAGAAGACATTTTCCATTGATAAGCATAAATTTCAGTGTCTAATTCTCTTTTTGAATACCTTAAATTTTTTTATTATATGACCGTTATAGTAAATCAATTGGTATTTAGGAATTTAAAGTGTAATTATGAAGAGAATCATCAGACTAGTTACTGTAATCTACTGGTTTAAAATTATTTTTTGCAGTGACTTTTTTCATTTTTTTCTTTGTGATAGCTTTCACAATGTAAAAAAAAAGTTAAATTGACTGTAAAAGCAATTTTAAATTAATAATTAAAAGTATGTAGTTTATTTTTCCAAAGTATGCTAGTATAATATACTAGATGGTGAGAAATTCAAGTTAATAAGGAAGGTATTGGATGGCATTAATAATGTAGGCATAATAGTTGTGTATTGTATGAATAAATTAATATCTATTATGTATTTTAACAAATGGATCCAAAAACGTTGTTGAAAAAGTTGTGTTTCAGTACACAGTTGCGATCAATGAAGACTACCGTAACTGTTGACATTTTTGCATCTACTTTGAGGGTACTGTTCTGTGGCCTGCTGGGTTAGACTTAGTTAGTCTCATACTGTATTACTGTGGGGTGTGTGGTCGTCTGGTAGAGCCACCTGCTGCCGTTTCGAAGCTTGGGCAATTTCGTTCACCCCACTTTGCCTGTGTCTTTCGGAAGAGACACTAAAAGCCGTTGGTCCCTTATATCTGGTGTCTATGTCAGCGGAAGCAAAAGATCCCAATCAGGGAAATAGAAAACACCTGTGATGGACTCACTAACTCTAGAAAAGGACACTCTTAAAAACCAGGAAGACCACACTGGAAATAAGTGTACTTTGGTGTTCTTTAATGTGTTATCCTCGGATATAAATTACTGGATATAAAAAAATCTATAAATCAATCAATACTGTCATATTATATTATTTAGCATCTTTTTTGCATATATTGATTTCTGCACATGCCTCACCTGATGAAAATGAATGATCTAATCAATGTGAAAATGGCATGTTCTACAATCATGTTCGCATTTGTCTGAAAAATGGTTACATATATTTTATAGTCCTGTTTCCAGCTAGATATTTCTTGGCATACAAGTTCTATGAAAACATGGAAAAACTCTGTGGAAGTGATAGTAATTGAAGAAAGTTATTAAACGTGGTACACATTATGGTGAGACATGAACATACATCATGCAACTAAAATCCCTAATCCATGCTATAAAGTAGTTTGTGTCTGACTGTCTGTTCCCTCATATCTCCGTCGGTTTCGCATGTATGTGGCTGAAATTTTGTAGGTGGGGATCCAGCGGATTGTTTGTACATTAAAAAGTGTACAATACTCCCTCAGAGGATGGGGATATTACAAAGGAACCTATATGGGCCTTTGACATAGATTACAGAACTCACAACAGTAGGAGGTCATACCAGGGTAGTTATGCACAATTATTTGCAACGCTATGCGTGTTTTCTACGATTTTTCTGAGTTACATGATTTATGTCAAACATCAACATTTAACAAGATTTAACAAGATTTGCCATCCAAGCCAAAGGCCCAGATGGCAAGTGGACAAGGAAGCCATTGGCTTATCGAGAGTCCAACAATGTTCACCTACTTATAACCCGCCCTCCTGATATATGTGTCAACCTTGTTTTTAAACATATTCACGCTGCTAGCAGTTACACAATCTGTAGACAGTTTGTTCCATTCATTTATTGTCCTCTGTGAGAACGAGTGCTTCCTGATGTCCAATCTACATTGATCCTTTACTAATTTTACCTCATGTCCTCTAGTTCTGCTATCCTTCTTGAGTGAGAAAAACATATTTCTATCAATATTTTCATACCCATTCAATATCTTAAAAACTTCAATCTGATCTCCTCTTAACCTCCTTGTCTCTAGAGTTGTTAAACCACATTCTTTCAGGCGTTCTTCATAACTAAGGTCTCTAAGTTCTGGAATCATTTTAGTTGCTCTCCTTTGTATGCGTTCAAGCGTATCTATATCCTTCTTACGATATGGTCTCCATGCTTGTATACAGTATTCTAAATGAGGTCTAACTATTGCTTTATAAAGAGGTATAATTAACTTTTTTCCCTTATATGTTATGTTTCTTCTAATCAATCCAAGAATTTGATTACCCTTTGAAGCTGCAATACCACACTGCTCTGAAACTTTCATATCAGCGCTTATTGTAACTCCTAAGTCCTTTTCTTTTACAGTAGTACCAAGAACAGTAGCTCCCATTTTATAGTTTACATTCAAGTTCCCATGTCCTGTATGTAGGCATTTACATTTCCCAAAATTGAACAGCATCTGCCATTTCTCAGACCATTTCACTAATCTGTCTAGATCGTTTTGTAAATGTTGTTTATCACCATCAGTATTAACCTTTCTAAACAGTTTTGTGTCGTCCGCAAATTTCAGTACGTTACTTGTTATACTCTCGTCCAAGTCATTGATATAAATTAAGAATAATATAGGTCCTAATACTGATCCTTGAGGTACCCCACTCAAAACCGATTTCCAATTTGAAACTTCGCCATCTACTACAACTCGTTGTCTTCTGTCAGTCAGCCATTGTTCTATCCAGTCAGTTATGCTATCCAGTCAGTTATGCTATCCTGTGAAGGGTCCTTCGTGAAATTGGTCATGAAGTTGCCACTGGAATTGCCCTACCAAAACTTGACTGGGTAGTGCAAGAAGTCATATGCTCTAACAGTGGCTGCCTTTTCTCCTGTGCAACTCAGTAGTTATATACAGTATAAGCAGTAAATTAACATACCAGTTGTTTGCCATTGCAGGCCAGCTGTATGCTATTGGTGGTTATGACGGGCAATGCAGACTCAATACAGCTGAACTGTTTGATGCCGAAAGTCGTCGTTGGAAAACAGTGGCATGTATGATATGCAAAAGAAGGTATGTGAACATGAGTGTGATTGTTGTAAATTATGCCAGTGTTTTATTTATATTCTAATGAACTGTTTGTTGCACTATTCCATCTACAAAATGTGTGATGTCACTGTGTTATCAGGAATGAATATTTTTTTATTTAAAGTAATTTTTCATATAAAAATGTTCATAGTCTTTTTACAGTAGTGAAAAACTTTAAAAGTCATGATAAAGCATTTTTATTTTTTATACCACTTAGTTGTTTCAAAAGATCTGTTTTCAGTGCTCATGGAATGACAGTGTTGGACAACAAGCTGTATGTTGTCAATGCTCTTAGAGTGGCAGTGTTGGGCAAAGAGATATATGTTTTCAGTGCTCTAGGAGTGGCAGTGTTGGACAACAAGCTGTATGTTGTCAATGCTCTTAGAGTGGCAGTGTTGGGCAAAGAGATATATGTTTTCAGTGCTCTAGGAGTGGCAGTGTTGGACAACAAGCTGTATGTTGTCAATGCTCTTAGAGTGGCAGTGTTGGGCAAAGAGATATATGTTTTCAGTGCTCTAGGAGTGGCAGTGTTGGACAACAAGCTGTATGTTGTCAGTGCTCTTAGAGTGGCAGTGTTGCGCAAAGAGATATGTGTTTTCAGTGCTCTAGGAGTGGCAGTGTTGGACAACAAGCTGTATGTTTTCAGTGTTCTCGGAGTGGCAGTGTTGGACAAAGAGATATATGTTTTCAGTGTTCTCGGAGTGGCAGTGTTGGACAACAAGCTGTATGTTTTCAATCCTCTTAGAGTGGCAGTGTTGGACAACAAGCTGTATGTTTTCAGTGCTCTAAAAGTGACAGTGTTGGACAAAAAGCTGTATGTTTTCAGTGCTCTCAGAGTGGCAGTGTTGGACAAAGAGATATATGTTTTCAGTGCTCTCGGAGTGGAAGTGTTGGACAACAAGTTGTATGTTTTCATTACTCCAGGAGTGGCAGTGTTGGACAAAAAGCTGTATGTTTTCAGTGCTCTCGAAGTGGCAGTGTTGGAAAACAAGCTGTATGTTTTCAGTGCTCTCTGAATGGCAGTGTTGGACAAAAAGTTGTATGTTTTCAGTGCTCTCTGAATGGCAGTGTTGGACAAAAAGCTGCATGTTTTCAGTGGTCTCGGAGTGGCAATGTTGGACAACAAGCTGTGTGTTTTCATTACTCTAGGAGTGGCAGTGTTGGACAAAAAGCTGTATGTTTCCAGTGCTCTCGGAGTGGCAGTGTTGTGCAACACCCTGTATGTTTTCAGTGCTCTCTGAATGGCATTGTTGGACAAAAAGCTGTGTTTTCAGTGCTCTCGGAGTGGCAGTGTTATACAACACCCTGTATGTTTTCAGTGCTCTCTGAATGGCAGTGTTGGACAAAAAGCTGTATGTTTTCAGTGCTGTATGAATGGCAGTGTTGGACAAAAAGCTGTATGTTTTCTGTTCTCTCTGAATGGATGTGTTGGACAAATGTCTGTATGTTTTCAGTGCTCTCTGAATGGATGTGGTGGACAAAAAGCTGTATGTTTTCAGTGCTCTCTGAATGGATGTGTTGGACAAAAAGTTGTATGTTTTCAGTGCTCTCTGAATGGATGTGTTGGACAAATGTCTGTATGTTTTCAGTGCTCTCTGAATGGATTTGTTGGAAAAAAAGCTGTATGTTTTCTGTGCTCTCTGAATGGATGTGTTGGACAAAAAGCTGTATGTTTTCAGTGCTCTCTGAATGGATGTGGTGGACAAAAAGCTGTATGTTTTCAGTGCTCTCTGAATGGATGTGTTGGACAAAAAGTTGTATGTTTTCAGTGCTCTCTGAATGGATGTGTTGGACAAAAAGTTGTATGTTTTCAGTGCTCTCTGAATGGATGTGTTGGACAAAAAGTTGTATGTTTTTAGTGCTCTCTGAATAGATGTGTTGGACAAAAAGCTGTATGTTTTCTGTGCTCTCTGAATGGATGTGTTGGGCAGAAAGCTGTATGTTTTCAGTGCTCTCTGAATGGATGTGTTGGACAAAAACCTATATGTTTTCAGTGCTCTCTGAATGGATGTGTTGGACAAAAAGCTGTATGTTTTCATTATTCTAGGAGTGACAGTGTTGGACAAAAAGCTGTATGTTTTCAGTGCTCTCTGAATGGCAGTGTTGGACAAAAAGCTGTATGTTTTTAGTGCTCTCTAAACGGCAGTGTTGGACAAAAAGCTGTATGTTTTTAGTGCTCTCTAAACGGCAGTGTTGGACAACAAGCTGTATGTTTTTAGTGCTCTCTAAACGGCAGTGTTGGACAACAAGCTGTATGTTTTCATTATTCTAGGAGTGACAGTGTTCGACAAAAAGCTGTGTTTTCAATGCTTTCTGAGTGACAGTGTTGGACAAAAAGCTGTGTTTTCAATGCTCTCTGAGTGGCAGTGTTGGACAACAAGCTGTATGTTTTCAGTGCTCTAGGAGTGACAGTGTTGGAGAACAAGCTGTATGTTTTCAGTGCTCTCGGAGTGACAATGTTGGAGAACAAGCTGTATGTTTTCAGTGCTCTCGGAGTGACAGTGTTGGACAACAAGCTGTATGTTTTCAGTGCTCTCGGAGTGACAGTGTTGGAGAACAAGCTGTATGTTTTCAGTGCTCTCGGAGTGACAGTGTTGGACAACAAGCTGTATGTTTTCAGTGCTCTCGTAGTGGCAGTGTTGGAGAACAAGCTGTATGTTTTCAGTGCTCTCGGAGTGACAGTGTTGGACAACAAGCTGTATGTTTTCAGTGCTCTCGGAGTGGCAGTGTTGGAGAACAAGCTGTATGTTTTCAGTGCTCTCGGAGTGACAGTGTTGGACAAAAAGCTGTATGTTTTCAGTGCTCTCGGAGTGACAGTGTTGGACAACAAGCTGTATGTTTTCAGTGCTCTCGGAGTGGCAGTGTTGGAGAACAAGCTGTATGTTTTCAGTGCTCTCGGAGTGACAGTGTTGGACAAAAAGCTGTATGTTTTCAGTGCTCTCGGAGTGGCAGTGTTGGAGAACAAGCTGTATGTTTGTGGTGGGTATGACGGCAACTCGTCTCTAAGCTCAGTCGAGTGCTACGATCCCATCAAGAACCAGTGGACCATGGCATCACACATGCTCCGCCATCGCAGCGCGGCTGCAGTCACCATCCTGGACGGACAGATCTATGTGCTCGGTGGCCATGATGGTTTATCGATCTTTGACTCGGTAAGATTCATTCTGGCAGTATTCAACAGACTTTGTTGCAACCACGAAGTGTAAAATGTTATGGTATTGCTCCTTCTGAACCCGGCCAAATAGAGTTAGTAGTTAATATTAGCATTGTGTATTAGTAAATAGTGTCTAGTGTCAACAAAAGTGATATACCCACACCAGCTGGTCCAACTTTTGAATGTTTCGACAGCAACTTCTGTGTTGAAATTCATCCATGTATTTATTGTATGAAGCTTTGTGTGACAAACACATGTAGGCTATTTGTCTACTGCCGTACAAATAACTATTAAACGTGAGAATATAGGCACATGGAAGGATGTTTGCATGACCACACCTGGAAGGATGTTTGTATGACCACACCTGGAAGGATGTTTGTATGACCACACCTGGAAGGATGTTTGTATGACCACACCTGGAAGGATGTTTGTATGACCACACCTGGAAGGATGTTTGTATGACCACACCTGGAAGGATGTTTGTATGACCACACCTGGAAGGATGTTTGTATGACCACACCTGGAAGGATGTTTGTATGACCACACCTGCTGTTCCACTTCTTATCTGCAGAATTGAACCCAATTTGTAAGAAATTATATTCTTTGTACATTTATATCTGTTATCTGTGCTTAGGTATACGCAGGTATAAACAAAAGTCAGACTCACCACAAAACACAAGACACCTCATGGATTCTAGTAGTAAATTAAGAAAATGTTAATATATTTTAGTGTGCATAGCTATGTCATATGCAAGCATCTGTCCAACAGAAGCTTGTGAGAGAATGTACGTGAAGTTTTAAGATAATTTGGTGGAATGTTTGCACCCCAGAATTTAGTGTTCTAAACCATACACCGAGACTACCACACTGATGTCAGGCTTTCTCAACATAATATATGACCATGTTGATTTTAAATATTTTGAACTGCCATTCAATTTGCATTTATTATTTCAGATTGTTTACAAATTATTTAACCTTTTGCAGTTAAAGTTAGTTAAAATTAAGTGTTTGGTTCTTGTGAATTATGAGAAGTAATTCCACGTTGTCTCTCCAGGTGGAGTGCTACAACAACATTACTGCGACATGGTCTGAAACAACCCCGATGTTGACAAAACGATGTCGTCTTGGAGCGGCTGCACTCAATGGCAAGATCTACATCGCTGGTGGTTATGATGGCAATGTCTTTCTCAAGACCGTTGACTGCTTCGATCCAGTCACAAACAAATGGAGCAAAGTCGCAGACATGAACATGAAACGGAGTCGTGTTGCACTGGTGGCAAATTGTGGAAAACTGTATGCCATTGGAGGTTACGATGGCTCAACAAATCTCAGTTCAGTTGAGATGTTTGACCCTGAGACACTGACATGGACATTGGCTCGGCCAATGTGTGCCCACGAAGGGGGGGTGGGAGTTGCTGTAGTCCCTCTTGAACCAGTCATATAGGATGCCATCACAAGTATTTAGAACCATTGACATGATGGAGCAGATGAACATCTACTATTGAAGTATGTCCAAACTCAGCTGTATGAATATTCACTGTGATGAGAAATAATTAATTTGCAAACAGATGTAGCGTGATCCCACCATTCTTTGACATGCCTAGAGTAAGCATCAAGCATCAAAGAAATAACATAACTTCAACAGATACATTACTGGAGGTATTGGTGCACTCAAGTATTCTAATATATTAAGTATTCCAACCATGCTCGTAAAGTTCACATTTAACAGTCCCATCTAGCAGCGTCAGCTCGACATGAGGAATAGATACAAGTGATCTTGTCTATATGAAGTGATCAAAGATCCAGCTAGCTCAAGGGTTCCCAAACTGTGGTCCGCAGCCCTCAGGTGGTCCACAGGATGGTTTAAGGTGGTCCGCAGGATGGTTTAAGGTGATTCGCGGCCCTCAGGTGGTCCGCAGGATGGTTTAAGGTGGTTCGCAGCCCTCAGGTGGTCCACAGGATGGTTTAAGGTGGTTCGCAGCCCTCAGGTGGTCCGCAGGATGGTTTAAGGTGGTTCGCAGCACTCAGGTGGTCCACAGGATGGTTTAAGGTGGTTTGCGGCCCTCAGGTGGTCTGCAGGATGGTTTAAGGTGGTTCGCAGCCCTCAGGTGGTCCACAGGATGGTTTAAGGTGGTTCGCAGCCCTCAGGTGGTCCACAGGATGGTTTAAGGTGGTTTGCGGCCCTCAGGTGGTCTGCAGGATGGTTTAAGGTGGTCCCAATGGACAATGCAGTGTCCACATTTATTGTGCATAAAAATCCTGTAACCCATTAGACCCTGCAAATTGAATTAAGCGTCTGCTGCTTTTCCCTGGGTAACTGAGACAGATTCTGAAAATTATAGATAATATATTTTGACTTAATGAAAATGCACATTAATTGTATCGATAATTTGTTTGCAATACAGTGGTTTTGGCAGCCCCATGGGTGAGCCTCAGCGAAAACAGTCTGGGAACCTCTGAGATAGCTCACCAAGCCATAGATTTGTCTACCTCCAATATACATGGATATGTGCAAACCCTTGCAGTAAATTTTTACCTAAATGCTGGTTTGTTCATTCTGTTTACTCCAATGCTGTTTGGCAGAATCTTCCAACGTAACAGTTACTATCTTAATGACTAGGGCAACATATGTAGTAATAAAATCTTAATTAAGATGCAGCATCTTGGCTATAATTACTATAACTTGCATTTAATATAGTCCGTGTTATCTGCATTACATAAAAAAGAAAACTATTATACGTATTTATTGGATAGGTCATATTGTGCCTATATTCTTACTATAAATAGAAAGAATGAATACGGACATTAATTACGTTTTGATGTGTGCATTCAAGTGTTTATGCATCAGTCATGTTGGTTGTCTGCTAATCTTGTATAAATAAATAAATGTTGTTTTTAACAGCTTTGTCAGTATGTCAACTAACAGTTTATATGTCACATCAAAGTTCAAGTCATCTGACTTCCACAATATTACAAGAGAGATTAAACGGACAGATCACCATAACTGTGTATATGTATAATATATATTGTATATGAACACAATATGTAGGATTGTGTGTGTGTCTATAGTCATTGTTCAGAGTGCCTCTATTTTAACAAACATGAGAGGATATTTATTAATTCTTTGAGAAAATACTAAGTCGTTCATTCTTGGGATGACAGTAACATTATGTTATCAAAATACTGCGGGGCCGTTACTAATTTTCCATATGTATGGTTAACTGAAACTTTGATAACTAGAACCATGAGCCTGATCCTGCCTGGCTCCACCACCTTGTGTAGACACACAACTCAAATCACAGATAACGTGTTTTCCTGGTCCCAAACTTGTACTGTCAATATAATACATATAGAAGTTTTACCTGTAACTATGTTACAACAAGAAATCAACAAGAACATAATATTTTATTACCAAGCGATTAGTTACCAATATAAAACTACAACAAATTTAAACAGGTAACAAAGTTTTACATATGTAGTGCCATAACAATATCTACAAAAAGTCAAATATTCGTAAGTTGTTTTGCAACAAATGGCCAACTTAGTAGAAATAAACAACACAGTATACAGGCAAGTGTAATGCTGAAGGGAAAGAAACACATGGAAATCACATCAAAATACTACACTACTGTCTGGCATCAAGGAAACACTGGCATTTGCCTTATTGGCATCAGTCACCAAGGAAACACTGGCGTGAGTCTATTGGCATCTATCACCAAGGAAACATTGGCACGGGTCTATTGGCGTCTGTCACCAACGAAACATTGTCAAGTAACTGATCAGTGCCTATCACCAAGGAAACATTGTAGAATGATGAGAAACAAATTGATGATGTCAACGTAGAGTTGTACAACAGCAAAGATGTACTCCTCCGGAGAGAGCTCTACCTGGCGACCCCCCATCAACATCTGGGTGTCGTAAATGATGAACTGAAACAGAGAAACATCGTTCCAATCACATACAGCATCAATGCATTGTTGGTTCTTTGATAAGCGCAATATGTTTCTGAAGTGGATATAGTGCTTGAATCATCAACATATTCTTTGTTGGTACTGGTGAACATGGCAAGATGTTTCTGAAGTGTATATAGTGCTTGAATCATCAACATATTCTTTGTTGGTACTGGTGAACATGGCAAGATGTTTCTGAAGTGTATATAGTGCTTGAATCGTCAACATATTCTTTGTTGGTACTGGTGAACATGGCAAGATGTTTCTGAAGTGTATATAGTGCTTGAATCGTCAACATATTCTTTGTTGGTACTGGTGAACATGGCAAGATGTTTCTAAAGTGGATATAGTGCTTGAATCGTCAACATATTATTTGTTGGTACTGGTGAATGAATGAAATGAAATTTATTAGACCAATAATTACAAGTACATATTATAATTTAGTATACATAATAGGTCATTAGATTCCCGTTAAGGCATTTAAATGCTGCTACCACGAGAGCCACCTTAAATAATAATTGCAGTATAATAACAGTAATAATACATTTACAGAGTAATTTAGCTAATAATACATGAATATGCCATAGTAAAGATTACAATCAAAAGTTCATACAGTGGCTGACATATACATGTGCACATATACACATATAATAAGCAAAAAATAATTAAAAAAAAATGCATCGATAGACATTACAATAAAATTATTTTAAAGACAACATTTACTCTGCCAAGATATAATTAGCTAGTAACTACAAGGCGACGTATACATAGGGATTTAAGTTAATTATGTTCTACATATATAACAGTTAATAATACAAGCATTTTGATACCTTTCAATAATATATCTTTTAATATAGGTGGAGAATCCATGGATACTGTGGGTGAAAATTTTATTAATAATGATATCGGGAGAATTATTAAATATCTTTGCTATGCTGAACCTGATGTTTCTTTTTGAGAATTTGTGATTGACTCTAGGGATAAATACATTTGTGCCTGCCCTAGTGGCATGTTGATGGCACTGGGTATAAGAGTAGGTTTTGATTGAAATAATCAGGCAGCTACTTGTTGATGAATTTGTAAATAAATTTGAGTAGTTGAATTCTATAATATTATATGTCATCAAGCTGTAAGAGGTAGTTTCTTAAAAATTGGTTCACTGTGAGCCAGGTAATTATTAGAAGTTATAATTCTAACTGCCCTTTTCTGTAATTTGACAATTTTATTATTTAGATTACTCTGAGTCCCCCAGACCAACACTCCATAATTGAGGTGGCATACGATTAGGGAGTTATAGATTGTTCTCAGGATGTTGATTGATAGGATGTGTTTGAGACTACTTAACACTCCTATGGTTTTTGATATTTTGGAAGCCAGTGCATCTACATGACTAGTCCAATTTAGGTGTTTGTTAATAGTGATACCGAGAAAATTGAAATTATCTACATATTCAATATTTGATTCAGCTATTTGAAGGAGAGGAAGCTGAACCTTTTTTTGTGGCATATGAAATATCATGGCTTTTGTTTTCTTTACATTTAGTGAAAGTTTGTTCACTTTGAGCCAAATACTTATTTTTTCTAATTCGTTGTTTAGTCTTTCATTGTGAATACCGTAGTGTTCATTAGAATTTAGTGTAGTAAATAAGGTGGTGTCATCTGCAAACATTATGAACTGAAATGAATTACTAGAGTGGATGATATCATTCATATATATAATGAACAATAAAGGACCCAATATTGAACCTTGGGGTATACCCATTGTTATATCGGCTTCGAAAGATTTAGCATTATTAATCTGAACAAACTGTTTCCTGTCTGATAAGTAGTTTTTGCAAAATTTTAGTGCCGAATTTGTAAACCCATAAAACTGTAATTTAGATAAAAGAATATTATGGTCAAGGGTGTCAAATCAAGGTATATATTTATTGGAGTGATACCTTGATCAAGTACAAGTACATGTGAATTTGATTGAACATTACTCTTTCAAAAAATTTGAGATTGGACGATAGTTATCAAGTAATGTCCTGTCGCCTTTTTTATAAAGTGGTATTACTTTTGCAATTTTTAGGGGGTCAGGAAAAATGCCTGTTGCTAGTGACTGATTAATTATGATGGTGAGAGGTTTGCAAATTTCTTGTTTTATTGCTTTTAATAATTTAGTGGAAATGCCATCATTGCCACAACTAGATTTAGGTTTTAAGCTATCTAATATGTTTATGGTAGTTCCTTCAGAAATTGGTTTGAATGTGAAATTATGTAATATCGGATTGTGTAGGTAATCCATGAAATTTGCGTTGTCTGTATTAGTTATTTCAGCTGGTAGCTTAGGTCCTACATTTGTGAAGAAATAATAAAATTTGTTAGCAATAACACTGGTATCAATTATCAATTTATTGTCGATCAGAAAGTGGTCAGGAAATTCCAATTTCTCTGAAGTCCGATTAATAACTTCTTTGATAGTACACCATGTTTGTTTAATGTCATTCTTACATTTTTCAAATAAATTTTGGTAGTATGTTTTTTTGGCATTACGAATTAGTTTTTTCAGAATTCTTTGGTAAGTGGCAAAGTTAGTTTTATGATTTATATATTGGTCAGAATCTGTAGGTGTTTGTTTTAATTTCATATATAATTTGTCTTTGTAAGCAATTTACCGGATTATACCTTTTGTGATCCACTGAGACTTGCCGTGTTTATGCTTACTGAATTTGATCATACGAACTGGCAAATGTTTATCTTTTGCTTTGGATATCACTTCATTAAGAATGTTGAGATTGTCATTTGGATTGGCATGGTTAGTTGTGTTTAGCATGTAACAGATACCTGCATCATTTATTTCCGATTTAAATTTATTTATTGATTTTGTATTCCAAGTTTGGATTCTAATCGATTTGGTGGCATCTACACGCTTTGGTTCCAGATAATCTAAAAATATGAAGTATGGTAGGTGATCTGATATTGTGTTTATTAATACACCGGCAGTTGCCTGTGAGAAGCCATGTGATAGCTTACATAGGAAATTGTCTATGAGCGACAGAATCAAGATATTCGCCAAATATTGCATTTTCTTTAATTTGCAATAAATCAATATTGTAGTCACCAGCAATGATGACTTCACTTTTACATTTTTGAAGATGATCAAGTAGAGGAATAAATTCATTAATAAATGTCTGACATGTTTCATTGTTATGCTCGGGTGGTCTATATATATTTCCTAATATAACTTTTTTGTCAAGTTGTTTTCCTATAATTTCAATAAATTGTTCTTCCCATACTTGTGAATTCTGATAGATGTTTATTGAATTATAATCATATTTGTTGCATAGGTAAATTGCTAAACCTCCATGAGCGGTGCATATTTTACCTTGCGAAATTAGAGTGTATCCGTTAATCATAAAACGTGATGTATCTGAATTATCTGTTAGCCATGTTTCTTGTAAGCAAATAGCGCTGAATTCATAACCGTTGTTTTTTAGCTGTTGCAATTTAATGTTGATCTGATCAAACTTTGCGTTAATAATTTGGGAGTTTAAACTTAAAATGTTAAATAGGTTTCCTTTCTTTAGGAACAGGTTATTTAAATTATGGTCATTATAATAGGGCAAGTGTTTGATTATTTCAGGTTCATCATCAGTATTATTGTTCTGAGCATTTAATAAATGGCATAATGAGTTGTTTTCAATACCCCCACAGTATTCTAGGAAAGCTTCCCCGTCAAACATTTGTGCTGAAGAGAGAGAGATAGTTTGATAATTTAAGAAAGAAAACATTACTTGAACAATTACAAAATATCTGAATGAATAGCGCCATAATATCAACCATTAATTGAATAGTTACAACCATTGTTGACATATCAAAACGAAAAAGGTGTAATAGCTTAAGTGAAGTAAATTTCTGAAATATAAAGACAGACATCATTACATGTAATACAACATTTAACAATAGCGCACAAACTGACACTTTTGACACTTGCAATAACTGCACATATTATACACTATTATAAATAAATAAATAGTATATAATGTGTGCAGTTATTGCAAGTGTGAATTTATTAGACATTGTCATTACGCATCTTATCCATCATGTCTAGATATAGCAGCTATAGAATGTTTAAAAAAAAAATACTCGAAATGTGTTTCCTCCATATTCCAATAGTTTTGTATGCTTCCTTTCAATAAAGTTCACTTTTATAACAATGCCATGCCTCTAAATTAGTATTATTCATCGATAAAGCTTGCATCTACCATGTAATCAATGCCGTCATTCAATCTTTGAATGCCATTTATAAGAAATTACATTTTGACGAGAAAGAACAAACCTCTGGAATTTTAAATTATATGGTCATCTGGTTTGGATTGTTGTGCTCAACTGCATATTCTAAAAAAAAATTCTAATTTTTTGTTTGCTTCTGTGCAATATCTTGGGGGTAGTGAATAAAAATGTGTCGACAAATATTACATTTAGAATATCATAACTTTGAAAATTCAGAAAAAAAATATTGAATGTTTGACTTTTTTTAGAGGAGTTCTAGAGTTAACTAAGCCAATGATGATTGTGGAAGTATTATGATAAAATATCCATCCACTAATCTCACCAGAAATGAATTGTATCAAGTTACTGTAATGAAACTAAGGATATTTCATGATTTAAATTTTTTTCTTCAAATATTTCAGCCCAGGAGGGGTAATAATATTGAAAAAATAGTGTAGAAATAGCAAAAGTTTAAACGAATAGAAAACTGAAACCCTTTGAACAATTGCTCCAATTCAATTCAAATGTTATTAGGTAGATAATGCACCAATTTAACTTTCTGTGCATGGCCATTTGTGTATGTTGTACGGATTTTTTTTAAATATCTGTAAATATATTTTCTCTAAAAATATTCGCCTTATAACCCCCTGGAATATCAGCCAAATGACTGATCATTATTTAAATGCACAGGAATTGGGATATGCATCTCAATGTTGCTGTGTGCAAATGTGATATGTGATAATTGGTTGGTCAGTTTTGGTGATCTATTAATTTCCCCCAAAAAAAAGTGACAACTGAGAAAACGACGTTCAAAGTTATTTTAATGTTTTCACATACAAAGTGTTGCAGATGGCCAACATCGTGATAGGCTTAGCAACTATGTACGATATCTGAATGTTTCTAAGAGTAAAATTTCAATAAAAGTTACACAATTATATCATGGTTTATCCCCCCCCCATCCAGCGTGTGTCCATATACAATCGTCACGTTTGACATGACAGTCAGTCATCACTAACTCTGAAATGCAGGCTAGATAAGGAATAGCATCAATTTAAATTTGGTATATATTGGGTGGTTGATTTGGGAGAAGTAATAATCCCCCCTCCAATAAAAGGGGAAACTGAGAGAACGTCTGTGTCTAAACATTGTGCAAAGTTAAAGGAAAAAATGAGGAAACGTTCAAAGTTTGAACGAGATATTTTAATTTTGCTCACATACTAAATGTTGCAAATTAGCAACATTGTGATAGTCTTAGCACCTATGTATAATATCTAAATGTTTTTAGAATAACATTTCATTAACAGTGACACAATTATATCATAGTTTACCCCACCCCCACATCCACAATGCAAGTACTTGCAGCCAACATAAAAACTTGCATAGCCATAATGATCGCAAGAAACATTCCATAGAATTAGACATGAAGTTGCTGTAAACTTGGATGCGAGTGGGATGATTTGATATTTGTTTGGGTGGTAATATCTTGTACTGTTCGGGAGCTTTGGGGCGAGGTAGCGATTGTCATTGATGGCAATCTGCATGGTATGGATCCTATACATCAAGAGGAGGCAA
This sequence comes from Lamellibrachia columna, assembly GCA_963662155.1. Classification (NCBI taxonomy): domain Eukaryota; kingdom Metazoa; phylum Annelida; class Polychaeta; order Sabellida; family Siboglinidae; genus Lamellibrachia; species Lamellibrachia columna. The sequence goes on along the minus strand of OY759263.1, from coordinate 36,340,357 downwards.
GAGATTTGTCTTCTTTTCTCGAGTGTGTCCCAGTGAAGGTTGTTGATCATAGCGGACACACTCTCTCGTTGATCGTAGTTGTTAGAGATAAATCTGGCCGCACGGCGCTGGATGTTTTCAGTTTTAGTTACCTCCTTCCTGGTGTTTGGGGTCCACACGGTGCAACAATATTCTAAGTGTGGGCGGACTAGTGAAATGTAGGCTTGCTGTCGTAGCTTCTGGGAGGTTCCTCTAAGATTGCGTCTGATTAAGCCCAGCATTTTGTTGGCATGAGCTGTGATGCTGTTTATGTGAATTTGTCATGACATGGTGATAGACATGGTGATGCCTAGATATGGGTATTGTGACACCACGGAAAGCATACATCCTCCTAGATGGTAGTCAGTATTGATCGTATTGCGACGGAGGGTTATTCTCATGGTGTGGCATTTGTCGATGTGAAATTTCATTTGCCACAAGTTGGACCATTTATGAAGCCTGTCCAGGTCTTCCTGGAGTGCTAGACTATTTATGTGGCACTGTAGCGACCAAATGGGTGATGAAACGGCAAAACCTGTCGAGTCCTGCAAGAACCGTCGAGTTCTGCAAGATCCATCAAGTTCTGCAAGAACCATCGAGTTCTGCAAGAAAAGTAAAGTCTGGTTACCACTGAAAATAGTGCTGTAGGATGCGCAATGACATAACACCGCAAAAACATAATATACTACCCACATAAAAGTTACTAAGTTACCATAACAGAGTAATTGATATTTACTATATTTTCATGAATCACTCGCAAAAATCATTCTCGCAGAGGACAATGAATTGAAAAAATCCTGTAAATGCTACCAACATAAAAGTACTTTAAAGCTAAATTTATATTTAAAACGACAATGCCACGAGATGGCCTGCAGAACACATAATGAATTCAGTGCAACATTCCATGTGAGCTGTCGTGGCTTAGTGGTAGAGCGTTCGCTTTATGCTTGCAGGATGCCGGGTTCAATCCCTTATAGGTTAAATGTTATTATTATTTAATCAATCATATTTAGTGCAATATTTGCTTTATTTCCGAAGAAGAATATCTTATCTGACCCGTCATACACTTCACATAATCACATAATACATATATATCCAAGTTGAATTATAATTTTACATAATACAGGTGTATACGGTTCTAAGTAAACATGGTTTAATATTAAGTTAAATAAACAAATAGGGTCAGGAGACTCCTCTTAGACTTTGACAGTCGCTATCGAGGACCCACCTTACAAATTAAAATTAAACTAATTTTGGAAAAATAAAGTTTAGTGTACTGAGCAAATCCCTGTAAGCTGTGTGTGTTAAGCTTTTTGTTAACAATAGTGGGAATATTAAGTAAAAATGGTAAATTATACCAAAGACATTTAGTTTTATAAGTACATATTTCATTCTTGATCCGTGTCATAATTATATATGTAATAGTTGAAGATTATCCTCCAGTTTTGTAAATAAACTGGTAAATTGTTATGTAAATATTTATAATTACTTAAGGCTTTATAATTACTCAAGGTAATTATAATTACTTAAGGTAATAATTCTCAAAGCTTTCTTTTGAAGTTTTATTATTCTATTTCATTGAAAACCCCAATCCATGATGCAATAATTAATGTATGGTACAATTAATTAATTCTATAATAACGTTTTAATTTGTTGAGATAACACGTTTTATTGTTTTAATACCAATCTTTCTAGAACATGCGTTTGACATTTTTTTAATATGTCTTTTCAAGTTCAAATTTGTATCAATAATTAAACCTAAAAAATTTATTTCCTTAACTTGTTCAATATTTATATTATTTATCTTCATGGTAAGCATTTGTACATTTTTATTTGCGTTTTGGAATGTCATATACAGCTGTATTTAGATTTTGCAATGTTTAATTATAATTTATTTATTTTTAAAAGTTTGTTATTTATTAAAGATTCTAAATTGTCATTATGTTATGTGCAAAATCATTGATATATATATATATATAATAAATAACAGGTCGTAGGATTGAGCCCTGTGGTATACCAGTTGTTATTGGTAACATGTTTGAGTTTATATTATCAATTTCAATATATTGTTTACGATTGTTTAGGTAGCTACTGAATAAGTTCAGATTTGTACCATTTATAACAAAATATTTTATTTTGTCAGTTAAAATTAAATGGTCAATGGTATCGAATGCTTTAGAAAGGTCTAACTATATGTATATGGGTATTTCAACTTGATCCATTTGGGTTATAATCCTATCTATTAATTCCAGTTGAATGCTTGGGTCGAAAACCACGTTGATGGTCAAAGAAATGTTTTGAGTCTTGTAAATAAGATGACAATTGATAAATAATGCTTATTGCACCGGCAATTGCCTGAATTAACACACAACAAACATGGTGAAATAATGAAAAGTAAGGTCATCGTTAGATCCCTGTCAATTTAAATAGGTGATAATATGTTCAATATACCTACTAGAATATGTTAAAAATTCAAACACAGTAAAAAATGGTGCTCATTATTGAAAATTGCTATTCATTTCCAAACATGCTTGGTACACTTTCACTGATTATGGTCCTTATGAGTTCATTCTAATTGGCATACTTGTTATAACTCATCCACAAAGTTGGTATAAAATGTCATTTATGTCATATATTTTTTAGAAATATTACTAATTATTGGTACTAAAAATGTGTTAATAAAAGAATAGAAAGTATTTTGGAATGGGTTTATTTATAAAATTTTCATGTTTTACTGCACATCAAATTATAATGAAATGTGGTCTATTACTCATCATTCACCCTATATATGTCAGCAGTGTTTAATAGATGTCAAAATGTATGTAGTATTCGTAGCATATAATGATGAGATAGTGCAAGATGGCCATGTTTAAAAGCAATGTGAACCCCAGGGGTGGGAATGTCTCCATCCCAGTTGCGAACATAAGAATGCCACCAAATCTGACTGTACATTCATCATCTGAAATAAAGGTTTCTAAATGTTTAATGTATGCACCAGTTGCACCTAACCTCAAAATATGATCATTGGGGATACTTTCATAAGGAATCACATATTATTTATTTTAAAAAGGCATACATTGCAAAAACTATTTAAATTTGTTGATAAAATAGTTTCTAGCTGCACATCCTATTTGCTAACGTCATAACCAGTTTAGTTGTTATGTCGCTAATAAGCCACACTAAAAAATAATTAGTACTACACATTGCCAATTAGCGAAATTAAACAAAAGTGAATATTGCACTAAATATGATTGATAAAATAATAATAACATTTAACGAGTAAAGTTTACTCGGACCTAGCAGGGATTGAACCCGGGATCCTGCAAACACAAAGCGAACACTCTACCACTAAGCCACGACAGCTCACATGGAATGTTGCACTGAATTCATTATGTATTCTGCAGGCCGTCAATTACTAACTTTTAGTATGTGGGTAGTATACTGTGTTTTTGTGGCATTACGTCACTGCACATCCTACAGCGCTATTTTCAGTGGTAACCAGACTTAACAGTTCTTGCAGAACTCGACGGTTCTTGCAGAACTCAGCAGAACTTGACGTTTCTTGCAGAACTTGACGGTTCTTGCAAGACTCGATGGTTCTTGCAGAACTCGACGGTTCTTGCAGACAGAACTCGACGGTTCTTGCAGGACTCGACAGGTTTTGCCGTTTCATCACCCTTTTGGCTGCTACGGCGCCTCATAGCTATCAGCTGTGCTGGAGATAGATCTGTAAATGAGACAGTTATCTGCAAGCTGTTTCGTTTGAGTTGTTAGCTTTTAGAAGTTTTTGTACGATTTCCAGTCCTCGTTATTGTCTGATGCCTTGCTTTGTTATACAATCTTTGTTTCTTTTTGCACATTCTTCTTATATCTTTAGTGATCCATGGATTTATGTGTTTGGAGCAAGTCATCTTGGTTGGAATGTATTTATTCCTGAGGGCCTTGATTTCCTAGTTGAGCATGTCCCAGTTTTCCTGAACACTGTGGGAAAGTGGGTCACAGTTGAAGAAAGAATGTTGGAAATGTATCATGTCAGATTTCATGCTGGGTATGTCCGCTTTGCCAAATAGCAATACCTTCATTTTATTTAGGTTTGGTTTGGAGTTAATGGAGGAGGAGATGACCTTATGGTCGCTTATGCCAGCAATGACCTTGCAATGAGCAACAAAATTTGGATGAGTTGTAAGGACTAAGTCGAGGATGTTTTTAGTGGTGTCTTGAATCCGTGTAGGTTCCTTGACCATTTGGTCCAGGAAGAACTCATTACAGACATCTAATAGAGGGCACAATTTGAAGACACTGTAGCGTATGGTTTGATGATGCAGTCGTCCCATTAAGCAGGATGGCATTCTTGAACTTCGCTTGTATGTCCCTAAGAGAGGTGGCTAGCTGTTCTAGGTTGGACGGGGCTGGGTTTGGTGGCCTGTACAAAGGTCCTATGGTCAGAGGCTTGCGTCCCTGGATGTGGAGTTCTACCCATGTCAATTCAGCATCGATAATAACAATGTTACATGCCGATGTGATGAGGTCGTCTTTTATCATGATTAAGACTCCGCCTTTACTAGAATGACTCCTATCTTTCCTGTATGTTGAAAATCCTGGTGGAGTTATTTCAGAAGTGAGTATAGAGTTGTTTAAGTGTGATTTTGTACCAAATACAATGTCTGGTTTGTTTCCTGTTGAGGAAGTTTGCTACATAATCCATTGCAGTTGACAACCAGGGCCTTCAGTTTATGGTTGTTACATTGTCTGTGGTTGGGTGGGATATTATTGTTACCCGGTTTTGCCATTGGTGAGGATGTGGCAATGGGGGAGCCTATTTCTTCTTACTGGTCCTCAGATTGGGTTGTGCCTCCCAGGCTGTCGAAGGGATTTGACACAGATAAACCAGATGAGTGGAATATTGGTGGGCTAATGGTGGGCAATCCACACTTGCAACATATCCAAGTGACATTAGTGTTGGCATGGATTTCGAAAATGTCACTTGGCATGTCCACACATTCTCCGTGGTACCAACCACTACACTGATCATAGATTGTAGGCAATTCTGTCCCTATTTTGTTGCTTTGATGCAGAGAAGACATGGATATTTGATTGGACGGGCCCTGGGTTTACCTCTGTATCCCCAGCGAGGAGCAGGAGGACTATGAGATATGCTGAGCTTTTTTGAATGTTGAGTTTTTGTTTCAGTGGTTTTCAAAAGTTATGGCTCAGTGCACTGTAAGCGCTCAGGGTATTGGAGGGGGTACTTTTGGGGTTAAATGCTGATAACATGAGAACTGGGTATTCATAGTTCAGACCTAGCATTTGTATCCAGTGGGTAACCAAATGTTGGGGTACAAGGCATATGAAGTGCCATTGTTGCTATTGTGTTGGGGTAGTGTTGGGATACTTCGGTCAATGTTTGATACTTGTACAGAAATCAACAATATCACCACAACAGACAAAGTAATCTGTTGTTGCTTTTCACGTGTGCATACGTGCGTGGTACTGCGTGCGTACTGCAAGTATTGACCTTATAATTATAGTAATAATGATAAATAATATGTAAGAAATAAATAGACTTGAATAATAAAAAGTAAATTTATCTGTCTGCAAAATATATACTAAAATGTGGTTTGAAAGAAATTAGTCTTTAGTCTTTATCAATACAATTCAAATTCAAGGACACACACATGCCAATGCACGTTACATCATGACAATAATTAATAGGATGAGTCGATGAGAAAATAGTACCGCTACTCCACTAGTATTATGAACATGCGCAATTGAGCAATAGCACTGCAATGTACACACGCACGAAAAGCAAAAACAATAAAAGTGAGAATAACGACAGTGCATGCAAACCGGGAGTGTGGCACTGCCACAATTACGCATCCTTGTTAATTCTTGTCCGCTTGCACGCCTTTTAGGGTGCCCCAATTACAGCTGCTAACTCCACATTTTGACCTGACCAACAACGTGCAGCATTACATTGACTAAGACACTTGAGTAATACATCCACTTTATTCAGAGGCATCTCAATTAAACAGCGTATCTGACTATAATATCGTTAATTTATCGGCTATCGAAACATTTCTCTTTAGGCTTAGTAACAACTTCGAAAATGTAAACCAGACACTAGGCAGTACATAGCTTTGTGGGATTGACGATGGGATTGATCTGCCTCGTTTTGTGAACAAAGTGGTGATTAACTGTTAAAAAACGATCTTTATTGTGAAGTAGATATGTCAATCTATCAATATTTGAATGAAAAAAAAATTATCATAAAAATAATTTTTGATCTATTCACGTGTCTCGCCTTAAAAAAAGAAAATAATAATAGTTATGAAATTACTAAAACAGGACCATAGGCATAACATATTCAATATATGAAAATACAATAAATACTGTATAAACAGACTAATAAAATTTGCTAAGAAAGTTAAAGAAACAAATTAGGAATGTTTGGCAGCTTTAACCGAGTGTAAACAGAAGGCAACATGTATAAAGATGTATTTAAACTGCGTTTTTTAAATCTGTGAATATCACTGAATATAAATGATGTATGTATATAGGTGCACCTACCAGGGAGAAAACTAATGCTGCCAAGCCTCCGAGAACACAACGCCAAATCTGAAAACAATCACAAACACCAGACCCACTGAACTGTTAGCAGTTTGTTGTTTTACTAATACAAGGTTCATGATGATGACTTTTATTAAACAAGAGTTATTTCAGGCATAACATACTATTCCATACATTTTCAGAACAATGTTGTGAATGTGAGTGGTTCTAAATAAATAACATCTAAACAGATAGAAGACACTACTTGCAGGTCCTCTGATGCCATCCCTATTAGGTCACAACACTGATGTATTCATATTTTGAGCTACATATACATTTCAGAATTTTTAGCCTGATTCAAGAACTGTGAACAAACAAAGTCTCCGGGCCATATTCTAACGCACGATGCCTTCCAGGAAAACAGACACACCACAAACCTTACAAGACCATAGAGAACATAAACTTAAGGGCCATAACATCACACCCAGAGCTCACTCGATGCAGTGAGAGAACACAAACTTAAGGGCCATAACATCACAACCAGAGCTCACTCGATGCAGTGAGAGAACACAAACTTAAGGGCCATAACATCACAACCAGAGCTCACTCGATGCAGTGAGAGAACACAAACTTAACAAAGGACATAATATCACAACCAGAGTTCACTCGTTGCAGTGAGAGAACACAAACTTAAGGGCCATAACATCACAACCAGAGCTCACTCGATGCAGTGAGACAACACAAACTTAAGGGCCATAACATCACAACCAGAGTTCACTCGATGCAGTGAGAGAACACAAACTTAAGGGCCATAACATCACAACCAGAGCTCACTCGATGCAGTGAGAGAACACAAACTGAACAAGGGCCATAATATCACAGCCAGAGCTCACTCGATGCAGTGAGAGAACACAAACTTAAGGGCCATAACATCACAACCAGAGCTCACTCGATGCAGTGAGAGAACACAAACTTAACAAGGGCCATAATATCACAACCAGAGCTCACTCGTTGCAGTGAGAGAACACAAACTTATAGGGCCATAACATCACAACCAGAGCTCACTCGATGCAGTGAGAGAACACAAACTTAAGGGCCATAACATCACAACCAGAGCTCACTCGATGCAGTGAGAGAACACAAACTTAAGAGCCATAACATCACAACCAGAGCTCACTCGATGCAGTGAGAGAACACAAACTGAACAAGGGCCATAATATCACAGCCAGAGCTCACTCGATGCAGTGAGAGAACACAAACTTAAGGGCCATAACATCACAACCAGAGCTCACTCGATGCAGTGAGAGAACACAAACTGAACAAGGGCCATAATATCACAGCCAGAGCTCACTCGTTGCAGTGAGAGAACACAAACTTAACAAAGGACATAATATCACAACCAGAGTTCACTCGTTGCAGTGAGAGAACACAAACTTAGCAAGGGTCATAATATCACAACCAGAGCTCACTCGTTGCAGTGAGAGAACACAAACTTAAGGACCATGACATAACAGCCAGAGCTCACTCGTTGCAGTGAGAGAACACAAACTTAACAAGGGCCATAATATCACAACCAGAGCTCACTCGTTGCAGTGAGAGAACACAAACTTAGCAAGGGTCATAATATCACAACCAGAGCTCACTCGTTGCAGTGAGAGAACACAAACTTAAGGACAATGACATAACAGCCAGAGCTCATTTGTTGCAGTGAGAGAACACAAACTTAACAAGGGTCATAATATCACAACCAGAGCTCACTCGTTGCAGTGAGAGAACACAAACTTAAGGACCATGACATAACAGCCAGAGCTCACTTGTTGCAGTGAGAGAACACAAACGTAACAAGGGCCATAATATCACAACCAGAGTTCAAAAGTTGCAGTGAGAGAACACAAACTTAAGGACCATGACATAACAGCCAGAGCTCACTCGTTGCAGTGCGAGAACACAAATTTAACAAGGGCCATAATATCACAACCAGAGCTCAAAAGTTGCAGCGAGAGAACAAACTTAAGGACCATGACATAACAGCCAGAGCTCACTCGTTGCAGTGAGAGAACACAAACGTAACAAGGGCCATAATATCACAACCAGAGTTCAAAAGTTGCAGTGAGAGAACACAAACTTAAGGACCATGACATAACAGCCAGAGCTCACTCATTGCAGTGCGAGAACACAAACTTAACAAGGGCCATAATATCACAACCAGAGTTCAAAAGTTGCAGTGAGAACACAAACTTAAGGACCATGACATAACAGCCAGAGCTCACTCGTTGCAGTGCGAGAACACAAACTTAACAAGGGCCATATCACAATCAGAGCTCAAAAGTTGCAGTGAGAGAACACAAACTTAACAAGGGCCATAATATCACAACCAGAGCTCAAAAGTTGCAGTGAGAGAACACAAACTTAACAAGGGCCATAATATCACAACCAGAGCTCAAAAGTTGCAGTGAGAGAACACAAACTTAAGGACCATGACATAACAGCCAGAGCTCACTCGTTGCAGTGAGAGAACACAAACTTAACAAGGGCCATAATATCACAACCAGAGCTCAAAAGTTGCAGTGAGAGAACACAAACTTAAGGACCATGACATAACAGCCAGAGCTCACTCGTTGCAGTGAGAGAACACAAACTGAACAAGGGTCATAATATCACAACCAGAGCTCACTCGTTGCAGTGAGAGAACACAAACTTAACAAGGGCCATAATATCACAACCAGAGCTCACTCGTTGCAGTGAGAGAACACAAACTTAAGGGCCATAACATAACAGCCAGAGCTCACTCGTTGCAGTGAGAGAACACAAACTTAAGGGCCATAACATAACAGCCAGAGCTCACCGGTTGCAGTGAATCTTCACAGTTAAATGGTCCTTGTACTTACGTAGCTTGGTCCCCACAAAGTGGCTGAAATGGCTGATGCTATAGCAACAAAGATCAACAACATCATCATGGCACACATCATGCCTGCACATGGTGTGAAGTCAACCTGCAAGCACAACAACACCCTGTAGTAACACCAGTAACATAACAACACTTTGTAGTAACACCAGTAACATAACAACACTGTAGTAACACCAGTAACATAACAACACTCTGTAGTAACACCAGTAACATAACAACACTGTAGTAACACCAGTAACATAACAACACCCTAGTAACACCAGTCATGAATATGAATACATTTATTTCAGGTAAAAACACCCATAAACAATCGGTACATACAAATAGGTATAAAAATACATAGCTTTTAAAGTAAATAAGTTAGAAATATTAATAGACAAAAAAAAAGTTTATAAGTTAAAAAAAATAATTAATAAATAGGTTATAAAAAGTACAAGAAATAATTAAATAAATATGTAAAAAAGGATATAAAGTCACCATTTTACAATATACAGTGATTCAGCCCAGATAGTCCATGTGGGCCCATTAACAATATCTGTACAATTATACATGTATTTTATCATATCACTATCAATGTTAAGAATGCGTTTTCTAAAACCATAAACATTCTTGTGCAATAGGGCATCAAATGTGTCAATAGCATCACTGACAAACATGTTGCTCGGACTGTCCGATCTGTGGTATCCTAAGATCCGTCTATGCATATTGTTGTAGGCAACTTTAAGTTTTAAATAGGTGCCCTTGTTACAATTTACCAAGAGTTGGGAACAATAAATTATACAATATGCATGAAACAGATGTAGTTTAACACCGATGGAACAGGTATGAAATTTTTTGATAATGCTGTTAGACTTGGCATAAAAGCTGTGCAGGTGTCTTAACATATCTTCATCATCCTTGAAGTCACTGCAGATCATAACATAACAACACTTGTCTCTGTAGTAACACAAGTAACATAACAACACTCTGTATTAACACCAGTAACATAACAACACTCTGTAGTAACACCAGTAACATAACAACACTCTGTAGTAACACCAGTAACATAACAACACTATGTAGTAACACCAGTAACATAACAACACTCTGTAGTAACACCAGTAACATAACAACACTGTAGTAACACCGGTAACATAACAGCACTCAGTAGAAACACCAATAGCATAACAACACTCTGTTGTAACACCAGTAGCATAACAACACTCTGTAGTAACGCCAATAACATAATGACACTCTTTAGTAACATAACACCCTTTAGTAACACCAGTAACATAACAACACTCTGTAGTAACACCAGTAACGTAACAACACTCTGTAGTAACACCAGTAACATAACAACACTCTGTAGTAACACCAGTAACATAACAACACTATGTAGTAACACCAGTAACATAACAACACTCTGTAGCAACACCAGTAACATAACAACACTGTAGTAACACCAGTAACATAACAACACTGTAGTAACACCAGTAACATAACTGCACTCAGTAGAAACACCAATAGCATAACAACATTCTGTAGTAACACCAGTAGCATAACAACACTCTGTAGTAACACCAATAACATAATGACACTCTTTAGTAACATAACACCCTTTAGTAACACCAGTAACATAACAACACTTTGTCGACAAAGATACTTTATTGCTCTATTGCCATTAGTGCATCTGACATGTTCTGTATCCTGACAAAGTCACAAACAAGCAGATCTTTATGACAGCACATCCAATCAAAATGGAATATTTTTTAGTCAGTTGTAGTTTCTTTCATGCAAATCAGCTACATAAAATGAAATTTTACTTATAAAGCAATAGAAGCATACTTCTTGTAATAATCTTTATTTGCTTCATGGCGTAATGAGTGACATACCTTTGTCTGCAAGGCAAACAGGGTGAGACAGAGAGTGATGGCAGCAGTGACGCCCACTGATGCCAGTACAGAGTTCACTGTGTAGCGGCTGCAAACATCATTAACATGTAACAACACACTATAGAACTGCACATTATAACACCAAACACTCAGAAAACACCAAACACTCAGACAACACCAAACACTCAGACAACACCAAACACTCAGAAAACACCAAACACTCAGACAACATCAAACACTCAGACAACAGAACGCTGCTAATTTAAAGCCTCAATGAGAACAGAAACATCCAATAATCTGGAACCTCCAAGAAATGATCTCGGTCAATTTATCAAATAACCCTTTTAAAGAGAAAGGTCTAACTTTGTTAGAACACATTACACAACAGTAACTCTGGCAGGAAACAATTACAATGTTCAGGAAGGAAGACATCAACCTTCGATGCCTTTAGAGGAGCTGTTACCACACGGTCACACATCTAAGCCATGACCTGTTTTTACTCGCACTCTGTTCATACTTTATTCACACATTATACATACTTTTACTCGCACCTTCACATATGGCACAGCACAGGTGTATATACACCCATTGGTGGTAAATCCTGACTTATGGATGCTGCCAATTAACAATGTAGAAGTAGAAGCATCCAAAATATTATGTGCTTACATGTGTGTTAATTGACATCACGGTTAAAAATTAGCGATAGCAGTATTAGTAAACTTTACATGATTTAACAAGATTTCCACCCAAAGCGATGGACAAGGAAGCCATTGGCTTATCAAGTTACTGGTTTGTTGTAAAAATGCTACCAGATCACTCAATTTGGTAGCAAATTCTGCTAGTGCCTTTTTACAGGTCTTAACAGCAATTTTTTGTGACAAAATCACCAATTTTTCATCTCTCCATGGAGGCTGCCATTTCGATATCACTCATCCAATCAGACTGCCTCTATTTGAATATATCAACATGGCATTCTGGTATCATGTAGTAGAATGTACCACAACATGACGAGGTTGACAGTAGTGAACTCCAAGGACAAAACGGTTATATGTGACAGGGGCTGAATGAGCAGGGGAACACAGTGGTGAACTCCAAGGACAAAGGGGTTATATTTGACATGGGCTGAATGAGCAGGGGAACACAGTGGTGAACTCCAAGGACAAAGGGATTATATTTGACATGGGCTGAATGAGCAGGGGAACACAGTGGTGAACTCCAAGGACAAAAGGGTTATATGTGACAGAGGCTGAATGAGCAGGGGAACACAGTGGTGAACTCCAAGGACAAAAGGGTTATATGTGACAGGGGCTGAATGAGCAGGGGAACACAGTGGTGAACTCCAAGGACAAAAGGGTTATATGTGACAGGGGCTGAATGAGTAGAAGAACACAGTGGTGAACTCCAAGGACAAAGGGGTTATATTTGACAGGGGCTGAATGAGCAGGGGAACACAGTGGTGAACTCCAAGGACAAAAGGGTTATATGTGACACGGGGCTGAATGAGTAGAGGAACACAGTGGTGAACTCCAAGGACAAAGGGGTTATATTTGACAGGGGCTGAATGAGCAGGGGAACACAGTGTTGAACTCCAAGGACAAAAGGGTTATATGTGACAGGGGCTGAATGAGTAGAGGAATACAGTGGTGAACTCCAAGGACAAAAGATTTATATGTGACAGGGACTGAATGAGCAGGGGAACACAGTGGTGAATCCCAAGGACAAAGGGGTTATATTTGACAGGGGCTGAATGAGCAGGGGAACACAGTGGTGAACTCCAAGGACAAAAGGGTTATATGTGACAGGGGGCTGAATTAGCAGGGGAACACAGTGGTGAACTCCAATGATAAAAGGGCTATATGTGACAGGGGAACACAGTGGTGAACTCCAAGGACAAAAGGGTTATATGGGGCAGGGGGCTAAATGAGTAGGGGAACGCAGTGGTGAACAAGGACAAAAGGGTTATATGTGTCAGGGGCTGAATGAGCAGGGAACACAGTGGACAAGTGCCATGGCCAGAGATGCTACAGATGTTGGCTAATATAACTAGAGATCAACGTTCTGGCACAAACAAATCTGACAGTGAGGCAATTTAAATATGTGACCAAGAGAGACACATGATGTTCATATAAACGTTATCATATTATCACTAACATGGTGACACAACACTAGCAGACAACTTATATTGACAATGACACTCTGTTATATTATATATGCAACATGTAGCTGCCATACTAATTTGAGGTAAAGACTGGAGTGAGAAAGGGATGCACTGTCACCATTTCTGTTCCTGATGGCCATCAACTAGACCATGAGAACATCTACAGGACAGAAAAATGGTGTAAAATGGACACTACGGGAACTAGATGATCTTGACTTTGCCGATGATCTGGCTCTTCCTTCAAACAACCAGAAGCAAATGAAAAAAAAAACATCACTAACAGAAACAACTGCAGCCACGTTAGGACTGAATGTGAACAAAGGAAAAACCAAAATCATGAAGATCAATAGCAAGAACAGTCCAGTTACACTACAAGGAGATGTCCTAGATGAAGTACAGTCTTTCATGCATCTAGGAAGCATCATAGGCACAAACGGAGGAAGAGAGTGACGTAAGAGATAGGATTGGGAAAGCTAGGGCAGCCTTCATCGTGCTTATGTATGGATCAGAAAAATGGCATACCACAAAATCCATGCTACAGAATGTCTAAGAAGAATTCTAAGGATATGGTGGCCAGAAACAATTAGCGATGAAGCACTATGGGAAAGAACAAACCAGGAACCAATCGGACATCATATTAAAAGGAAGAAGTGGAGCTGGATAGGCCATACTCTCACAGCACATCTCGTGCAGAGAAGTAGATGAAGCAGAGATGTCAAATGCAGAATACAAAATGTAGCTGCCATAATGGGTTAGTATGAAGGTAATAGGGAGAATAAGCAGCTTACGTGCTAATGACAGACACCATGAAAGCCAAAGCCACTGTCTGCAAGCAGAGAAAACACACCAACAACACATTAGATGTATATGTAAATGACCCATCATCAATGATCACTCCAAACACTGGTCATTTAGAATTTAATCCCTGATGAATGACCAAACCTTTTATAGTAATCCTTAATGAAATATAGGTGGCAGTATATAATATTGTCCATGATCAGTCACGTTAATTCGTTTACGATTACGTTTCATAGTTTCAGGAGATTTTACTGTTATGCAAAGGAAATGTATATCTTAAAAATTAGAATAGGGCCTACCTAATTATAAGTGACTGGAAATCTTGACAAAAAAGGATCTAAGCTAGCGATTGTAATCATGAACGAGATGATAGTGGGTGCCGAAAATCCAAAGTGGCATTGAACCACTGAGTTCAGGTAGCCCAACAAATTTTTTTTTAAATACTGTTGATGCAACCACACACTGGTCATTTTATTTTACATGACATATTAAAACAAAATATAAATATTTTGATGATACTTATTTGTTAAATGAAGTATTAGTGGCCATCAGTTTGATTTCATCCATAAATCTATGGCAGTTATTTAGTTAGGGCCGTCACTACACATCACCTTTGGCCCTGCAGGTGTGAGTTGATGAGTGCCCACTTCACCAGCACAACCTTGAAAGTCATATAACTATAGTTATATAACTGTCTATGTCTACAGCACTGGCCCATGCTGTTTCATGACAGGCAACCCCTATTTTACAGCCACCCTCTTTCGTTTTGTAGGTGATCTTAAATATCACTGTATCAACATTAAGAAGCATGTGAACCTACAGCCAAGACAACACGTCAGAATGTTTCTTGTCAACATCCTTATGTTATTATCATATTCTATACAATTCCTGATGGCAGAAAGCGTAACAATTATGCCAACATTTTGTCATAGTGCTTATAACATCATCAAACATGCCTGAATGCATGCACGTGCACAGTCTAGGGAAACGTAAAGAGCATGCTTACAAAGATACACAGGGCGATGAAGTTGCCTGGAAAGGTGCGCCTGACGGAATCGATGCACACCAGTGCTATGTAGACTACGAAGAAGGTGACACTGCAAACCAGAGACAATATTTGTTACATATCACTGACATTGACCAAGACATAAGATGACACACCAATCACAGTAAACAGTAATTAACTCGGTTATTATCTTTAACATCTCAGCGTCAGAACAATTGGGGTGTTACTGTATGTCAACCTGAGCAAATACTTGTCAAGTCAACTTGAATGTGTTTTGAATAGTGTTATGGAATAATAAAACGTTTTACACGTATAAATCAAATTACAGTGGAATTATTATCTTAACAATTAACATAAACTGAGTGTTGTGGAAGAAAATTTACAAAGATTTTGACAATGGACACAACTCACAATGCCACCAAGTACAGCCAACTGCTCTTTTTGATGTATTTTCTTGTTGGTTCACTGCAAACAAACATTACAATGTATTTTCTTGTTGGTTCACTGCAAACAAACATTACAATGTATTTTCTTGTTGGTTCACTGCAAACAAACATTACAATGGATACAAATAAATACATCTTCTCTAGTCTAACTATAGTTAATACACCAGAACATGTTCTTGTATGTGTATTCTCTCATAATGTCAGTTATGATGTTACTTATATAAGCCAGGAATGTAGAACGCACACGGATTGTAGATTTTTCAGTCACACAGCAGAAGCAACACATGCAAGTGTTGTTTATTACTAATCTCAAACATATTTAAGATTATTTTTTTAGATTAATTTTTTACTTTATTGGTACAACAAAAAGCTATTGCAAAAATGTTGTTTGGCACAATTCACAAACTGTTATTATAATTGTTTTCAGCATTAGTATAAATTAAACTGTAACAATGGGAATATCTATCACTTACTGGAAGATGCAGAGTACCATGATGCCAAATGTTAGAGTCAGCTGCAGAAAGAGTATAGTGTAGACCTGCAGGAAAACGACATCTCAGCATTGCAAAACTAAACAACCAGAGCCAATACGCCTCATGACATGTGACAATTCATGTGTGAAATAATGCCAACAATTGACGTACTTGCATGCATGTGTGCACACACACTTTCCATTACTAAAGTCTTCAAGGTTTGTGAATATTAGACCCACTTGTTTAGTCTAATTGAGGTAACCCTGCTCAGATATAAAAATATACACTTTTATTTTGCATATTTGATGTCAGCCACGTTACCATTACATTATACACTGTTCCAAAACATCAAACCTAGGACGGCACCAGAAACTACTACATTTACAATTAGGAATTTAACAATTTGATTAACCGTTAAATGAACAAACAAAAAACGATACCTTTGAAACAAATTTCCTGCGTATTTCTTTCTCTGAGAAGCTGGTGCCAGCAAAGTCGACCGGATCCCAAGGCCACTTGGACTCGTTATAGTTTTCTTCACCTGTTGAGTGGTAGGCTTGTGCATGGCGGTCGTTGTGATACATCGGTTGCATGGGTATGATAGTGGTAGAATGGCCAGGCACGGTAGTTCCGTATGCCGGGGTGCCACTGTATGGCTGAGGACTACCATATGGCCCAGGGCCACCATATGGCCCAGGGCCACCATATGGTCCAGGGCCACCAGCATAGTATGTTGGCTGGCCAGATTGTGGGTAGCCATGGCGATATGCAAATCCTGTTTGACAGAATAACTTGGTCATTTCACCATTGATGGGAACATTATTTTCTAAGACACAATATATGTATGGATATATGTATAACTGATGAACCTGTATGTGTATGTATTCACACTAACTTACTCAACAACAACATGTAAATGAAGTTTTAACTTTCAGCTTTCATTAGAAAGAACAATTTAGATCATTTGGAGCTTTGTTTGTGTTATTTGCATCATGTTGATTAAACAGTTTTTACAAGAACGTTTAGTGGCATTCTTTTTCACACCAAACACATTTTATGGAATATGTTTACCAAATGTCACAGAATGTAAATATTAGTATGTACACTGTACTGACAACCATTGTTGCACAGACGGAAAGAAACTTACAGACACGCTGTGTTTCTGTTACCAATGAAATATGCATGCTGTTAATTAGAACCATGTTACAATGATATTTACAGTTATTTTACACAAATGTTTATAACAAATTACGACCTAAAGAAGGATCACATTGGCCCTTGCTGAAGTCACTAAGTGCTGGTGGACGGCCAGAGTCAACTAGAGAGTGGCCAGTGGATGGCGCTGGTGGTGCAGGGGCAGTGGCATGTACTTCAGCTTCTGCAGCGTTCATGCTTCTGAAAATAAAATGATTGTATCAGTTCAACCTGACTGTAAAACATAATAGCAGCTTCATTGGTAAAGATGATGTCAAAACACAATAATTATTAACTGCAAATTATTGCCTATATATTTTTTATTTATTTTATTGATAACAAAAATATCTTGTGTGCAAAAATTGGTAGCTATAATAATTAAACTGTGATTGAACTCAACTATTATCATTCATGTCTGAATATTTGTGATGGACTGGTTTTTTATTAATGATAATTAATACCAGTAAATTATATAACAAATATACTGATCATGAGCTCAAAGTAGGGACACTACATCTACGTTACACAGAATCAGAGGTGGATTTAATAACATATACATTTATAAAATATGTTTAATTACAATTAAATACAGTTATTATATTTTCCCTCATATTTGAGCTGCTTCTTAAATAGTGATGCATTTATAAAATGTGTCTCCAAGTCATTTTGTTGTGGCTCACCCGACTTGTGGGCTGTTGCTGCTGGTCGTTCCCTGTGTAGGTGACATTATCCTGGGTTCTATCATCACAGCACCAGTCTCCCAGTTTTGTCTCTGTAAAATTAATAATACAGTATACTCCTTCATAAGGGTTTATAATTGCATTGTACCCTTTTAAACAGTTAACTTTGGTTACTGTAATACTAGGGAAAATGTGCATAAATGATCAATAACTACTGAATAAACATACAACATCACAGGTTG
This sequence comes from Lamellibrachia columna, assembly GCA_963662155.1. Lineage (NCBI taxonomy): Eukaryota > Metazoa > Annelida > Polychaeta > Sabellida > Siboglinidae > Lamellibrachia > Lamellibrachia columna. The sequence goes on along the minus strand of OY759263.1, from coordinate 36,322,017 downwards.
TGTAAGATACGAATATATTTTATCACTAAAAAGTGGTTGGAAACATTGTGGGCCCGGACTGAAGAAAAGTACCAATATCTAAAGGGGAAGGCAGGGTTAGTTAAGCCACCCATGTTTCCCAGGAAACTGCAACAGCGACAATTACATGGTACCACCCAGTGATTGAACATGTTATTTGAACATGACTAACGTACAATAAGTGACATTTGTCACAACGGTAAGAAAATTTTAGTTAAAAGTATGTTTTTTGATATTTTTCTAAACTTTTTGTGACTGTGATTAATGTATGTTGGTGTGTAAACTATCAACACATGTGACCAGACATTATATTGTCTGTGCACTTATAAATGGTTTAACAATGCTCAGGGAAGAAGATTATTTACATCACTTCGTCTTCATGCATCAATGTAATGAGAAGTTAATTTAAAAAGCTTACCTGTAATTGTCGAAACAAAACTAGTTGAAACGGGGCTAGTTACACTGGTTGTGACTTATTAATTAAGCATGTAGACTTGTCAAAGACATGTTGTACCTATTGGCAGATGTGTTGGCTGAGTTGTGAAATCTTAGTACAAGCCAACAAGGCCTACGTAAATAAAAATACAAATAAAGCATTTACCCAACTTACGGGACTGTGCCGGTCTGTGGCTCAACTCACCCTATACCAAACGTTGGTTTAGTCAACTTGCCAACTCTATTTGAATCAGCTACATATAATTATCTATGCATACTGGATATACTACAGGTATATTGGCGTATAAAATGGCATGTTAATAATTATAATTTATATGAATAAAATATTAAAAACAATTTTGAATTATGAATACGAGTGTGCCCGGGCCTAGTACTAGTAGTCCTGGATATCGAAAAGAATGAAAAATTGCTCGACTAAGACTTCATTCCCAGGGGGAGAGGGTACTCCCTATACTGAGGTATACATGTATATGAGCGAAGTCACGAAAAATGGAACACTTTGATTTTTTAAACTTGTGAGCTTTGCTGTTTGGTTGTTTAGATTGATATCCCCTTTTAATTTTTGTTAGGGATAAAAAATGATCTTATCTTTCAGCAAAGACAACTTTGGCAAGTTTCATCAAGATTTGCCTCTTCCACAGCTATATGAGGGCCTAAGAATGGGGTATTTTTGCATAAAAATGTAAACACTTTTGACGATGGCATTTCATGTGTAAAAATTAAAATTACACGAAGGTATGGATGCCTCCTTTTATTTTTTGTGTTGAATATATACCCCGAGGTATATTTGGGTGAAAAAATTAACTCCCACTCCCACCCATTGCCGAGTTATTGCAGCCATACAGATTTTTTTAGTGGAAAACTGAGCAAAATTCCGTCCCCTTATGTCGTCGCATCTGTCACACCTATTTTCCCAGAAAAGTAAGAGGGAGAAAATTATGAAAAAATATGCTATACACAGCTTGAACCATTTGCAATTCACAGATACAAAATCAGACGCGACATAAGCGACATATAGTACTAGAATGCTCAATTTGCTGTGGTAAATTAATTTTATTTGCAGTTATACGATAAATGGCATATGTCCAGATGTTTTGGTATGAAATATTCTAATTTAGAAAAACAGTTACTAGGCCAGTACACTTTCAAATGGTAAGATTGGATTGTTGCAGATGAGATGCTTTATGAGCACGATGATGTCACCTGTGAGTAAACTAAACTGTTATAAACCATCTTTCTCTTTGAATGGATAGATGATCCGGTTTCTTGGTTATTAATATTAAGCATAATTACCTCTCAAGAAACTTAGTGTTCGTTCTGTATATTATATTTCATCTGCATCTCACAGTCTTCTTCAGCAGACTGAAGTTACGGATGTAATTGGTCATGTGACACATCCGTAACTTCAGTCTGCTGAAGAAGACTGCGAGATGCAGTTGAAATATAATATACAGAACGAACACTAAGTTTCTTGAGAGGTAATTATGCTTAATATCTTTCTCTTGGTTGAAATTACACTATAACAAAGTAAAACTACATGAGCCATGTAATATGACATGTTATTAACTAGATACTAACAGATGCCTACTTTTGAAAAATTTCCACTATTGTATTGTCCCAAACATCATCATTTTGCCAACAATTGGCTGGCAATCTACTCATAGTTGGCTGTAGTGTACAGCTGTTTTGTTAACGTTACTTTATTGTGCAAATGGCACTGCACATTATGCTAATTACCCATGTAAAACAAAAGACAAACCCCAAATATTTAGATATCTTAAAGGTGCTTTCTCAATTGAATTTTTTTAACTTTGTCATGTGATTGGCGAGAGGATTGAAGTCACGCCCAAGATCATCATTGACCCACACAGTGTTTAACATTTTGGATATCCACTATTTGGATCCTTACCAGATCTAACAACTGAAATAATTTTTTTATGATTCGAACAAAAATAGGCAGTTTTTATTAAATCGACTGCAGATGTTACATAAACTATTCACACACTATATATCTGGACACCAATGAACCGCAATTTGAGATAGGCTAAATAAGTTGAGGAAGCAGTTCTAAGCTTAGCTGTTCACCATTTTTGGGTATCTGTACTGTAATCATCTGATCTAAGGGTGTAAATTGTTCAAAAAGTCACAGATATTATATCTGATTATCAAGTAAATTCATACAAATGAAAGAAATCTGTATATTTTGCCTGGCATTTTTGTGTGGAGACGCATGAACAGAATATTAGATCCCTCAACTAGCTAAATGAGTACATCTGATTTTGCCACCCACACCATGTGTATAACATAATTATATGCACACACTATATATTTGGACACCAATGAACCGGATTTGAGATAGGCTAAATAAAACAATGTGCTACACTCTCCATATTGGACATTGTTCTGAAATTACTTTATTTTTACTGCAAAATGGATCATCCTGATCTAGTAGAAGTGAAAAAGATGAAGGCAAGAGAGCACCAAAGGTAACAGAGAGAGAAGTTAAAAGAGAATTCAGAAAAACTTCAGGAAATTTTAAAGAAGGATGCCACACAACAACAAAACAGGGATGTTAAACGGCTAACTATGACAGAGAGAGGAAAGAGGAAGCATAAAGGAGTTAAGAGACTGAGACAGCCAAAGTATAGAAAGATTAAAACTGAATGGGTGGGAAGGACAGTCAGATCAAGAAGAGTAAAGAAACAAGTAAAACTGATGACACCTGCTGAAAGAAGAGAATATGAGAAGCAGTGTAGTAGAACATAATTGATGGGTAAAAAAATCTTAGATTAAAGGAAAACGATCATGTTAGAAAAAAGGAATGGTAAAGCAAAGCGTGGCAGAAGACAATGTTGCTGATGATGGGATAATATCAGAAGATGCAGCTGAAGAAAAGGAAGGTCCCCAAGCACTGAATACCACGAGCAGGCAGCTCAGATATTTCTACTGTAGAAAACTACTTGAAAGGATGCCACACACAGAGCACACAGAGCAGAAGCACTTCAGTCTATTATCCTCTCTGCTACACCTACCTCCAGAAAAGCATACAAGAAATGTGGGATTATGGTTCAAACAAGTGCACCAACTAAACATAGTTTAATGCCAGAATTTAAAGGGATGGTCATGGACAGGGATATTGGCAGAAAAATATCATCAAATCATGCCCTCAGGATCAAAAGAAAATGCAACAAAACCTCCAAAAATTGCTAAGACACTGGCTGTTTCTAAAGGCAAAGTGTACAGGGATATTAGCATGCTCGCTGGAACTGCCAAATTTAAGGCAGGGTTTCCCCACTATGGATGAATCGAATCCAGGATTTCTTCTTCAGAGAAGACATAAGCAGAGCTGTACCAAGTTCCAAAAAGGTTGTAGAGCACTGCTGTGTGCGGCTGCTTCCGGTCTGATTGTTATCTTCATTTATTAACGTTTTCAGATTCTGGATTGTCTACGTGCTGTGTATTATATATCGTGAATGTCCAAAGAGTATAACTGGAAGGTCTGTGACTTGCTTGTGTTTTTAATAATACGTTTTACATTGACTTTTAAACTGGCCTTTATTCTAAGGCGTGGCTGTGGCTATCAACTTCAACCGGTTTGAACTACACATGCATGGGCTACCAAACTCTGCACTCACCGTACCGGAACATTGCCTGCTTGAGGTAGCGACTGCTGAAGCATGTCTCTGTCCAGAACATTGCTGCTGAATCTAAGGAAATGCAAGCAGCCGCCTAGTCACCCGTGGACGGCAACAATAGAACGACTACATTTGTGTTGACCATCCACTAGATGTGGCACAAAAGCCAGAATAAGATGATCCAGGCCAATAACCAGGGTGGTCAGCATCATGTCATCAGGTCAGTTCGGTTAGTAAACAAACTGGTGTCAACAACACCCTCCACACAAGCACACCAAGCAGCAACATGAACAATTTCACACATATTATTTGCAGTATCGATTTGCTGACGTCTGCAGATAAAACAGTGAACACTAAATTTGCTTTAATTAACACCCGATCCGTCCGAAATAAGGCAGACTTTATCAGACTACATTGTTGAACATCACAGACATCGTCACACTGACAGAGACCTGGCTCTCCCATGATGACAAAGCGGAAATCAATGTGCTGACGGCAGGCGGCTACAATCTTTGTCATGTGCCACGCAGGAACCGTCGCGTTGGTGGGGTCGGACTCCTATTCAAGTCAACCTTTAACATGATTTCCAAAACTCCGTTAACGATTGACACATCTGAAGGCCTGAGGGTTGCACTCCAGTGTCCGGAAACAAACAACAATGTTCGCGTATATTTCATTTACCGTCCACCATCGTCATTGCTGCCCCGTGACTTCTTGGATGATTTGGGTGCTACCCTTAGTTCAGCAGCAACACACACGAATGAATCGATCATTAGTGGTGACTTTAATGTTCACTACGGTAACATCAATTTAATCTGCGCGATGAATCTCATTAATTACTCTCATAGACAATGCTGGTTTTGTCCAGCACGTGATTAGTGCGACGCACCTGAGTGGAAACACACTCGATCTACTGATCACACCCCGTGCGTCTACCCTACTCTCAACACCTGTAAGGCCGAGTACTCAGATCATTGTGTACTCGAGTGTTATCGAAAGTACTCATCGATCGACAAGCGGGCTTTAGCGACTGATATCTACAACGCATTCGCTGGAACCACTGTTGGGCTCATCGAGAACTACAATGCCGCCATTGCGACCATCGTGGACAGGCACGCACCAATTGTCACGCGAGTCATCACGGTTCGTCCGAAGAAACCATGGCATACGGAAGAGTTGTCCAGTGCGAAGAGCAACCTCCACCGCGCCGAGCACCAATGGCGAAAGACGCGACTCGCTGTCCACAGACAGATGTATATGATGCTTCGAGACGCTTACCGCCGACAACTAACCACCACAAAGGCCAATCATTTCTGTATGATGATACACGAAGCCGGACACAACATGAAAGCAATGTTCGGCGTCACCAATGTACTGTTGGGCCGATCTACACCAGTTCAGTTGCCTGACTCACGCAATGACTCAATCCTTGCTGAGACATTTCACCAGTTCTTCATTGATAAGATTTTAAATATATGTCGGACCATTGATTTGCGCGCCGAGCCGAACACTTTCGATCGACAGCCGTCTGATGTAGGTCTACACCAACATGCGCAACTTACGCTGGCGACGACAGCAGACACCAGACGGATCGTTCTCCAGTCGTCTGTGAAATCCTGCGACCTCGACCCGATGCCGACGAGCTTGCTGAAAGGAAACATCGACCTACTCGCACCGATCCTAACTGATATCATCAACACATCGCTCGCAACAGTTGTCGTATCGGTAGACATGAATCACGCGTTAGTGACACCTATACTTAAGAACCATGGCCTCGACGTGAACTCACTCGCCAACTACCACCCAATATCAAATCTGAGTCTTGTCTCGAAAATATTAGAACGTTATGTCGCCAACGAACTGCACCGTCACATTTATGCCAACGGCTTCAACGACTCGTTCCAGAGCGCGTACTGGCCGAGACACAGCACGGAGACAGCTCTCGTCCGAATACACAAAGACATGACGCAGGCAATTGATTCACGGCGTGGCATTTTGCTTGTACTAACTATATAGATCTAAGAGCAGCATTCAACTGCTTGGACTTCGTGATATTGGACTAAGCCAGACAGTGCTTACATGGTTCAAATCATGCCTCGCAGGCCGAACTAATGCAATAAAGATACGCGAAGCAACTTCAGCGGCGAGACTTATTCATCATGGTGTTCCGCAGGGCTCGGTTCTAGGTCCGATGATATTCAACATGTACATTCTACCTATCGCGGACATCTTCGAACGCCATCAGATCAGCTACCACATATACGTGGACAAGACTCAACTATACGCTGAGTGTCCGCCACTGAACCATGCTGACGCACTACGGAAAATCGACGAATGTGTACGAGACATAAGACGCTGGCTGAACTGCAACCATCTCCTACTCAATGAGATGAAAACAGAAGCCATCATTTTTCGTTCTACTACCGTCCGTTCGCCTTCTGCTATGTCCACTATCGATGTGTGTGGGTCCGGTTTGTGACATCAGAGTTTTACTTGACAGCGGACTCGACATGTCAGCTCAAATATCGAACGCTTGTCGTGCTGCTTATTTTAATTTATTTCGCATCGCTAAGATATGAACAAGCCTTACCATCACAGCATGCAAGACTCTTGTTCACTCCCTCATTACATCGCGGATCGACTGGCATTTCCGACCGCCTCTTGCACCATCTTGAGATGGTACAGCGGTCGGCGGCCAGAGTTGTTTTGCGGATTAGGCGGGGCGACCGGCGAAGCATGACAGCAGTGCTGCAACAACTCCACTGGTTGCCGGTCAAGTATCGCATTGAATACAAACTACTCGTCATTGTGTTTTGCGCCCTTCATGACCGGACGCCGGCGTACCTCGTCTCGCTCATCACGCCGTACGTTCCGCGCCTCGCTCTACAATCTGCCGATCGTGCCCTACTCACCATTCCGCGCCACAACCTCGAGCATTATGGCCGTCGTTCATTCTATCGCGCTGGGCCAACTCTATGGAACTCTCTACCAGAAGACTTGCGTCTGACCGGCTGCAAGGACACTTTTAAAGCGCGTCTTAGGACTCACTATTTCAAACTTGCTTTTAATGTTTAGTTCTATATACCACTCATATCATAGTATTTATTATTAACATTATTCTTAATTTTCTACTATTATACTAGTTTATTATTTTAATTATTTATTCATTTATTAATTATTTTAATTATTTATTAATTATTTTTATTATTTATTAATTATTTATTAATGATAATAATAATTTTTATAATAATAATTTTATTAAAATGGCAACTATAGCAGTTGAATTATACAATTGGCACAGTAAAACAACCAATGATAATAAATTAATTAAGACAAAAATATGACTTAAAATATAAAAAATTTAAAAGGTGCATGTACATCATGTTTAAAGTTATGTTTGTAAATAAACAAGGTAAATATGAAGGACATAATCGTAAATTAAAATTTAAAACAGGCAATACTATAGTAAAATAAATTATATGGCCTACTACTATTATGTAAAAAGTAATTAATTTATAAATGAGTTCATAATTACTGCCAGTGGCGTAAAGCATATGGTATGAGTTCTGAAATCTTGCAGTTCTGCAATGCGGCACACAGTAAGTCCTCGTGTTTCGAGTTGTATACGGAGTTTCCCGGAGGGGAGACAAAAGATGGTGTAATTTATTGTGTAGATTGTTGCATGCTTATGAATAGTGTTCTACATAACTTCTCCCTCCGGTCTGACAGCGTTGGTAGATTGGCTGCGGTGATGGCTTCGGTGTACGACTTATCTTGGAAGATGATCCGTATTGCCCGTCTCTGGATGTATTCTATCTGTCTTGTTTGCTTTTTTGTAATAATTGAAATAATTATTTACTCATGCATATGCTTTTGTATGTACATTGATAGTTTTAGCTTATCTTGCTTAGTACATTTTGTTTTAATGAAGTTTAAGCCTTATACATATACGTTTAATTTTATTACGCACATTTTAGTCCACTTGAACAGAGTTGTACTCTGGATATGAGTGTAAATATAAAGTGCATTAATTTTTTTAATTATTATTACCAAGGAAAACAGTGTCAGCTGCTTTCAAACAACACAAGGCAAAGTATCTTCTGAGCATGACAGTTGAAGATGCATCCAAAATCTTGCGAGATGAAAATCCAGCCTTCCCTTACAAGGTCACAATATTCAAGAAATTCCGTCCGCCAAATGTGAGGATCCCAAGGTTCAGTGATCGTATTCAGTGAACCTGTCCCAAGCACACAAATGCTGAAAGGAAGATAGCTGCTTTGAATGCCGTCATGAAAAGATTGGTACCGGGTAATACCAATTTACATGTAGTCAGATTTCCAGGTATTACTATGTTGGAATCTTCTTCATAATATTTTCTGAAAATTTTATTTGAATCATGTAAACCAACAGCCCAACCAAGTACAGAGACAGTTTGAAAATAAAAATTAATTTGATTAACCTTGTCGTTTATGTAGAGTCTGTCACAATTAATGTCACATCTGTCACACAGGGGTTTTTGTCCTGCAGAATGGAATCTATGAAAATAAAAACCCCATGAGAGGTATGCTGGGTTAGGTGTGAGGTGTAGAACATAACCAAACAATTAATTTATTTCTCTGTCCAAAAAAATTATGTTGGGTGGAACTTTTCCAACTGGATTTTCAAAAAGGGACACAATTTTGCACTGTCAGCACTATCATTCGATAGTTTCAATGGAAAACTTAACATTTCTGTTTTTGTCTTATCACCACCATCATAATACACCTCTAAAAATAAAAGAAAGAATTATCATTGTGGAAACTTTTGGAGGACACATAGATTTATAGGTGTGACAGACGCTACACAAAAATGTGAATGGTCTATTTCATCAACTTATATAATAAAAACAAGGCAGACTTAGGCAGTAAGTTATCTTCTACTTATCACCTTGGTACACTTTCAACCCTATAACATTATATGAGAAAGAAATTATTTTAGGAAAGAAAATTATTCACTCCTAATTTTTACACAATTGTTCCATTTTTCGTGACTTCGCTCATATGCCATGCAAATGCACCTGTTTTGGCCATTTTTCTCTATCTGTCCATAGAAAAAATGTAAATTTTCTCTTTGTGCCTCAATTAAACCTGATAACTCTCTCTTTCATCGAAGAGGAAATTTCCCAACGAAAACGTTCCGCCTGGGCTTACCTTACACTTATAGATATTAGATAAATTGTTTAATTATTCTCCATGGCATGGGGCTCTGGTGGCACACCCCCAACCGCTTAGCCTTAGGCCTAGCTTAGGTTGCGCTTTGCCTTTGGTATGGCAGTACTCCACCCCACCTCCACCCGGGACTTCATTCCCTGCTCACAGTATCAGTGACTGTATCATGATTCAGCGAGATCTCAATATAAGGCAAAATCTGGTGACGAAACATCCCATAGTCATAGTTATAGACATAGAAACATCGGCACTTGTCTAGTCTAGAATCTGGGCCCACCTCGATTTCGCCGGTGTTATTAGCATGCAGTTTGTACAGTAACCATGTACAATACATGCGCGATGCATACTGAAACATTGGCATACCTCAACTAAACATGCATCCACAATGAGTTATGAACTTCGTCACGCGTTACATACCCGGAAATAAGTCCTGCTGTAGAAATGCCAGACAATTACAAATACGTTTCCAACGGCGTCGAAACGCCACTAAAATTAATTGCGAGCGCCCTCTTTCGGCAAGTTATTAAAATAAAGTGACAGTGGTGAGCTCTTGCGAATGTTCAGGTTATTAAATTTGTCCTGATTGATCAATTGTTTAGTTTCGCTATAACGGGTAATAAGCCCTTTGATACTAATTCGCACAGTTCTGTTAAAACAGTGTTCGCTATTCAACGACACTCAACATCTGCACGCATGCAATGGTTGCGGTAAGATACACGAAATCAATATATTGATGGATGGTGTAGAAATAAATTGCGGATATTCTGCAAGTTAACTTTACGAATACCTTATAATATCGCCCAAAATCATGCGTTTTCTTCAGATGTACACTTTCATTACTTTACTATGTTTAAACAGCAGTGTTTTGTCAGTATATTCTCCCCCTAAGTTATGTATAACCTACTCGGCAAAATACTCTTGATGATTTAATCAGACCAATTGACAAATCGGGAAACGAATATGTTACAAGTTACAAGTCGCTAAATAAATGTCCCACGTCACTTGTCTTATGTCACAACTCTTGGACGATATGTCTCAGAAAGGACGATTTGTACTAATCACAATTATGGAAGTAAATATGGTTAAAACTTGTTGGTATCTTCAAATACATGCGTGTTTAGTTTTCTAGTTATGCCATGCAGGCATGGGGTAATGGTAATATGTAATTGTAATAGGTAATAGATGATATTTTTTTAAAGTAGTAGTAATAGATCCTAAAGTAATATATAATAGTCTATTACTTTTCTATTACATATATTGCCGCAAACTTACAAAAAGATCAGATTTGTTTCCATGTTATTCCAACTGCTAGTAGACAATGGCTGAGCTGTTATTCAAACAATATAAAAAGACCAGTAGGCTGATAATTTGATGCATTCAGAAATACCTGCTCAATGAAATGGTTTAATACCCCTAGCCCCAGTGCCAGTAGTCCCCCCCACAGGGGCTACTGGCACTAATGGAGGGGGGGCTAGTGGCACTGCTTATCCCAGTAGCCTATACCTAGATGAGGACAGTTAGCTTTCTGCTGATTAACTCCCAATAGCTTATACTTGAATGAGAGCAATTAGCTTTCATGTGTGAGTTAAATCGGGTTTTGCTCACATCAAGCAAACTTTATGTAGAGGATTTACTTTAAATCTTAAGACAGTGAGCTTTCCACACCACACAACTGATGTGTGAAAGTTATATGGGGCTTCAAATGATTAACTCCGCCTACAATTACCTTTCAGAAGAAATATCTAGACAACAATCATTTGATGAAACTAGAGTGTGTCTAGACTGAAGACCAGACAGAGAAATCACAACTCAATAAAAAGTTTTGGACCTACATAAAGTCTACGAAAATAAAATGGAGGGGATGGGTGTATCTGCATTGACGATTAGAGGAAAACTCATCACAGATGCAGAAGACCGAGCGGAACTACTCAGCAAACAATTCAATTCGGTCTTCAGCCCCAAAGACCAGATTTCTGAGGAAGAGTTCCACCTGAGATGCCTGTTGGCCCCAGACAGTCCGATCTACCCATCCTGCAACAACCCCGAAATAAGAGTAAAGGGATTGAAGAAACTCCCCAAGAACCTTACCTCCAACAAAGCACAGGGACCAGATGGACTCAGCCCAAGAGTACTACAGATGATAGCCAAGGAGATTGCACCAGTCTTCACCACACTTCATAAATCATCATTGAACACAGGAATTGTTCCTGTAGATTAGAAAAACGCATATGTCACCTCTGTCTTTAAAAGGGGAGAACACTACAAAGCTGAAAACTATCGACCCATATCATTATCTAGTGTCCCATGCAAAATAATGGAGCATATCCTTGTTAGCCACACCATGCAGAAAAACAAAACATCCTAAGACCCGAACAGCATGGCTTCCATAAAGGACATTCATGTGAAACCAAAATATCAGGTCTCATTGATGAAATTACAGAAAATATGGAGAGAGGAGTGCAGGGTGAAGTGATAGTGTTGGACTTTTCCAAAGCCTTCAATAAAGTGAACCACTGTTTGCTAATCCACAAGCTGCGACGCTATGGGTTCAATGGCAACACCAATTTCTGGATCCAAAGCTTCCTCCGGGACAGTACAAACAGTGATGTTCGAAGGCAGCAAGTCAACTTTCACGTCGGTGGACTCAGGAGTCCCCCAGGGCTCAGTACTTGGACCTACCCTCTTTCTCTTTTATATTAACGACCTCTCTAAGCGGACAAAATAGGAAATAGGACAATCAAAGAAACAGCATACAAAGCCCTGGTAAGACCTGTCCTGAAATACGGCTGCTCAGTCTGGGATCCCACCACCACCAAAGGTGTGACTGCCCTCGAGAAGATTCAAAGGAGAGCACACTTCCTCTGTAGAATCTATGCTAGACACACTAAACTGGCAAACCCTCCAAACCCATAGAAAGAAAGCATGCCTCAGTATGCTATATAAATATAACACAGCAACCATCTCAATTAACTCGTTGTTCCTCCCCGCACTATCTGGAAGTTTGGCTTAAATCAAATGTTCTCACCTCAGTTCTTCAAATGGTGTACAAATGTATTATTTAGCTAGTACTACAAAGACATTTCATAAGTAATTCTAGGGTTCACAGACCCATAAAAAATAGTTAATTGACATTCATCGATAGTAATGATGACCCAGTAATAGTAATAGATATCCTGGTAATAGTAATAGATTAGACTTAATGTAATAATAATAGAAACAGTAAGAAGTAATAGATTGTCTGTAATAGAAGCCATGCCTGATGCTGGGATGGCCTGGATGCCAACTCATAGTCACCGTTTTAGATCTGGATAATTACTCAACAAAGTCCTACTAGGATATTGCGCTGAGGGTTTATTTAAGAGGGTCCTTGTCTAATGTTCTGAAAAGGGCTGGCTAATTGAATGAGACCATGTATATGCTTCATAATTCACCGGTCGCGACATTGGTTGGTTTGGTTTATGGGCCGAAACATCCGACACCCAATCAAACCACCATCCTCTTGAGCGACAGGTGGGTGTGATCTAACCATTAGACCACCGCTCAAACCATTCACAGGCATTGATTCATTCGATTGCCATTGTTGCCCAAAAATAAAAGAAGACCAATGTTATTACAAATAACCATGGTTTTATCTCGAATACATTACAATTCGTTAACAACAAAATTAGCATTAAAAGAAATTTGTGATAAATCTTCCAAGCGTTTTGTGATATATCATCTACGACATAATGTGATTTGTGACATAACGTCCATACACTTAGGTGATGATAAATTATTGGATTTTACCATTTAAATGTGTTTTATTTTAAGTGGAAAACTGGTCTATTCTTTAGACTAGTGCGATCTGGAAAATACATAGGTGGTCAACAGTTTGAAGTTTGGAAAAAAATTACTTAACATGCCTATTTGCATGAACGAAGTGTCTAGGTATACGTGAGCCATAACTTTATCATGGCGGTCTAAGCATATGTGAGGCTGCGCATGCATTGGTTTTCATTGTAAATTGTTGATTATCCCCACAATGAAAAACAGAACAAAAAATAATATTACATGTGTGAACTCTGAAGATTATTTGTCAGTATTTTTAGGTTTCAGAATCAAATGGTCTAACTGCACGCCAGTCAAAGCGCAAAGATTGGTGGAAACTTCGACGGGCTAAATCAAAAAGTCACGGTAGGTGTAAATACTACAACGCAGTAAACACATAAATGCACTGAACAGCAGGTTAGGGACAGATGTCCATCATACAACATGTGTATGTCGATAAGTATACAACTGATACAGGCATCCTTTATTTGTTGTACCTAATTTTTTAATTTTGTAAACGCATTGAAGAATGTTTATTCTGACGAATAAATGTGATTGGTTTAACTTACCTTTAAAGTTCAACTAACCAGAGTACCGTGGTATATACAGTTTGAAGGGTATTATTTTATTGTCAACATCTGCCACACACCATATTTCTAATCTAAGGTGTAAAAAATTATGAAAGAAGTATCCTTCAACAATAGTGATAATCAGACCTGGGGTAAATTTATTTCCAATTCATTTCCAATTCAAATGTATTTATCAAGAATCCTTGTCATAGAAGATGAAAAGGAAGCAGCACATAATGTAAGAATGAAAGAAGTGTATTATATTACAAAAACCCTCAGTAATGACAAACGTAAGCAACAAATGCAGTGAAAGACAAATGTGGACTGGTCAGAAGGGAGTGATGGAAAGAGCACTGAAGACATCTTTAATAGACCTATCCCTGATGAACCTGTACAGATGTAGAGATAGATCCGATCACATATGAAATCAGCACTGACCTAGTAATAAAAGCAGAAATTAGAACAGCGCTAAGGAAGATGAAAAACGGGAAAGCAGTGGGCAAGGACGAAATTACAGCAGAATTATTAAAAGCAGACATGAATACAACAGAAAAATGGCTTGTAAACTTATTCAGAACATTTTGAGAACATGAAAAAGTACCAAAAACGTGAAAGCAGGGACTGATTGTTAAAATACCAAAGAAAGGTGATCTTACAGAGTGTGGGAATTGAAGAGGAATTACTTTGACATCTGTTCCTAGTAAAGTATTCAGAAGAGATGGTGTTGACAGCAAGTTGAGAGATGAACAAGCAGGTTTCAGAAGTGGGAAAGGCACAGTTGAACATATATTTATTTTGAGAGATATTATAGAACAGGTAATGGAATGGCAGGCAACTATATACATCATGGTTGTGGACTTCAAAAAAGTGTTTGACTCAGTGGACCAAGAGATCTATGGAAAATCATGGCGAGCTGTGGAATTCCACGCAAGATAATCCACATGGTACAGATGTTATACGAAGATAGTGAATGTGCAGTGTTAGACGAAGGTGAGGAATCTGAGTGGTTCAAGGTTAAAACCGGAGTTAAACAAGTTCTTGATGGTAGTGGACTGGTTACTAATGAGAAACACAACAGCAGGAAATAAAACGGATCAGATGGAACGTCATGTCAAAACTAGAGGACCTGGACTTTGCCGACGACATAGCACTCATGTCATCATGCTACACACACATGAAACAAAGACAAGACAACTGAATCAAGGACAGGACTAAGAATAAATAAAGAGAAAACTCATATATTGAAGATAAACAGCAAGTGCAAAAACAGAATACTAATTGATGATCAAAGGAAGTGGACAAGTATAACTACCTGGGTGCTAATGTCAGTAAGCAAGGAGGAGGCGGCGATGACATTGTTAATAGAATTCATAAAGCTAGGGTATCTTTCATGAAGCTAAGGCAAATATGGAGTTCAAATATATACACATTGAGATCTAAATTGAGGCTTTTTAACACACTTGATAAACCAGTGTTGTTGTATGGAAGTGAAGCATGGAAAGTAAACGAAGGTGACAACAGAAAGGTAGATACATTTTTTTTCAGATACTTAAGACGAATCCTACAAATTAGATGGCCATATGTTGTATCAAATAAAAATATTCTTGCAAAAACAAGATTTAAGACAATCAGCACCGAGGTCAAGTTTAGAAGATGGAAATGGGTAGGACATATCCTACGAATGGACAAGAACAGTAAATGTGAGACGGCGTTGACTTGGATGTCCAAAGGTAGAAGAAAGGTTGGTCAACCAAAGACTACATGGCGATCAACTGTTGGAAATGAAAGATGAGTACTGAGGTGGAACTGTTGAAAAAAGGCCAGCTGCATAGCAGCTGACAGAGCAAACTAGAGATTTAACAAGATTTACCATCCAAGCCAAAGGCCCATATGGCAAGTGGACCATTGGCTTATCGAGAGTCCAACAATGTTCATCTACGTGTAATCCGCCCTCCTGAAATATGTGTCAGTTACACAATCCGTATACAATTTGTTCCATTAATTTATTGTTCTCTGTGAGAATGAGTACTTCCTGATATCCAGTCTACACTGATCCTTTCCTAATTTTACCTCATACCCTCTAGTTCTACTATATTTCTTTCTTTTCATACCCATTCAATATCTTAAAAACTTCAATCTGATCTCCTCTTAACCTCCTTGTCTCTAGAGTTGTTAAACCACATTCTTTCAGGCATTCTTCATAACTAAGGTCTCTCAGTTCTGGAATCATTTTAATTGCTCTCCTCTGTATGCGTTCAAGCATATCTATATCCTTATGATATGGTCTCCATGCTTGAATACAGTATTCTAAATGAGGTCTAACTATTGCTTTAATCAGAGGTATAATTAGCTTTTTTCCTTGTATGTTATGTTTCTCCTAATCAACTCAAGAATTTAATTACCCTTTGAAGCTGCAATACCACACTGCTCTAAAACGTTCATATCAGCACTTATTGTTATTCCTAAGTCCTTTTCTTCCTAGAACAATATCTCCAATTTTATTGTTTACATCCAAGTTCCCATGTTCTGTATGTAGGAATTTCCATTTCCAAAAATTTAATATCATCTGCCATTTTTCAGACAATTTAACTAATTTGTCTAGATCATTTTGTAAATGTTGTGTAAATCAGTGTTAACCTTTCTAAACACTTTTGTGTCATCCACAAATTTCAGTACGTTGCTTGTTATATTGTCGTCCAAGTCATTGATATATATTAAGAATCATAAAGGTCCTAATACTGATCCTCATAATATCCCACTCAAAACTGATTTCCAGTTTGAAACCTTTCCTTCTACTACAACACGCTGTCTTCTGTCAGTCTGCCATTGTTCTATCCAGTCAATAATTCCATCACCGATACCATGGGCTTTTAAGTTAAGAAGAGGATAGGTGAGGTGATGTATCAAGGATCAATTCCAATTCAATGTACTGACAAAAAGAATAAATTTCAATTCATTTTTAATCATATCCAATTAAATTCGCAAATTAGCAACATCACTTAATTAACACTATGCTGCATAGTGGAAGATTGTAATAGTAGCATCATCAAGCAGCAGAAATATCAGTTAATATGTGCATTACATATAAAACTCTATAGACAGTATACCAACTTTGACAAAACTAGCATACAAGCAGCATTTGCAACTAGTAAACCAACTTTGACAAAACTAGCACACAAGCAGCATTTGCAACAAGTAAACCAACTTTGACAAAACTAGCACACAAGCAGCATTTGCAACTAGTAAACCAACTTTGACAAAAGCAGCAATTGCAACTAGTAAACCAACTTTGACGAAACTAGTACACAACCAGCATTTGTAACTAGTAAACCAACTGACAAAACTAGCACACAAGCAGCATTTGCAACTAGTAAACCAACTTTGACGAAACTAGTACACAACCAGCATTTGTAACTAGTAAACCAACTGACAAAACTAGCACACAAGCAGCAATTGCAACTAGTAAACCAACTTTGACGAAACTAGTACACAACCAGCATTTGCAACTAGTAAACCAACTGACAAAACTAGCATACAAGCAGCATTTGCAACTAGTAAACCAACTGACAAAACTAGCACACAAGCAGCATTTGCAACTAGTAAACCAACTGACAAAACTAGCATACAAGCAGCATTTGCAACTAGTAAACCAACTGACAAAACTAGCATACAAGCAGCATTTGTAACTAGTAAACCAACTTTGACAAAACTAGCACACAAATAGCATTTGCAACTAATACCTCATATAGATCAGAATCACAGCATATATAGGCATGCACTCAAATCAACCATCAATCATCAGCACAATATTTTTTATTATTTGTATCTTATTCCAATTGTTAGTATATCTGGTACTAGCCAGACAGCAGTAGACAGGGCACAAACAATGGCTAAGCCATTACTCAAACAACATGGAAGGAAGACCTGTAGGCTGATAAGTTTATGACTTCAGAAAATACCTGCTCAAAGATTAGTAAGCTAATTACTCCATTTCATTGTGTTGCCCCACAAATGGCAAGGTTTCAGATCTCTGTATGCAGACATAGTATGTTTGCTTAGGTGCTACAACCTGTATTGACTTCAAAATAAGCTCATCACAACTTATCATTGAAAGTGGAAGTCATTTGTATGTGTAAATTGATGTAGAAAAATGTACCGTTTTATACAGATTGATCAATTCATTCAATTCAACTCAATTTGTGGACTTCAATTCCAATTCAATGTGTTTTGATTAATTCAATTCCAATTCACAAATTTTTTTTATTCATTCAGAATTAACTTCTTTGTTGGTATAAAATGAATCGCCACTTGGCATTTATATCACATATTGCATTATGAATACCTTGATATTCTTGATATCTCATAATTTAATTTATCAAATGGGGTTATAGATCTGATGTTCACAATGTTAAGTCAATCATATTCATCAAAAGAAACACCTCTTATGCATATAATCTTATTTAAAAAATACAATAACATACAAATCGTACAATGAATAGAGTATACTAATACAGTGTACAGTAAAGAGATATATCCATGCACTGGTCGATGGATGCCCATTGAATAATCCTTCTTTCTCTTTGATCTGAGACATTGTCTTGAATGTTCTTATTTCATCAACAATTGACATATTCTAATTGGTGTCTACGTCTGAATACATAGTATAATTTATGCCAGATACCATACATATTTATGTTCGATCTGTAGAACATACATATTTTTGACGTACAAAAACTTAATGAAATGTGCTGGAATTGTTACTTCAGTAATTGATGATGAATGATTTAAAATCTGTCACATCTTAAACCAACAAGGTGTTACTGATAAGTGTTTGGCATATTTATCATCATCCTTAATATTAGCAAGTTGTATGAATACGGACACATTTTGTATTGCTATGTCAACGTTAACAAACATGTGGTTCATTAAGGAACATTTAGGTAGTCAAGATACTAGAATAGAATAGAATCAAAACCAAATAGAATAGAACCAAAATTTATGTAAACTGGTTTGTGTTTTGTTGCCTTTTTCACACAAAAACATTTGAAAACTATTGAGATGCATAGCTAGCTGCATTTGCATTTGAATAAATTTTTTAACATTTGCATTTAAATGCAATCATGTGCGGGTACACTTGGTTTTGAATAATTTCAAATATTTGCATTTTAATGTATCGACTCGCATTCAAATGGATATAGTTTATACTCTGTAACATGATTTTACAATAAGATCATCAGACTCTGTACCTTTAATAATGATGTTTATATTTTAATCATTCAAACAGTACATCTTGTGATTGCATGTGGTTGAATCCAGCTCGAGCTTCTTTCAATGCACATCAGTTGGGGTTACCAATGAGGTTCTTCTTACTCCACCAGATGGCAGCAGTGATTCAGTTGGCACGCGGGAAGAATGTGTGGAAGACCCTGCCCCAGCCACTACGGAGACAGGTATTTCTTTAGGTTATGCTGCATAATTAATATTGTTAAATTGTTTGCATGCTCACTGACCTGGCTGAGTGGTGGTCTTTTGGGAGATAAAACAGCATAAATGTGTTTCTGCCAAAATGTGATATGTCATTAAACTAACTAATTAAGGTGGCCGACTACTCTGAAATTAAGCTGCGCATCATTATTAGGACAATGATTAAGTCAACATAAAAGTTATATTGTCAATTGAAACTACGTCCATGATGCCAACAGTAAATACAAATGATACATTTATTGGTAAAAGAACATTAATAAGAACCAAAGCCATTATAAATTAAACGCTATATATAAGCAATATAGCTTTTTGTTTGGAGTGTGATTTCAAGAGACACCTGTAGCAAAACCTAAATTTTTGGTTGGCACTTCATGATTTTGTTTCTATGTGTGTAGAGATAACTAATAAATTAACATAGCTATTACTATGTTAAATATAAAAAAATTGCGCAGGACCCCCCTACTTTTGTTTTGCCTTTTTATAGATATAAATAATAAATTATAATTTCTGCCAAGTTTTACTGAAGTGACATTACCCCTTGTGGGTCAAATATTTAATATTGTCGAAATTGACCTAAACTGTGTTTTTTTCTGTGATTTAATAAATTACATAAAACGAAAAAATTACAATATTCCTGTAACTTTGATATTTGAATAGTAGATAAATGTCATGTTATTACTGACTATGATTAGAGTACAATATTTTGTTAATTTTGTTGGTGACGTAGCTGTTATTGTTACCAACTTTTTGTTTTTTTGCGGTCTAATGGATTTCAAACAACCTTTAAAATGTCATTACTTTTAATTCAGGGTAATCGGCCACCTTAATATCATGATGGTTAACATCTATGTATCATACTAACAATCTTGCATAATAATAATAATAATGTCTTGTATAGCTTTCCATCCAAATAATTGTTCTGATGTGCTGTAACATGGTGTAAAATAATTGTCAATATCTGCAGTTAAACATGTTTTGTTTATATGGCTAAAACAAACCATCAAAGCTAAGATTTCCAAAATGGTGCAATTTAGTTGTATAGTCCCAATTCCAGAGATTTATTTGGGTGGAACACATATTCCATAACATTTAAAAATACAGGCAGATTTTTGTGAGAAAAAAATATGGCCATTCAGATAAAAAAAACATACAACCGATTGTTGCTAGCTATTAATTAATAAAACAGATGTTCACAATGTTTCTTCATGAAATAAAACTTGCTGCACTTCTGACTACTACACCAGGTGGCAGCAGTGATCCAGTCGGTACACAGCAAGAATGTGTGGAAGACCCTGGCCCAGCCACTACGGAGACAGGTATTTTTTAGGCTGTTCTGCATATTGCTAAACACTGCAGTCCCAATCATGATGTAGCCTTCCGCATTCTAAACGCCATAATCCCAATCATCATGTATTCATCCACATTCTAAGCTTTGTAGTACCAATCATCATGTATTCATATACATTCTAAACTCTGTAATGCCAATCATTATGTATTCATCCACATTCTAAACTCTGTAATACCAATCATGTATTCATCCACATTCTAAACTCTGTAATGCCAATCATGTATTCATCCACATTCTAAACTCTGTAGTGCCAGTTATCATGTATTCATCCACATTCTAAACTCTGTGATACCAGTCTTCATGTATTCATCCACATTATAAACTGTGTAATGCCAATCATCATGTATTCATCCACATTCTAAACTCTGTAATGCCAATCGTGTATTCATCCACATTCTAAACTCTGTAATGCCAGTTATTGTGTAATCATCCACATTCTAAACTCTGTGATACCAGTCATCATGTATTCATCCACATTATAAACTGTGTAATGCCAGTTATCATGTATTCATCCACATTCTAAACTCTGTAATACCAATCATGTATTCATCCACATTCTAAACTCTGTAATGCCAATCATGTATTCATCCACATTCTAAACTCTGTAGTGCCAGTTATCATGTATTCATCCACATTCTAAACTCTGTGATACCAGTCATCATGTATTCATCCACATTATAAACGGTGTAATGCTAATCATCATGTATTCATCCACATTCTAAACTCTGTAATGCCATTCATGTATTCATCCACATTCTAAACTCTGTAATGCCAGCTATTGTGTATTCATCCACATTCTAAACTCTGTGATACCAGTCATCATGTATTCATCCACATTCTAAACTCTGTAATGCCAGTTATCATGTATTCATCCACATTCTAACCTCTGTAATACCAGTCATTATGTATTCATCCACATTCTAAACTCTGTAATACCAGTCATCATGTATTCATCCACATTCTAAACTCTGTAATGCCAGTTATCGTGTATTCATCCACTTTCTAAACTCTGTAATACCAGTCATCATGTATTCATCCACATTTTAAACTCTGTAATGCCAATCATCATGTATTCATCCACATTCTGAACTCTGTAATGCCAGTCATCATATATTCTTCCACATTCTAAACTCTGTAATGGCAGTCGTCATGTATTCATCCACATTCTAAACTCTGTA
Organism: Lamellibrachia columna; assembly: GCA_963662155.1. NCBI lineage: Eukaryota > Metazoa > Annelida > Polychaeta > Sabellida > Siboglinidae > Lamellibrachia > Lamellibrachia columna. The sequence continues at coordinate 36,300,315 of OY759263.1, read as the reverse complement.
GTGCCAGTTATCATGTATTCATCCTCATTCTAAACTCTGTAATGCCAGTTATCATGTATTCATCCACATTCTAAACTCTGTAATACCAGTCATTATGTATTCATCCACATTCTAATCTTTGTAATGCCATTTATCATGTATTCATCCACATTCTAAACTCCATAATGCCAGTTATCGTGTATTCATCCAAACTCTGTAATGCCAGTTATCATGTATTCATCCACATTCTAAACTCTGTAATGCCAGTCACTGTGTATTCCTCCACATTCTAAACTCTGTAATGCCGGTCATCATGTATTCATCTACATTCTAAACTCTGTAATACCACTGTCTTGTCATCATGCAATTTAAGCTAGCATCCAAGCAGTCAGTCATCAGCAGTAGAGAAAGACCATGTACAGACGCTAAATGGTCCTTTGTACAAACAATGACTGCACATTCGTGCAAACAACAGCTGGGGTATGGAATGCTTTGTGCAAAACCTCACTGGAATCATTCAAATCAACACAGAACCAAAATGTATTTACTGGAGTCATTCAGGCCAACGTAGAAGACACACCTATTTACTGGAGTCATTCAGGTCAGCCTAGAGGACACACCTATTTACTGGAGTCTTTCAGGTCAGCCTAGAGGACACACCTATTTACTGGAGTCATTCAGGTCAGCTTAGCGGACACACCTATTTACTGGAGTTATTTAAGTCAGCTTAGAGGACACACCTATTTACTGGGGTCATTCAAGTCAGCCTAGAGGACACAACTATTTACTGGAGTCATTCAGGCCAGCCTAAAGGACACACCTATTTACTGGAGTAATTCAGGCCAGCCTAAAGGACACACCTATTTACTGGAGTCATTCAGGTCAGCCTAAAGGACACACCTATTTTCTGGAGTCATTCAGGTCAGCCTAAAGGACACACCTATTTACTGGAGTCATTCGGGCCAGCCTAAAGGACATACCTATTTACTGGAGTCATTCGGGTCAGCCTAAAGGACACACCTATTTACTGGAGTCATCCAGGCCAGCCTAAAGGACACACCTATTTACTGGAGTCATTCGGGTCAGCCTAAAGGACACACTTATTTACTGGAGTCATTTGGGCCAGCCTAAAGGACACACCTATTTACTGGAGTCATTCAGGTCAGCCTAGAGGACACACCTATTTACTGGAGTCATTCAGGTCAGCCTAGAGGACACAACTATATACTGGAGTCATTCAGGCCAGCCTAAAGGACACACCTATTTACTGGAGTCATTCAGGCCAGCCTAAAGGACACACCTATTTACTGGAGTCATTCAGGTCAGCCTAAAGGACACACCTATTTACTGGAGTCATTCAGGTCAGCCTAAAGGACACACCTATTTACTGGAGTCATTCGGGCCAGCCTAAAGGACATACCTATTTACTGGAGTCATTCGGGTCAGCCTAAAGGACACACCTATTTACTGGAGTCATCCAGGCCAGCCTAAAGGACACACCTATTTACTGGAGTCATTCGGGTCAGCTTAAAGGACACACCTATTTACTGGAGTCATTTGGGCCAGCCTAAAGGACACACCTATTTACTGGAGTCATTCAGGTCAGCCTAAAGGACACACCTATTTACTGGAGTCATTCAGGTCAGCCTAAAGGACACACCTATTTACTGGAGTCATTCGGGCCAGCCTAAAGGACACACCTATTTACTGGAGTCATTCAGGTCAGCCTAAAGGACACACCTATTTACTGGACTCATTCGGGCCAGCCTAGAGGACACACCTACTCACTGGAGTCATTCAGGTCAGCCTAGAGGATACACCTATTTACTGCGGCTTATACATGTTTCACTGCTGCTACATTTGAGCCTATCTTAGTTTATTTATTTGTTAAATTTTGTTTTATACTTTTTTGCCTAACATAACAAGCAACATTTTAGCCTAACGTAGTAAGCCTAGCAACATTTTAGCCTAACTTTTTTATGCTTACATATATTTCAGTTTCTTTATTTGTTTTATATTCAACCTAACTTATTTTATCTTATGACATTTTATGTCATGCTGCCTTTATTATGGTTCATGATTATATTTACATGATCATGATTTTTTTATTGAAATATATATAAATAACTATGGAAAGAAAGAACAGAAAGAGTGGCTCGATAATACTTTACCTGACCCTCACCCCTGTACAGCAGGGAACAAGGAGGAAGAGCACATTATTATGATATTACAGGTATACAGGTATTGGTTTTTCTACAATATACGATTTAAACAGATTATCTGTAAAACATCAACTGCATTAGATGTGGCGCCATACAAAAAATTACAATTATTATTACCTGCTGAATGATGACAGGTGGCACCTATACAAAACATGAGCCATCACAAATCAGACAGGTAACTGCTTGCTGCCAGCGTATCTGTGCTGTATCGAACACTCTGCACGTCATATGGGAATCTAATCAGCGGTCGTAATAGCTACAGCTGTTGATTGTTTTATGGTGACAAACACCAGGCAACCAAACATGGTGGTTTCACTGAGTTATGGTCTCACATTGCCAGCAGGGTCACACAAAGCAGTTGGCTGATGCAGGATGGTAGTCACGTGCACATTTATGGTTTCTCCAATTGCTTGTGGATAAATGTTCTTTAAAAAATTGTACTTTGATATTTTTTCTAGTAAACATTTTATTACATCCAGTGGTATTTGAATATTTGTGTGCATTAAAATTATGTAGGCTGCATTTTGTGGTTGCCAGCAACTTTATGAGTTTATGAAAGAACTAATAAAATGTTCTGTTGTTTCACCATCTGTATAACCCACTGGTTTCTGCGCAAGTATGTCAAATATTAATTTAAGTAACAACAAATATTAATATTCATAAATTATTAGTTATAGTAATACTTCATTTACCCAACTATAACATAATACAAAATACAAATATAATCAAATGAAAAAATAAGGGTGGGCCACTTGCTTGACAAGCAATTCCTTGTCAAGCAAGTGGCCTATCGTACGTGTATACATTTACAGTAAAAGCATATTGGCCTTTTATGGATATTAATACAATACCATATACATAAATATTTACAACATAAATGCCAATAACACATTTTCTTTTGATGAACAAACATAATATTGGCATATCTAAATATGTACATCTAAGTATTTACTCGTACATAATTACAACATTATGTACTCCTAAATAGTTACTATGCCAGTTAATTTACAACAAAATATAAGTAACATATCTACTAACAATATGGAAAGAACATATTTTCATTTTTAGTAAATGTTTTTAGAGAACACAATTACATTTAGTATTTCTGGTAGAGAATTCTACTAGATTTAAATTGTTAAAACATTCTCTTACAAGTGTTGGTTTCATTTGTAATTGTGTAATTGTTAATTAATTACAGTGTAGTTGTAATTAAACTTTTTTAGAATGCTCTAATTATAATGCAGCTTTTACAATGTTGTGTAATTGTAATTGAGCATTTACAGTGTTGTGTAATTGTAATTGAGCTTTTACAAATTGTAATTGATCATTGTAACTAAACCTGGCAGCAAGAAAACACAAATTTACCTGAAACCCTATTTTAAAATGAACAGTATTGGTGTATGTAGTCTTCTTTTTATAAAACAATGTACTGGTACTCAACCTGGGAACCATTACAGTTTATCCTTTAGGAAGCACTGTATTTGTAATTGACTTTTTAAGCGATGCAATTATAACTGAGCTTTCACGATGCTCTGTAATTGTAATTTAACCCAACCCTATTGACATGCATCTAATTGTTTCATGTAAAATGTTGCTGGTACTTTTTAGAAGCAGACGTCATGCTTGAAATAACAGATACAGGAGAATCTACTGACACTGTCTGTCAGAAGTCAGTGCCAACTAGTGGAGTCAAGGGGGAAAATAGGAAACGGTCCTCGGTTGTGGGAAATACTGAAGTGGTATGCAAGGTGCAAAAAGTGGAACAAAAAGATACACCAAAAGAAAGCAAGGCTGCAAAAAGACGGAAACGTTTACAAAAACTTAAACTTTACCAAAGCCAAGAAACATCGACAGTGTGCTCACTGTCTGTAGAAATCAAAGATGAATTTCATGCAAAGGCAAGCGACAAAAGCTCAGGTGTGGAAGAGACGAAATGTACGATAAAACCACTGAAGACATCTGCTGTAGCCACTGGACAGGCGGATGGACCCATCAACGAGAACTCACAACAACCCGGACAGAAGAAGAAAAAGGGGAAGTTTCCAAAACTATATATTGCCTTTGTTGGGAATCTGCCATATGACGTGAAAGAGGAAGACGTCAAGTGGCACTTCAACAAGGAAGGTATGAGACAAACAAGTGGTTTTATTTAACATATATTTGTTGTATTATTTGTTGTTTTTAAAAATGGCTTTACCCAAGTATTGCATTTTATCGAATGTATTAATATAATTAAGAAAGACACGCTAAGCTATTTATTCCAGTTTGATTACTTTTCTTAACAAAGATGGTTTGCCACGAATCATTATTTGATTGATAGTTTCATTTATTGGTGCAACTGCTGTTGCCTTTATGGGCGAGTTTGTTCAACCTATTGAAGAGGCCACCGTTATTGCCGTCACGCGGTCCACACAATGTTACAATTTAATATCCATGGAGCAGACATGTAATATATGTTGGTGTTGACCTATGAATTAGGGTGATTAATTGATTGGTTGGTGCAGTTTAATGATGTTCATCCATTATAGGTCAGCCGTGACCATATTGAATTACAGGGTCAAATTTGTATTGCAGTATGATATAAAATGGCAAAGTTTATGAAAGTTAAAGTATTGTATCATGTGCGGTTCCATATGATCCGTAAAGTGTAAATGTCAAAGCGTAAATGTCAGAAAAGTTATTTATTTCACAGGAAAGGGCAATTAGATAATTAATATTCCCAGCATCTACGACCAATTACCTCAAGGTTGCAAATGTGGGGCTAATGTTTCCAAGAAAATACCACACCCATTATTATGCCAATCCTCCCTCACTATTGGAGCCCTGCGCAGATTAATTTATCCCATGAAGTGGCCCTTTATATATAAAACATGTACGGATTCAGACAAATATGCATTGTCATTCATAACACACGCACGCACACACACACACGTTATGAAGGACACACACATGTGTGTGTGTGTGTGTGTGTGTGTGTGTGTGTGTGTGTGTGTGTGTGTGTGTGTGTGTGTGTGTGTGTGTGTGTGTGTGTGTGTGTGTGTGTGTGTGTGTGTGTGTGTGTGTGTGTGTGTGTGTGTGTGTGTGTGTGTGTGTGTGTGTGTGTGTGTGTGTGTGTGTGTGTGTGTGTGTGTGTGTGTGTGTGTTATGAATGACAATACATATTTGTCTGAATCCGTACCCCTGCCCTCAGCTTTGTGTTGTTTAAGTTATCATGCCTGATTTCATTTTTATATTATAGATTCATAATGACTACGATTTTAACTTGTGAATATATCACCACCATGTTACAGGTTCTTAAAAAGAATTGCATTGGCAGGTGTAGTGCATCAAAGCTAATCAAACAGCACAATTTTTTATTATGAACTTTGACTTAAAACAGTTTAAAAGATATTGCGTTGATGCTATATTTTGAACGGGAATAGTTGCGGTTCTGGCTAACGTCATGATGGGGTTCTAAGCATGCCATTGGACAAAGCCTAACATAATTAATATTGGTGTGCAATATTTATGTTTGTTCAAAAACATCTGATAATTTTGCTAAACATATATTTAGAGATGGTAATTATGATTGCTCGTGGTATTGTTAATGTTCTGTTAAACAGTCCCTTTCCAAATCTTGTTACTGTCGTGTTTTAAGTCAATTGTGTGAAGCTTGTTAAAGTAGATGTTTCACCATTTTAATTGTGTGGAGCAACAAATAAAATAGAATACTTAAGTGTTATTAATATAACTTTATGAAGTGACGCCATGACTGGCCTGACTGCGTCGATGAACATGGACGACCAGACCCAGAATGCTAAAGAGAACGGCTCTACCTGTTTGCACAACATAAACACCTCTTTCCAATCTACTGTACGTTATATATGACAGTTGAAAGGCGTTCAAATGCATTGAGCATTTTTTGATGCGCAAAAAAATCTTCTGATGTGATCAATAAACTGTGCGTGTCAGAATATATGACGGCAGTTATGTTCGTCGACAGATTTACCGCGTAGTGAAATCTAGACAAAAAGTCCATGTTATACTTTTAATACCCCGGTGTCGGCGTTATTCCCATTAAAGGGAATGACAACTAGGCACTAGCTAAAATGCTTTTTCGGTGTGTTCACAAAGTTTAATATTGTATGTACTATATTCCAACGTCAAAATTTAACAGAAGCATTTATTTATAGGTAAAATTAGACGTTTAATGCGTCTCACTCGCAAAGCGCGCGTTAATTCGAAGTTAATAAGATGGGCGATCGCGTGATTTTGTGACGTCACTTGTGACATTCGCTTACATTCAGTCAGTGCTTTCTATGCACTGCTTCAGTACAGTTTCACTCGCGTCACTGTGGACAGTGGTGGCGATGACAGTTTTCCAGAATACAAAACAAAATGTAACGATTTCGATTAATGATACCGCATAATAATCTTCGAATTGGGCTCTTTCGGATCATCGGATCATGAAAACGACCACATAGAGCCACCAAACTTCTCATATATCTAAAATACATGTACACATGTCACGTGGTAAAAAATTACTTTCACAGAACGATCAAAATTTACAAAAATAATTTAAAAAAAACTCACCATCTCCTACGCCTAGCTTCATATGGCGAGTTTGTGTCTTAGTTTTTTGACAGCGTGACATGTGTATATATGTATGTTAGATTTATGAGATGTTTGGCGGCTCTAGGTGGTCGTTTTCATGGTTATGTCAGAAAGTAAATTATCGCGCTGACAGTGTTGACAGTCCGTTTGCGAGGCCCGCTTACCTTCGACCCGAGCGACGTTGTCATCGCTGCCTGCATTCCGGTTCTACGGATTGATGGCGTCAACATAGCTTCCACTACTGGGAATAATGTTGGCACATCATCCTTTTTCAAAGATATTTTAGCACCAGGATAATCCAGGGATGTCATCTACTCCGGGTCGCTGTAGAAACAAGTTTTCTCGAAGTGAGCCGAACTTCGTCGGCTTGAAGTTTGCAGGCTCCATTTTTGGGAGCCATATATTGAGCAAAGTTGGCTGCGTAGGGAATTAAACGATCTGCATGCTACTCTATTCTTACTACTGTTTGCATTACAATCGAATGCCGCACAATAAACCATTTAAACGCTTGCTTCCAAACAACCGCTATCGCTGTAAACATATGTGAATGAATGGAAAGTCCCAATCTCGCTGCGTTTCCAAGTCACAATTACCGCAAAATCGAAGCTTTCCGATAATCGCGGGGAAAATATGCACAAAGGCCGGTAGGACAGGGTATTATTTGGAATTATTAACCAATTGAATTTTTTTTTAATTCTGTGTTGTGGAAAGGTAAATGTACTGCAAGATGTAATATAATGTGATTTCTAGCAGTCGTTGTTTAATGGTAACTTTCTGGCTGCGGTGTCAGAATTGGGTCGGATCTTGCCGGTGTGCGTAGGCGCGACGCAGCCTCTCGTGGTTTCCTACCGGCCGATATTCATTGCTCGTTGACATTGTCTGCGCACATACGTTTGCCGGGGCCCGCGTCACCCGCACGAGAAGCCGACAGATTTCATTAGCTACTTGCAATCGCCGGCACCTGCGCTGTCATTGCGATTAATGCGACGACGACAAATTACGGCGTCCGTTAAAATGTTCTTTATGACGTGGCCGTATGGTTGGCGCTACTTAGCGCGTCTTTGTGTGGCTGCTAGCGGTTACCCTCGTTTGATACATCGATGTATCGATCCAGATACCTTGTTCACTAATGTGTGCACACGCCACAATTGCATTTCTGCAAGGAGGACACGGTGGTGTCCTAGGATACGGTGGTGTCCTAGTGAGGGGAAACTTGACAATTAAAGAGCCCTTTCATTATTAAAACTGTGCAAACGAGTTGCTTTTGTTGTGCGCGTATTCACTTGTTAGTGACTTGTACATATTACACCGGGCTACGGACTACCCAGTCTCGTCAATAGTCTGCTGTAGGCCTACTTGTATTGGGAAGCTGACAGCGAGGCTTATTGTGGACATGTCTTCTCGTGCTGCTTACGTCATCAAATTGTAGGCCCATATACGTTTTTTGTTTCTCAGTTGGCTAGCTCGTTATTTAATGAGTATTTCAAAAAGGTTCCTATCTCCCAATTTCCGCTCTCTTCCCATTTCCCATCTGTCCACACCCTTCTCAATCTCTCCCCAATCCTATGTTCCGTAGCCTTGTACTGATTCCTAATGGTTCTCTATAAACTTGAGCTGTGGCGCATCGCAGCATGCCACCACCAGAGTCTCATTTCAACGTATGTACTTGCTTATTTGCAGGCGGTGTCAAAGACGTGCGAATGTTGACAGTTAAGGACACGTCGAAGCCAAGAGGCTGTGCCTTCGTTGAGTTCGTCAATAACGCTAGTCTAATGGTACGTTTTTAATAATCAGGATCCCACTGAGTTCGTCAATAAAGCTAGACTAACAGTACGTTGTGAACGGTCTGGAGCACATTGAGTTTGTCCATAATGCTAGTCTAACGGTACGTTTTTAACAGCCTGGAGCCCATTGAGTTCGTCAATAACGCTAGTCTAACGGTTCGTTGTTAACAATTTGCCAACTGAAGCCCATCGAGTTTGTCATTAACGCTAGTCTAACGGTACGTTGTTAACAGTCTGGAGCCCATTGAGTTTGCCCATAACTCTAGTCTAATGGTACATTTATAACAGTCTGGAGCCCATCGAGTTCGTCAATAACGCTAGTCTAACGGTACGTTGTTAACAATCTGGATCCCATTAAGTTCGTCAATAACACGTCAATAATCTAACCTAAAGGTACGTTGTTAACAACCAGGAGATTGTTGAGTTCGTCAATAAAGCTAGTCTAACGGTACGTTGTTAACAATCTGGATCCCATTAAGTTCGTCAATAACACGTCAATAATCTAACCTAAAGGTACGTTGTTAACAACCAGGAGATTGTTGAGTTCGTCAATAAAGCTAGTCTAACGGTACGTTGTTAACAATCTGGATCCCATTAAGTTCGTCAATAACACGTCAATAATCTAACCTAAAGGTACGTTGTTAACAACCAGGAGATTGTTGAGTTCGTCAATAAAGCTAGTCCAACGGTACGTAGTTAACAACCAGGAGATTGTTGAGTTCGTCAATAAAGCTAGTCTAACGGTACGTAGTTAACAACCAGGAGATTGTTGAGTTCGTCAATAAAGCTAGTCTAACGGTACGTAGTTAACAACCAGGAGATTGTTGAGTTCGTCAATAAAGCTAGTCTAACGGTACGTAGTTAACAACCAGGAGATTGTTGAGTTCGTCAATAACGCTAGTCTAACGGTACGTAGTTAACAACCAGGAGATTGTTGAGTTCGTCAATAAAGCTAGTCCAACGGTACGTAGTTAACAACCAGGAGATTGTTGAGTTCGTCAATAAAGCTAGTCCAACGGTACGTAGTTAACAACCAGGAGATTGTTGAGTTCGTCAATAACGCTAGTCCAACGGTACGTAGTTAACAACCAGGAGATTGTTGAGTTCGTCAATAAAGCTAGTCCAACGGTACGTAGTTAACAACCAGGAGATTGTTGAGTTCGTCAATAAAGCTAGTCCAACGGTACGTAGTTAACAACCAGGAGATTGTTGAGTTCGTCAATAAAGCTAGTCCAACGGTACGTAGTTAACAACCAGGAGATTGTTGAGTTCGTCAATAAAGCTAGTCCAACGGTACGTAGTTAACAACCAGGAGATTGTTGAGTTCGTCAATAAAGCTAGTCCAACGGTACGTAGTTAACAACCAGGAGATTGTTGAGTTCGTCAATAAAGCTAGTCCAACGGTACGTAGTTAACAACCAGGAGATTGTTGAGTTCGTCAATAAAGCTAGTCCAACGGTACGTAGTTAACAACCAGGAGATTGTTGAGTTCGTCAATAAAGCTAGTCCAACGGTACGTAGTTAACAACCAGGAGATTGTTGAGTTCGTCAATAAAGCTAGTCCAACGGTACGTAGTTAACAACCAGGAGATTGTTGAGTTCGTCAATAAAGCTAGTCCAACGGTACGTAGTTAACAACCAGGAGATTGTTGAGTTCGTCAATAAAGCTAGTCCAACGGTACGTAGTTAACAACCAGGAGATTGTTGAGTTCGTCAATAAAGCTAGTCCAACGGTACGTAGTTAACAACCAGGAGATTGTTGAGTTCGTCAATAAAGCTAGTCCAACGGTACGTAGTTAACAACCAGGAGATTGTTGAGTTCGTCAATAAAGCTAGTCCAACGGTACGTAGTTAACAACCAGGAGATTGTTGAGTTCGTCAATAAAGCTAGTCCAACGGTACGTAGTTAACAACCAGGAGATTGTTGAGTTCGTCAATAAAGCTAGTCCAACGGTACGTAGTTAACAACCAGGAGATTGTTGAGTTCGTCAATAAAGCTAGTCCAACGGTACGTAGTTAACAACCAGGAGATTGTTGAGTTCGTCAATAAAGCTAGTCCAACGGTACGTAGTTAACAACCAGGAGATTGTTGAGTTCGTCAATAAAGCTAGTCCAACGGTACGTAGTTAACAACCAGGAGATTGTTGAGTTCGTCAATAAAGCTAGTCCAACGGTACGTAGTTAACAACCAGGAGATTGTTGAGTTCGTCAATAAAGCTAGTCCAACGGTACGTAGTTAACAACCAGGAGATTGTTGAGTTCGTCAATAAAGCTAGTCCAACGGTACGTAGTTAACAACCAGGAGATTGTTGAGTTCGTCAATAAAGCTAGTCCAACGGTACGTAGTTAACAACCAGGAGATTGTTGAGTTCGTCAATAAAGCTAGTCCAACGGTACGTAGTTAACAACCAGGAGATTGTTGAGTTCGTCAATAAAGCTAGTCCAACGGTACGTAGTTAACAACCAGGAGATTGTTGAGTTCGTCAATAAAGCTAGTCCAACGGTACGTAGTTAACAACCAGGAGATTGTTGAGTTCGTCAATAAAGCTAGTCCAACGGTACGTAGTTAACAACCAGGAGATTGTTGAGTTCGTCAATAAAGCTAGTCCAACGGTACGTAGTTAACAACCAGGAGATTGTTGAGTTCGTCAATAAAGCTAGTCCAACGGTACGTAGTTAACAACCAGGAGATTGTTGAGTTCGTCAATAAAGCTAGTCCAACGGTACGTAGTTAACAACCAGGAGATTGTTGAGTTCGTCAATAAAGCTAGTCCAACGGTACGTAGTTAACAACCAGGAGATTGTTGAGTTCGTCAATAAAGCTAGTCCAACGGTACGTAGTTAACAACCAGGAGATTGTTGAGTTCGTCAATAAAGCTAGTCCAACGGTACGTAGTTAACAACCAGGAGATTGTTGAGTTCGTCAATAAAGCTAGTCCAACGGTACGTAGTTAACAACCAGGAGATTGTTGAGTTCGTCAATAAAGCTAGTCCAACGGTACGTAGTTAACAACCAGGAGATTGTTGAGTTCGTCAATAAAGCTAGTCCAACGGTACGTAGTTAACAACCAGGAGATTGTTGAGTTCGTCAATAAAGCTAGTCCAACGGTACGTAGTTAACAACCAGGAGATTGTTGAGTTCGTCAATAAAGCTAGTCCAACGGTACGTAGTTAACAACCAGGAGATTGTTGAGTTCGTCAATAAAGCTAGTCCAACGGTACGTAGTTAACAACCAGGAGATTGTTGAGTTCGTCAATAAAGCTAGTCCAACGGTACGTAGTTAACAACCAGGAGATTGTTGAGTTCGTCAATAACGCTAGTCCAACGGTACGTAGTTAACAACCAGGAGATTGTTGAGTTCGTCAATAACGCTAGTCCAACGGTACGTAGTTAACAACCAGGAGATTGTTGAGTTCGTCAATAAAGCTAGTCCAACGGTACGTAGTTAACAACCAGGAGATTGTTGAGTTCGTCAATAAAGCTAGTCTAACGGTACGTAGTTAACAACCAGGAGATTGTTGAGTTCGTCAATAAAGCTAGTCTAACGGTACGTAGTTAACAACCAGGAGATTGTTGAGTTCGTCAATAACGCTAGTCTAACGGTACGTAGTTAACAACCAGGAGATTGTTGAGTTCGTCAATAAAGCTAGTCTAACGGTACGTAGTTAACAACCAGGAGATTGTTGAGTTCGTCAATAAAGCTAGTCTAACGGTACGTAGTTAACAATCATCGGCTTACATTTCTAACTTCGTGCGATCGACCTATATGGCGTTAAATTGTTCCGGTGAATCAATATATCGTATGCTTTGTGTTATCTAGTCAAAGTCAACTTTACACGAGATCGGATCGATTGAATGTGCAATACCATTGTTATATATAGGATAAGTTGACAGTGGTGATGCCACGTTTGGCGTCAGGATGGCAAAGTGAGAGTTTCTGGCTTGTTTTGATGTGAACAAAACGATAATACGCAAATACAACCTGTTGATGCTTTCAGAGAGGGATTGACCTTCACCATTCGCAGCTAGGCTGGCGCACAATTAACGTGGAGGTGTCGGCTCGGGGCAAGGGGAAGAACAACAAGAGTCAGCCGCGATCACGCGTGAGAACGAAGCATACGGACGGACGCAAACATGCTATCAAGGATTTCTCCGGTTGAAACACAATCAGACTCATGTATACCCCAACAGTCGAGCAAAAAAATCGATGAAATGATTGGCTGTGCTTTTTGTCGCAGTAAAGTACATTCGCTGTGCGATAAGCAATGGATGTTTTAATCACTTCAGTTGTGGCATAGCAAACGCCGATTTGTTTTCGTCAGTAACAAATTTGATATGGCTGGCAATTTATACAGGCGCCTTGACCCAGATTTAGCTAAGCACCTGCAAACACCAGTCGGCAGTGTAGGGCATACCTGACAACAAAATGTCAATTTCTGGTTTTGCGTTGTAGTGAATGCTTGTTAACAAATGTAAATGCATTTAAATGCGCATTTAAATGCCTCCATAAATTGTTTAATGCATTTGCATTTGAATGTGACCCACAAACATTTGATTTGTCAAATGCACAACCAAATGTGCATTCAAATGCACAATCAAATGCACAATCAAATGCGCAGTCAAATGCATGCGTAATTCTTTGAATAATTATTGTTAGATTCACTTTCACAAGTTCACAACATGCCATTGGAAAAATTGCTCTGTAGTGAGCAGTATCCTCAGCACATTATGAAATCATTGTCTGACCTGTGAATCCACTTTCACAACGTGCTCTTTGAAAACATGCTCTGTATGTCAATGGTCAACTGGTCAATGCCTGAGCTGTTATTCATACAACATAAAAAGTCCAACTGGTCTATATGTTAATGGCTTCACAGATTACCTATTCATTGAAACAAATCAAACAATGCAGACAAATGACTCCCTTGTGTTGTGTTGGCACTGTTGGGGTGGGTTGGGGTGGCAGCCAGAGAGTGATTAGTGGTAGCTGTAATTATTCACCAGATTATCTTCAGTTTGGGGGAAAAGTCAACAAACAACTTTCTTAACACAATTTAATGATGCTGAATCCGATTTTGTTGTCTGTCACTGTATACTCTTCAAAATTGCAAATAACAGGCCGCCACCAAGGTAATTTCTGCACACATTTTGTATACCTACTGAGGTAAAATAGAACACTGAGTGGTAGGATTATAGCAAAAGTGTTTTTGGATTTAAGGATTTTTATTTTAACATAATTGTTTTGATTAGCGGTAGTTATTTTGGATTTCAAGATGGCCACCCATAATAAACAATTACTTCAATCAAACAGTCTTCTGAAGAGTCTCCATTATAATATTATTCTTGTGTCAGTCATTACAGCAAATACCTCTAAGTAACCAGCAATGTTACCAATGTCGATGTGTTTGTAGAAATAAAACTGAATTGTAGCGGTGTTGTTTAGTTCTAGTAGGCTGAATCCACTGTATTGAACATTTATGGCATTCACAAGACAAGAGTAGGCCTAATGTCGGGGGGATGGGGTAATGTATATATTACGTTCTAGGACATTACTCCCCTGTGGGGATATTGTCCGGGGGTAATATTACAGAGGAGATGTCCAGGAGGTGGTAGCCTGGAACCGTACACGCGTACACTCGCACGCACACACATAAATTAGGTAAATGTTTTTATCCCTGAGGAATTAGGGGTTTCCTTAAAGTAATCAGATCGATATCACCCCCATAGGCGAACTTGCAGAGAAATTACCTTGCGCAATTCGGTCCAGTGTGCCTTACAATGTTACCATGGTTTTATTTACATTTTCGGTTTGTACCCCTGTTATTAAAACCACCAGTGAGAGTCTTAATCCCCGTACTTTGAATTTTTGACAGGAGCAGTCCTTCGTATAATTGTGTCTTGTTGAACATAAACTTGGACACTTCGAAGTTCACATGTAGGCACTATGATATTTTAAGATTATTACTTTCGTATATAATGTGGAATAGTGTAATGTGTTGCGTAAACTTGCGTAGTAAATCCATATCCGATGTTGCAGTTAAATTGCAGAATGATATGTTGATTCTAATACATACTGTTTACAAATAATTATATTAACTGTTTTACTTTACCTAGCAGAAGCCGCTGTGCAAAAGTGAAATAATCAACCACTGCTTTAAAATAATTTTGTTTAAATGATGCACGGTCCATAGACAAGATTGGGTCCTCAAACGAGCGGGAGGGGGTCACTCCGATAATCTGGGTACCCAGGTTAGTTCACGGGTAAACAAGTTAGCCTCTTGGGGGAATTTATTCATTGGAATTATGCCCCTTTTAGAGACATAATTTCCCTGGAATTATACCCCTTTTGTACATATAAAATATAGTAGACCGGTCATACACGTTTTAGTGTGAATAAATTGGCGTTTCAATTACTGCGTCATGTGCCCTATAGTTAAGGTTTTTATTGTACCCCCTCGGCAATACCAGATTTCACAGCTAATTGTTATACCTATTTTTTCACAAAAAAACACCCATTTTCTGGGTCTCCATACCCCTTTGGAAATTACCCCTTGCTTTCCTTCGTTTTTACGCACTTTTGTATGCCTCCCCAGAAATGTCATGCTTGACCCCCCCCCCCAGATGAGCGGTCAATCTTTTTTTCTTACTCAATACACTACTAAACACGTTCCAACAAGGATAACGTTAAATGTGTGTTTAGTTAATTACAGGCACGCATCCTTAACTTATCGGGTTTGGCGCCGAAAAGGCGACTATGACTTAATGCAAATATCACGTGACGGTTCATAGAAACGCGGGCTGAGATGGCGGACGCATCGACTATAGTATGATAGTGGCACTTAGCAGCGGGTAAGTTGCAGAATATTATATTAAGTAGTTTAAGTAGTAGCAGCTCGTGAAACTATAGATATTCAGTGGCGCATCTAGGATCTCACAAAGGGGGAGGCCGGAGGGGACAAGCTTAGTCACCCTTTAGATGGGCGGATCCAGATCCTGAAAAAGGGGGTGCACGGATCCCCCAAAGACATCAGGTGGCATGACGTCTGGTTATCCAAATTTCAACAGAACACACGTTCGCTACACGGTACAAAGATACAATGGCCTCGTAAGAGGGGTGACCTCTCATTCGGGGGAATTATCATGGAAAAACCTTGTTTGCTGCATGGCAAGGTGGTCTCATGCGAAGGTCGCCTTTTGTGATAGGGGTCCTATAAGAGGGGTCTTCACTGTATATTATGAACCTCAGTAAATTGTGTATACGAAATATAAACAAAATAGCATGAATATTGTTTCGTATAAATATTATGCAAAATATTTCGTTCTTGTTCCCGCCTATTCTCTAGAAAATTCAACCAATTCTGGTTTGAACTTGTGTGATCAGTTTTAACACCTCAATCCACACTACTAATGTAGATTTGTGAAGACACCTCCTGTGCATTACATAGATTAACTAAACTCGGTACGACAGGCCTCAGGCACCTGGTGAAATGATTGTAGAGTCAGAGTTTTGAATGCCTCCCCGATTTACACGTTCTGACTGTTTACAACGCTTTTTTTTGGGTTATTGGTCTGTAGACCATTCGTCATATTCACAGCACAGCGTATACTTGGTTGTGCACCTTTCGGAAGTCCAAGTCGAGCTGCTCGACCTTTATGGCGATGGATGTGAACACAATTCCGGAGTAACACAAAATATATGCCAAGAATTGTTACACACGATTTTCTGCTTTTCGGTCATATTTCAGGACACATCTTAGTTGTTCTTTGTTTGATACGTCACAGGCATCGTCAGCGCTGGTGTAGTGTAGGAAACATGGAAACATAATCTTTCGCATTTTCGGACATCATCTTCTGCTAGATCTGTCCCGCAATGACGGCAGTACATCTTCTGCTGGGTCTGTCCCGCAATGACGGCAGTACATCTTCTGCTGGGTCTGCCCCGCAATGACGGCAGTACATCTTCTGCTGGGTCTGCCCCGCAATGACGGCAGTACATCTTCTGCTGGGTCTGCCCCGCAATGACGGCAGTACATCTTCTGCTGGGTCTGCACCGCAATGACGGCAGTACATCTTCTGCTGGGTCTGCTCCGCAATGACGGCAGTACATCTTCTGCTGGGTCTGCCCCGCAATGACGGCAGTACATCTTCTGCTGGGTCTGCCCCGCAATGACGGCAGTACATCTTCTGCTGGGTCTGCCCCGCAATGACGGCAGTACATCTTCTGCTGGGTCTGCCCCGCAATGACGGCAGTACATCTTCTGCTGGGTCTGCCCCGCAATGACGGCAGTACATCTTCTGCTGGGTCTGCCCCGCAATGACGGCAGTACATCTTCTGCTGGGTCTGCCCCGCAATGACGGCAGTACATCTTCTGCTGGGTCTGCCCCGCAATGACGGCAGTACATCTTCTGCTGGGTCTGCCCCGCAATGACGGCAGTACATCTTCTGCTGGGTCTGCCCCGCAATGACGGCAGTACATCTTCTGCTGGGTCTGCAAGTGGACAAGGAAGCCTTTGGCCTATCGAGAGTCCAACAATTTTATCAAAATGGGTTGCGTCATGGCGGTGGCTTCTAAGGGGAGTATTCAGCTTTTCACAGAGAGTAACTATGGGCTGCAGCTTAAGACGATTGTCTATCATACTGATTTGCAAGCATGCATGCGTGACCAGTGGAAATTCACTAACACAATGCACTGACAAGGAGAATCCATTTGCTTATAGTAATGGTTACTAAACAAATTACAAAGGATGCGGGAGGGAGATAAAACCAGGGGGTCGGTTTTTAAGAGAATTATTTTAATGTTTTGCGTTTTCAGAAATCATCCCAGTAATCCCACGCTGATTTTGTATGTCCGAAACCCTTTTCAAAACCATATGGACGGGCTTGAATGTGCATACAAAATATAAACCAAATCGCATTCATACTTTCCCAAATTCATCACATTTTTGCGCATTCTTGTGCGAACACCGCCTTTGCATCGCAGCAGTTAACTCATCGCCTCCTGCAAAGGACCATCAAGTGATTGGTGCGATTGGCCTCGGACAACCAACTCTTTGGCTTTCGTTGCCACTTTGGGGAGAAAGTGAAGAAACTATAACTTATGAAATCATGGTGGAAGCCTTCTCGATTCACACGTTCAGTAAATGATTCTGCAACTTTCGGAAGTCTAAACCGAACTTCATTACATGTAAAAGGAAATCAAATTCCTCTGGGATATTATTATTATTATATTCATCCACAAACCGCAGGATAAATCCTTGCAGTTCCTTTTATATTAATCACAGGCTTCGTCTGCGCTTATGGAATAAAACATTGCATCTCGCATTTTGGACTTCAGCTGAATCTGTTCCCGATGGTGACAATCAGTTTGTTCTGTGTGACTTATCAGTACGGCGGTTTCTCCTGGCAATAGTCTGCTTTTCAAAGAGAATAATCGTCTTTATTATGTGCAACAGCTTAAGGTAATAATTATTGCCTGTCACACGGGTTTGCAAACATGCCAACAGCTGCTTTCTTGGCAGGTTGGGATGATCTTACACAAGAGAAAGTTGTCTAGTAATTAGTGATGGTGCTGAAGTGCGGTGTCTTGACAAATATACTCAATTTTGAAGCGATGAACAAATCTGGTCGGAATAAAGGAGGGGGTGCCTTGGCACCTGATGGGCACCGCCTGGATCCATTATGATTTGTTGTACAATAATGGCATTGGTAAGGTTGAGGCGGCACTATACGAACATACAACCACCAGATACATTTACAGAGGTTATCCTAGGGGCGCGCAACGAGACAATGGCGCGTACAATTTTTAATTGGCACGTAAACTTCTCAAGCAAGGGTGGGCTAATCAACGCATGACCCAATGCCCCCCTCCCCCTCCTCCCCCCTGCTGCATTGAGTGGACGTTGTAGCAAAACTCTCGTTTATTTATTTAATCTATATTGAACCACAAAGCACAGGCTACTGTTTCTGAAGTCAAGCATTCGAACTTGTTCGCAAACAACCAGAAATACTGACAGTCCACTCGTGACATCGAATGTGAATTCAGCCAAGCTGGTGGGCTTCATACGTTACATGTCCAGTATACCCACCTTCAATCCGTTGTCGCCTCTGAGCACTTGATGTTCACACAGTATAGACGGACAATTTGCCGTGTTATGTCCTTTTTACGTCGTCTTTATTGCTGATTGACGACGTCATTTGCTCATTTCTTCCTGCCATAATCGTAATTTAGGAGGCACGTAAACCGACCGACCAGGTAAGTGCTGGTGGAACCACAAGTATATCAACTCTGCGAACAAAGTAAACATGTTTGTTTTTGTTTTGTTGAATGTATTTTTAAACATACCATAATTACAAATATAAGAACGGCATCTGTCTTGTTTTAGAACATCACGTGCTGCAATATGTCAAGGTGTAATAATTTATTGGTTTGAAATTGAAGTGAAACATTTTATTTGAAGTAATTGTGAACGTGATTGATATACTAGTAGTAGCTTACCATATTAACCAGGTTACCGGGTTATTATTTAGTTATTTAACGTAAACAAAATGTGGACCAACTAGGGTGCGGAGAGTATAAATAAGTGGCCAAATAAATTACTAAAAAGAAGAGGAAGCTGAAACTCAATATGAATAGTTGTCCTTTGTGTATTCCATAATCCAACACGGTCCATTGAAGAGAGGACTAATTTGTTGTTGTTGTTGTTGTTGTTGTTGTTGTTGTTGTTGCTGCTGTTGCTGCTGTTGCTGCTGTTGCTGCTGTTGCTGCTGTTGCTGCTGTTGCTGCTGTTGCTGCTGTTGCTGTTGTTGTTGTTGTTGTTGTTGTTGTTGTTGTTGTTGTTGTTGTTGTTGTTGTTGTTGTTGTTGTTGTTGTTGTTGTTGTTGTTGTTGTTGTTGTTGTTGTTGTTGTTGTTGTTGTTGTTGTTGTTGTTGTTGTTGTTGTTGTTGTTGTTGTTGTTGTTGTTGTTGTTGTTGTTGTTGTTGTTGTTGTTGCTCTTCTTTATCACTGAAGTCCGGGTGAGGCTGGCACCGATACCGGTCGTCGATTTTTTTTTTCGTTCTTTATCGTCATTGATTCTTTTTCACTGCCGTCTCCACCAAGCCGTCTCCACTCCCCCCCCGATCCCTCGCTATCTTTCTTCGCTCTCTTCCAACTCCCGCCAAATCTCTCTTCACGCAGTCCTTCCATCTCAGTCTCCGTTTTCCCGCCACACACTCACAACCCACACGCTCCCGATGTGCCCACTGGCCACACCCGCCACGTTGCACCCATCCTTCGTTCCTTCATCCGCCTTACTGTCTGAATATATTTCTGCATAGCATGAGAATGATCTAATCTGCTAAGTATGGCATTGATTAGGCAAATGTGCTGAAATGGCAGGTACAGCGTTGGGTGGTGTCCCCTCGCGAGGCTTTAAACAGTACTACCATTGTTTTGACTGCATTGCATATGATGATCGCTGTTAGTGGCATCTTTTTTTTTTTTGGGGGGGCATTAATTCTTTTTTACTGTATTTTTCATTTGCGCCGCTAAATGGTAGCATGTGTGACTATGCTCCTCCCCGGCCTTCCCCTTTGCGACATCCTATATACGCAACTGATCGCTGTGAAAATGCCAGTGGGTTCCCACTTTGGCCAATGGGCCCACTTTACCCCCAGTTCTTCTACACTAGTTTATCGGGTGTCTTTTACATATCAAATTCTGTGTATTTGATCTCATTGTAGCTTCTCCAGCAAAGAAGGTCAAATAAAATAATACAAATAGGACATATATAGAAAGTATAGGTTTAAGCCTACGCTACGGCTTTGCAACTATTCGAAATATTGAACACACAAAAGTGCGTTGCGTCTTTGTCGTTCGATAATCGTGAACATTTCATTAAAACAACGTTTCTAACAATCTGTTTGCATTCTATCGATGAAATAATTGTTGGTGTTTTAGAATATGTATATAATCCGCAAACGTTTGTTCACATTTATGTGAAAACGGCATATTATATTATGTATAGCGAATACCCCAAACAGTCCGCACTGCAGTCAAATTCTAATTTTGTTACGTCGTAAGAAGCCAATAGGCCAGACCAATGGTAGGCTGGCTCAGCCAACGTTCATGGCACGGTTCGGTTTATTTAAATGTGGTTAAATTTAACTTATTTTACTCGTCATTTATGTAACGTTTGTTGCGACAGTAACAAACTGCCAGCTTTGTTATGCGTGCGCAACATCCCAAAGCGACAATCGCCATAACAAGGATTATACTTTTGCAGTTTGGTAAAGAAACACACAGTAAAACGAATCGATTGTGTCTGTTCTCTCTTCAGCACATATATGGCCTACTATTGTTTGTGAACACTGCAATGCAGCACCGAGTTAATATTAAAATGTTAGTTATTTCTGTCAACGAATCAATAACTGGTATGCAATGGCCGTTAATGTTTTAAAACCAACATATAATATGTTTGAACAAGAATTCTTAGTAGTTATTCGTAGAGTCAGTTTCTGTTAGTAGACAGTTTCAGCTATACGTGTTTCGCACCCAACGTATCTCAATACTTAACGTATAGCTTATAAGTTATCTTACACGTAGCCGTAATGTAGTTTCAGCTATAAGTTTGAAGCAGTGAACTTGCCCATTAAGCGTTAATGTGAAGGTATGGCAGGGAGTGGGAGGTAAGAGGTTGGCTTCAAAACTAGGTGGGATTGGTGGGAAGTGGACTCTCAAAATGTGTGGGAGGTTGCCCCCCCCCCCTTCCACAAATCCACCAGCGGGGTGTCGACTCGTTCTTAAACGCATAAACTACAGTAACATGACTGGTATTTGCCATGTCCTGTTAAGTAACTGTAACCATTCTTAGATATCTACATTACATCGCATGTAACACTTAAGCATGTCTTCTTTGAAATAACGTAAACAGATTGATAAGTAGCGTATTCACTAAAGGAGGCCATTTTGTCAGTGTTTACGTATCTCCGCTCGAAACTGATGGAGAACATGTGACCGGCAAATTCAGCTGACGTCAGTGCCTATAACGTAAGAAACAAGCGATACGTAGAACGAAACACTTACAGCTGAAACTCTCTAGTATTACGTGACACTTAACTTACATTATTAAGCCTTGGTTAGTACTACTCATTCAAGCTGACATTGCGTTAAGCAACATCCCCAGGTCCCCAGTGTATGTGTTCTGATAAACGAATTGCGCAATTAACTGGCTATATATTAGCGTTGGGAAATTCCGTTCCCGTGAAATGATGCCCGGATGCCGAGTTTTTCCAGATTATCGGCGTCCGGATTAACGAGGGTCCACTGAATTATGAAAGAGTAATCTTCGCGCAGTAAACTGTAAAGTCGAATTGCCGACCATATAACCATATAAATCAGTGGTTGCAAACATCCAACACATCGGAACCACGGAAAAGCCCGTGGAACATTCAACAGTTCTACCGATAACGTCATATTATTATAGACAAGCCATGATATATGACCATTGTTAATATTTCATTCAGCGAAATATTGTATGTCATGTCTGTGTATATCGTGTCGACATTGGCTGCATATAACTATTTGTGTGTAGTCCATGCCAGTTCTTTATAGCTCTGTTAAAAAGCTGTTGGCATAAACATGTGTCCCGGTTAGCAGATGGATAAATCTGTCACTGTAGGGTTCAGCCTACAGTTGCATTTCCCATTGGTGGCCTTGATAACGTTTTGTATGATTATAAGAAAACGTAACCATAAAAAATTATAAAACTTTCTACCAGCCGCTATCACCATCCCCAAAAAATTGCCAAAATTCCTTCCGCCTATTAAAATCATGTAGAAATCCACAGTTACACTGTCAACATGTTCTATCAGCAAACTTGGCAATGTGCCTGATCAAATGCAGTTATGTCAGATAATATTCACATATATTTCATTCCTGTGCCCTGCAACACACCAGGAAGTCTAACTAAGGTATGACCTATGTAGCCACGTGTATTGTTATTTGGCCGAACAAGATGATCCAGTAAAGGAAGAGCTCTCTGTCCATATAATGACTTGAAGACATTACGAGGCGGTTGATCTCTTTTCGGCGATCTAGGGACTCCCACCTAAGATCATTCAGCATCTCAGTGACACTGCTTTCCCAGTTGCTTTTCTTTACACATCTCGCTGCTTGTCATTGTACTTTCTCGTATATCTGTATTTGTTGTGGTATGTGGGTATCCCGTGCGGAACTCGCATACTCCAGATGCGAACTAATCAGGGTGAAGTAGGCAGACTGCATGGTTCTTTCCGAACATTTGTACAGGTTCCTCCAGATAAACCCAAACCACGGTTAGCTTTTGTAGACGCACGCGAAATGTGAGAGTTCCATCTAAGGTCATCCGAGAACTCTATGTATGTGTGATTTTGGGCAGCCCATGCGATGTCTCCATTGACGGAATACTGGAATCGGTGGACACTTCTCTTCCTCGTGATGTGCATGACTGAGCATTTGTTGACGTTAAAACGCATATGCCAGGTTTTCGACTAATAACTCGCCTTTACAGGTCGGACTGGAGCGGTTCTCCTTCTCCACTGCTGGTGATAACTTGGTATACAAAGTAGTCATTCATAAAGAGTTTTATGTCCAAGGAAATGCACTCCCCTATGTCATTGACATACAACATGAACAGGAGTGGGCCAAGTACCCGACTCCACTGTGACATCCTCTGATGATTCACCATCGACCACTACCCTTTGTGTTATATTGGTCAACCAGTTCCCGATCCAGTTGACACCATTACATTTATACCGTCAAACCTCCGTCAGTATTGGACCTTATAGACAAGGCGGGCATAAAGCACGTGTCGATTACCTTCGAAAAATCTAATATAGATAGTTGAGTCTTAATAGTTGAGTCTCACAAGAAAGCTTATTCCCGAACGCATGGTGATAGTTCACGATGATGTTATTAGATTCCAGGTGGCCCATCACATTGCTAAAAAATTATATGTTCAAATATTTTACAGCATATTGATGTTATTGAGACTGGCCTGTAGTTTGCTAGTTTTGAAAATTGCGGAATAACAACAAGGGTTCTGCTCAGTTTTGTCATTGGACGTCATCAAGCACCGCGACGTCGTGTATTAAAGACAGGATCTCATCCACTGACAGAATGTGGCATGACATAACACGGACGTGGAATGGCGGTTGACCAGAACAAGTGTTGATGAACTGTTTAAATGTCCACAATGCAGACTGTGAGACGCGCTGCTCTGTGGACAACACTCAGACATTTCGAGAGCACGGAATACGAATGTGTTATATCACTAGGTATATTGTCTTGTCTCCGAGCAACATGTCACGTTGTCTTCCCTTGCAGGTTATACAAAAATATTGTGCAATCGTTGATACGATTGAGTCTCGCGGCGTCGACAGCAGGCCTAAATGTATGTAACAATTTGCAAATAATTTTCGGATTCGATGTTGCATGATGATTCTACGTAGAGTAGCGTATTGCAAACAGCCCTTTAGAGGAAACAACGAGTTGGCCTACCTATTTCCATTTAAGGCGGAAACGGTTAGCACCGTCACATATACACACATGTTTTCTAACAAAGTAATATAATTGCAGAACCTTACTAAGAACACAAAAAAAATACATTTTAGTTGCAGTCCTACACATTTTGCAAATTTTCCCATCTTCTTCGTCACTGGTCGCGTTTCACTGCCGTGTCCACCAACCGTCTCCATTTCCCCATCCCTCGCCCTCATTCCCCCATCCCTCGCCCTCATTCCCCCATCCCTCGCCCTCATTTCCCCATCCCTCGCCCTCATTCCCCCATCCCTCGCCCTCATTCCCCCACCCCTCGCCCTCATTCACCCATCCCTCGCCCTCATTTCCCCATCCCTCGCCCTCATTCCCCCATCCCTCACCCTCATTCCCCCATCCCTCGCCCTCATTCCCCCATCCCTCGCCCTCATTCCCCCATCCCTCGCCCTCACTCTCCCCTCCCCTACCGCTACCGCCAAATCTCTCTTCACGCAGTTCTCCCATCTCAGTCTCGGTCTTTCTCTTCTCCTTCTACCCTCCACTCTCTGTATCCGCTCTCTGCGTCAATCATTCCCCTTTCATTCTTTCTACGTGTCCAGCCCACTTTAGCCGGCTCCTTCGCCAACTTCCTCCCTCAGCTCCTCCCCCAGCTCCTCCATTCTTCGCTTGTCTATTCTTTTCACTCCCGCAATTATTTCAAAAATAAACGTTGTCGAATCATTCTAATAATTATTTTGATGGTGCATGTTTCTACCAGCTATTTGCAGTTTCTCTAGTTGTTTTTCCGTCATCGCCATGGTTTCTTGGCCGTATAGGTAGGCTGGTGTTATGCATGAGCAAAGCACCTTTCCTTTTAGCTTCCCAGATACATGTCTATTCCATCACTTCTCCCATTTTCTTCCACGCATTCGCCTCAGCTTGTATTGTCCTGCGAATTTCCGTTTCCGCGCCGCCATCCCCACCCATCGCTCAACCCAGTTACACAAAACTGTCTCGTTGGATGATATATTACACAAATAGTCGTGAATATGCCGTACACTTATTAAACGTACACTTATTAAACGTACACTTATTAAACGGATTAATTAAAAAAACAACCACTCCCATTGTGATTTACAATGCGGGTGCACTTTGTCCCACACGGGGGTGCGCTTTGCCCCACATGGGGATGCGCTTTGCCCCACATGGGGATGCGCTTTGCCTCGCATTGAATGGGTCACTGTACAAAAAAATAACGTATGCCATATTATTGCCTGTATGAACCAATGACACCTACCATAGCAAGATGTAGGGGACATAGAAATAGCTATTTCACATTTTGTTTTAGTTAAAGTAACTATGAAATGGGATCGTTCAAAGTTGTTGAATTTGTTATTATAATAATATGGGTAAAACATCAAATTGATGTAACTTTCTTGTCGTGATGTTTTTGCTAAAATCGAACGTGCCCAAATTGGTTTTGCCTCATTTCGCATCGTTTGATTTGAAGATTGCGCCAAAGGAACTGGCACTTGCCGAGATAGGTAGGGGTGAGCTTTGCCCCGGGGGTGAGCTTTGACCCATACTACTATATACCGGTTTATACCCACTTTAACTGCATTTCGATCAATGTTGGTCTATGACAATTATAGCATGTGTAAAGTAAGTGAGAGAGTGAGTAAAATGGTATAATGTAATTGAAGGTGATACTGTTCGGGGGAAGTCATACAGTGAATAATCTTTCTTTACCTAAGCTGCAAGATATGGTCGTCTGGTTCATCTTCCGTCACCTCTCAAGTCTCAAGTGGTTTACTCCAAACAGCCCAAACTTGGGCTAACGCAGGAGTTTGTTGTGGACTGTGCGCATGCGCTGTGGGTGGTACATTCGACTAAAAGACTAGTATCATTAATGTTGCTGAAATAGTTTTTATCTGATAGTTTTATTTATTTTATGTATAGGATGTTAAACGAAATTTTTTAAAAGGTTGGTTATGTGTATGGATACTGTCGCTGCCTTGCCACATGCACACATAGACAGTCTCCATACCCACACCATGGATAAGTTTACGCTGAGCACTGTGTTTTAAAGGCAGTTTAGGTGAGGAGGTGTGGTGAAAGGGAGTTCCATAATAGCCTCTTGAAATGATTTTGGGTTTTTATGTTGGTAATTTTTGGTGGAATCATATTCCATATGCGAGTGTGGGGATTCCATATGGGTGAAGAGTACTCGAGTTTTGGCCAAGAGTTCGTTTAATCATGCCTAAAAATTTCGAAGATTTTGAAGTTATGTCAGTGACGTGATTTGTCCAGGTTAATTTGGAATCAAATTTTTTTCCGAGATATGAGTGGCTGGATACAGTGGATAATGGCTGGCCAGAAAGCGAGTACTTGTGTGGGCTGGGTTTAGTTTTGCTTGTTACTGGAAGGTGGACACACTTAGATACATTAAATTCCATTTGCCATTTATCTGACCATGTTTGGAGTTGGCTTAGATCAGTTTGGAGAATTTCGTGGTCGGTTTTGGAAGAAATTTTACGATATATAATACTATCATCTGCAAAAAGGCGTATAGAAGATTTGATGTTCCCATTTATGTCATTTATGTAGAGTAAGAAGAGGACAGGTCCTAGAACTGAACCCTATGGGACACCAGATGTGACATCTGTGATGTCCGACAGGGCACCGTTAACCTCAACCAGCTGTTCCCACCAGTCGTTATAATAATCATGCGATCTTCTCCGTTTGCATTATACATTATGTCAGCTTTGCACGCCACTTTCAACTGAGTGCTTACATAAACTCTCACCAGTGCCGTTTAACATAATTGACGAGTGACGTTGTGTTCTGCCAGTGTAGGTCCTACCTTCTTCCTCTTTCCAGTCATTACTTGGCTCTCACACCTCACCACTACTACTACAACAACAACAACAACTACTACTACTACTACTACTACAACTACTACTACTACTTCTACTACTATTACTACTACTACTAGTACTACTACTACTACTACTACTACTACTACTACTACTACTACTACTACTACTACTACTACTACTACTACTACTACTACTATTACTACTACTACTACTACTACTACTACTAGTACTACTACTACTACTTCTACTACTACTACTACTACTACTACAACTACTACTACTACTTCTACTACTACTACTACTTCTACTACTATTACTACTACTACTACTACTACTACTACTACTACTACTACTACTACTACTACTACTACTTCTACTACTACTACTACTACTACAACTACTACTACTACTTCTACTACTACTACTACTTCTACTACTATTACTACTACTACTACTACTACTACTACTACTACTACTACTACTACTACTACTACTACTACTACTACTACTACTACTACTACTACTACTACTACTACTACTACTCACGGAAGTAGCTTTTTAACTGACAAAATCTCAGTCATGGCGGAGGCGTGGCAGGTACTGGATTGGTCCTAGAAATTGGTGGGAGGTGGGAGGTAGGAAGTGGACTCTCCAAAATGACAGGAGGTGGCAGGGTGGCCACCAAAACAGGTTGGAGATGGGAGGTTGGGAGCCATGTCATACACCCCTCACTCTTATATTACTGATATATATATATATATATATATATATATATATATATATATATATATATATATATATATATATATATATATATATATATATATATATATATATATATATGTACATATATATATATTTATATTTATATATATACACACACGCGCACGCACACACACACACACACACACACACACACACACACACACACACACACACACACACACACACACACACACACACACACACACACACACACACACACACACACACACACACACACATCTACATATGAATGCGATCTAATTTTACATATCTGCAGAACAACCCATGTATAAATGTGCATACAATGTTTGAAGGGAGTAAACACAAAGTCATTGACATTTATGTAAATTTACCCCTTACGATCGTAATAAGGTAAAAGTATTAAGTTTCTCACACTTTTTCTTTTTTCCTCACATATTATTACAAACACACCTACGCATAACTCTACATACTCATGCCATTGCCACCATTTGTACATTTGTTGACCTTTATTGGTTATCAATTGTCCACATGGACGAAATTTTTACAACACTATCGTCTGTAGTGTTTCATCAACGTCTATTTATTGCCAGCTACAATAAAACTAGACAGGCGAAATAACTAGTGTAAAGTTAGTGTAATTACAATCACGACGACAAATTATACTGTTTCTCACAAAGGCTATTGCAGTGACCTGAAGGATCCACTGCCTCTTTAATCGCGTTGATGTGCCCTTGAAGATGACACATGGGGTCAACTTAGGTCAAAGTTTACATCTTGGCGATTGGTACATAATGAAACGTATCACCATTCACATAGTAGTCATTCCATAATTGCAGCACACTTTCAAATATTCCTGTAACGAATTATACATTTACTGGGATGTACTAAAGTGTTATTTATACATTTATGTAGTTTTATCATGAACATCACACATTATACTTAATATCTGACCATATTGTCACAGCAATGAGACCTTATTTGTCACAGAAATACGCACCATCAAAGTTAGAATAATATTTTTGAAACGTGCAGCAGTTGAAAGTGTACCGTAATTATAGAATGACCCATATACTAAACCTTATTACATACAGTGGATACTTAACGGTATATTTTCAACAATAGTGAAGCCATCAAGATTAGAAAATGTTCAATTATGCTATGGAATTTATATTAAATACAGTTTCGCGTGATTATGCCGGTGAGTCCTGACCAATATGTTCATGTCTGAAACCCTGTCGTTGTCTTCCTGATAGTTAGGCGACAGTTCTGCGTTGTCTACGAGTCTCGCACAGTAACGTTCAAGATGTGTGCCATCTTGAAGCAACACGAAATACCGGTCATCGCCGTGTAGGTAGACATGTTTTTACCAATGTAGAGATGCAAATATCTTAAATAGTTTGCTGCTGTCTTGTAGTGTTATTATCCGTGTTGTCTGACACCCATATGCCCACTTTATAGTAACCGTAAATAGTGCGTTAACAAGAAAAGAGAAGTAAATTAAAGCCGTTTACACCCACTTTGTACACAGAGAAAATGAACGAGGGAACTGATATTGTACACGTATTTCATTATCTATACATTGCGGGTGAAGTATAACCCCACAGACGTGCACAGGCACGAGAACTGTGATCACTGAACAATCCCAGAAATTATTTCTTCAAGTGTACGCTTTCACTCACGTGTGGCATGGATACCATATACAATTAATGTTCCCACTGAAAATTATAAATTTGACGCTATTCGCAAGTTACCATTTGAAGTTTATGGAAACTACTAATTTTGCAGTTTGTAATGTATTCAACCTGCAGTAGAGTTTTCCATCATCGTATCACCAACAGTTTCCGTCAACATCAATTCCTGGTGGACATTATTTGTATTCTGAATCGCCAGCGTAATTTATCTCAAATAAACTATGTCTCGGCAGTATGCACGAGTTGTAATCATACGAATACGGGTTGTAATAAGATATACAATAGTTGTAATCATTATATATATATATATATATATATATATATATATATATATATATATATATATATATATATATATATATATATATATATATATATATATATATATATATATATATATTATATATATATATATATATATATATATATATATATATATATATATATATATATATGTATATATATATATTATATATATATATATATATATGTATATATATTATGTTATGTTATGTTATGTTATGTTATGTTATGTTATGTTATGTTATTTTATGTCGTGTCGTGTCGTGTCGTGTCGTGTCGTGTCGTGTCGTGTCGTGTCGTGTCGTGTCGTGTCGTGTCGTGTCGTGTCGTGTCGTGTCGTGTCGTGTCGTGTCGTGTCGTGTCGTGTCGTGTCGTGTCGTGTCGTGTCATATTATGTTATATTATAAAGACGTGACATCAAGCTGCATCTTACAAAAGGGGTGCCGTCTCATGATCACCGCTACTTTATTCGTCTACTACGAGACCGAAGTGAAATATACATTTATACTGATCTGGCCGCCAATCCTTTCGTGAAAAATGACTATTGCTTCTAAGAAAGTGAAACGGATTGTAACAGAAACCGCCAAGTCAGTCGCGATGATGGAAAGTCCAGTGAATATGCATTTAGTTATAAGACATAATCACGCCAGTAACAAACTAAACGTCATTGCATCAATATCAGTTTTCCTTGTATTGTTCGGAGTAGTACATCACTGCACTTGCAACTAATACTTCACTGATGCAGGGGGCGTAGGCCGGATTGTTTTATTGGAGGGTGCCATCCGAGCGATGTGTCGAGAGCCATCCGGTGGGAGGTAGTTTATCATATTTGGCTTTATGGCCT
Organism: Lamellibrachia columna; assembly: GCA_963662155.1. NCBI lineage: Eukaryota > Metazoa > Annelida > Polychaeta > Sabellida > Siboglinidae > Lamellibrachia > Lamellibrachia columna. The sequence goes on along the minus strand of OY759263.1, from coordinate 36,269,778 downwards.
CCTGGCCCCTCTCGCTAAGCCTCGCAATGATGCCTACTGATTTGCATTAAACATGTCCTTGACTGGTTTCAATCCATTTCGAAACTTCACCTTGTTTGTCATTGTCCATATTTTACACTGCTAGATCTTTCCACTGAAATAATATATCACAGACACCGACAGACAGTGTGTCAAAGAAACGGAACAGTGTGGTAGACAATGTATGACGGTAGTTCGTTGAAAACCTAGCATGTATTTATGACATTGCTTTAACTCGTTACCATCCACGCGAATTTAGATAATTTGCTCGTAGTTGAAGTCAATTATTAGGCTATAATTCGCTGCGTGTTCGTAGACAAGGAGCACGCAGTAATTTTACGACACCTCGTTAGGTCCCAATTGCTAAGATGGCCGTCGTTCGACTTGACAGACGGCTGCTTAGAAGGAGACCAAGACTGCGATGGTCGTCCACAGCAGTTCGTTAATGATAGTAATAAACGATAAACGCCTTCATAAACTATTCATCATATCGGTTCTTGCTCTGTTCTGACGTCGCGTGTACCTCGTGTGGTTATATTAAATCAACATCACAGAACACCGTTAATCTTTTTAATTGTCTCACTGTAAAATTATGTTCTACATCTGATTAATTTTGATCCCATTTCCACTGTCTCAGACATGTGTGCGAGTTTAATCCAAAATATTGTTATTATAAGTGGCGATGAGAGGTTGTCCATGAGAGGTTGTCCATGCCGACTGAATCGCAGTTGACAAGAGACCAACTTGCTACTTCGATGTATAGTATTGAATTAAAGGAAGGTATCTACGATGGCACCAAAGACACGATTTATTGTATACATCCGCGAAGTTAAGTACCACTATTTAACAAGGCTCACTCCATGCCACCAAACCCGTTCTGTTTCAGTCAAAATCAACCTGCTCAGAGACAGTACCATGAAAGTAAATTGCAGTCTAAATTCGCTTATTCGTTACCTGAAACGAGGAGATGACGTGTGTTTGATCGCACGTGTGCGTTGTCGGCCGAACCAACCAATCAGGATTCAGTTAGAGCCATGCGCACGATCCGTGATCCAAAGATGACGCGAAGTTTTCGGATTATTTATTATAAAATAGCATCAACATCTAAAAATAAATATATTAATAAATCATATGAAATACGAAGATACTCCACAGTTGCCTGCTCGGCCATTGCTGTAATTTTGAACAATAACAATAACTCGTTGTTATCTGTTCTAGCAGCTGGAACATATATCTCACCATTTTAAACGTAAAGGCAGCACCCAAGATAACCTTGGAGTTACCCTGGACCGCACCCTCTGCGACAAAGATCATGTCACCAAGATAAAGACAAAGTGGAAGCCAGGGACAACATATTAAGTGAGCTGTTACTGTTTGCCCCAAACCTACGCACGTGGATGAACTGTATTTGCTATAGATATTTCTCCAACATCTATCAGAAGGGCATATTTTTCACAAATAGCGAGATCCAAGCAGGAAAGTGACCCTCGCCACCCCTTGTTCCAACATAAACTAGCACCCAGCAGGTTGATGTCTAGAAATATCTTCTTTGATGCTGTTAAGCCCCTGGATGGTACACCACACAGCTGCAGGATAGATGGTTGGTCAACGCACCTGCAATCAACAACTTACACTTGCCAAAAGGAGCAGTGTTTCAGCCCAGGGCTGGTGATAAACGCTGCATAGAACTGACGCAGAAGGGGGGATGTAACCAAGATGGCAATACAGAAAGTGACTGCAGAGAGAACTCTTAGGCAATGCAGCATCTCCTAAACTGTCCTCGGCTACCAGAGCCTTGCAAACCAGACAACGTGGCCGTTTATAATCCCTGTGTTAAAGCCTGTGTTCTGCAGTGGCGGGGGAAGGAGCAGGACACGAGCTGAAGAAGCCATTGGCGGAGCCAAAAGATTGTCCGTGGTCCAGGAGCAGTGAGCAACTGTTATGCTTTTTAACAAAACATTTGCCTCCGTCACAGTCTTTACAGACCAGTAGCGTCTACGCATAGACTAAGCGGCTCAACTACAAATAAATACATACATCTTCGAGAGTAGTGCTTTAGTCGACCTATCTTGATCCGCATAATGCAGTCAATTCTGATTTTCTTAATGTGGTGTGCAGGATCTCTCTTATGTTTCAACTCTTCAATAGTCTTCCCCTGGCTTCTGCTTCGTTTTGGGAAAGGAATACTTGAAGAACGTCCCGAAGCTCCATAAGCACGTAAGTAAGTAAGTAAGTAAGTAAGTAAGTAAGTAAGTAAGTAAGTAAGTAAGTAAGTAAGTAAGTAAGTAAGTGAGCAAGCAAGCAAGCAAATATATAAGTAGAACGCTCACTATGCTTACAGGGAGCCTTTGGGCAATGTCTCAATAATGTCTCATTTGGGCAATGTCTCAACAAAGTGTCTGCGTTCCTGCCTTGTTGCATCTTCCATTTTATGTGATCATTAAAAGGTTACATCATTGCCAGCGTCGGTTACAAAATCTAACATTATTGCTACTCGATGCTTCTCCGACATACACACGTTTGTTTATATCAACTATGTTCCTTGTCCACGCACGTCACTTCAACGGAGCCAAAGTATTTGTAACTGCAGTCATTATGTCTGGATAAAGCAAGATACTCCTACTTAACCCAACCAATTTTTACAGAAGAAACTATACAGAGATCAGGCCTGGCATCCCAATGCAAGTCTGGGCATTTGCCACTACATATATTGTTCCTGAATTTCAACTCAACCCGGGATATTTACTTAGGTCTGTCAGACAATCCAACCTAGGTTTCAAAGAAAATTCAACCGCCAATATTTCTGGGGCAATTACGCACATGTATCTAAGGCAATTTAGCATATATCTCTGAGGCAATCTATCCAAGGTCTTTCTCTCGCAATCTAATACACATTCGCTCACATGGAACTAAATAACCAAGGTGTAAATACGTGTTGTCCTATCGACACGGTAAATTTGTCTATTGGCGAATAAACACGACATGACAATAATTATCTACTCCGATGAGAACAATTAGTCTCCGAATTGCATGAGAAGGTACTCGTGCTGTCCGCCCTGTCGACGGACAATAAGCGACGCTATCTCCGTCGGATGTTTACTACTAATGATTTGGTTAATATGACCATTAGGATTTAGTGAACTACTCCGACTATTCGTTCGATCACGTTTGGATATAATATGTCCAATTTGACATGCACTGCATTTATAAGTCGATTTAGAGGGTCGATTAATTTCCAATTAGCACAGGCGTAGTCCCTTTTCATAGATTTCGCAGAACTGAAATAATGGTTATGCCAGACCTTCGTTTTCTGTTAATATAATATAATATGTGACAGTCTCACAGAAAGGGCGTATAAAGCAATAGGTATAGACAAAGAGAAAAAAACAACTTTCATTTCAACTGATGAATGGTTTAATGACAACCCAACAATATGCCATATGTAACCACACAACGACAACGACAACGACAACGACAACGACAACGACAACGACAACGACAACGACAACGACAACGACAACGACAACGACAACGACAACGACAACGACAACGACAAGCCATTGTAGTGCGGACTGAGAACTGTTTTTTACCCTGGAAACTTAGCGATAGATTATATACACGAAGGCACATCCAAAAAAGCGACGACCTAAAATGGCATATACGAAAAAGGCACATAAAAATGGCACATACTATAATGGCACATGCTATAACGGCACAATTAGGGTAGGGACGAATATGGCATATTTAAATACACTCGCAAAACAATTTACACAGCGGCTAGCATTCATAATTAGCTTATGAATGCTAGCCGCTGTGTACTTCCACCACAGCTGAGCAGTGTACATGGGTGAACAGAACGTCTTAAGTATCATTTGCGTGCCCAAATTATCTAAATTTGTTGTTCTCACGGTACATTTAAATTGTCACTGTTATACTTTCATGTCTTAGTCTTCATTGTTGTAGTATATTTACTGTCAGAAATTCCATAATACGGACATTTGACGGAATAATAAAGTTTTTGTATGTAGTAAAGCGGTATTATATAGGTATATCGTAATATTTGTATATTCCAATTAGTCGCCCAAATCGTTTGTTCTCGAAAATATTAAGATATAAAAAATAACGATGGTAACGCACTTTGTATGGACATTAGGTGGGGCATATCCGCACACATAAGGTATAATGTGCCATATTGAACTGTTTATGCCAGAAGGGTAACATTTCGCCTTGCTAATCTATAATTATATTTAGAAGTTTATTACTACAAATTACCTTCAACTCCACTAAGAAAAACGTATATGTTATCAATAAGTATTAATAACTGGCGTGCGGATGTGCCCCAGGGTACTGGGGCAAACTGCACAGGTATGTGCTAACACAGGTACGTGCTAACACAGGTAAATGCTAACACAGGTACGTGCTAACATCCCTCACGTATTTCAATTATATGCTACAGAGCAGAATACAAACTGCAACGATAAATTTCAGACTGCAGATCATCATATGTCTTGCTGCGAATATCCATAAGTATCAATTGGGGGTCAAATGCGCCCATATAAATAATAAATAATATTGCCTAATTTTGGACGTCTCAACTACGGCGCACAAGCCACAGAATAAAAGCAATTATTATAATTATACACTTCAAGATCAAGAACAATGAACCCACAGTAAATATCATATTACAATATTACTGCGTTTAGCACATCTCACCTCAAAATCACACCACCCACTTACTTTTTCGCCAACCCACCATTTTTTTAGGACAAGCCTCCCACTTCCTGCCACATCCCCTCCGTAAACATAACTGAGCTGATGAACATCGCCATAGGCGTATGACATAATTATGTCATATATCACATACTGACTCATGCATCCGTAAATACGGACGAACCAAATTAAATATATATTTTAATTACATCTACATCATTACGTCACGTTTTGTAAATGAACATACTGCACTGGGACATATCCACACACAACTGGGATATATCTGCACACGACTGTGGCATATCTGCACACGACTGAGGCATATCTGCACACGACTGGGACATATCCGCACACGTCTGGGGCATATCTGCACACGCCATGGGCATATCTGCACACGCCTGTGCGGATATGCCCCAAACGTAAATTTTCCCACACATGCTGTCTATGGCAGGACATTTTATTTGTGCAACAACAACAATAATAACACACATTCCAAAAATAAGCACATCGATATGTATATATTATGGTAGGTGTGAGCTATGTATCAATATATGTATAATATAACTAATTTATAATTCTTATCGACACAAACGAGTGTTTGAGTTAGATGTTACCGTAGGCCACATTTTGGAACCAAATTCTACGCGGTTTGGTCGATAATGAGGTGTGCGGACATACCTCAACATGGGGACATGTCCCACCTTCCCCTACTAATAATTTCAATATTACAATGAATTTAACAGTCGTCGAGTTAGCAAATCGCTTTAAAGTGAAGCCAAAATCTTTTTGGGGCCTATAACAGTACTTGAATACTAACCATTTGTAACTACAATCAAGAATATCACGCAAGTGGTTAACTAAATATACTTTGTTGAACACCGAAAATTTCTTTTGCGTGGGCAGCACTATATTTGTTCAGAATCCTACGTCAAGAATGCTGACTAGGTTTCCCACAACTTTAAACGCCTGATCGTAGACGGAGATGATTTTAGTCACATACTTGTCATTAAGTTTGGACATGCTGTTTGCGTCTAAAATGAACTTATTTGGCAATATAGTATATTCATTCATTGTTTACTAACCGCCTCGAGTTCCGATTTGACAGTTCTCTTGATCGAGTGTTTGCGTTGTGTCGAAGTCTTCGGCTGGAAGATTGTCAGTACAGCTTCAGGCTTTAACGTTCTCCGTCCCCACGTTTTGAAGGATCTTGACCCATTAGTTGATGAAAATGCATCAACTTCAAAACACGACTCTTCAAACTGGGCCGAACAAAGTCTAGCATATCGCGTGGGCTTCCAACCAGCCCGCACGCAATTGTGAATTAATTGCTTCACTACTGTCTGCTTTTCCAGAGGAAATCGAAAAAAAAAGACAACGCTCTATACCTCGCTGCATCATGTTTACACCAGAATGCTGCACAGAACAGCATTGTAAGAGTTTTTGCTGCGTGTAAATCCAATATAAAAGCAAATAAAAATGTAACTACACATCTCAACCACGTTAAAAATACACGCAATATGCACAGCTTACGTCATAGCTGCGTTGGGGGTTAAGGGGCTGCTCGCCGCTTATTGGTCAACATTGAAAACACTGATGAATATGTCAGCCTTCACGAAAAATGACATTAGACCAGAATTTTGCATTTTATAACAGATTCCCAGTAAACCACTTGCGTGATATTCTTGATTATAGTTGCAAATGGTTAATTTTTTTACACTCTTATAGGTGCAAAGGCCCAAAATAATGCCTTTAGTTTCACTTTAATGTGTCATACAACCGGGGTTTAAGACTATCAAATGCTAGATTGTATTTCCTGGATTTAGCTCTGAACAGTTTGATTCTGACCGACACTGCCAGCAGAGTGTAGTGGACTGGAGTGATAACTATTTTTCTTCCTTGCTATAAATGGTGATATGTATCGCCGCGTAGGCACATACAAGAATTGGCGTGATTGGTCTCACGTCGCGTGGGGCAGCGAGTGGTAGTTTTAATTCGCAATAATTCGAATCCCAACGGAATACGCTGGTACGTTTATTGGTGATAAAACATGTTGCCATTCAGACGCGTTGGGAAGCTACGGGCCGCGCATTTCAACTAGCGTTTTGTGTTTACAGCTTGCTGCTTAATGTGTCGCAGCTGACAGTCGCATATAATCCCTGAATAATTCATGATTTCTCGCATTGCGCCGTTTGTGAAATGTGAGTTAAACGTTACCGTTTCCGCCTAGAAATCGTTTTGTTCGCTTGAGTGGTTCATGAAATGCATGGAACAAACATTTCAGTTACATTGAAGGTTTCTCGGCGTCATTTTGCTGTCGAGTAAGAATTCGATAATAATAATTACAATGTCACATGGTTAACATATTATTCATTGAAAGTTGTCAGTGGGCACTCACATTCCCCCGCATTTAGTCTACTGCAGGCTCGGTGAAGATGCCATATTTAGTGTATTTCATGTATTTATTTAGTGTATTTTGGTGTATTTCAACCAAAGATTGCTCTTACTTACTTTACTTACTTTGGCCTGTTTGTTCGCTGGGAGCCATCGACCATGGTCCTCCACTCTTGTCTCTTTGTGGCCATTTTCTCCATTTCTTTCCCGGTGTATCTCATCTTCTTTCTTTCATTTTCAGTGTCTCTCTGCCGGGTGCTTCTCGGCCTTCCTCTTTTTATCGTCCCTTGGGGGTTCCTTGCAAGTGATTGTCGTGTGATGTTTGTTGCTGGTTTCCTCAATGTGTGTCCTATCCACCTCCATTATCTCTTTTTTATTTCGTTTTTTACTGGCAGTTGTTTGGTCATTTCCCATAGCGTAGTGTTGGATACCTTGTCTGACCATTTTAGGGGTAACATTCTGCGCTGGCATTTGTTGATGAATGTCTGCATTTTTTTTTCTGTGTAATTTGCCACGTCTCCGAGCTGTAGAGACTTGACATTTGAGTTAAATATCCTCAGTTTGGTGTTAAGCTTAATTTGTTTTGACTTCCAAATTTTCTCAATGTGAGGAATGCTCCTGTAACTTTTTGTATCCGTGCTTTGACGTCTTCTTCTGTGCCTTCACTCTTGTTAATTATGCTGCCCAGGTACTTGAAGGAGTCTGTTTCTTCCAGTGGTTCCCCTCTAAGTGTGACTGGGTTGTTGTTCTTCGTGTTTGCTTTCACGATCCTTGTCTTGCTTCTGTTGATGTTGAGTCCTATCTGTGTTGACATTGTGTTTAGAAAGTCCGTTTTTTTCTGTATCTGTTGGTGACTGTGGGACAGGAGAGCGAGGTCATTTGCAAAATCCAGGTCGTCCAACTGGCTTCAAGACGTCCACTGTTTACCTTTTTACTGTTTTCTGTCGTCCTCGTCATTATCCAGTCTATGGCTTGTACGAAAAGGAAAGGTGACAGAAGGCATCCCTGCCTGACTCCTGTTGTCTTCACCATAAACGAGTCTGTCGTTTGTCCTGCATGAATGACCTTAGATGCCATGCCTTTGTAAGTACCAAAGAATAAATTTTCTCTGGTATCCCATAGTGTCGTAGAAGCTTCCATTGTGTCTCCCTGTTGATGCTATCAAATGTCTTCTCATAGTCTACAAAGTTGATGTACAAGGATGAGTCCCATTCCATGGATTGTTCAACTATGATTCGGAGCGTAGCTATTTGGTCGGTGCATGATCTGTCTTTACGGAAGTCTGCCTGGTGGTTTCTGAGTCTGGCATCCTCTACTGTTTTCAGCCTGTCCAAGATGACTCTGTTGAGGATCTTTTCGGGCAATGTCAGGAGCACTATCCCTGTGTAGTTCTTACACTCCTGCAGATCTCCTTTCTTTGGGAGCTTGGCAAGGTACCCTTATTTCCATCCAGTCGGTATTTCTTTTTTGTCCACATTTTTCCAATTATATAATGCAGCATCTCTGTGGAGGTCTCCACGTCTGCCTTGATTGCTTCGGCAGGAATTTCGTCCGGGCCGGAAGTTTTCCCTCTCTTCAGATGATGAATGACTTTTTCGATCTCTGCCTTGCTTGGTCTTTCGCAGTTGACCTGGAGTACTTCTTCTGCTGGTGGGATGTCTGGTGGGTTTTCTGGTGCTGGTCGGTTCAGCAGTTCTTCAAAATGTTCCCTCCATCTATTCAACTGATCTCAATCAGTTAAACTTAATAAAGTTAAACTTGCGATTTATTAATTGGGGATAGGTATTGGCTTACGGTACCGCGGGTATTATTTATTACATAATATCTATGTTGTGGTTGTTGCGTAGCTTTGGTGTAACATTTCGTCGTGTATACGTTTATTTAAAAAAAGCATAACGCGTTTTGTATTACGCATGTTTTGGTGTATTAAACATGAGCATTTATTGAATAATTGTTCAGAAGAATGCAAATATATATGCGCAAAAATGTATGTCATCAAATTATCAGTACTCTATACGTCGGAACGACTGGCGCATGTTACGTTTGTGAACATTAAAGGTTTTGATTTACTGTAATGTGATAATATTAGCATGCACTTTAGATGCATCTCTACACAAACTACAGGTGAATCGCTGTACAAATCATAGCGTTACATGACAGCATGCATGCATAATAGGAGAGCACACATTGAATTGTCCGATCATCTGTCAGTTTTTCACCTCCTAGCTCTAAAGGACATATAGGTTAAACGTTCTGTAGTGGCTAGAAATATATTTGAGTTATTCTTCATTATTCTATGGACGTTTACAACGACGTTTTGTTGATTGAATTGTCCGATTATCTTTCAGTCGTTCACCTCCTGGCTCGAAAGGACATATAGGTTAAACATATTTAATTGCCAGAACTAAATTTTTTTATTATTCTATGGACGCTTACAACGACGTTTTGTTGATTGGCGCGCGCGCGCACACATGCACACACACATGCATGGACAAACGCACGCACGCAAGCACACACTCACTCACTCACGCACGCACGCACGCACGCACGCACACATATACACGGACACACACACACACACACACACACACACACACACACACACACACACACACACACACACACACACACACACACACACACACACACACACACACACACACACACACACACACACACACACACACACACTATTAATCAAGTAATGAACATTCCCCACGTCAAATCGGGGAAGTATTATTAGCCAAATGTACCTATGCTGACGTCGATGGACAGCTACTATTATCGGGCTAAGTGCATCTGTGCCATCGTATAGGCTCGCGACAGTTTTGTTTACGCCGACTCTATACGCCAGCGGCCACTAAGCAGTTGTTCGAATCCGTGCCGATGCCCCGTCTTTTTGCCGATGTTCGAATTGGGATCAGCCTGTATCTTGTGTCCAAGTAAAATGCACCTTACGTACGCTGTTTATAACGGTGTCGGTTAGTTTGTAAACTACCTCGCATCGCTGCTATAATTTTTCTCATCTCAATTATTCCGCTATTGACCCGACGTTACGTGGGACATTTTCATTACTTGATTGATTCCATTTACGGACATAAGAATTTATCAGTCATGACCTCAATGTGCGAAGCCTATTACCTGAATTAACTGAACATATCCTCTCATTTAGATTACGAAAGTTATTAACATTATTGCGATATTCCACCAATCATTATATATGTATCCCTCGCATTCTGTGATAGCAGCATGTTTTTATACATCTGACATGGTACTTGAAATGCATAATTGTAAAAAGCCATTCGCTTTCAGCTAATCTACTACCGACACGAAACATAGCTTAAATGCCCAATCGATATGGCGGAAATCAGTTTCATTGTTGAATCAAAGTTGCGCCTGCAACGGGCTCGTGTTGGAAAGATAAAGGCTAGAAACACTGATAGTACAATACGTTAATCATAGTTTTTCCCAACACCGACAAACCGGTTAATTAATTTACATGCCGGCAACTACCAGTTGAAGGTAGTACATTACAGCAGACCAGTCTCCCAATGGACAAATCGGCAGACGGTTTGTTCGCACGTATGCGAAATTGCAATGGTTTAATAGCGTATCACTACTATGCAGAAAAGGTTTTATCATAATATATATTTTATATCTAACGAGGAGCAACTCTTTCATAAATGTAATACTCCCTGCTTGTGCGTAAGCCTCCCATGTACGCGCGTGTGTGTTTATATTAGCGTGTTAACACATGCTGATATAAAATGACTACCTGAAGGACAGAGTTCTGAAAGTTGCCATCAATGGAATATGCTCTGGTACCAAGTCTGTTAACATACGAGTTCCACGAGGAGCCATTCTAAGACTTCTGTTCATTATACTCATCAATGATATGCCAGACAAAATACAGAACCTTGCCGTCGTCTATGCCGATGACTCATCAGTCTTTAGTACAGTCAATGATAGACAACGTCGGGCAACTGTGGCATGCTCACTTAATGAAGTACTGCTACACAGTCAAACATGGGCAGATAACTGGAATGTAATGTTTGGTGTAGCCAAATGCCAGACCCTAACTGTATCAAGGTTGAAAGATGTAGAGACCGGCCACCCCTCATTCACATTTATGAATACTATCTAGTCAGAAGTGGAATATGTGGAACTCTTGGACATTTCTATCAGGAAAGAATTGTCATTAACACAGTTAATATACACGATGGCCAAGTATGCAGAAAAGCAGCTTGGCCTGCTGAAAAGAGTTTCACCCTACTTGAACCCAAACCAGCGGGTTATGATCTACAAAAGCATGGTGAGGTCCAAGATGGAATATGTCTCATCTGCATAGATGGCAGCCTCTGAAACATCTCCAGGCACTCCAGAGGCGAGCTGTCAATAGCTATGCCAGAGGCTACTCTGAGCAGGAATGCCAGCCAACCACTAACACAAAGTAGACAAGTTGGTGCACTCACCTTGTTCAACCAGATATACCATGGAGATGCACCAACAATACTCAATAGCATGTTACCCCTTCCGCCAGTAGTGCGAGGAGTCACCAGGACATCAACATCTCCCCACACAGCTGTTTTGGTAATTCTACCTTCGTACACTACTCGCTAAAAGAGGACATTCTTACCAGTTGTCTCCAATGAACTCCCATATGAAATAGTTGGAAGCAGGGAGAGAGACAAGATCAAGACATAAGTCAATGCATCACCGTCCGCCGCCAAAGTGGATAGCGACAGCTATTCTGAAGCACACATAGAAACAACACAACCTGTCTGTGAGTGATAACCAGCGCAGCATCCATTCACTGTTCTGAAGCACACATAGAAACAACACAACCTGTCTGTCAGTGATAGCCAGCGCAGCATCCATTCACTGTTCTGAAGCACGCATAGAAACAACACAACCTGTCTGTCAGTGATAACCAGCGCAGCATCCATTCACTGTTCTGAAGCACGCATAGAAACAACACAACCTGTCTGTCAGTGATAACCAGCGCAGCATCCATTCACTATTCTGAAGCACACATAGAAACAACACAACCTGTCTGTGAGTAATAACCAGCGCAGCATCCATGCACTATTCTGAAGCACACATAGAAACAACACAACCTGTCTGTGAGTGATAACCAACGCAGCATCCATTCACTGTTCTGAAGCACACATAGAAACAACACAACATGTCTGTGAGTGATAACCAGCGCAGCATCCATGCACTATTCTGAAGCACACATAGAAACAACACAACCTGTCTGTGAGTGATAACCAGCGCAGCATCCATTCACTATTCTGAAGCACACATAGAAACAACACAACCTGTCTGTCAGTGATAACCAGCGCAGCATCCATGCACTATTCTGAAGCACACATAGAAACAACACAACCTGTCTGTCAGTGATAAACAGCGCAGCATCCATTCACTATTCTGAAGCACACATAGAAATAACACAACCTGTCTGTCAGTGATAACCAGCGCAGCATCCATGCACTATTCTGAAGCACTCATAGAAACAACACAACCTGTCTGTTAGTGATAACCAGCGCAGCATCCATGCACTGTTCTGAAGCACACATAGAAACAACACAACCTGTCTGTGAGTGATAACCAGCGCAGCATCCATTCACTATTCTGAAGCACACATAGAAACAACACAACCTGTCTGTGAGTGATAACCAGCGCAGCATCCATGCACTATTCTGAAGCACACATAGAAACAACACAACCTGTCTGTGAGTGATAACCAGCGCAGCATCCATGCACTATTCTGAAGCACACATAGAAACAACACAACATGTCTGTGAGTGACAACAAGCGCAGCATCCATGCACTATTCTGAAGCACACATAGAAACAACACAACCTGTCTGTGAGTGATAACCAGCGCAGCACCCATGCACTGTTCTGAAGCACACATAGAAACAACACAACCTGTCTGTGAGTGATAACCAGCGCAGCATCCATGCACTGTTCTGAAGCACACATAGAAACAACACAACCTGTCTGTGAGTGATAACCAACGCAGCATCCATTCACTGTTCTGAAGCACACATAGAAACAACACAACCTGTCTGTGAGTGATAACCAGCGCAGCATCCATTCACTATTCTGACGCACACATAGAAACAACACAACCTGTCTGTCAGTGATAACCAGCGCAGCATCCATGCACTATTCTGAAGCACACATAGAAACAACACAACCTGTCTGTGAGTGATAACCAGCGCAGCATCCATGCACTGTTCTGAAGCACACATAGAAACAACACAACCTGTCTGTGAGTGATAACCAACGCAGCATCCATTCACTATTCTGAAGCACACATAGAAACAACACAACCTGTCTGTCAGTGATAACCAGCGCAGCATCCATTCACCATTCTGAAGCACACATAGAAACAACACAACCTGTCTGTGAGTGATAACCAGCGCAGCATCCATTCACTATTCTGACGCACACATAGAAACAACACAACCTGTCTGTGAGTGATAACCAACGCAGCATCCATTCACTGTTCTGAAGCACACATAGAAACAACACAACCTGTCTGTGAGTGATAACCAGCGCAGCATCCATTCACTATTCTGACGCACACATAGAAACAACACAACCTGTCTGTCAGTGATAACCAGCGCAGCATCCATGCACTATTCTGAAGCACACATAGAAACAACACAACCTGTCTGTGAGTGATTACCAGCGCAGCATCCATGCACTGTTCTGAAGCACACATAGAAACAACACAACCAGTCTGTGAGTGATAACCAACGCAGCATCCATTCACTATTCTGAAGCACACATAGAAACAACACAACCTGTCTGTGAGTGATAACCAGCGCAGCATCCATGCACTATTCTGAAGCACACATAGAAACAACACAACCTGTCTGTGAGTGATAACCAGCGCGGCATCCATTCACTGGCAGGTCGTCATATAATGTCAGCCTTTAGTGGCCTTGCGAAGAAGTCGTGCTGGAAACTTTTCCACAACCAACCAATGTGTGTCGCCTGTGTGGCACAGCTGAACAGCCAACTGTCGACCATGCCAGGCTCCAACTCTTTGGTAAGGCCAAAATGGATCTGAAGATAGTACCTCCCAACAAAAGATGTCATGGAACGTCACACTGCACACGCCAACCACCAGGCAAATATCTGACTGCACTCAGACTATGAACATAGGTTGCATGAAAGCTGTCTGGACAAGGCTGCCCCTATTCCAGATGCTTGTGACCTGCGGATGCAAATCAAAGTGCAGGACAGCCCGATGCACTTGCTTCATAAAGAACCCGAAGTGCACTCACGTCTGCGGGTATTACTCGATCGACTACTGCAACCCAGCTGGTCAATATACTCATATTGTAGGAGAATACAAGCTGGGCGAATGCATGGAGGAAAGTGGAACTGGTGATGGGAAATATACATATATCTCGGAAGCTATGAGGAAAGGTCTTAGCTCATGCGCAACACCAGTCTACATATAAGGCCTAGAGACCAGTCTACATATAAGGCCTAGAGACCAGTCTACATATAAGGCCTAGAGACCATGGTGATAACGAAAAAACAACAAGAGAAACTGTTTGCGAAAATAACTGGATGAGAAGAATTGCTGGAGTGAAATGAATAGAAAAGCGAAGAGGAGGAGGAGCTGAGGGAGGAAGTTGGTGTGAAAGCGAGTTTCAGGAGGAAGCTGATGAGGAGCCGGTTAAAGTGGGCTGGTCACGTGGAAAGAAAGGAAGGGGAACGGTTGACGAAGAGAGTGGATGCCGTTCGAATGGATGATAGAAGGAGACGAAGAAGACCGAGACTGAGATGGGAGGACTGCGTTAAGAAATATTTGGTGGGAGGGGAGAGAAGTGGAGAACGATAGCGAGGGATAGGGGGAGTGGAGATTGAGAGCGAGGGATAGGGGGAGTGGAGACTGGTTGTGGAGACGGCAGTGAGACGGGATCAGTAACGAAGAAGAAAGAAGGACAAAACTTCGATGACCGATGCCAGCCTCACCCCGGACTTCAGGGATAAAGAGGAGAGCAACAACAGCAACAACAGCAACAACAGCAACAACAGCAACAACAACAGCAACAACAACATATATAAGACAACGTATTTCCCCTTCTACTGTAACTCAGTTGGCTAGACACATCACACTGATGCGTAATCAATACACATTGCAACATCAGAGTGATGAACAATAATTTAGCAGTTCCTAATCGATAAGTGGTTGAAAAGTGAATATTAGTAGCTTGCTGATGTCCCGGGCTCACACAAGCCATCCCCACCTCCTAGTGGGGCAGGCCGGGCAACTGTTTCCGTGAGGATTCAGGCTAATGGGGAGATGGCCGCCTGGAGAGGGATGGGCTCCGGCAGTTTTGAAATTGCCCTAGACACAACAAAATGATAAAGTGATATGGAAAAGAAAGAGAGGCATGCAGAAAAAGAACTGGAATGACAACATCAGAGAATGCACAGGCATCGATTTCTACGAATAACACATGGTAACAAAAGACCGGCAGAGATGGAAACAGATTGTGCTATTATCATCAGAGGTGCCCCAACGATCACAGACGGTTATGGGATAGGTCAAAACAAATCGATAAGCAGTTCCAGTTGTAAACAGTTGGATTGGTACGCTGGGGAGCTATGGGTGATAAGTTCCAGTTGTAAACAGTTGGATTGGTACGCTGCGGAGCTATGGGTGATAAGTTCCAGTTGTAAACAGTTGGATTGGTACGCTGCGGAGCTATGGGTCATAAGCAATTTGAATCAGGAGGGTTTTTAGTTTACGACGAAATGTCGCTATGCTTTCTACAGACTTAGCACTAACAGGGAGTGAGGTCCACAGAGTCGGTGCAGCAATTAAAAAAGCTCTAGTTCCGACAGTTGTCTTAACATTGGGAACAAAACGTACATTAGAATTATATGATCGAAGCTGTTTGGGCTGTCTTGGGCCGTCTTGCGTCAATGAGCAGTGAATGTAAATAAGCTGGTTGCTTGGATGAAAGTGCTTGAGAATTAATTGTGCAGATCTAAACATAATGTGATATTGGACAGGGAGCCGATGCAATGTTTTAAGAAATGGTACTGAGTGAGAGAAACGATGAGACCGGGTAACTACCCCAGCCAAAACAATGTGTACATGTTGAAGTTTCAAGATGTCCCTGGGAACAATATTATGATAAAGGGAATTGCAACAGTCAAGTCTGCTGCTAACAAGAGCAGTTGCAGTAGGTGTTCTAGGTGTTCAGTTTGTTGAAGGAAGCTGCCGCTTTGACTGTGCTAGTTCGTATTCCCAGTGTAAGGTCCCAGTCGCTCGTCATCATACGTGTTAATTGAGCCACTGGGTTAGTTGAGTCACCCATGTTTCCCGGGAAACTACATCAGCGACAGTTACATGGTACCACCCAGTGATTAAGCATGTTATTAGAACACGATTGACATATAATAGGTTACATTTGTCACAACGGCCAGAACATGTGAGCTAAAAGTATGTTTTTTGATATTTTTCGAAACTTTTGGTAATTGTGATTAATGTATGTTGGTGTGTAAACTATAAACGCACGTGACCAGACTTTAGTACCTGTGCACTTACAAATAGTTTAACAACGCACTGAGAAGAAGATAATTTACATCACTTACTCTGAGGAAGTGATAGAGGGGGTGAGGAGGAGAGTGATATTGTTTGTGGGGGGGAATTCGATAATTAGGAAGACTAAGAGAGCGCTAAGCAAGGGGGACGACATGGTTGTTTGCTTTCCAGGGGCAAAAATAGAGGCTATCACAGAGAGGGTGGAACAATCGTGGGTCCGGGCAAGGGAGGTTCTATTTTAATACACGTAGAGACTAACAACGCATAGAGGGAGTGCACAACTGCCATAGATAGGAAATACAGGCAGTTAGAACAGCTGAGCAGCCACTGGTTGAGCAAATACTTCTGTCAGGGATTCTACCGGTAATGCGAAACATGGGTCAGGGATACCTAAATTGCTGGAGGATGGCAATTAACAAATTAGTTCAGCAGCTATGTAGGGAATAGGCAGTTGGATTTGTTGCGATCTTTTGTTGGGAGGGAGTGGAAAGGGTACAGCAGTGTTTGCTGATGAACTATCAGTAGCAGCCGATAGTTGCATGGGAAGCATAACACTATTTTGTGTAGCAAACATTGTTTAAACTAGAAGCGTAGGATAGTATTTAGAGGTGCCTCAAACAGGACAAGAGGCCACTAGTACACACAAACCAGTAACAAAATGTCCGGAAAACATTTATGAAACTGGTTATAGATATGTGTGTTTAAATGCAAGGAGCATAGTAAATAAGAAAAACTAGTTAAACATTATGGTAGAAGATATTGACCCTCGCATAATTGGAATAACCGAATCATAGGCCAGCAAAGACATAGCAGATGCTAAACTGGGACTGACAGGATACGTAATGTTTAGGAGAGATCGAATAGGAAGAAGGGGGGGATTTTTTATATTAAAGAATCTACTCAGGCAAAGGGAAGCATATTGCGATGACGCTGTTTGGTGCAATATAGTTACAGGAAATTTAACATTAACTGTTGGATTAGTTTACCCAAGTCCAAACATAAATGATGAAGATAACACAAAAATACAAAACGTTACAAAGGAAGTTAGTAAAGGGAAATGCATCATAATGGGAAATCTTTAGAGAGTACAGGGGGTGAGGACCAACAGTTTCTATTTTTAATTCAGGACAGCTTCCTTACTTAACACGTGTTAATAAAAAATTAACAAAACAGGGGGAAAATGTATTAGATCTAGTCTTGTCTTCACAAAATTAATTAGTGGACAATGTCAAAATACATGGACCATTGGGTAACAGTGATCATAATCAAATACATTTTGACATCAAAGTAAAATCAGAAAGTACAAATAAAAAATACAGGAGAAACTTCCACATAGGTAAATATAAAGATATGAGAAAATACTAGCAAAGCTAGATAACATGCTAAGGAATAAGAACACAATTGAATTTTTGAATATTCTTAAATATGAAATTGAGAGTATCGTTGATCAATTTGTTCCCTTCAAAAACAAGGAGAACGGACTATGAATTCCATGTATGTAATAAAAATTGAATGACAATCATTGACTGGCAAGAGCTGGCAAAGCAAGAGCTTTACCTTACAACAAAAATGCAACATTCCAAAAACAACTTTTATAATTATTGTTTTTTGGCGAGCAAATTCATCGATAATTTCATTGACATCGGGATGTTGAAATAATTCGTTTTCAACGCTGGAAATCAAACTGAGCATCTGCCTCCCCTAGGATATGGCTGGTTCATAAAAGGAGCGCACATAAACGCATAAAGCGGCAAATCGAACCATTTCAAGGTCAGGGTATGTGTTCATCAAACGCCACCATGAACGTCCGCAGTTGGCATGGGATCCACTACTGATAGAAAACCAAACCTCATCGAATCCAACGCAGCATTCAACAGCGCATTGTCCAACCAAGTTGAGCGAATGCACGCGGCACGGAATGAGGTCTGCCAGATGATTCCTCTCCTGGTTCAGTGCTAGCATGTCGTTGTACATGTCGTTGTACATGTCGTTGTACATGTCGTTGTACATGTCGTTGTACATGTCGTTGTACATGTCGTTGTACATGTCGTTGTACATGTCGTTGTACATGTCGTTGTACATGTCGTTGTACATGTCGTTGTAATGTCGTTGTACATGTCGTTGTACATGTCGTTGTACATGTCGTTGTACATGTCGTTGTACATGTCGCTCGTGTCTGTGGCGTTGTCATAACATTAGCCTCGGCAGACATGGATATCAATACGACAGTCTTGAAAGAAATCAAGGAGAACCCTTGCCAGTTGCGCCCCATGCTTTCATTGTAGAGAGTATCGATTGGAGAACCCACTGGTTGACTATTTTGATGAATTCATCACATACTGTTTCGGCCAGGTGTTCTCTTCCTTTATCTGCGTGTTCATGCGTTCCGCCAGAAAGGTGTCGTGTTCCACTAATAATTCGATAGTGCCCAAATTATTTCCGTCGTGTATCGATCCTACCACCGTGCAAATTAAATAACTGAATGAATGAATAGCTTTATTTTGGCTACACATGCATTTTAACACACTTACAATATGATTTGAGTAACTGATTATACATATAGCAGAGCAACCAAGGAGATCCTTTAGAAACCCCCGGGGGCTTGTGACGAGGACCACCCAGAAATAAATCAACATATTTTGTTTCCGTAGGCTTAAGCCAAAAACATATACTAAGCAACATTATTGCAAGTGAAATACAATATAATGTAAAAAAATTTGCTTAAATATGAACATACAAATTGTAATTATAATTTTATGAGCATATGCTACACTAATAACCTAAATAATCATTGCACATGAATACATGAAGTAATACATGATCCTGACTATATTAAATATTACATATGCATGAAACACATGGCCTTCTCCACCATGTTAAAATAAATGTAATTGTCATATATATTTTGAGTCTGCTTTGTCATATATATTTTGAGTCTGCTTTGTCATATAATTTGAGTCTGCTTTGTTATACGATACATACTGTCTTCTGTTATTAAGATAGCTTTTAAGGCAGCTGCAGGCAGTACCTCTTACACTGTAATTGAAGTTTATTTATTAAAATGCCATGATCTATTGTAACATCAAAAGCCTTGGAGATATCAAGAAAAACACCTATAATATATTTTTTATGGTCAATGTTGCTTGATATTTTATCAACCAAATCAATCAGTGCCATATACGTAGAATAGTTTTTTCCTAAATCCGTATTGTTTTTTATATTATGTTGTGTTCTGTTAAAAAATTGTAAAGCATATTGTACATTAGGCGTTCCAGTATTTTTGAGAGGCATGGAAGGATAGAAATAGGTCAATAATTTGACAATAGTTCACGGTTTTCACTTTTGTACAAGGGGATAACCTTTGCTATTTTTAGTTTGTTTGGCACAATGCCAGTCACAAGTGGATTATTGAAAATGTGGGCAAGTTGATTTGCAATTTGTGGCATAACTTGTTTAATAATGTATGGATCAACATTGTCGAAACCACTTGATTTCTTTGATTTTGTTTTTTTACTATGTTAATTATTTCCTCAGGATATGTAGGTGTACAGAAAAAACTTGGTGCAATTTGTTTTATAATTTTTTTTTGTCATTTCCTGTTTGTGTTAAGTTTAGGCGATGACCTATATTCGTAAAAATAATTATTGAAATGGTCCACTATTTCCCTTTTGTCTGTACAGTGGGTACTGTTTAATGTAACAAATTTATCATTTATTACATATTTATTGTCTTTGGACTTTATAACTTCATTTATGGTGTTTTCCTGCAATAATTTTTATATAAATAAAATTTATCTTTAAAATATTTTTTTTGACTGTCTGATTACATGAGTCAGTTTGTTTTTGTAATTTTTGTAGAAGGGTTGCACTTTAATATTTTGAACAGGCGATTTTTTTGTCTACAGGATATTAATATGCCTTTCATGAGCCATTCGCTTTTGCAGGTTTTCACCTTAAATATTTTCCACGGTAAGCATTCATTCATATGTGTTTTTAGTATTTCCAGAAAGGAAGTGCAGGGGTTTTGATCTTTGTACATCTCCTCCCAATTTGAAGTTTGTAAATGTGTTTTTGTAAATTTGTTTATGTTTGCTGAGCTAACCATGAATTTGTAAATCATTTTGTACTCATTTTTTCTTTTTACCTCTAATTCATAAAAGGTAAATATCAGGAAGTGATCTGATATGTCATTATAAAGGATACCAGATTTGATTGAATATTCATGAATGTTGGTTATAATATTGTCTCTGAATGTAGCTGTCTGTTGTCTGACCCTTGTTGATTTGCTAATTGTTGGATAGAATGCATTGACAAACATATTATGGATACAATTTGTTGTTTGGTGGTTTGTGTCAGACTTAAGTAAGTCGATGTTAAAATCTGCCATTAATATGCATTTCTTTCTTTCATTTGAAATTCTTCCTAAAAAATAATTAAATTGTATATTAAATGTATTTATGCATGTATCAGGCGGTTTATAGATAACATCAATAACAATTTTGTTTTTTTCGATTTCGTGCGTAAGTGACTTCTTTATTTACTTTACCACGTGTTTGTCTGATTGGTTTCAGGGTGAAGATATGCACAAGCATGTGGCCGATAGGAGGCGCTGGTGTAGACAATATGTACGTGTGTGGTATTTTATAATCATGTGTATGCGTGCAACGTAGTGCCTTTGTGACAATATACTTGTGCTACGGTTGTGTGTTATACAGTCGTGGCTTGATTGGGAAGCATAATAAATGTGTACCCTTTGGTACCACCACGGTCGTGGTGCGTTTACTCACCTCCAGGGTCAAACACGCGCCGAAGTTTGTTTGTATGTGACGATTTGATTGTGCTACCGTCGTTGTGAATATGTGCCGTAAAATTATACTTGTAGTATAGGTCTACAATTGTTGCGGTGTTGTGACAATTCACTCGTGTTACTGTCTGATGTTTTTGTGACGACCTGTTTACATGTACTTCAGGCGTGGTACGGTTGTGACAATTTCTATTCGACGGCTGAGATGTGCTTGTGACCAGTTAGTTGTACTGTGGCCGTGATGCTTCCTCACTTCCAATATCAAAACGCGTTGAAGCTCAACGAAAATGATTAGAACAGATTACTGTTGAAAAACAATCAATCTTTGGCCTAAT
Source organism: Lamellibrachia columna (assembly GCA_963662155.1). Taxonomy (NCBI): domain Eukaryota; kingdom Metazoa; phylum Annelida; class Polychaeta; order Sabellida; family Siboglinidae; genus Lamellibrachia; species Lamellibrachia columna. Next base: position 36,247,936 of record OY759263.1, on the reverse strand, counting down.
TCTCGTAATTGATCGGCGAAAAGAGACGGTTTTTGGACAGTTCAAAAGAGGCAATGTTTCAGGGCGTCCTGGCATGTCGATAAATCTAATCGCAGTGTCGTAAAGCTCTTGATTAAATCGCCCTTATAAGTGACGCCGGTGCAACAGGTCTAATAACGCGTAATTAAATTCAGTACATTTCCGTCTAAATGAAGCTGACATTTCGCTTCCACGCAATAAAACAAGGTACTGGTGCGTGGCCGCCAGCGTGTCGATCTAAAGATTGCAGCATGTCAGTTAAATGTCACACGTACATCGAACCGACATGACGCTAACTTTCTGACGACAAATCAATGGTGAAAATACAAGACGACTTGTTGCAGAGGCACCTTTGCGGAATGTAATATCGATTGGCACGTGTCAACATGTTGCAGTATTTATGTTCGCATACCGACATCTGTTTGTCGTATTGGCGACATATTTGAGTCGTTCGGCACGGGACCATATATCATCGTGTTGACATCGTTGTCTACTGATTCCTCATAAAATAAGTGCTGTTGTTTCTGGACGGAGCTTAGACTAAATCGATTAGCGTGCGTGCTGGTGTATTCAGGCAGGACTGTAACTAAACACATGCAATGACGTAGACAAATGTGGGTACGCGTGCACGTGAAAAAAAACACATGCGTGATTATACTGGGACATGATATGTAGTGATTTGATTGTGTGGCGATGTCACAAATATACTGTTGCGTGTGGTTTGGTGTTGTGGTTGTGTGGCGATGTGACAGAGAAAATGTTGTGTGGCTGCAGTAGCTGTTGTCATGCTGGTGTAACCATGATGCTGTACTTGCAGTCAGGATGTTATGACAACGATGTAGTAGCTGCTGTCGTGGTGATGTAACCACGATGCAGTAGATACAGACATGATGATGTAACCACGTAATGGTGTAACCACGATACAGTAGCTGTAGTTACAATTAGTACGGTGTACCAACAATGACGTAGCTGCAATCGTGGTGTAGCCACGAATTAACAATATTTAACAAGATTGCCATCCAAGGCAAAGGCCCAGATGGATTATTATACTGGGAAATATATATAGACCACCAAGAGATGTTATTGAGAATTACAAGACCTTTATTGACGAATTAACCCCGATACTCACTCATTTACAAAAACTAAAGAGTGAAGTTATCATAGCAGGTGATTTTAATATTGACTTACTGAAAATCAAAGAAAAACCTGTATTTAGTGAATACTTTGACATGATCAGTGCACAAGGCTTCTTTCCTAGAATCACATTGCCTACCAGATTTTCAGAACATCGTGGTACACTTATTGACAATTTTTTATGTAAACTGTCAGAGGGGTCATTGAACTCCACTTCTGGCATTTTAATCAACCAAATTTCTGATCATCTTCCCTGTTTCATTTGCATGGACTGCATATTAACTCGAGACACGGTACCCAAATTCATAACAATAACACAGAAAAGTCCGGATTCGCTAAATAAATTTAGATTAGAATTAATACACTCAAACATTTATGATAAACTAAATAAGAATATTGATGGTAATCCCAACGAAAATTATAACATTCTTGAAGAAATTATTTTAAATACTATGATTAAATGCTTACCCACTAAGACAATTAAATATAACAAACATAAATATAAAAAATCGTCTTGGATTACTCAAGGTATTATTAGATCAATAACGTTTAGAGATAAGCTATATCTAAAAATGAAGCAAACTACTATAGACACAGCAAGATATCAGGTCCTTAAAACTAATCTGCACGCTTATAATAAAATTCTTTAAAAAAATATTCGTATGGCCAAAAAAATATATTTTGAATCGAGATTTGAGAAACATAAGAACAACATTAAAAAAACATGGTCAATTATTAAAGAAATAATTAATGAAACAACAAAGACTGAACAATTTCCTAACTCTTTTAAAATTGATGGAACAACTGTTACCGATAAAACGGATATTGCCAATCAATTTAATTTATTTTTTACAAATATTGGTCCCAAACTTGCATCACAAATAAGTAGTAACGGCAAATGTCATAGAGATTATTTGAAAAACCAGACCATACATAAATTCACGTTTAAACCTATAAGTGAAGATACTACAATTAATATAATTAACCGTATGCATCCTAAATCTAGTAGTGGCAAAGACGGCATATCAACTATATTATTAAAAACAATAAAACATGAAATTTGTAAACCTGTCACCACAATACTCAATCAATCTTTGTCAACAGGTATATTTCCTGACAAACTAAAAGTTGCTAAAGTAATACCACTATTCAAAAAAGGTGATAATACCATTTTTGATAATTACCGTCCAATTTCGATCTTACCAGCAATTTCTAAAGTATTTGAGAGAGTCATATTTGACCAACTACATGAATATTTCCACAATAGAGAGCTATACTACAGTAGTCAATATGGCTTCAGAGAGAAACATTCAACCGAACTTGCCACCCTTGAAATAATAGACAGAATTATTCAGGAAATGGACAAACATCTAACTCCAATAAATATATATATTGATTTATCAAAAGCCTTTGATACAATAGACCATAATATACTCATGGATAAATTAAAGCACTATGGCATAAAAGACACAGCATTTAACCTCTTTAAGAACTATTTATCAAATCGTAAACAGTACGTACAATTTGGACACGTAAAATCTAAAGAAGCATATATTACTACTGGTGTCCCGCAAGGGTCGATATTAGGACCTTTGTTGTTCATTATATACATTAATGACCTACCAATTGCTAGTGACCTTTTCAACTTCATAACTTATGCTGACGATACAACCCTAACCAGTACATTAGATGTCTTTAATCGACCCGGTGACTTAAATAACAATATAAACGAAGAACTAAACAAGATATGTGACTGGCTTAACGTAAACAAACTTGCTCTAAATGTTGACAAAACTAAAGCTATGATTTTTCATATGCCACAAAAGAAAGTAGAAAAGCCTGTGCTATTAGTAAATGGAACTGTAATTGAATATGTAAATAACTTCAACTTTTTGGGCATCACATTAAATAATCACTTGAACTGGGACAGTCACATAAACAAAGTAGCATACAAAATATCTAGAACCACTGGAATTCTAAAAAAACTGACACATTTTTTACCACAGCATATTCTAAGGACAATGTACAATTCTATCATATTACCTCATATAAACTATGGTATATTGGCATGGGGGTATCAAACGCAACGCATATTTATACTTCAGAAAAAAGCAATTAGAATAATCACGTTAAGTAAATATAATGCACACACTGCTCCTATTTATAAAGAACTCAAATTATTAAAGGTCAGTGACATCCACAAGCTACAAGAACTTAAGTTTTATCATAAATTAATAAATAAACAACTACCTGAATATTTTTATAATATACCTTATACTAACACTTTTGAAATATATCAATATGACACACGAGACAAAAATCGCTTATTTATGTCAAGAAATAATCATGTTTTCGCAAACAAATGTATTAGATACAGCATGATTAGAACTGTTAACAATAGTCCAAATGATATTACTGACAAAGTCCATACTCATAGTCTATATGGTTTCTCCAGTTACATAAAACAATATCTTCTTGGTAATTATGAATACAACTGTACCAAAACAAATTGTTACATTTGCCGAAATCAGGGCATACGTGTATAGTTATTTATTTGTGTAATTAATATGTAGGTATATCTTGTAGGCAGTCATACATATGCATATATGTACATGGATATGCTTGTATACATATAGTTTATACATATATATATATATGATGATTATATAATTATAAACTTAGTACTTTTATTATTGCTATCACTTGTATTCTTAATTTTTAATATAATATTTTCAATTGCTTGACTAAACCAGTGGTGGCTCCCATGATAGCGACATACTCAATGTCTTAATGGGAGTCTCCGTGACCATTTATTTTATTTACTTTGTTTATATGTCGATTGTATTACATTTACTTGGTCAAAATAAATGATTCTGAGTCTGAGTCTGAGTCTGAGTCTGAAGGTAAATAAGGAAGCCATTGGCTTACCGGGAGTCCACATTTTTTAAACATCTATGTGTAACCCGTGCTCCTGAGATACGTGACAACCTTCTATCTTTACAGGTATCCAAGCTGCTAGCAATTACACAATCTGTAGATAATTTGTTCCAATCATTTATTGTCCTGTGTGAGAACGAGTATTTCCTGATATCCAATCTACGCTGCTGATCCTTTACTAATGTAATGTAGTGATCCTCATGTCCTCTAGATCTACTGTATTTCTTGAGTGAGAAAAATATTTCTATCAATATTTTCATACCCAATCAATATCCTAAAAACATCAATTTGATCTCCTCTTAAACTCCTTGTCTGTAGGGTTGTTAAACCACATTCTAGTAGGCGTTCTTCATAACTAAGGTTCTGGTTCTGGAATAATTTTAGTTGCTCTCCTCTGTATTCGTTCAAGCGTATCTATATCCTTCTTACGATATGGTCTCCAAGCTTGTATACAGTATTGTAAATAAGGCCTAACTATTGCTTTATACAGAGATATCATTAGCTTTTTTGTCCTTGTTTGTTATATTTCTCCTAATTTGATTACCCTTTGAAGCTGCAATACCTCACTGCTCTGAAACTTTCATATCAGCACTTATTGTTATTCCTAAGTCCTTTTCTTTTACAGTAGTACCTAAAACAGTATATCCCATTTTGTAGTTTACATCCAAGTTCCTGTGCCCTGTGTGTAGGCATTTACATTTCCCAAACTTGAATAACATCTGCTATTGTTCAGACCATTTAACAAATGTGCCTAGATCGTTTTGTAAATGTTGTATATCACCATCACTGTTAACCTTTCTGAACACTTTCGTGTCCTCCGGAAATGTCAGTACGTTGCTTGTTATATTATCGTCCAAGTCATTGATATATATTGAAAATAATAAAAGTCCTAATGCTGATCCTTGTGGTACCCCACTGCAAGCTGATTGTTAGCTTCAAACCTCCCATCTACTACAATATGCTGTTTTCTGTCAGTCAGCCAGTTTTCTATCCAGTCGATTAAGCCATCCCCGATGCCATGGGCTTTTCACAGTAATCTTTGATAATGAACTTTGTTGAAAGCGTTCAGGAAATCTAAGTAGATTATATCTACTGGTGATCCCTCGTCTATCCACTTAGTGATTTCTTCCAAAAACATAGAATATTTGTTACGCATGTACTCGCTTTTCAGAATCCTTGTTGAGATGAATTCAGTAATTTATGCCCAACAAGGAAGTCCACCATATGGTCTTTAACTAACCTTTCTAATAATTTACAAATCATTGATGTTAAACTCACTGGTCTGTAATTCTCTGACTTATTTCTCGAATCCTTTTTAAATAATGGTATGATGTTTGCTTCTTTCCATTCAAAAGGCACCACTCCCTCTTTTAACGACAAGTTGAACACTCTTGCAAGTGGTATATTAATTTGGTATACTATTTCCATTAATAGTGTTGGCGGAATTCCATCCACTCTAGGTGATCTGATTGATTATCCTTCATTGTCTTTATTTTTTTAGCTACCTTGTCTACCTTAAATAGTCCGATTTAGCCTCCTAAAATTTAGCAACTGCAACTGGCAGTTAAATATGCGATGCAGTGGATGCAGCCATGATGATGATGATGATGATGTAATCACGACGCAGTAGGTGTTGTCGTGATGATGTAACCACGACGCAGTAGGTGTTGTCGTGATGATGTAACCACGACGCTGTAGGTGTTGTCGTGATGATGTAACCACGACGCAGTAGGTGTTGTCGTGATGATGTAATCACGACGCAGTAGGTGTTGTCGTGATGATGTAACCACGACGCAGTAGGTGTTGTCGTGATGATGTAACCACGACGCTGTAGGTGTTGTCGTGATGATGTAACCACGACGCAGTAGGTGTTGTCGTGATGATGTAACCACGACGCTGTAGGTGTTGTCGTGATGATGTAATCACGACGCAGTAGGTGTTGTCGTGATGATGTAACCACGACGCAGTAGGTGTTGTCGCGATGATGTAACCACGACGCAGTAGGTGTTGTCGCGATGATGTAACCACGACGCAGTAGGTGTTGTCGCGATGATGTAACCACGACGCAGTAGGTGTTGTCGCGAAGATGTAACCACGACGCAGTAGGTGTTGTCGCGATGATGTAACCACGACGCAGTAGGTGTTGTCGCGATGATGTAACCACGACGCAGTAGGTGTTGTCGCGATGATGTAACCACGACGCTGTAGGTGTTGTCGCGATGATGTAACCACGACGCAGTAGGTGTTGTCGCGATGATGTAACCACGACGCAGTAGGTGTTGTCGCGATGATGTAACCACGACGCAGTAGGTGTTGTCGCGATGATGTAACCACGACGCAGTAGGTGTTGTCGCGATGATGTAACCACGACGCAGTAGGTGTTGTCGCGATGATGTAACCACGACGCAGTAGGTGTTGTCGCGATGATGTAACCACGACGCAGTAGGTGTTGTCGCGATGATGTAACCACGACGCAGTAGGTGTTGTCGCGATGATGTAACCACGACGCAGTAGGTGTTGTCGCGATGATGTAACCACGACGCAGTAGGTGTTGTCGCGATGATGTAACCACGACGCAGTAGGTGTTGTCGCGATGATGTAACCACGACGCAGTAGGTGTTGTCGCGATGATGTAACCACGACGCAGTAGGTGTTGTCGCGATGATGTAACCACGACGCAGTAGGTGTTGTCGCGATGATGTAACCACGACGCAGTAGGTGTTGTCGCGATGATGTAACCACGACGCAGTAGGTGTTGTCGCGATGATGTAACCACGACGCAGTAGGTGTTGTCGCGATGATGTAACCACGACGCAGTAGGTGTTGTCGTGATGATGTAACCACGACGCAGTAGGTGTTGTCGCGATGATGTAACCACGACGCAGTAGGTGTTGTCGTGATGATGTAACCACGACGCAGTAGGTGTTGTCGCGATGATGTAACCACGACGCAGTAGGTGTTGTCGCGATGATGTAACCACGACGCAGTAGGTGTTGTCGTGATGATGTAACCACGACGCAGTAGGTGTTGTCGCGATGATGTAATCACGACGCAGTAGGTGTTGTCGTGATGATGTAACCACGACGCAGTAGGTGTTGTCGCGATGATGTAATCACGACGCAGTAGGTGTTGTCGTGATGATGTAACCACGACGCAGTAGGTGTTGTCGCGATGATGTAACCACGACGCAGTAGGTGTTGTCGTGATGGTGTAACCACGACGCAGTAGGTGTTGTCGCGATGATGTAACCACGACGCAGTAGGTGTTGTCGTGATGGTGTAACCACGACGCAGTAGGTGTTGTCGTGATGGTTTAACCACGACGCAGTAGGTGTTGTCGCGATGATGTAACCACGACGCAGTAGGTGTTGTCGTGATGGTGTAACCACGACGCAGTAGGTGTTGTCGTGATGGCGTAACCACGACGCAGTAGGTGTTGTCGTGATGGCGTAACCACGACGCAGTAGGTGTTGTCGTGATGGCGTAACCACGACGCTGTAGGTGTTGTCGGGATGGTGTAACCACGACGCAGTAGGTGTTGTCGTGATGGCGTAACCACGACGCAGTAGGTGTTGTCGCGATGATGTAACCACGACGCAGTAGGTGTTGTCGCGATGATGTAACCACGACGCAGTAGGTGTTGTCGTGATGATGTAACCACGACGCAGTAGGTGTTGTCGCGATGATGTAATCACGACGCAGTAGGTGTTGTCGTGATGATGTAACCACGACGCAGTAGGTGTTGTCGTGATGATGTAATCACGACGCAGTAGGTGTTGTCGTGATGATGTAACCACGACGCAGTAGGTGTTGTCGTGATGATGTAACCACGACGCAGTAGGTGTTGTCGTGATGATGTAATCACGACGCAGTAGGTGTTGTCGTGATGATGTAACCACGACGCAGTAGGTGTTGTCGTGATGATGTAACCACGGCGCAGTAGGTGTTGTCGTGATGATGTAATCACGACGCAGTAGGTGTTGTCGTGATGATGTAACCACGACGCAGTAGGTGTTGTCGTGATGATGTAACCACGACGCAGTAGGTGTTGTCGTGATGATGTAATCACGACGCAGTAGGTGTTGTCGTGATGATGTAACCACGACGCAGTAGGTGTTGTCGCGATGATGTAACCACGACGCAGTAGGTGTTGTCGTGATGATGTAACCACGACGCAGTAGGTGTTGTCGCGATGATGTAACCACGACGCAGTAGGTGTTGTCGCGATGATGTAACCACGACGCAGTAGGTGTTGTCGTGATGATGTAACCACGACGCAGTAGGTGTTGTCGGGATGATGTAACCACGACGCAGTAGGTGTTGTCGTGATGATGTAACCACGACGCAGTAGGTGTTGTCGTGATGATGTAACCACGACGCAGTAGGTGTTGTCGCGATGATGTAACCACGACGCAGTAGGTGTTGTCGTGATGATGTAACCACGACGCAGTAGGTGTTGTCGCGATGATGTAACCACGACGCAGTAGGTGTTGTCGCGATGATGTAACCACGACGCAGTAGGTGTTGTCGCGATGATGTAACCACGACGCAGTAGGTGTTGTCGCGATGATGTAACCACGACGCAGTAGGTGTTGTCGTGATGATGTAACCACGACGCAGTAGGTGTTGTCGCGATGATGTAACCACGACGCAGTAGGTGTTGTCGCGATGATGTAACCACGACGCAGTAGGTGTTGTCGCGATGATGTAACCACGACGCAGTAGGTGTTGTCGCGATGATGTAACCACGACGCAGTAGGTGTTGTCGCGATGATGTAACCACGACGCAGTAGGTGTTGTCGTGATGATGTAACCACGACGCAGTAGGTGTTGTCGCGATGATGTAACCACGACGCAGTAGGTGTTGTCGCGATGATGTAACCACGACGCAGTAGGTGTTGTCGTGATGATGTAACCACGACGCAGTAGGTGTTGTCGCGATGATGTAACCACGACGCAGTAGGTGTTGTCGCGATGATGTAACCACGACGCAGTAGGTGTTGTCGTGATGATGTAACCACGACGCAGTAGGTGTTGTCGCGATGATGTAATCACGACGCAGTAGGTGTTGTCGTGATGATGTAACCACGACGCAGTAGGTGTTGTCGCGATGATGTAATCACGACGCAGTAGGTGTTGTCGTGATGATGTAACCACGACGCAGTAGGTGTTGTCGCGATGATGTAACCACGACGCAGTAGGTGTTGTCGTGATGATGTAACCACGACGCAGTAGGTGTTGTCGCGATGATGTAATCACGACGCAGTAGGTGTTGTCGTGATGATGTAACCACGACGCAATAGGTGTTGTCGCGATGATGTAATCACGACGCAGTAGGTGTTGTCGTGATGATGTAACCACGACGCAGTAGGTGTTGTCGTGATGATGTAACCACGACGCAGTAGGTGTTGTCGTGATGGTGTAACCACGACGCAGTAGGTGTTGTCGTGATGATGTAACCACGACGCAGTAGGTGTTGTCGTGATGGTGTAACCACGACGCAGTAGGTGTTGTTGTGATGGTTTAACCACGACGCAGTAGGTGTTGTCGCGATGATGTAACCACGACGCAGTAGGTGTTGTCGTGATGGTGTAACCACGACGCAGTAGGTGTTGTCGTGATGGCGTAACCACGACGCAATAGGTGTTGTCGTGATGGCGTAACCACGACGCAGTAGGTGTTGTCGTGATGGTGTAACCACGACGCTGTAGGTGTTGTCGGGATGGTGTAACCACGACGCAGTAGGTGTTGTCGTGATGGCGTAACCACGACGCAGTAGGTGTTGTCGTGATGGTGTAACCACGACGCAGTAGGTGTCATGATGGTGTAACCATGATGCAATATATGCAGTCATGTTGGTGTAATTACGATGCAACAGCTGCAGTCATGTTGGTGTAACTACGATGCAGTAGATGCTGTCGTGTTGGTGTAACCACGGTGCAGTAGGTGCTGTCGTGATGATGTAACCACGATGTAATAGCTGCCCTCGAGATGGTGTGACCACGGTGCAGTAGCTGCTGTCGTGATGGTGTAACCATGATTCAGTGATTACATTCAGCATGATGTAACCTCGACAGAATAGCTACAGTCATGATTGGTGTAATCACGATTCAATAATTACATTCAGTATGCGCAATCACGACGCAATAGCTACAGTCATGGTGGTATACTCATGATGCATTATTTACACTCAGTATGGTGTAACCACTATGCAGTAGTTGCAGCCATGATGGGGTTACTACGATGCATTAGTTACATTCAACATGGTGTAGCTATGATGCACTAGTTACATTCAACATGGTGTAGCTATGATGCACTAGTTACATTCAACATGGTGTAGCTACGATGCATTAGTTGCAGTCATGATGGTGTAACCAGCTTTTTTGTCCTTAGACACTGTTTGTCTTTATTCAATTGACTTAAGACCACACCTGTCCTTAAACTATGTTTATCGTTATTGACCATTTGTTCTCATTGATCACATTTCATAAAAACAACAGCCTGTCCGTAAAGACTACGTTTCCTTCGAAACTCCATATCCTTTGACCCTCTCCTGTCATTACAGTCTACTTGTCCTTCCGCCACCAGAGACACTGCCGTGTGGCTCGTCGTACTTGTCCTTCCGCCACCAGAGACACTGCCGTGTGGCTCGTCGTACTTGTCCTTCCGCCACCAGAGACACTGCCGTGTGGCTCGTCGTACTTGTCCTTCCGCCACCAGAGACACTGCCGTGTGGCTCGTCGTACTTGTCCTTCCGCCACCAGAGACACTGCCGTGTGGCTCGTCGTACTTGTCCTTCCGCCACCAGACACTGCCGTGTGGCTCGTCGTACTTGTCCTTCCGCCACCAGAGACACTGTCGTGTGGCTCGTCCTACTTCTCGCTCACCTATGCAACAGCTTCGGTGGACCAAATGAATTATAATACATTTATTGTAATTATATGTGCTATTTGTAGGCGCTTTGATTTCTATCTGTGAATAATTGGTGTGTTTTTCTATCACCATTGACGCAACAGTCCCTCAGATGCAGTGTTGATGTTAGCAGTCAGTGTTGATGTTAGCAGTCAGTGCTGATGTTAGCAGTCAGTGTTGATGCTAGCAGTCAGTGTTGATGTTAGCAGTCAGTGTTGATGTTAGCAGTCAGTGTTGATGTTAGCAGTCAGTGTTTTTAACTTAGAATATTAAGCATGGTGACGTCATGACGACGATAAACATCGATGTTATTATTCGCAGATTACAATCCAATGTCGTCAAGTTGTTTAGAAATAAGATTTTATAATTGTTTACAGTTTAGGTAAGACGTTTAATAGTCAGTAGAGATATGTGTGTACATAATTTGATGATACGCACATTTGAACACATCTACCCTTTGCTGTGTGTCTACACCATAAGAACACGCAATACGTGGCTATGAATAATCTCTACCACAATTGACGAGTTTTTCTATGCTAGGAGCAGATAAAAGTGACAGAAGAGTATATACACACAATGGTATGATCTCTGAAAATACTAGTAGTACTAGTAATTGTTAATTTATACATTTGACGTTTTTATTGTTTTGCCTGGTAATAATTTTGGTCATTGTCGCTATATAAAGTAATGCTCCTGGTTATCCAATGATTCTAGATTGTAATTTGAGCCAATAGCATTACCATTATCCATCGATGCAATCACGTCGCTAAATGTCGTAGTAGTAATTATGATATTAACACTTTTTTACATTTAGCTATTGTTACGTTGTACACAATGTGTTATGATGTACACAATTTGTGTGTACACAATAGCTGGGCTATCTCAGTAATTATATGCTGGAATGGTTTGAAACGTCTCACTCTGCGCCACTCGTGTACGGTGTAGAGAGACACACAGAGTTTGAAACGTCTCACTCTGCGCCTCTCGTGTACGGTGTAGAGAGATACACAGAGTTTGAAACGTCTCACTCTGCGCCACTCGTGTACGGTGTAGAGAGATACACAGAGTTTGAAACGTCTCACTCTGCGCCTCTCGTGTACGTTGTAGAGAGACACACAGAGTTTGAAACGTCTCACTCTGTGCCACTCGTGTACGGTGTAGAGAGATACACAGAGTTTGAAACGTCTCACTCTGCGCCACTCGTGTACGGTGTAGAGAGATACACAGAGTTTGAAACGTCTCACTCTGCGCCTCTCGTGTACGGTGTAGAGACACACAGGGTTTGAAACGTCTCACTCTGTGCCACTCGTGTACGGTGTAGAGAGATACACAGAGTTTATTTTCAAATGCTGGGACATTTTTCAGACAGCAGGTCATAAAACCGTTTTGAGGAGTCAAACTAGAAATAAATATAGAAACAAAGTGTTTATATATTTTGAAAAAGTATCTGGCAGGTGCCACATGCAGGAGCTGTAAGCCAATGTTTAATTAAACTGATCAACCCATTTCCGAGATACCATTTCCATGGCAACGTCCCAACTTTAAAATAGAGTAAATTCACATTGTGTCTGTGAATTTCCCTGAGATTTTCAGCTTTCTAAGTTTCCAAGACATTAATACGTCATTATGGTGCAGACGAATATAATACACAATTGCCTCCGACGAGTGCAGTGTTGTGGTAATCGATTCCATTGGGGGTTCCTTTTATGATGTCTCCAAATGCCTATAAAACGTATATTAACTTTGACCTGTTTTAGTAATAATTACGTGGCTTTTATGGTGTGATGGTAGAATACGCACCTGAATTGGGTTAAACAAATGGATTGTGGATGCATAAAAACTTACTGTGAATCGAGTTTAGTGGTACATCAGTAAATGAGTTATGTATACAAGTTGAACCTATTATCATCTTGCACGGTTGCAATAATTCTGATTCGATTCGCCGCGATATTTGATCTCCATTCTGGTGTAGACATAACAAGTTGGGGGCAAGCTTTAATTGTATTGAACCAAAATACAGTTGAACTTCACTCGTATATATAATGTGTAACATAATAGAGACAATGTAACATAATATAGATAATGTAACATAATAGAGATACACGTCACATTTGCATGTGTTCATAAAATGCTAGAAAAGCCGTGTGTATGTTGGTCAAAGACGAATTTCACACCTGGAGACACATCGTGGTAAGGATATTTGAGTACTTTCTTGAGTAAAAACAGATACGAAGACTTGTATTTAGCTCATTATAATTGATAAGCATCTCTTCAAGGGATTCACCTCTGACATATACAGGAAAATTTTGGGTTTTAAAACAAAATGGGACACGATAAAAGCTGGGGACATGAAGTTTTACGTTATAGAGAACATTTCTTAGGCTAGTTCGTTTTCATGTTGAAATGATTATTTTGACATATCCAAACTTGTTTTTACCTTTTGCGACTTCATCAGTACTAATGACGTAAGCAAGACCAAGGCAGCGATAAATAAACTAAGACGATGGCAATTACGAACTTCCTCGCGTGTACGATGACGTCATGCAATGGCATTAGTACTGATGAAGTCGCTTTGATAAGACGAAGAAACTTTCTGCAAAGGTAAAAACTATTTTGGATATGTCAAAATAATAATTTAAATATGACGTTTTACGTTATTGTAGAATGGCACATGTATTCAGAACATGCTATCTACTGCAATTTATAAATGACAGATAGCCTGTGGATAACGAAAATCGTTAAAACCATCGGACATTTCCGTGTAGTTAACAGCTTCCGCTATAATTTACATGCGGCCGATGTGCATCATTACCGATTAGTGTATACCAACACGGCGTGCGCGAATAAGTGGACTGGCAGCAAAATCACCTGCCCTAAGGCTAAGTTCAGCACCAGTCAGCTATTTACCAATTGCTTGCTGCACGTCGCGTGACTGATGTCAAGACGACATAAGGCCTAATGATGCGCCAAAATGATATGAATTTTGTGAATGATCATTAGAAGCCATTTTTATTTTCATTGCAACCGGAAGGCGCTTCCTCGTCCGTCAGTCTTGTCGGGATGTTGCACCGGAAGTGTTTACGTCGTTGCTATGACAATACGATTTACGACCGCACTTTGTAATGCTAGTCGCGGAGTCAGTGTCATTTATTTTGCAATGTACGCAACACCGCGACCGATTTTTCTACAATAAATGGGTCTTAATAAAGACATTATCAGCGTATAAATAATACAATTGGTGCATAACGCACGCACGAACAAAAACACACTACGCACGCTCGTGAATACAAGCAGTATTCTAATATAAGATGAACATGTCGTCTGCGAGTTAGTTTTCAAAATCTTGTTAATGAATAGACTGTTTACATTACATACGATATCCCCGATGATAAGAGTATTTCAAAACGAATCATATGAACGCACTGATCTCTCGATTATAGTGCACCTACCCTAGGCGAAACCTTGACACCCCGGGAGTTTATACGACTTCAAGTCCGAATGTTAATATTACGTATTGTCATCTAGGATTGATGCTGAGGAATTTTCGCAAAATTCAAATTAGTGCGGTGTGCATGTGTAAGTAAGTAAGTAAGTAAGTATGTTAGTAAGTAACTTTATTTTACAGCATAACACGTAAAAAATATAATATATTTAAATACTTTCGATATGTTATGTTGCATGGTTGTCACTTGGCTTAAAGCCGTCTTCCAGTCACACCATATAGACCAATTATCTGTTATTACATCCCAACCAAAATAGTCATCACCAGCCCATTATTGTACTATTTCAACAGTCATTTAGATAAACACTGGGCCAAATTTTATATTTTACCATAGTTACATATGTATAGTAAATACACCTGTAAGATCCAGTGTCACACAACTAGTTATATTACACTCATAGTTAGGGTGAATATGATAGGAATATAAGTGGTCTATAATAGTTGCTGAAACAGATTATATCCTTGTTGGTTTAGTTATATGTGGAATGTATCATTGTGCTATTACACTGTCTATGAAATCATTGTTTTTATACGAGTAGCAACTTTAGTAATTTAATGTTATCAAGTAAGTTATTTTATTTTCATTTCAGATTTTTTTATGTATATCTAATATAAATAAATCTAAATCTGCACACGGATGAGAGTTGGGACGATAGATTACACCCACAATTATAGGTTTTTCTTAGTTTGAACTTAAAAAAAAATAGACTCAAATACATGATGGATAAATATTGACAAATCTTCACGCTTGGAATAGGTAAATTTATGACTGATATATAGCCCAACTCCACCTTGCCGTCATCTATATCTATTCTTGTATTGAATAGTAAATTGTGATACCCATTTATTTTATAACGTAGGACATTTTGACGACATTTAAAAATTAATAAAGGATCCCAATGGACCTCTAAACTACGACAACTGATATAGAACATTGATAGGGATGTATTTCAAGGTTTAAATACTTTAGAGAACTCAACTGAAGTAAAATATGTGCAATCATTTGTATTAAGTAGAAAGGGAGAGTCATTATGTGTTTCATCTTCATAGTGTTTAGCTTCATTGTATATTTGTTTGAAGTCATAGTATGTGATTGTTTGAATTAGGCTGATATTGATAGTGTCATCCATTTCCGAATATATTAAGGTACATCAAAATAATCCAATTTTCACAGTTCGCTGACAGGTCAAAACTGGTTACATTAATATTATTACAATGTGAAAGTTTAACGTATCATACAATGTAAACACATAGCATTTGAAAAGCTGAATATTCACATGTAATGATGAATAGTTCGATGTTTAGGATTAACCAAAACAATAAGAAATCAATAATTTGCATCAAAATGGCTTTTTTTAGAAGATGTAATAAAGCATTACGATATGAAATATTTTACTAAGTAGGCTGTGAAATGTCTACAACAAACCATAGCAAAGCGTATCATCGCATCATTTACAACTAGCAATTTCATTAAGCAACAGTCAATATTCCCACTCACTCGTGGACATGTCTCGTAATGATAGGGTTGTATTACTATTGCTATTATTAGTGTGTTGGCAGTCTATGGAGGATAATACATGTTATATATCACATACAGAATATCAAATAATCAGCTGAGCTTCAGCAATTATGACAACCTAAAATGTAATAATTAAATAATTAGATTAAAGTAAGGGTATTCAGTAATTAACTTAAGATCTTAAGAAAAAAAACAATATCACCAATCGTTGTCCACTAATTTAACATACCAACCCAAAGTCTACTCAAACCTGATTTTTTAATAAAGAAAAAACTGTAAAAAAAAATAAAAAAAAAAAATACAAACACACGTCAACCTAATTAATATTTAAATCAACTGTAGTTTTTCAGAAAACAATTGTAGTTATAATTTAAATTTAAAGTTCCAGACAACAACGTGACACAAAGATGCCCCCAGTCAATGTTCCCACATACTTGAATACCATAATGCTACTGTTGTTGTTGTTGTTGTTGTTGTTGTTGTTGTTGTTGTTGTTGTTGTTGTTGTTGTTGTTGTTGTTGTTGTTGTTGTTGTTGTTGTTGTTGTTGTTGTTGTTGTTGTTGTTGTTGTTGTTGTTGTTGTTGTTGTTGTTGTTGTGACGTAAGTACAATATGTGATTCTACATATATTGATACATCGTTATACAGCTACTATGTGTAACATATTCGATAAAGAAGTCTGTTAGGCCCCAATCTTATTGTGTAGGTGTAATAAATGTGTTTTTAGCGGAAGTCTTGCAATGGTATGTTGTCCTATCCGCGCCCATTTACCCGTCTTCGTATTTTGTTCTGGACTACATCCTTTTGGGAAAATATTTGACAAAGACGAAAAACGTCTTACGAAGGTCACCGGCTGAAGTCTCTTAGCAAGTTGTCCGGCCGACTCCTACTGAGACCGTCCTGGGTTGTTGTGAAACAGCATTCAGACACACGACGTAGACAAGTCGCTGCCACAGCTGCGTTGACACATATTGAAACACTGACCCCGCATTATCACTTCAACGTTCGGCAGCTGTGTCTCATTATATCAACAGTCGAGTGAATTTATTAGCCATTTTCAACATACCGATTTAAACGGCCAGACAATCAACTGTTAAAACGCGTTGTACGCACGACGAGGTTCTATATGGTGAAAGCAGGAATAGGGCATCTGCAAAAATGTAAAGCCATGCATTAGCCATGTTTCATAAACGTATAACATTTATCAATATTGTAACCTATGCGATTCCCACTCAGGTGATCTACGACGCATCACAGTATAAATCTATATATAATTTTTAGTGCGAATATTTCAATAAAACGAGTTAAACAACGTAAAGTGTTCATAAAATTGACGCCGCATAAGAGTTGTACAAGAGTTATCATACAATCAGGTAATATAGTATAAACTATATCTAGTTTAACATGTTAGCCGTCGAAATGTTTTTTAATGGACACATTTAGCAACACATACAGTTGGACCGTTATTTGTTTAATTTGAATGTCACGCCTCGAATGTCATGTTTACATTGCCTGCTCAACGACAAGAAAACATCATTTTATAACGGTAAAATTATATTCATAAAGCGCGGTTCATGATAAAGATATTCAAGATACTAGAATATATGATAAAGATATTCAAGATACTAGAATATATATTCTAACATATTACAGTGTATATATAGTTTATATTATATAGCATGATTGTACAATAAAAGCAATCAGACTTGTGTATTTATATTGTCACTCAAAGCAACATTGTATCACTTCCCATTTAATACATGGTTTTGAGCGGCCATCTTGTTAAATGTAGTTATGCACATCCTGTTTCAATATGGCTGTGTTAGCTGTCTTCTGTGCCAATCGCATCAATGCAATTTCTACATTATACTTATAATGTTGTATGTGCGTGCGTGCGTGCGTGCGTGCGTGCGTGCGTGCGTGCGTGCGTGTCTCAGTTAAACTTGATAAGTGATTTATGTATTACACGTACTCTAAATATATGACCTCACTGTATAACCGACCGACCCATGTTTCACTGAGTGATTCCAACATTTGTGGTGTGCAATAACAATATGGTTTTCGTCTGATGAAACTACTCAATATGACTGGATAGGACTTGCGCTGGTCGTCTTGCAATTGGAATGAATCTCCCACAAAGAGGCATATAATACGGCAGCATATCTACAATTATTTAGCAGAGCAATGCGCGAATGAATAATTCTATCCGACAGCGGTAAACAGTGATCGTTAAAATGCGAAGTACCGTTTTCATAAACACTTTGTCCGTTCACCCGATCGCTAACGATGAATCGCTTTGCCTGACCATTAGTCCTAATTACGTCAGTTTTTAAATGGGGCAAAACTCCAAACAAACCTTATATGGTTGTATCGTATTGCTATGGTATTGTTGATTACTGCTGCTTACTAATAATATATTAGTTTAATTACTAAATTAATTCACACCTGTACAGAAGGGCCAGTGGCGGATTACCTTAGGGGCAACCGAGGCATGTGCCCCAGGGCTATTGAACTACACCATGCGATGCGCAACACAAAGTTGGCCATGACGCAAACCAACCATTGTCTACTCAATTGTAACATAGAATATAAAGCACAACATTTTTTTACCAAAAAATCTGCCACCGGAAAAGCGACCTGCCCGCGTTGGTGTGATCACGTGATCACGCTGGCAAGCAGAGCGTCATCTTCTTGAAATGTCAGATATACAATTGTTTTGTGTGCATAAATGTTTTGTCAATGATAAAATCAAAGTTTTGATTTCAACACTTTGTTGAACGAGTACGTTAGTCTAATGAGGTGATGAAATCTCCCCCCTATATGTTTATGAAAGTAAAGCACTACGTACAAATATAATAAAAATTACTGCAAAAAATAGGAAAAATCAGCACTATTTGTATATATTAACGACTTCGTTTTATTAAGAGCATATGGGCTACAGTTAGTTTGCGACAAATCATAATTATGCAAACTATATAGATATATATTCTCGCATAAAGTACTTAAACTTAAAGTATTGTTTTCGATTAGCTTGGCGCGGGGACGCTCTAGGCCAGATCAATTCATCGATAAATTCACAGGAAACATATGAAAAAGAGTGAAACAAGAATCCACGGTGATATCCTTGGAAGACCAAAGGAAAGCTGCACTAAAGGGAATGTGTATTCAACCGGTAACAATACACTTATTATTTAACGCATTTCAGCCATTCCAGACCAATTAAAATGTTTCCTTCCAAACGTGTTGATGCAAACACAAAAAAACTTTTCCACGAAGAAATATCCCACACTGCATTTACTGCATGATGCTTTTGTGTTTAATGTAACAACTATCTAGTGGCGAGTACTCATTTATACTTTTCTGTTTAATGTAACGACTATCTAGTGGCGACTACTCATTTATACTTTTGTGTTTAATGTAATGACTATCTAGTGGCGAGTACTCATTTATACTGTTCAGCTGACCGTGCAAATGCATCTTGTCTTCAAAGGCAGCCAGATGATTATAGGTACCAACCCTGAGTGGTGCACACCTGTAATACTGGTAACAGGAATCCATAAGATCGCAAACGGACCCGTTATAAGAGTATATACGTCCAGTGCTTTGTGCGCATGCTCAAAAGGAGCCCGTCGTGAAAATTGGGATATATTCATTGGATCTCACCAAGTTTTGGCTATTGAGTATTCACGGGAGTCTTCTGCCGTGTTTTGAAGTGATGGCGTGTCATTAGCTTAGTTATTTGATAAACGCGGGGCCGTATCCCGTAATGTAAAAAAGTCTTGTGCAAAATGTAATGTTTTACCATTGCCATACCACTGCGATATTGAAGGGCGCTATAGTAGAACGTGGGTGTTATGTCCGCGGCCCGTTGTGCCAGCCGACAGCCGTTGTCTTCGAGCGACTATGTGTCGTTGTTACGTGGGGTGAGTTGATTATACGAGCGGCAGTGATCCTTGTTTTAGAATCGGCGCAGCTGCCTTCCCGCTAGTCATTAGGTTTACTGTGTTGGCGCACCCACCGTCAACAGGTGTCGCCTCGGTCGTCCAACCACAAGCTATAGAATCTCAGACGACACTCGCACAAAGGGTTGCTACATCTGCTGTAAAATCAGGGTATCTTACGAATTGTGAGAAATAAAAAAAATGCGACTGCAATAAGCCTGAGTTGACGGTTAGACCGGAGTCAAGCCTTCTATACGACAAGTCACATTCTAGCTGTCGTATTAGACTTAACATTTCTTGTAGTGGAGCTTGTTAATGGTTTTATTTATCGTCCGTCGACGCCGCGAGTTGAATAGACGACAACGCGACACCTACGCACGCATACATTAAATGACCGGCTCCA
>OY759263.1:36222572-36225072 GCA_963662155.1 Lamellibrachia columna | reverse complement strand
CACCACGATCAGTGTTCGAAATGACCACTCACTCTTGGGGGTCCCCTAAAAATATTGGTTACCCCATGAAAAACATCTTTAAAAATGTTCTTTTCAGGCACTGTAATGGCGCCTATATTTGTGAAAAACTTGCTAGCTATCATAGCGACCTGTAGTTATTTTACCAACTTAAGTTGAATGCACTTGTTGTTGTAATTCGCTCTTGATAAGATCGTCTACTAAATTATTACATTGTAAATTGTGGTCTAAACCATTGTTGTAGGAGTAATGCGCTTGCAGACACAGTGCTCTGTAATTCTTAGAAGTAGAATGCCAGGTGAACTGTGCCTCAACTAGACACTCGTTGGTAGAACACACACTCGTTCATGATATGAGTGGAATGAGTTCAGATGTGTTTAACAGAGATTAATTGAATGACAATAGAGTGAGCTGAATGCATTAGCTAAACTACCAACAGAATGATGTCGAGTTATGTGAAAACGGTCAAGTTCTTGCTGCGGGATCGATCGAGTTCTGCGAAAACCATTCAGTTCTAGCACTGACGAAACAAAGTAGCATTACACGCAGCAACAGGTGCAACAGCGGAAGGGTAATTACATCGGTACAACGATAAAATTCGTGACCCCACCAAGCTTACATTTGTGTTTTTTATGGGAGATCCTTCGTGCCTTAAGGGGGTCTTGGACACCCAGGCCCCCTCATTTCGAGGGGGTCTGACTACGACATATGAGCTTGTTTGGGCAACTTTTCTATGTAGTTTTTGTGAAATCACCAGACAAATTATTAAATTATTTAATGCTTGATCCAGAATTCCAAAATAGAAAAGATGAAAAACGAATTTTGCCCTTCGTGAAATGTCATAACTTTGTCATGTAATCAGCGAGAGGATGGAAGTCACGCCCAAGATCAGCCTTAACCCTTTAAAGTGTTTACCGTTTTGGATATCCACTATTTTGAGCCTTACCAGATCTAACGCCTAAAGTATGTCGATGATTTAACAAAAAATACTCTTTATTAAACCTGTGAAACGCTAAACCAAAGTGCGTTCTTGCGTAGTTATTGGCTTAGTCGCTAGGCCGCTAGCAGGGACTGTGACTAGTAGAAGTTGGGGAGACCGGGGCTTTGTTTTATGATTTTCATATGAAAAGGTGACCTCCCTGCAACAGACGAAGGTCTCGACACAACGTATGTACGTATGTAGACATTATGTTGAAATATATAATATTTAATTAAATAGTCACTACAAGCTATCAATGTGTCAGCTGTAACACTGCCCCGCCAACGTAACTATTTCGTAGACCCCGTCGTTCATATTGTTAGGTTATTTAAATAAAAAAAATAATTATTCCGTCGAGAAAATTTGAGATATGCCGAAACAAATGTTCGTTTGAGTTATTATTGTTATTTCTCTGAATGCACAATACTTTAAGGTACGTTCTTATGTAGCGCGGCATCCAGTCCTTAGGGCTGTTCAAAGTGGTTTACACTTCACTCCCTGGCTTTATCGGTAAGACAACGATTTACTCGACTCAGAACACAAAGACAACCCATTGTTCGAGTGGCAATGTTCCACTTAACTCTTGAGATATCCAATGTTTCCATCTTTTGTTCGGATTTTAGATATCCTATCCAAAGGATTTGTGGGTTATCAAGCGGTCGAACAAGGAACAGAGCTTTCACCTATTCGCACCCCATCTAGGGTTACTGACTCACTGACATGCTTCTGTCCCAACCCTGAAGTAAACCAGGTCAACCGTAATAGATGCCAATTGACAGACGGGTTGTAAAGGTGGTCATTATGCGTCTGCATTGTAGCAGTCTTTCTGCTTGCAAACATTAACATATCCACCAAGGCATCAAGACGTCACCTCCACAAGATGATATTACTTCATCAAACAAATTACCTTTTACAGAGCGATCGCTGTATTAATGGTGTCATGTTGGAAAGATGAATAGTGAAAATCCCTCATCCATTAATTACAATTATTTTGTATTCTGCGTAACCTTTCTATGTATTGTAATTAAGGTTATCGCTGTATTTAATGTGTTTGACGGTCATTGTCAGATGTTTGCCTATTTAGAGATAATTATTTATTTTTGCCATGGAAATATGCTGCATGCTATTAGTAGAATTCTCAGTAAGTAAAAAAAATAACAACATAACACAGCTATTTCATTTCGGGAATCAGCCGCGAGCAACAGATTTATGATTTTATATCTCCGTTTTACGGGAAGACATTGCGCGCATTGTTTAATGGTAAGCGCAGAGCAGTCGAATGCGCCTAGACGTCTCCTCTGAGATAATATGATGCGTTTATCACATGCGGGCAATGTGCCAACACTGGTATTGCTACTGCAATGATTGCAGTCGTTGTCTGCCAGGTCTACTTTCATTACAACCATTTGACTTACTTGTCTTAAGCCAACGATATTCTATTCCACCGGACACGGTTTGGGCTCCGGTTTGCAGCTCTTTCCATTTGTATTCTGCATTTGACAT
>OY759263.1:36207572-36220072 GCA_963662155.1 Lamellibrachia columna | reverse complement strand
GAGAGCCATAATTACATGACCGATGATTCCCATTACATAGACTGAACGATTCAATCATGATAGCTATATAAAAGTTCACAATCATGTTCAAATGACTAACGTTTTATGAGCGTGAAACGACGCGACAGGTGAGAGAAGCCACCTAGCTACAGGGCGAGAAACAAACATTGTACTGTTGTTGCTCATAGAGCTAGGATACGTTTTCTACTTATCGACCGAACATGGAATCAATTAGTGCGTTAAAACTATGACGTAAATGTCTGCGGCGTTCACGTAGTCCTGGGGATTTAATCGTAAACGGTGTACCTACTACAACGTCGGGTGTCCAGGCTGTGCAACGGATAAAACGTTTGGGGAACTTTAAATATTTATAATTGAGTGATTTCTTTGGATTTGTTTCTAATTTAAATTCGAATATAACATTTTAACGCGTGGCAATATTGCCGACATCGACAAAATGATTAAAAACATACCGAGATCAATATGTTACGGACGGAAGCGTACCGGAATCTTTTTCTCTACGTTTTGTATGCTTGGATTAGTGACGCGAGGCGGGTCGCCAGGAGCAGGAGACGTTGCGTTGGCATTTATATCGAATCACGTTGACGTAAACATAAAGTAACGTTGACGTAAACACAACGTAACGTTGACGTAAACACAACGTAACATCGCATCACCACCATCGTATCTGTCATCGGAAACGTCACCAAAACATCCGACGCAAGCAAATAGGTTGAAACAGAAAACGCGTCCCGTACTATTAATATTAGAGATTCACGATTTGTGAAACATTGCTAGGCAGGTGGAGTTATCGTTGATTTCGAGATGAAGCAGTAAATCACAGTGTTCGAGTTCAGCAGTATCACGGTGGCCTTTTCAATCCTGCGGCAGCGGAAAGTCAATTCTGTGTGACCGATAACACGCTGTCACGCGTGTGTGTGTTGTGCATCACACGTTCAGTCACTCAAGGGCATCGGAGCGTTAACGCCAGGACACAGACAGACACAGCTCACGCGACCAACACTCCACCACCTGTCAACTTGGGCATGGTAGAAGTCGAGGAGACGGCAAAACGGCAATAATTATTATATATTATTGGTCAAAGGAAGGATGATTTAGACAAATTGTGATCGTGTAATAGTCGTAAATCCGGACAGCACAGCGCAGCCACTCATTATGACGGTTTCATCTCGCGTCCCCGGAACGTCAGGAGCGGGGGCAACCGGAAGTCGCCGTCGAGTGTAATGGATCGAAACGGAACAAACAGGGTTTTCGGCTTCCGACAGCACCAATTTCGAGTGCGGATTGATGGCTAATCGCGTTTTTCGCACTGCAGTAAAATAAATGCGGCGATCCAGCTTTGCACGAGATTACCCGTTCGAGCCCGGTAAATGTGTGGTCACTAGACCATTGATATTTGCCTGTGGAAGCGACATTTACAAATATTGTGGCATTTTGACGAAGACATTTCACAATCTTGAGCTATGAAATAACATAAAGAGCAAATGAGCACGACATTAAAACGAAATATTTCAATGAACGGGCGGACGTATCCCTGGAAGTAGTGCTAAACCCCGGGGTTACGCACGTATCCCTGGTAGTAGTGCTAAACCCCGGGGTTATGCACGTATCCCTGGAAGTAGTGCTAAACCCCGGGGTTATGCACGTATCCCTGGAAGTAGTGCTAAACCCCGGGGTTATGCACGTATCCCTGGAAGTAGTGCTAAACCCCGGGGTTACGCACGTATCCCTGGTAGTAGTGCTAAACCCCGGGGTTATGCACGTATCCCTGGAAGTAGTGCTAAACCCCGGGGTTACGCACGTATCCCTGGTAGTAGTGCTAAACCCCGGGGTTACGCACGTATCCCTGGTAGTAGTGCTAAACCCCGGGGTTATGCACGTATCCCTGGAAGTAGTGCTAAACCCCGGGGTTACGCACGTATCCCTGGTAGTAGTGCTAAACCCCGGGGTTATGCACGTATCCCTGGAAGTAGTGCTAAACCCCGGGGTTATGCACGTATCCCTGGAAGTAGTACTAAACCCCGGGGTTATGCACGTATCCCTGGAAGTAGTACTAAACCCCGGGATTATGCACGTATCCCTGGAAGTAGTGCTAAACCCCGGGGTTACGCACGTATCCCTGGAAGTAGTGCTAAACCCCGGGATTATGCACGTATCCCTGGAAGTAGTGCTAAACCCCGGGGTTATGCACGTATCCCTGGAAGTAGTACTAAACCCCGGGATTATGCACGTATCCCTGGAAGTAGTGCTAAACCCCGGGGTTACGCACGTATCCCTGGAAGTAGTGCTAAACCCCGGGGTTATGCACGTATCCCTGGAAGTAGTGCTAAACCCCGGGGTTATGCACGTATCCCTGGAAGTAGTACTAAACCCCGGGGTTATGCACGTATCCCTGGAAGTAGTGCTAAACCCCGGGATTATGCACGTATCCCTGGAAGTAGTGCTAAACCCCGGGGTTACGCACGTATCCCTGGAAGTAGTGCTAAACCCCGGGATTATGCACGTATCCCTGGAAGTAGTGCTAAACCCCGGGGTTACGCACGTATCCCTGGAAGTAGTGCTAAACCCCGGGGTTACGCACGTATCCCTGGAAGTAGTGCTAAACCCCGGGGTTACGCACGTATCCCTGGAAGTAGTGCTAAACCCCGGGGTTACGGGCGGAACCAACCTTGTGACATACGCTTACCTGCAGATATGACGTATGCATCACATACAGACTCATGTAGCGGCACAAACCAACTATAAACTACTGAGACGACAGACGACAGAGAGCGGAACTAACGAATACATAACTTAAGATGACAGACGACAGAGAGCCGAACTAACGAATACATAACTTAAGACGACAGACGACAGAGAGCCGAACTAACGAATACATAACTTAAGACGACAGACGACAGAGAGCCGAACTAACGAATACATAACTTAAGACGACAGACGACAGAGAGCCGAACTAACGAATACATAACTTAAGACGACAGAGAGCCGAACTAACGAATACATAACTTAAGACGACAGACGACAGAGAGCCGAACTAACGAACACATAACTTAAGACGACAGACGACAGAGAGCCGAACTAACGAATACATAACTTAAGACGACAGACGACAGAGAGCGGAACTAACGAATACATAACTTAAGACGACAGACGACAGAGAGCCGAACTAACGAATACATAACTTAAGACGACAGACGACAGAGAGCTGAACTAACGAATACACGAATGGATAGAGTTCGGGAACGCTGATTAAGGAGACTTCGGATCACACCAAAGGTAATAAGTAAGACGTGGTATCAGTAGGTGAGTCATTTTGTAAGATTTGATGAGCTATTTAAAGCAGAACACAGACTTGTTACAACATCTCGAAAGCGAGGCGCCTGTGACACTTTGTGTCAAGACGCAGCGTCTGACGTCAACTGGCAAGAGTTATATTGACTTAAATCACTGTCTTTTATTCATACTAAATGATAAAAGTAGTGTTACTTTCGCTAGACGAGCGTAACAGTTTACTATTTCGAATTTGCATTGGGGACGGCTGGTAAAATCGTAATATTTGCACCCTAACTCTTCCATATATAACGAGTGTTTAAATGTGCAAATTAGACGGCCCCTCTTTTTGTCCGACCAGTTCCTATTTTGCCCATCCTAGACGGGCAATTTTAGTTATGCCTGCAAGCAATATGGACTAAAAATAAATCATCAGAAACAACTAAAAAGTTGACTGGAGTACGTGATTTAGGGCCGTGAGAAGCTCCACTGAGCAGATCTTCAATGTAAGACTGATCATAGAAAACATCTGCTTCACCAAAGAGACCTGCTCAACAATTTCATCGACTTTAAGAAGGCATTTGACCGTATCTGGCACGAAGGTTTACGACCTGACAGGAGCAATTACAACTTCGGCGAAGATCTGGTACAACTCATTCAATTGATAATGGGACATTGATATTGTGTCATATTTTATTAATTACATGCTCAATTGCAAGCTCGGTCTAGCCTATCAGGAATACGTAGAAAAGGTTGGGAAAGCTGACGATAAAGAAAATATATTATTTGTCTGGGCAAGTGTGCTGCTGTGCCGCATGTTCAGATAAGCCGGGCCAGGCCGTATGTAGGCGACTGTCCGCAGAAGCGCCGGTCGGGTGTGACCTAGCTGCACTGGACTACATATGCGTTGTGAACACGATTATCTCATTACTATCGTTCTTATTACACATGTACACGGCACGCACTATGTAGTTGTCTCTGGTAGCGACAACAACTAACAGGACGTCATAACTACTTCCTGGCAAAGCCAATGACTTCTACAGTTATGAAGGCGACGTCTACGACTTCATCACGTGGACGAGCATGATGACAGCAACGACAAGAAGTCTACATGACAACTACTACAACAACAGTGACCAAGTATCAACGCGAGCTTCCCCAGGGACGCAAACCTAAGATGATGTCTACAAGAACCCGTCAGCGCTGTCCCACGATTCCACTCACCCATCCGAATGAGGCTTATGGCAAAATCACAAATAACCTATTTCTTGTAATGACCACCAGATGTTGTTTATGACCTGTGCAGATGCAATGCAGTCGGACGCGCGCTGGCTATTTAGAACACGCCGCTTGTTATAGGACGTCTACACCAACGTTTCTCAAGGCGGCCCATCACTTCAACTGACAACGTCGATTGCTTTATAGCCCGCCCGGCTGTCATCTGATATCTCGTGGACACTAATTATCACCCATTATCGGCATTTTATGTAACAGTACATCAGCTTCACAAAGAAAAACGGTAAAAACACCCGCTTTCCTTATCCGGCTGACGCTGTGCTGGTTTCGATGTTACATCTTTAGAAAACCATATATCACAGAAATCTTGACAACATATGTCCTGAATGGAAGAGACCTGTAGACTGATTTGCCAGTGTGTATGTAGGGTATTATTATCCAGCAGTTTGATAGTGGCTCATAGTGCTTCACATTTCATTGCAGGCGACCCGCTCAAGATGACCGACAACTTGACGATGTCCTACACGTCGCTCTCCACGGCGGCCACCACGGAGCTAACGGCATCCACCAACGACACTCGGATGTGGTCGACAGTCGACAACATGAACGCTACAGTGGCTTCCTCCGTCGACAGTCTGCTCCTCAACGCGACGCAGTGGTACGTGACGGAAGCAGTTAACGTGACGGTCAACTCAACGTCGTCGTCTGACGCCAGCCGGCCGATCAGCGTCTATGGCATCATCAACGGCGTGTGCGGTTCCATCATGTCGCTTGTCACCTTCTTCGGCCAGGTGATGGTCTTCGTTGTCGTGTCCCGCGACGCCCGGCTCAGAACGCCCGGCAACTTCTACATCATCTCGCTGGCGATTGCTGACATGTTGATCAGCATCATGTCGATGCCCGTGTGGACGATCTACTCGATGCTCGAGTATTGGCCGGTGTCGCAAGGCTGGTGCGACCTCTGGAACATTGTTGACTACGTCCTCTGCACTGTGTCCATCTACACGATTCTCTTCATCAGCGTCGACCGCTACCTCTCATTGCGCTACCCACTCAGCTACTCGCTATTGAAGACGCCGGGCAAAGCGATCAGACCTCTCGTCGCCATCTGGATCTTCACGACGATAGTCTACGCGACGTTCATCGGCCTCACACAGCACTACCTGGGCATGGGCCGGAGCCCGGAACAGTGTCAGACCTATTACCTGACCAATGTCTACGTGACCGTCGGACTGTGCCTCGCCATACACTGGACGGGTGTGGGCGGTACGGCCATCTTCTACGTGCTCATCTACCGGCTCGTGCAGAAGGCGGGCCACGTCGGGGAGCGGCCGCACTCGAGCGGTCCGGCCGTCACCAAGTCGTCCCTCGGGTCGTCCACAACCAGCATTGCCAGCAGTGCCACTGTCGAGATCGAACTGTCGTCGGCGTCGGTGAACGCCAACCCGGCGGCGGGGCAGCCGAGTCGGCCGAACACCGCTCGCAACGGCGCCAACAACGGGCGCAAGGCGTCGACAAAGAAACACTCTGGACGCGGCGGCGACGCCACGGAGGAGAAAGATCGCAAAGCTCTGCGCACCATCGCTCTTCTCCTCGTCACGTTCGCCTTCTGTTGGCTGCCACTGAGCGTGGTGTTTGTCGTCGTGTCCGTACGACCAAACTACCTCAGCGACTACTGGATGGTTGGCGGCTACTGGCTTGGCTACGTCAACAGTATGCTCAATCCTGTCTGCTACGCTATCGGAAACCCCTACTTCCGGGAGACACTACGCAAAACCCTCTGCCGTCCCCGGTAGTGCCGATTTACTGCGCACGTCGCGTATAGGAGCCGCCCACACGATGTTGTCACCCGAGCACTCTCAACGCAGACAGTCAATGCTCAACGACAACGTCGTCTTTCGATCAAGCAGATAATAATCGGCAACATGAATCCACGAATTGTGAGTTCGCATCAGCTACAAACACATATCATATTCCCGCGAAAAGATACAAGCAGTTGGGAACCGTAACGCGTTCCCCATTCCAGACGTTTAATTTCCACACGGACGTTTAAATCGATCAATTAACTATGGTTTGTCACTCGGTGTCTGTCTGCCATGTACACACTGTAACTGATGACACAACTACATCTCACGGGTAGTCAGCATGTCAGTGTACGCACTGAGTGGAAGTGTGTACGTTGGTGTTTTTTTTCATAACTACAATTATATGAACTTGATTGTTGCGAACGAAGCGTGGGCACTTGGCAAAGTGACGTCACGAAGATGACAAACAACGGGACTGTGTCCGAGGGCCACCGGTGCCGTTCAACGCAGAATTAAATACGTAACACGAGGCCGTGTGGGCGCCCCGAAACAACTGTATACCGCACACATAGTACTACTCCGCACAGGATGGGGCAGTGTAGGTATATTGTGAATGGCAAAGCCGAAGCCGTATAAGCCAGCAGGAGATGGAACAATTACCCAAGAGAGTTCGGTGTGAAGTATAGGTCTAACAATGCCCTGTCCCACCAAGTGATACATTAGACAGTCAGGAATGTGGTAATGCACAGTACAAACACAGGACTATTCCTTAAGTAGTTCATACAATTTGATATTGTGTTAGCTATATCAGAAATAGTGGTACGGGGTTAGTAGAGCGACACTGTCGTTGGCACGGTGAGAAAGTACTCGTATATCACACAAATAGTGGTAGGGGGTTAGTAGAGCGACACTGTCGTTGGCACGGTGAGAAAGTACTCGTATATCACACAAATAGTGGTAGGGGGTTAGTAGAGCGACACTGTCGTTGGCACGGTGAGAAAGTACTCGTATATCACACAAATCGAATACACAGAAAACAAACGCGCATAACGACCCTATATCCTCAACACATCATCGTGAAAGGATTGTATATTAGCGCACTAAAGAGTATGTATTGTGAACTATAGCTTTGTGAACTTGTTAAATGTAGGGACTGTGTGTACACATACTGTATCGCAGTGGTTGGACGGTATAAGCGACGCCACCAACATCGAGAATATCACAACGCGTCTTTATGAAGCGTTCGCCTGAATTAATTCAATCGTATCACATTGTTAACACAATTGACTGAGTCGCGTTATGGACGCTTCTGCAGTGACTTTTGAGAGATGGAGTCCAAAGCAGGTTAGATATTTACCCTATGTGTGGGATATTTTACTTCCCCTGGCATAGACACCATATAGAAGGGACCGACGGGCTTTTAGGGTCTCTTCCGACAAATACGGGCCCGTCGACCGACTGTCCTACGCTGTGCAGCTACCACGTCCATTCGTCTGAAGGTGTTTCACTATCACTTTAGCAGTTCCTTCGACCCATTCTGCAAAATACATTTTACTAACAGTAAAACAAATATTAAAAACATTTACCTGGAACAGGCAAAGTTTTGAGAAGTAGACAATCGCTGATAAATGTTTTCACAAGAAAAGTGTGTCTGCAAAATTGGGGGGACGAAATGTTTGCCACCACTAGACGTGATCTATTTGATTTAAGAAATTATAAATGTAACCCAACAAAGAATGCACATGGAATAGGGCTGTTTTATAACTGGATAAACAGATGGCTGACTGAAAGATAAACGGATGGCTGACTGAAGGATAAACAGATGGCTGACTGAAAGATAAACGGATGGCTGACTGAAAGATAAACGGATGGCTGACTGAAGGATAAACAGATGGCTGACTGAAAGATAAACAGATGGCTGACTGAAAGATAACAAAGCGGTTGAGTAGATCAAAAAGTGTCGAATTGGAACCAGTTATGAGTTATGCAGTCCGTATCAAAATAATGACATAATTAAGATGGAATATCATTGTTTCGCAGAATATTTAATCATAATAAAGGCCTTATGTTGTTTTTAGATAATATATGTTTTTAGAGGAATGTACTAAAACTATACAGTATGAGACAAACTTAATAAGGGAACATATATATATATATATATATATATACAAGTTTCCTTTTAAACTTGCTATCTGGGGTGTGTTGCTTTTGGGTGGCATTGTTAAATCTTGTTAAATATTTCAACTAGCAACTGACAGAGCGTGTGGCCCCTCAGGTAACATGACGATCGGAATTGAGTTGCACTAAAAGCTCTACTTATAGCAGTGTCGATCTACTTCCAAAGCTGGCAAGTAATTATCGCGATTACTTTTATATTCGGTCCACTTTTGTGGCGGGGGGAGGACTTGTGAAAAATGTAGCATCACTGTAATTAACAATGACACAGTTTAAAAAAAATTGTGTTTTGTTTTGTTTACATATTGGAAATAAGTCTCAATAATAAATATCACACCTGTTTTAATTTGGAAACCCGAGTGACTACTCCAGGGAAGATACCAAAGTGTCATCTTTTAGATATAGGGGTGGAATAATTCAATAACAAATTACTACTGCTGCGTCAACAACATTATTGCCAATCGATTACGTGACTTCTATGTTGATCTGTTATTTCGTCTACTTTGTGATTATTGTAGCTTTCCAACTGCTTATTCAATAACTGGAAGTAGATATGTTATAATCTTTATTC
The DNA here is from genome assembly GCA_963662155.1 of Lamellibrachia columna. Taxonomy (NCBI): domain Eukaryota; kingdom Metazoa; phylum Annelida; class Polychaeta; order Sabellida; family Siboglinidae; genus Lamellibrachia; species Lamellibrachia columna. The sequence continues at coordinate 36,210,994 of OY759263.1, read as the reverse complement.
CTGTTGTTGTTGTTGTTATGTTTTAATTAACATTACTACTGTTTATTATACCGGACCGTTAATTGAATTAATGTATTCGTAGCAAACAGTCGATTTTGTGTAATAAATCGATTATATATATGTGTGTGTGTGTGTGTGTGTGTGTGTGTGTGTGTGTGTGTGTGTGTGTGTGTGTGTGTGTGTGTGTGTGTGTGTGTGTGTGTGTCTGTCTGTATATATATATATATATATATATATATATATATATATATATATATATATATATATATATATATATATATATATATATATATATATATATATATATATATATTAGTCAATATGTGTATTGCATTTTGATATTAGTCATTGTTATGTTGCTGTATGCCTGTGTGTGCAGTGCTTGACCCATTCACTGACGTGCATTCACTGACGTGCATTCACTGACGTGCATGGCGCTACGTAATCCGTGTCGTGCATTTGTCTAAACTGTGTTGAACGAACATTTCAATTTCGAAGAATTAATTGGTTAAAACTACGAGATCAGTAAGAAAACACGTGTTTGTTTATTATTCAGCGTATTCGTTCTGAAATGACTCTTGTGTATATTCGTCATAGTTAACGTTAGCACGTTAGCACAGTCTTCTATATGTAGGCTACATGTTCAGTGTTATTGAAATAAAGTACAAAAATAACAAGTGCGTTTGTCTCACATCCACTACCTGTAACACTGAAACATTGCATACAACTATTATTGGACTCCTGCAGAATTCTCCGAAATGTAAAATGTATATTTTTGCATGTATGGTTAACTGGTTGATTTGTTGATTGATTGAATGAGTGACTGATTGATATATTGGTTGATTTATTGAATGAGTGATTGATTGATATATTGATCGATCGATCGATTGATTGGTTGACTGAGTGATTGATTTATTGATTGATTGAGAAAGGTTGCCCTAAAACTATACATATTCTAACATCTTGACCTCCCTATTTGCTTTAAAGAACCACAATTTATTCATGTAATTTTACCGTTATATGCTTGTAAATATCGACCTTGCCGTTCAGCATGCAATGTAAAGATGATATTTGGGCGAAACCTTCAAATTAAATTGATTATGGTCAAAAATGTTAGAAAATATATAATTTATAGTTTATATACTATATGTCATGATGTTATGAGAAAAGCAATCAGACTTTGCATATTTAATACTAATAATAATATAGTCAATATGTGTATTGCATTTTGATATTAGTCATTGGTAATGTTGCTGTATGCCTGTGTGTGCAGTGCTTGACCCATTCACTGACGTGCATTCACTGACGTGCATTCACTGACGTGCATGGCGCTACGTAATCCGTGTCGTGCATTCACTGACGTGCATGGCGCTACGTAATCCGTGTCGTGCATTCACTGACGTGCATGGCGCTACGTAATCCGTGTCGTGCATTCACTGACGTGCATGGCGCTACGTAATCCGTGTCGTGCATTCACTGACGTGCATTCACTGACGTGCATTCACTGACGTGCATTCACTGACGTGCATGGCGCTACGTAATCCGTGTCGTGCATTCACTGACGTGCATGGCGCTACGTAATCCGTGTCGTGCATTTGTCTAAACTGTGTTGAAAGAACATTTCAATTTCGAAGAATTAATTGGTTAAAACTACGAGATCAGTAAGAAAACACGTGTTTGTTTATTATTCAGCGTATTCGTTCTGAAGTGACTCTTGTGTATGTTCGTCATAGTTAACGTTAGCACAGTCTTCTATATGTAGGCTACATGTTCAGTGTTATTGAAATAAAGTACAAAAATAACAAGTGCGTTTGTCTCACATCCACTACCTGTAACACTGAAACATTGCATACAACTATTATTGGACTCCTGCAGAATTCTCCTAAATATAAAATGTATATTTTTGCATGTATGGTTAACTGGTTGATTTGTTGATTGATTGAATGAGTGACTGATTGATATATTGGTTGATTTATTGAATGAGTGATTGATTGATATATTGATCGATCGATCGATTGATTGGTTGACTGAGTGATTGATTTATTGATTGATTGAGAAAGGTTGCCCTAAAACTATACATATTCTAACATCTTGACCTCCCTATTTGCTTTAAAGAACCACAATTTATTCATGTAATTTTACCGTTATATGCTTGTAAATATCGACCTTGCCGTTCAGCATGCAATGTAAAGATGATATTTGGGCGAAACCTTCAAATTAAATTGATTATGGTCAAAAATGTTAGAAAATATATAATTTATAGTTTATATACTATATGTCATGATGTTATGAGAAAAGCAATCAGACTTTGCATATTTAATACTAATAATAATATAGTCAATATGTGTATTGCATTTTGATATTAGTCATTGGTAATGTTGCTGTATGCCTGTGTGTGCAGTGCTTGACCCATTCACTGACGTGCATTCACTGACGTGCATTCACTGACGTGCATGGCGCTACGTAATCCGTGTCGTGCATTCACTGACGTGCATGGCGCTACGTAATCCGTGTCGTGCATTCACTGACGTGCATGGCGCTACGTAATCCGTGTCGTGCATTCACTGACGTGCATGGCGCTACGTAATCCGTGTCGTGCATTCACTGACGTGCATTCACTGACGTGCATTCACTGACGTGCATGGCGCTACGTAATCCGTGTCGTGCATTCACTGACGTGCATGGCGCTACGTAATCCGTGTCGTGCATTTGTCTAAACTGTGTTGAAAGAACATTTCAATTTCGAAGAATTAATTGGTTAAAACTACGAGATCAGTAAGAAAACACGTGTTTGTTTATTATTCAGCGTATTCGTTCTGAAGTGACTCTTGTGTATATTCGTCATAGTTAACGTTAGCACAGTCTTCTATATGTAGGCTACATGTTCAGTGTTATTGAAATAAAGTACAAAAATAACAAGTGCGTTTGTCTCACATCCACTACCTGTAACACTGAAACATTGCATACAACTATTATTGGACTCCTGCAGAATTCTCCGAAATGTAAAATGTATATTTTTGCATGTATGGTTAACTGGTTGATTTGTTGATTGATTGAATGAGTGACTGATTGATATATTGGTTGATTTATTGAATGAGTGATTGATTGATATATTGATCGATCGATCGATTGATTGGTTGACTGAGTGATTGATTTATTGATTGATTGAGAAAGGTTGCCCTAAAACTATACATATTCTAACATCTTGACCTCCCTATTTGCTTTAAAGAACCACAATTTATTCATGTAATTTTACCGTTATATGCTTGTAAATATCGACCTTGCCGTTCAGCATGCAATGTAAAGATGATATTTGGGCGAAACCTTCAAATTAAATTGATTATGGTCAAAAATGTTAGAAAATATATAATTTATAGTTTATATACTATATGTCATGATGTTATGAGAAAAGCAATCAGACT
>OY759263.1:36190072-36200072 GCA_963662155.1 Lamellibrachia columna | reverse complement strand
ACAGAGAGAGAGAGAGAGAGAGAGAGAGAGAGAGAGAGAGAGAGAGAGAGAGAGAGGGAGAGTCACAGCACCGATATATATATATATATATATATATATATATATATATATGCATGCCGATGTACATGCCGTTGTACATGCCGTTGTACATGGCGCTCGTGTTTGCAGTTTTGTCGTAAGATTTGTCTCAGTAGTTGTAATTATTAATATGAAAGGCTTGAAGGAAACTAAAGAGAAACGTTGTCAGCTGCGCTCCGGTGTGTCAATAATGTGGTTGTTACCAACGTCTCAACGGGCGGCGGCAGCCCTATCGCTGGGGGCCTGTGCCGCGTCGCCAGCCAACCGTGTTCCGGTTGGCTAACACTATATAGACTCGCCCCACCCCCGACGAACCGGGTTGCACCGAATGACTGACAGCGTATATTGACCGACCGTCGGCAGCGATCACACCACCTGCTAGGTACTACACAGCTACTATACTCTATGTGTATTGATGTGATTACGTCTAAAAAAAACACGTACGCCCACGTCTGATAATAATTCGTGAAGAACTGTGCGGAACTTGCTCCGACAATAATTATTAAGCCACTAATTGTCACTTCAATGAAATTAGCGTGCTGCCGTTTTTAAGTTATCCGGGGTTATCCTGAGAATTAGAAACGCGCAATTTCCTTATCGACTATGAATTCGCCCAACGATACTGTACTGTTGCCCGAGTATATAATTCTAGTGTTTTTCTAATAACCGCGACATAAAAATTTCCGACGAGACAAATTACTCGGCAACGCCCAGAAATGAGATAGTTATTCTAGACATTCGCTAAGAGAGTCTCGAAATTTCGCTAGTACACGTTGGACTGTTTATCAAAATTGACGCCGCATGTATCAGTTAAACTGTCATTGATATCACGATTTTGTAATAAAAAGTATTTAAACATAAACATACCTGGAAATGCATAACTCGTAAGACGAATTCACGCTGGCCACACCTGACCGCGCACGTTGCCCGTTGTCTGCCGATGCTGCTGGCAGGCAATAGGGCAACAGGCAGGCAATAGGGCAACAGGTTAAAAGGACGCAGATCAGGGTGCGACTTTCCGGGAACCATAATTTCGCATGTGAGTCAGGTTACGAAATTGGTTGTTTATTAAACTACAGGCCAGCCACGCACGTCCCTGCTCTTGAAGTTTACTACGCCCGTGAATCACTTGTGTTGTACTTTTACCGGTTTCTTTTGCTTTTCATTTGACACTCCTCTTGTACATGTCTGTAGTCAGCATTGACTTTTCATTTGACACTCCTCTAGTACATGTCTGTAGTCAGCATTGACTTTTCATTCGACACTCTTCTAGTACATGTCTGTAGTCAGCATTGACCTTCGTTGTTTTCAATGTTATTATGAGTTTTGTTAACTCCATTATTAAAACAATTTGTGAATAATGGAAATCCTACATATTATTGATCTTTATGTTTCTCTTTTCTCCACAATTCCATTATGGCATCTAATACACCGACAGACATTCGAGCTGCTTCCAAAGAGACACTAACCACAATAAACGGAATTATTTATGGAAATACAGAATCAATCAATGAGGTTTGCCAATCAGAGATTCCTTTAACATACGGTATCCTCGCTGCAATAACACACTAAACAGTTAAGAAGTGGCAGATAGCAGCAAAGAGCGGGATCATTGTCGATCTTGACCAGTCAGAAATAACATTTGATGCTATTAATCACTTAGGGGACTCACCATGTCAAACAACTGAGCCCACACTGACAAAGATACTACAAACAACTGAGCCAACACTGAAAGCGATACTACAAACAACTGAGCCCACACTGACAGAGATACTACAAACAACTGAGTACACATTGACAGAGATACTACAAACAACTGAGTACACATTGACAGAGATACTACAAACAACTGAGTACACACTGACAGAGATACTACAAACAACTGAGTCCACATTGACAGAGATACTACAAACAACTGACTACACACTGACAGAGATACTACAAACAACTGAGTACACATTGACAGAGATACTACAAACAACTGAGTACACATTGACAGAGATACTACAAACAACTGAGTACACACTGACAGAGATACTACAAACAACTGAGTCCACATTGACAGAGATACTACAAACAACTGAGTACACACTGACAGAGATACTACAAACAACTGAGTACACATTGACAGAGATACTACAAACAACTGAGTACACATTGACAGAGATACTACAAACAACTGAGTACACACTGACAGAGATACTACAAACAACTGAGTCCACATTGACAGAGATACTACAAACAACTGAGTACACACTGACAGAGATACTACAAACAACTGAGTACACACTGACAGAGATACTACAAACAACTGAGTACACATTGACAGAGATACTACAAACAACTGAGTACACACTGACAGAGATACTACAAACAACTGAGTCCACACTGACAGAGATACTACAAACTACTGACCGCACACTGACAGAGATACTACAAACAACTGAGTCCACACTGACAGAGATACTACAAACTACTGACCGCACACTGACAGAGATACTACACAAACAACTGAGCCCACACTGACTGGGATACTACAAACAACTGAACCCACACTGACAGAGATACTACAAACTGAGCCCACACTGACAGGGATACTACAAACGACTGAGCCCACACTGACAGAGATACTACAAACAACTGAGCCCACACTGACAGGGATACTACAAAGAACTGAGCCCACACTGACAGAGATATTACAAAGAACTGAGCCCACACTGACAGAGATACTACAAACAACTGAGCTCACACTGACAGAGATACTACAAACAACTAAACCCACACTGACAGAGATACTACAAACAACTGAACCCACACTGACAGGGATACTGCAAACAACTGAGCCCACACTGACAGAGATACTACAAACAACTGAGCCCACCTGACAGAGATACTACAAACGACTGAGCCCACACTGACAGGGATACTTCAAACAACTGAGCCCACACTGACAGGGATACTACAAACAACTGAGCCAAAGCTGACATGGATACTACAAACAACTGAGCCCACACTGACAGAGATACTACAAACAACTGAGCCCACACTGACAGAGATACTACAAACAGTTGAGCACACACTGACAGGGATACTACAAACAACTGAGCCCACACTGACAGAGGTACTACTAACAACTGAGCCCACACTGACAGGGGTATTACAAACAACTGAGCCCACACTGACAGGGATACTACAAACAACTGAGCCCACACTGACAGGGATACTACAAACAACTGAGCCCACACTGACAGAGATACTACAAACAACTGAGCCCACACTGACAGGGATACTACAAACAACTGAGCCCACACTGACAGGGATACTACAAACAACTGAGCCCACACTGACAGAGATACTACAAATAACTGAGCCCACACTGACAGGGATACTACAAACAACTGAGCCCACACTGACAGGGATACTACAAACAACTGAGCCCACACTGACAGGGTTACTGCAAACAACTGAGCCCACACTGACAGGGATACTACAAACAACTGAGCCCACACTGACAGGGTTACTACAAACAACTGAGCCCACACTGACAGAGATACTACAAATAACTGAGCCCACACTGACAGGGATACTACAAACAACTGAGCCCACACTGACAGGGATACTACAAACAACTGAGCCCACACTGACAGAGATACTACAAACAACTGAGCCCACACTGACAGGGTTACTGCAAACAACTGAGCCCACACTGACAGGGATACTACAAACAACTGAGCCCACACTGACATGGATACTACAAACTCTAAGTCGGGACATGAAAACAGTGGCTGAGAAGGTTGATGAGCACATTCAAAAGTCGGACGATCGGTCCAATCGACCCATATCGACTTTACAACAATTGTTAGATAAACTGGGTACCATATTTTCTCATGCAAAAAAAAACAGTCATACACGTATTCGGTTGGCATTGGTACTAGGCCAAAACACACCCAGGCCCCATTCACCTCACACAACGTGTCTGACACTAAGGCTCCACTCACCACACACAACGTGTCTCCAGAAACCAAAATGACACTGATCACAAACGGGGTCTCATGAACCCTAGTTTTCGGTCCTCCCGAGCGCCCAACATTCGATACATGGGTTACACGGGTTACATACAGTTCCCCCCACCCAACGATACACCACCATCCACTCATCGTGCTGAATGGCGCCAGCCGTATCCACTACAACGTTCTCCTCGTCTGCATCATCACCACAACGCTAGGGGGGAGGACAACCAAGCTCCCAATAATGCCCCAGCTCGTCGCTATGACAGATACGTCACTCTGGACATGGGCAACATCGGAGAATGGAACAACTGATTTCACCAATTTAAGTTCCTTGCTTACCACAACCATTAAAACACACATGAATGTCTACTACGTCTCGTGTCGCGTCTGACAGCTTATTTCCTTTTTATGTATTGCTGATATTTTGGCATCCTTCCATTCATCAGGAATACTTGATGTTTTTATCGATGTTTCAAATATTTTTTGTAATGGGAGACAGATATTTTCTGACAACTCAGTTAGTAATCTGGCACCTATTTCATCAGGGCCAGGCGATTTGCTTATATTAAGTTCTTTTAATGTTAGTAATATTATGTTTTCAGTTACTTTTAGCTCATCCATCGCTAATTTATTGTTTACTTTGGGTGTAGTTGGGATAGACCCTGTCTGTTCAGTAGTGAATACATTGGAGAAGTAGTTGGCAAGAATATTTGCATTTTCTTCATCTTCAGTTGTTGTTTGGGATTTCGGATTTGTGTGGTCTATATTCAGTTCCCCAATTCTTTGTTTAACTGTATTTTTTTTAATTTATAATAGTTCCAGAAGACTTTAGGGTTTTTCTTGGTTTGTGTGGCTAAATTTCGTTCAAACTCCTTTCGGAGCTATCTGGTTAAAGCTCGGATTTTATTCCTGCTTTTACAATACTCTAAATATTTTGTCCCATCCCTTGTTTCAATGTTTCTTGTCCATAGTCTATTTTTACGTCTAATTATTTTCTGGTGTTTGCATTCAGGGGGAAATTTCCCTTTCTGTAATTTGAAACTTCTTTTTGAGGTACGTATTTATCTTCTAATAATTTTAGTACTGTTTTTAAGGATTTCCCATTGGTCGTTAACGTTGTCTTTACAGTCTTTAAATTTCTCTTCCTTCATAATTTGCCTTATTAAATAGCTTCCGTTTTTTAGTGTATATATTTTTTATAACTTTGCACAAAATATTGAATGTAATGACACAGTGGTCACTTTTACCTAGAGGGCTGAGATACTCTATTTCCCCTATGTTGTCTTCTTTGTTTGATGAAATCAGATCTAAAAGGTTTGTGTTAGTTGTGCCTCGTCCTCTGGTGGGATTTGAGACATGTTGAAACATGAATGTGTCTCTAAGGCATTCTTCAAATTAAAAATTTTGGTTGCTGGGTTTAACTGATTTGGTCGTCCAATGTTTCCAGTTAATATCTGGGAGATTGAAATCTCCTGTAATTACAATGTGTGAATATTTAAGTCCTGATGTGGATCTAATCATATTTAGAAGTTCTGCGTTATTTTCTTCTGACCCCCCATCGCTCCTATATATGCATCCAAAGAGAAGTTTGGTTTTATTTTTTTATTTAATTTCTATAAATAAGCATTGCTTGAAGGTTGAGACCAGGTTTATATTTTCTGTGTATGGAGAATTTAAGACGTATATTATAATACCCTACCTTCATTATTTTCTATATTCTTGGAGAACAATGTATAGCCTTCTAAGGAAAATTCTGGTATGGTTACAGTGCATTTGGATTTTTTTGGTTTTACCTCATTAATTGCTATTACGTGGGGTTTCAATTCTTTGTTCAAATTCATTTTGCTTGTTCCTTAGTTGGTCAGCAATGGTATAAAAACACAGAATGTTGCCTATGTCATTAAGATTATTTTTATTAACAATTTTGTTTTACCATCCGTCACTCTAGGTGGATGTGTAGTCTTTACTGGCTTTTCCTTATCTTTCGTATTTTTCTCTCCTATGGTGGACCCCTGACTCTGTACAGGTATTCCCCCGACTTGTCTGCAACTTCCTGCCTCTTTGCTTCTTCATAGAGCTTTTTTGATTCCTCCCTTTCTTGTTTAGTTTTGTCATGATCAATTTTTATGTTTTTGAACTTGTCATTTTCTCTGATGTGATGGAACCTTCGAAGGGTTCGTTTTTTGTCAATATGTGTTAATGTGATTAGAACTGGTCTGGGACCAGTTGCATTTTCCTTGGCTTCCCCAAGCCTCCTCGTTTCTGTGACATCAGTGTCTGTGAAGTTATTGTTTATTTCTGTACACATTTCTAAAATTTGTTCTTTGTCATGTTGTTGTCTCGTAGTTTTTAGTTGTGATGTAGATTCTGATAAGTTGAAAATTATTACGTTGTTGAGTCTTTTTTCTCTGTCTTTTGATTCCATGTTCTGTTCTTTTACCTGAATTTGTACGACTTCCTTAACTTCATTTGGGCTGATGACTTTGCTTGGGTTTTTTCCCAACTGAGCTTCTTTGATCATTTAGATGACTCTTGTTTCGTCCACTTTGGTTCTGATTTCTTTCTCTAGTTCAATGATTCTCTCTTCCACTTTCTTAATGAACTTCTGACACCTTTCTTCGCAACTTTTTTAATTTTTCAAGTTTTTCATTACTTTTGTGTCACATGGACAGAACCAGTGAATTTGTGGTTTGTCCGTCATAATTTTATATTCTTTATTCGTTATTTCAACACATTCAATGCAGTAATGTTTATCACAGTACTCGCATTCCAACAATTTGTGGTTAGGTCCTTTGAAATTTTTTTTACACCCTGTGCATATCCATACGTCATCATCATCGGTCATCCATTCAGAGTCATTTTTACTTTTTGTCCTTGGTTTTTTTTACTTGCCATAACCTGGCTACTTTAGTTTTATTTATTTTATGTCTATTTTAAGACTGAGTTAGAGTAACTATTATTTATTGCTTATATATATTTTTTATAATATTATGTTGTGCAAGGGATCAAGGCAGTGCTGGGAGAAAGAGATTGAGTCTGGGGGGTAGATCGGAGACTCAGTGGTTTATTTACAGAAACGAAGAGTGATACCCAGGGCGACTCTGGGTATATTGAGTTGCCTTGATGAAAGGGCCAAATTAGTATAAGGTCAAGAATTTGTGCAGGATGGTTGAAGAAGTGTATTTATGTCTAACTAATTTCTAGTGTTTTGTCTAACTAATGTTTATGTCTAATTTCCTATGTCTAAGTTTTTGTATGTTGAGCGTTGCTTGGGGTTCTTTTTTCCTTTGTTTACTTTAATATGGTAGGAAAAATTCGATTTCAAAGTTAAAGTTATTTTGGGAATCCTAGAAGGTAGAAGTTATTTAATTTTTGGTACTGTTAACATTATCTAGTTTGACTTGTGCTATAAGTTTAACTATTAGTTAAAGAACTTTGAATGGTTAGTTAAGATTAAGATTTTGAGCAGCTGTTACTACATACGCTTGTGCACTGGAACCGGAAATCATCTTTATATTCTGTGAAATTTTCATTTCATTCTGCCCTGTATCGGTTGATTAATTCATTCTCAATCAATATACTTGTTTTATAGTAGTAAAATGTTGTATATATTGTAAACTGTGGTATACCATGGTTTACCTGTTTCAAAACAACATGGTATTTTACCATGGCTTCCCTGTTTCAACGCACCATGGTTTCTATGGTATATCATGGTATTTTACCATGGTTTACCTGTTTCAAAACACCATGGCATTTACCATGGTATATTTTCCCAATTCCATGGGCCGTGGACACTTGGTATTGTTAACTTAATTGTTATGTTAATATTTCAGATGCTGTCCGAAACAATGACGTGACAACAAATGGCACAACCATGAGCATGACATAAAGCGAGTCATCCAGGAATGGTTCTGAACTGCCTCTGCCTCTGTCTCTGATCGGGATGGTGGTAGGAAGCACAGAATGGACCGAACATAGGCTAGGCAGGATGTGGCAGGAGTAAACAATTGAAGTGAATGTTTTTGAGTACATTCATTTAAGTACAAGTAAGAGATGGTCAACGCTTATTTATTAAATATTATCGTATAATAAATTACACAAATCCACATACGATTACATATATCAACCTCAAAACATTTGTGATAAAATGTTAACAATATATGTATAAGATAATATGCTTGTATTGAAAGTAATGACATGGTGCTTTGGTGGCGTTGCATTGATCAGTTTAAAAAAAAATTCAAAGAGCATTGTTTATTTAAAAGAGAACCTGGAAAAATTATAGTAAAGGTATACTGTATAATCTGTATTCATAAATATACATTTGAACGGTTAACTGGCAGTTTAAGTTTGAATGTGCACATATATATTCATAGCAATGTCTAGGAAGGTTGCACAGTACATTGAAATTATATAGGTCGTTGTGTACATACTGAAGCCTTTCAAGAGAGTGAGTGTGGATTTTTACTGTGATTAAATTAGGGGTGTTATTGATGCTATCTGTAATGCGTTTGTTTGTCAGTTCAGTGTTTGTACTTTAAATGTGGATATTCCCATGACTTTTGTGCCATATGCATGCGCACCAGAATTATGTATTATGCTTACATTTTTTAGGTATTCAGGAAGGTTTCTGTTGACATATTAGTGATAACAGTTTAATTGTCATTTAAAGATATCTTCAACTTTTATTTAGCAGTTTGATACTTTTTAGCAATGGATAGAAGTGTGTGCATTATATACTGACTGTTTGTTATCATTTTTGTCGCCCACTTCTGTAGTTTTGTTTTTTTGTTTTTGTTTTGTAGTATTATGTATACCTGTATTACCTGTTACAATAGTTTATATGGGGAATGATTAGTGACTTAATATTAATAGGTTTAATAAAATACATTGCGGAAAGGTATCTTATTAAACATCATCGGCCCGATGTTGAGCCGACGGACAAAACTTACATCGGCCCGCAGGCGGATGCCGATGTTGGCGCGATGGAAAAAAACTACATCGGCCCGCAGGCGGATGCCGATGTTGGCCCGATCATTTTGCCGCCCTCGGACCGATGTTGAGCCGACGGACAAAACTTACATCGGACCGCAGGCGGATGCCGATGTTGGCCCGATCATTTTGCCGCCCTCGGACCGATGTTGAGCCGACGGACAAAACTTACATCGGCCCGCAGGCGGATGCCGATGTTGGACCGATAAATTTGCTGCCCTCGGCCCGCTCTCGGGCCGCTGTAGGTGTGCTGGCTGGGCAGTGACTCCAACGTCAAACTAGACAGGGTGAATTCCGTTGGCCACGGATCCACCCCAGCCATGTAACAGGGATATGACAACCTTAACAAATTCCTTGACAAAATAAATGAGAATTTTTTTTCCCATGTTCTGCTACTTGGAGACTTCAACTACCCTAGGATTAACTGGGAAACAAAATCAACTACAGCAACAAGTACTGAGGATAAGGAATTAAAATTTTTAGAAAAAATTCGAGACTTACTTGATGCAACACATTACAGAACCCACTAGAGGCAGAGGTACAAACGAACCATCGCTCCTGGACCTTGCCCTCACAAATGACGATACAACGATCTTTACAATCGAGACAGCCCCAGGACTAGGTAAAAGTGACCACTCTGTTATCAAGGTGGTTCTTAACTGCACTCCAACCTATGAACCAATCAGCAAAACTGTTCACAAATACGACAAAGGAGATTACACCAAAATGGAAGACTTACTAAACATAGACTGGGAGGCAGAATTTTCTAATCACCAGGGAGATGTCCAAGCCCAATGGGATATCCTTATGTCTAAACTTAAACAAGCAGAAGAACAATGCATACCAAAGAAGAGAATATCACAAAGAGCCAGAAAGTGCCCAGTGCCACTGGATATGAAAACCCGAGCCAAAGTCAAGAG
>OY759263.1:36037572-36185072 GCA_963662155.1 Lamellibrachia columna | reverse complement strand
TGAGATACGAGGCACCTAGAGGCACATCAGAAATTGCTGGAATTAGACCTACAACCTTCCCTGCTGTCACCACGGGCATATGACATCGGAGGGCAGTTCTGACAACCGCTGACGAAGGGACCGAGAGAGTATTGAAAGCTACGTCGAGCAAACATTCGAGACGCTGAAAGGAAGCTATACTTCCTTCAATATGAATCCAGCAAAGTCCGGTAGCAATGTACCTGCTGATAATATGAATCCAGCAAAGTCCGATAGCAATGAACTTGCTGATAATATGAATCCAGCAAAGTCCGGTAGCAATGTACGTGCTGATAATAAGCCACTTGTTGACACCGAAAACAACTTGTAATAGCCAACGTTGTTGACGGAGAGGACACCAGGTGTGGCTCATTTCACATTTGAAAGATTTTGACACGCTACTTTACGCCAGTAATGCTTAGACGAAGTGGTTCCTTAGGCGAGCACTGGCGCGTGTGAAGTATATGGCGTATATAATAGGCAATAAACACGGCTGCCGCGTGCACGATACAATTTGCGTTTGGATCGCTCAAATATCACAAAGTTGGCGATTCTTTTTCGAATAATGGTTAGGGTTAGGCGATCATTAGTTGGTGCTCCGACGCTCGGCTACGTAACACCGTCCTTACCTATTTAAATGAGGTACGGCAGTCGAAGAAGCTTGAACTAATCAACCAAGTAACTAGGCGTAAAGTAACCGGAATTACGTCACAGACGTCAACTTCGCGCAAGCGCTCTCCCATGTTATTTTCCTAATCTGCAAAATCTGCCCGTAATGTAAAATCAGTGCGGTGATTGTATAAATGATTCCTTTTAATATATCTACTGCATTTTCACGGGTATGTAGGGTTAAGTTCACACTATTTATTGACAGGTTTGTCACATCATTAACATATATACATATATGGGGGCCGGAGGTGCGTGTTAATCGGGAAGTTGGAGGTTCGTCCTAACAATTGGTGGGAGGTAGGAGGTTGGCCTAAAAGATAAGGGGAGGTACGTTTCCGCTTTAGATGAAAATAAGTAAGCCAAATCGTGTTTGCCCCCAAAGGGGTGAGCTTTTCACCACCCCACTCTATCAGTTCACGATTGTAAAAGTAATTCCATATTTCTAAGTAGCTTCATAACATAAGTTTTCTATATTATTTTCTATATTTTCTATGTTATGTTCTACATTATAGTTTTCTATATTTTCCTTATACGTAGCAACCTGTATCACAGGTAGTCTACCCTGTATTGTAATTATGTAAACCAGGGTAGACTGCCTGTGGTAGGCTTACAGGAAAATCCCTGGAATTATTCTGCCCCATTTTGGAGCATGTTTTTCACAATCATTCAGCCTCTTCAAAAATCTAGTCTGAGAGAGAGGCGAGCAGGGTTGGGTAACGGCGAGTAACCGACTCGAGGTGCACTGCGTGCTGGTGTGGTTAGGCCTCAGTGGTTGACGATTCCGACGTGGGTGACGAATGAGTCGGTATTTCATATAGTACTTATTGCGCCGGCATACCGTGCAACCTCGTGGGGGGGGGCGTACATAGAGCGCCGGTACACCGTGCAACCACGTGGGGGGGGGCGTTGATAGAGCGCCGGTACACCGTGCAACCACGTGGGGGGGGGGCGTACATAGAGCGCCGGCATACCGTGCAACCTCGTGGGGGGCGTACATAGAGCGCCGGTACACCGTGCAACCTCGTGGGGGGCGTACATAGAGCGCCGGCATACCGTGCAACCTCGTGGGGGGCGTACATAGAGCGCCGGTACACCGTGCAACCTCGTGGGGGGGGCGTACATAGAGCGCCGGTACACCGTGCAACCACGTAGGGGGGCGTACATAGAGCGCCAGTACACCGTGCAACCACGTGGGGGGCGTACATAGAGCGCCGGCACACCGTGCAAACGCGTGAGGGGGAGGGGCGTACGTATAGTGCCGGTACACCGTGCAACCACGTGGGGGGGGCGTACATAGAGCGCCGGTACACCGCGCAACCACGTGGGGGGGGCGTACATAGAGCGCCGGTACACCTTGCAACCTCGTGGGGGGGGGCGTACATAGAGCGCCGGCACACCGTGCAACCTCATGGGGGGGCGCGTACACAGAGCGCCGACACACCGTGCAACCGCGTGGGGGGGCGTACATAGAGCGCCGGCACACCGTGCAACTTCATGGGGGGCGTACATAAAGCGCCGGCACACCGTGCAACCGCGTGGGGGCGTACATAGAGCGCCGATACACCGGTTAACCACGTGGGGGCGTACCTAGAGCGCCGGAACACCGTGCAACCTCGTGGGGGCGTACATAGTGCGCCGGTACACCGTGCAATCTCGTGGGGGCGTACCTAGAGCGCCAGAACACCGTGCAATCTCGTGGGGGCGTACATAGTGTAAAAATTTGCTACATAACACATCAAATTGCTTACTTGAGACATTCAGTAAACAATTTGTATTATGGGAGGTGAGATGCCTCGTACCCACGCCCTCCTCCTTTTAGTTCATATCCTGCAGCAGAATCTCCTCCCTCCTAATTGCGTCATCAGCAACAAAACCCCCAAGCTCTGGCGACAAACAAAGGTAAGGGCACTCCTGAAATCAGGGAAAGACCCATCTGAGGCGAAGACTTGCTGCGAGCAGAAGTTGCGGAAAAGCTGCATGAACACCACAAAACCGCTGAACTAACCGCCCAGCAGCACAAGACTGGAAAGGCGGAAGAAACATCAACAGTCGTCAAAAATGGGATTACTACAAGCTGAATCCCTACCAGGAGGGTCTCACCTGCCATGACCCTGCTGGCAATCACTTCCCCGTCTGCACACCGGAGACGGCCGGGCAAAATCAATCATGGCATGATGACGTGTAAGCCTAGGGTGAGTGGCGCTACATTACATTTACGAGACGCGGTCAACCAAATGTGACCGGAGAACTACAGAAAATGTCCCACCTCCACTGCTGCCGACTACAGGGCAGAGGTATGCGATAAAAATGGCAATACCCCGTGGGAAGGACACATCTGGTCAGGAAACACCCACCACACCACACCTCACCACACCATACCACACCACACCTCACCACACCACACCACACCACACCACACCACACCACACCACACCACACCACACCACCACCAACACCCCTCGCACGCACGCACGCACGCACGCACGCACGCACGCACGCACGCACGCATTCCAGATCCAGATCCAGGAGAGGGCAACTGCCCCCCTCTCGTGGACGCCTATTGGTCAGGCAACCAGTGGCGGCTTAGGAAGGCTGCACTCGCGGCTACGGATATGGTCCTGGGGCCAGTTTCATGTCGCCTACTTAGCGGCTACGAAGGCTTACTTAGCGCTAAGAAGGTTATCTTAGGAAATTACGCGTTTCATGTCGTCTACTTAGACTACTCAGTGGGCGCAACGCCCTACTTAGCCTGCGACAACTACCCCCGTGGCGTAAGTCCCTACTTAGCCTACGACACCTACCCCAGTGGCCTAAGTCCACTAAGTAGTTCTTAGATGCTTTCAAAATAGCGGCTTTACGACAAGGACATCGACTAAATGACGCAGCAAGACGAGGATTACGAAGGGAGCGAGTGTTTAGGGACAGATCACACCCTTTAGAAATGTACGATGACCTCGAGTTGTTTGATAAGTACCGTTTTCGTCGTGATGATATTATGGACTTAGTCGATTTGGTCGGTGATGACGTTTCGATTTCCACACGAAAGGGTTCGCTGACAACAACGCTCCAAATTCTTGTCGCGTTACGATTCTTTGCGTGTGGAAGTTTCCAGTTGGTTGTCGGTGATTTATTTGGTATTAGCAAAGCAACAGTGAGTAGAACTATACAGAGAGTGGCTGCAGCATTCACTCGACTTTTACCAAGATACGTTCGCTTCCACGAACAACGCGAGACGGAAGCAATGAAAGTCTTGTTTCATGCGGTAGCGAACTTTCCTAATGTCATCGGTTGTGTGGATTGCACACATGTTAAGATCGATACCTCGACAGTGAACGAACACGAATACGAATATGAACACGAATTTTACAGTGTACATAAAGAAGTTTATCACACCTCCCTTTATATGAATTACAACTGTGACTGGAAATATATGTTTTGACTCTATTCAGCTGTGTGTGTCAAAATGGATTTTCTGTTAGGTGTTGAGCCAGGAAAGGCATGTCAGACCACCAAGGCGTGCATTGTGCTGTACAACATTGTGCTGCACAACATTGTGCTGCACAACATTGTGCT
This sequence comes from Lamellibrachia columna, assembly GCA_963662155.1. NCBI lineage: Eukaryota > Metazoa > Annelida > Polychaeta > Sabellida > Siboglinidae > Lamellibrachia > Lamellibrachia columna. Next base: position 36,180,812 of record OY759263.1, on the reverse strand, counting down.
GTACAACATTGTGCTGCACAACATTGTGCTGTACAACATTGTGCTATACAACATTGTGCTATACAACATTGTGCTGCACAAAATTACTGTCAAGTTGAGACTGCCAGTGACGATGATCATGGTGAAGGCCCAGCGGATGATGACAACAATGATGGTGGCAAAAATAATGATGGTGGCAACAGCAATGATGGTGACAACAACAATGATGGTGACAACAACAATGATGGTGGCAACTACAATGATGGTGACAACAACAATGATGGTGGCAACTACAATGATGGTGACAACAACAATGATGGTGACACCAACAATGATGGTGACAACAACAATGATTGTGGCAACTACAATGATGGTGGCAACAACTATGGAGACGACCCAACTCTCGAAAAAATTTTTTACATTGGTGATATCGGTAATAATAGTGATACAATCCCACTTTAAACGTCGCCTGTCAATACAAAAATACATTATTAATTGAAATTAGACCTCTTTTAGAAACATGATTTCCCTGGAATTATATCCCTTTAGTACATATAAAATACAGAAGAACCCGTGTAAATCGGCCACTGAAGATTTGATCAGAACACATAGTTTTCACGGAAATAAATCGGCGTCTCATTTAGGTTCACTGCGTCTTGTTCCCTAATGTTAATGCTTTCAATGCAGCCCCTATTGCAGCAATACGATACTTCACATCTAATTTTCATACCCTTTTCCACACAAAAATGGGAACACTTGCCCAACCGTCGACCAGGTGATTTATAAGTTCTCTGACTCTGGAGAGAGCACGCCGACTGGCGTTCATAATGAAATGTTGCCCTCACCCGGCTCCAGCCCTCTCCAATGAAAAATTCTGCATACGTTCCTGTCGCGAATTGTGTCAATGTAAGCGAAGTTCAAGGTTATTTCGAATCCATTGCATACACTTATAATAGTTTACTCGTAAATGATACGTTAGACGAAAAACCAAATGTTTGCACAAATTCCGCGCTACTGGTGGCGCCGCATCACGGAACCTGGATAATCGTTCTTTGTTTAATGCTGTATACAATAGATGGCGACACCACTAGCAAATTCGCAAAGATGGCGGCGGAAGTAATTGCTCAGCTTTCAAATGCTATAAAAATGACCCAGGAATTGCGTTTGAGCGTGACGCGTGTGACCGAACAGCTAAGCAATGGCACGAAAAAACCAAGCCATGAAGATACTGGTTCTCAGACTAAAGAGAAACGTTTTCTATACGATTTACAAAAAAGTCTGTTGGCTGTCAACACGTACATGAGGTATATTATCGCCCACAAATGAGCCTCAACCACTCGCAATTAAATCAGTCATCACTTTTTCTAATTATTCGTTTAATAGTCATGTTTAAGTGACAGAAATTGAAGGGTAGCTGACATAGTTTAGACTTTAGGCCAAGCTTCACTCGGCTCATCAAAAGTCTTGTTTGATGGCTCGAAGCATGATGCCTTTTGTTTTGATGGGATTGATGGCGGCAAATGATTGATGCGGTATATATGAATGACCGTATAAATTCAACTTACTCATTTTACTCACTTAGCTTAATGAGTGGTTTGTGAAATAATTTACTGTTCACAAATGATACATACTTGGAGTGTGGTGGTTGGATGCCACGGTGTTTAGAGCACACTGTCAGTCAAGATGACTGGGGTTCGAAACCACTGGCTGCAATTTCACTCTCCTCATTTTGCCTGTGACTGACATGACTCAATATATGGCTCTAAAGCTACATATTGAGCTTTCACTTAATGTTACTTTCTTCATATTGGAAAATTACTACGCCCAGCAATAGAATTCTACATCGACTGGGACATCAGTATTGACATATCAAGAGGCAGGTGTATGTGAAATAAAAGCACATGTCTGTGAAATAGAACATTCTAACAAAGGAATTTGATTAACCAAGGATATGTTAAATGGAATGTGTCCCAACTCCTAAGGCAGTTTATCTCCAAGAGTCTTGTATGTATGTCACCTTTGTTGAATCTGGTACTTTTTGGAAGAAAAAAAATTGAAGAACTGAAAAAGTGCTTTTAGATCTGACATGCTAAAATTAAATAGTTTGTTCTATTTTCAAGAAGTACAAATAACCAAGGCAAAATTCTTTTAAAAAAAAGAGGAGAACATAAATACTCGAATACTTGAACATTATTTTGTTCTCTGATAACATCAAAGTCAGTTTGCTAGAATTCTGATAAGAGACTTTTATTATTAAATACCAAGTTGCATGCCCTTATTTATTGAATTAATGGTTGACTTTGAGACAAGTTATGCATCCATGTTTTATTGAATTTTGCTGTTGTTCACTGTTCTTTAAGCCAAGCAGTTATCATGTTTCTCTGTTATTATGCTGCATAAGCCTGGATGCAATGGCTTCTTGATAAACCCATCAGATATTTGTGTTTGTCTCTTTGAAAAGAATGAGAACAGATTGGACTTTATTGGTGGAACAGCTGAGATTAAGTTTATTTTGTTCATTAAATAAAGTAGGATATTAAGGACACTCTGACAATAAGTAATGATTGGTATTGTGGAGTTTTTAAAGGGTTTTAGAGCTGTCTATCTTTCTGCATGAGAACATATGTTAGTTTTACAAGTGCAGCGAGGGTATTGCTAAGATACTACTTTTTTAGACTATGTTTATTCAAAGACGAACCTGTGACCTAATTACTAGAAGGAAATTAATTAATTTCTACTTTATTTGGAAGCTTAAGGTCTAGTGTACATACAGTTTTGTTATATTTTTATGTATTCATGTTTCACAGGGTTTTTGAAACAACGTTAAAAATAATTTTTTCTTTCATGTGCCCATGCATTTCAAAATCCACCTAATCCAATTGTGCTGTATTGCATGTCTTGACTAGAAATTCCTGGCAGTGAGATATCTGGTGATACTGGATAGGGATTTCTTAGTGAATGATCAATCCTGGAGAGTGTTGTTGCTAACTTTGTCAGACCAATTTAGATTCATATAAAATATAATTCTGTGCAAGCATCTATTGATGAAATTTTTTATCCTTTTCGATGTTTGCTGTGTAATTATATGTTTCTGAGCTATATAGCAACACTGACTTGACGTTTGAGTTAAGTTTCCTCAGCTTGGTGTTTAACTTGATCTGCTCACCTTCCGAATTTTCCTTGAATCAACCATGGCTTTTTTATTCTAGCTTTTATGTCTTCTTCTGTGCCTATAGCTCCCATATTGCTGATGTTACTGCCCTTGTAGGTGAAGGTGTTTCTTGCAGTGGTTCCACTCCTAGAGTGACTGGGTTGTTGCTTTCATGATCTCTGTCTAGCTTCTGTTGATGTTGAGTCCTGTTTGTTTTGATGCTCTGTTTAGAAACTCTGTTTTCTCTTGTATCTGATCATGACTGTGCGAGAGGAGAGCCAGGTCATCTGCAAAGTCCAAGTCATCCAACTGGCTCCAAAGGTTCCACTGGATACCATTTCTCCTATTTTCTGTGGTCCTCATTATCCAGTCTATGGCTAGCAGGAAGAGTAAAGGTGACAGAAGGTATCCCTGCCTCACTCCTGTCTTAACCATGAAAGAGTAGATGTCAGTTGTCCTGCATGAATGACCTTGCGAGCCTTGCTGTCATAAATGTTTCATTTCAGAGAAATAAACTTCTGTAGTATTCCATGATGTGGTAGAAGCTTCTCCCTGTGAGGCTATGAAATGCCTTCTCATAGTCCAATGAGTTGATGCACAGGGAATGCATGAGTCCCACTCCATAGACTGTTCCACTATGATGCAAAGAGTAGCCATTCAGTTGGTGCCAGCAAGATCTATCTTTACGGAAGTCTGCCTGGTGGTATCTGAGTATGGCATCCATCTACTTTCTTTTAAGCCTTTCCAAGATGAGGACCTTTCAGTAGTTCTTGCATTCCTGCAGGTCTCCTTTCTGTGGGAGCTTGACGAGGTACCCTTCTTTGGTATTTTTTCTTTGTCCCATATATATTTTCCCAATTAGATTATGCAGCATATCTGTGGAGGTCTCCGTGTCTGCCTTGATTGTCTCAGCAGGAATTTTGTCTGGGTCAGAAGCTTTCCCGTAAATGGCTCTCCCAATCACTGCCTTGCTTGGTCTTTGACAATTGACCTGGAAAACCGGTGGAATGTTTGTTGGGTCACTAGTGTTGGTTGGTTCAGCAGTTATTCCTTCCATATCTTCATGTATCTTTTAACTGGTAAACTACTAATGCACTTGTTCAACTTTTCATTAAAAGAAGGAGTGGTTCCGTTTGAATAGAAAGAAGCAAACGTCATACCATTATTTAAAAAGGATTCAAGAAATAAGTAAATAAGAATTACAGACCAGTGAGTTTAACATCAGTGATATGTAAATGATTAGAAAGGGTAATTAGAGACCATATGGTGGACTTCCTTGTTAGGCATAAGTGATTAAATCCATCTCAACATGGATTCCTAAAAGTGGGGTTATGTTTTTTGGAAGAAAACACTAAACGGATAGACGAGGGACCACCAGTAGATATTATATACTTAGATTTTCAGAAACCATACAAAAAGTGCCACATCAAAGATTACTACTTAAATTAAAAGCCCACGGTAGCCCCAAATTAGTTAAATGATCTGAAAAATGGCAGATGTTATTAAATTTTGGGAAATGTAAATGCCTACATACATGACATCGGAACTTGGATGTAAACTATGAAATGGGAGATACAGTTCTGTGTCCTACCATAAAAAAAGACTTGGGAGTACCACTAAGTGCTGATTTGAAAGTTTCTGAGCAGTGTGGTACTGCAGTTTCAGAGGGTAATCAGATTGTTGCGTTGATTAGGAAATATATAACAAGGAAAAAGAGCTAATTATACCTCTATATAAAGCGATAGTGAGGCCTCATTTAGAATACTGTATACAAGCTTGGAGACCATATCATAAGAAGGATATAGATACGCCTGAACAAATACAGAGGAGAGCAACTAAAATGATTCCAGTACTGAGAGACCTTTGTTATGAAGAACGCGTAAAAGAATGTGGCTTAGAAATTGTAGAGACAAGAATGTTAAGAAGAGATCAGATTGAAGTTTTTAAGATATTGAATGGGTAAGAAAATATTGATAGAAATATGTTTTCTCACTCAAGAAAGATAGTAGAACTAAAGGACATCTTCCACTAGGTAGCCTTAGTAAAGGATCAGTGTAGATTGGATAATCATATCAGGACGTATTTGTTCTCACAGAGAACAATAAATTAATGGAACAAATTATCTACAGATTGTGTAAATGCTAGCAGCATGAATATATTTAAAAACAAGCTTGATACATATCTCAGGAGGGTGGGTTACACATGGATGAAAAAAATTTTGACTCGATAAACCAATGGCTTCCTTGTCCACTTGTCATCTTGGCCTTTGCCTTGGATGGCAATCTTGTTAAATCTTCTATGTCACCCTTCTTGTCTTTAGTATGCCACTGTCTCTACAATACATGCATTATATATAATGTCAATCAAAATCACAATGTATGTGATATTCAGTGACCTTGAGAAGATCACCTCAACAGTGGTGGCACCTGCAGGGTTAATGTCGCTAGATAACAGCACCTTGCTGGCCCTTGACCCTGTGTTAGACAAGACTCCGCTCTACTCACAGTTGTTACACTCATACAAGTGGTCTAACAAGGTAAGTGCACAATCATCAAAACTCATTTAAAATTGAAAACTATTCATCACATTTAGCTTGGATCACTGTAGTAGTGCAGCAAAGCATCACTGACTAAGATGGTATCATGACTCGTGTAGTTGTTCATTTTGGTTCAATATTAACTGTTGGTCAGTTGTCTGAGACAATCCAAAATTGCATGAAACCAGTTGTACTTGTGAATGATTTGTTGAGTGGATCAGTTAAAGCTGATAGTGATCTGGTGAATTTTTACAATTGCCTGAATAGGGGGGGGAATGTCTTAAATGCTAAAAATGTAATGAAAATATATAGTGTGTTTGTGTATGCTTCCAACAGATGCATGAACATGCGTCACTGGCGGCTGCTCTACTGACACAGAACACCCTCAAGAGATCACATCTGTCCAGCAATCAGCACGCCAAACGACCATGCAAGATTCCAAGCAGCAGTCATGCCGTCCCGCCCCAGTCAGTCACAGTCATTGTCACATATTCTCTATTTTCATTTTTCTCATGGAACTTATCAATTTGCAGTGAAAATATGGAAAAACCTCAGTTGAGCTACAGATTAGGACTGTAATCTTGATTGGTTCAATTAACTGTCGTTGTGTAGTCAGTACAGGTGTTCTTAGTCTGATATTTAAAAAGTATCTGCCTTATGTGTTCATTTGAACCATGAACCATTTTGAAGATGGATGGTGCTGTTGTAGAAATGTAGATGTCCTCATTCAGAACTTCAACCGGCTCTTTTCTGATATGCCAATTGCTGTCGCAAGACCATTTGGGAATCCAGCGTTTCTACAGGTGAGAACAAAACTCTCTGTGCACTAGCTGTCAAATTTGTATCTGTGTATGTTACAGTTTGTATCTGTGTATGTTACAGTTTGCTAAGACACTAATTATTTGGTTGCAGCAGGGTTGGCAAGGTTTTAACGAAATGTAAAAATCCATGATTTTTTTTTTTTACACATGGGTGTAGTCAGAAATGGGGATAAGAGGGTTTGTCTGAAAAATAAGAGGGTCCTCATAACAGTGTCGCTGATGACACAAATCAAGCCTAACGGTTCAAGCCAAATCTATATTAACAAAAAGGTAGCTCAAGAAAGACAAGAGGCAGAGCACACCCTTTTGAAATGTACAATTATGTAAAGTTTTTAATAGGTACTGTTTTCATCATTATGACATCATGAACTTAATCAATTTGATCACTGACAATGTTTTTATTTCAACACGGAAGGGCTTGCTCACAACAACACTCCAAACTCTTGTCGCCTTATGATTCTTTGTGTGTGAGTCTTCAGATGGTTGTCTATGATTGGCATTAACAAGGCAATGGTGTCTAGAACTGTCCACAGAGTGGCTGTTGCATTTGCCTGACTGGCTCCTACCACAATATGTTGACTCATCATCAGGAATCCTAATCAAAAGTTGTGAAACCACATGTCTATGGGTGTGCATGTGAGACTGGAACAGTTGTAAATGTGCCATTCATCAAGCTGTGAAGCAGTTTGTTCACTGAAGATTTTGGATAAGAACATGGATTGCGTGCTTATAAAAAATTGTGTTTTAGCTGCTACAGTGTTGACGGCCGTGACTTTGTAATGAATTAATAATTAATCTATTGTAATTTCATCAATACTGGTGCACAAAATGGGGACAAAGAAGGTCAAAATTATAATTCAATAAAAAGAGCACATAATGATAATAATAATGATAATAACTTGATTTGATTCTTCAACAACCTCACGATAACAGGAAACAGCAAAAAAATAGTTATACATTTGTAAGTTTACAAAACTTGCATTTTAATACACGCCCTGCGTTGTAACAGTCATTACTTGGTGTCCTCCAGTGACCTTTTATACACTTTTATAAAAACATCTATGCTGATAGAATGTTCTATTGAAAACTAACACGAATTGTATAGTAATGGTTTCTTTCATGCAATCTTGCTATGTTAAATAAATTAAATACCCCAGTGACGAGGATACCAAATATATACCTGTGCTGTTGTCATTTGTTGAGTCGTCATTTCTTATATTTTAAACATCTTTCTGTGTTTCAGATTTTAAGAAGATCAAAATAAAAAAATAACAAAGTACATGTAATGAATTAAAATACAAATTCACATAAATTACAATTAAATTAAACGTTAAATCAAAAGTTCTCTCTATATTAAGAGTCGGATGCTCTAACCAATACACTAGCATGCCCCACACTGTCTGTGTTTTATAAAATAAGGAATGGTCTTTATGTGGACTCAGCGATTGTGGTGATTACATAACGATCATGATGTTTGGGCGATACATGAGTTCAGAAAGAAAACATAACAATTACTTGATAAAAACAGAACGTTAATCAAGTGTTGGTCCAATTTGCTTTCATGGAGTTGTAAATAAGAAAGTTGATCACACGAAACAAATGACAAGAAGGCGACATCAACACGTTCGTCACGAAGGATGCAAAACCAATTAAACACAACTGATGGGACGTACACTGAAAATACCCCAAAATGGTATAAATCATCCATGAAACTAACATAGGTCATAATACTGGCATAAATGAGCATCTTACATTACAATATCAATCAATGTTTATGTCCGATCGCTGAAAATTGAGTCCAATTTTCGATGATCTACGCACAACATAGAATGGAATGTACCCCTAACAGTCATTACGACAGGCAAATGGGTGGACACCAAACTTCATTGCACTCGACAAGTGTATTTGTTTCACGGAAAAATTTGCATTGCCTCTGGAATTATTGCATAGATTTTCTGTTTTATTCCCATACATTTACCTCAACGTTTGTGGAGAAAATGTTAGATTAATAAAAAAGAAACGGTCGTGACATTCAGGGCACCATGCAAAAAAATATTTTATTTTATTTAATCGTATCCCATTATAATAGTCTGAATTACAATGCTATCAAAAGAATGATCAGACATTGTGCTTCAAAAGAAAAATAAACATGAATAGTCGGGACTTCACATTCACTGCTAGCCAATACTAATAACCATCATTACTCTCAAGGACACCAACCAAGTTACCATGGTTTTGCTAGTCTTGTAACCTGTCAGTCCTTTGTGAAATATCAATATCTTGATTCAGAGTTATTGACTATACCCTGATCACGTTGTTTCACTGTTACCTGTCAGTCCTTTGTGAAATATCAATATCTTGATTCAGAGTTATTGACTATACCCTGATCACGTTGTTTCACTGTTACCTGTCAGTCCTTTGTGAAATATCAATATCTTGATTCAGAGTTATTGACTATACCCTGATCACGTTGTTTCACTGTTACCTGTCAGTCCTTTGTGAAATATCAATATCTTGATTCAGAGTTATTGACTATACCCTGATCACGTTGTTTCCCTGTTGGACTGCTTGTTTCATCTATCATTTAATGCTTTATTCTAATTGGAACGTAGTGCACTTTTCAATGTCCCAATTTGGTGTCCATCTTCTCTCAATTACAGCTTAATTGAATTTTCACAAAGAGAATGTTACTTTGATGTGCAAAATTTTTTCTCATATCAAATAATGACACAATTATAATGTCCTTTACTCCGACATTCATATCAGGTTAGTTATAAATTGAACTGCGAAAATCTTTCCAGTATTGAAAACACACATGTATATTTATAAATAATGTTGTGTTAATCGGGCTGGGTTTTTCTTTTTGATAACTTTAATATGATAATAATGACTGGAAGGAATTATTTAGACACTGTTAAATAAACATATTTGTTGATCTCCTAAAACGTAATAATAATAAGCAATAACTTGGTGCTTCTTTTGCAGATTGGTCACATTGTTCGGCAATTTACACTGCAAAATTGTGGTGGGAATATGGGAAGGAATATGGGAAGGGGAATCCCGGGGATTATTCATCGATAATGACTCATCTAACCACGTGACAGCTTTTCGCGCATTCTTAGTTAAGAAATAGGTCAGGCACATTATACAGTGTATGAAACCCGACTTGCAATTATGCAATACTTAACTTAGCAACAATTTTAGTTTATGCACTTGCGAAGTGCTAAGTAACTGCGTAGTTTAAGTAGGCGACAAGAAACCGGCCCCTGGTGATGCATATCTTTACACACAAAAACCACTGACCTGTATATATAGTGTAAGCAGCTGACAACAGCAGCCTTGTGCATGATCTTGTTGCTGGCTTTCATAAACGGTGCAGCACGTCCTGATGCTGCATACAGTAGCACGTGGCAACATGCAGGAATACCAACAGCCCTTGGAACAGCCAGACGCTATCTGACTCCAATATTTAAATTCAGTGGTCTTTGCATGACCGGCCTTTGCGGTTTATATTGCAGTCTTAAATGTTGATGTGTTATGTTAAATATATACGAAACAATACTAGCGCAAGCAGTAGAGGAACCATAGATATAAACACCTGATTTTTATAGGCATTTATATATTTTTAGGTTCGAGAATAGTCGGGTCCTTTTAAAAAATAATCGGGTATTTGACCCGAGACCTGACACTTAAATACACCCGTCACTTGAAAAATATGAATTGAAAGGTTTTTTCACAGATACTGTATAAAAGGCATGTTTCAAAACAAGCACTGAAACGATCACTTAAACCACATGTTTTTACATGTTTTTATTGCCTAATGTTACTGCATCCCTTGTCCAGCAGGTATGGTTTGCATAATAAGTTAGCTTTACAGGGGCCGGTTTCACAAGTGTTCATACTGTACAAACATCCACACGAAAGTTCTCTGTTCACAAAAACCTCGCCTTCATCCCTTGACCAGTATGGTCATGGGTGCCACTTCATCCCTTGACTGGTATGGTCATGGGTGCCACTTCATCCCTTGACCGATATGGTCATGGGTGCCACTTCATCCCTTGACTGGTATGGTCATGGGTGCCACTTCATCCCTTGACTGGTATGGTCATGGGTGCCACTTCATCCCTTGACCAGTATGGTCATGGGTGCCACTTCATCCCTTGACTGGTATGGTCATGGGTGCCACTTCCACAAAATCTTCGTCAGATTGGTTGCTTCAAGAGCTGTGCATGCTCCAGCAATGGTTACATTGTTGAGTCATAGTTGGGTTATTTTTAGAAAGCGCATTACCATTGATTAACTGACGTATGGAATACTGGAGATTGACAGAATGTTATGGTTCAGTAAAATATTGTGTTGGTGACAATGTGACATTTTGTTGACAGGTGACACTTGCACGCACCTTCAAAGCTGTCATTGTATTGCGGGGACTCATCATAGAGTGGGTGTTGGTGAAGGGGTACGCTGAGGAAACCCTCAATGAAAAGGGGGAGGTAGGTGATAGCATACCACGTCCACGTGGCTGGTTGAGGTACATATATTCCTCCACACCCCATTGGGTCACAAGGAATACCCTCGCGTTGCTAGGCGATGATATCAATGCATTATATGTTTCTGTAATTTAACTATTTCCATCTACATTTTAATGCCACATTATTTTTTATGCATGTAATATCATTAAAAAGCTCAAAGTACTTTACATGATAAAATTGTAGTTCCTCATTCTCTCAGCCTCCTCTCATTATCCTCATATCCTTTCCTCAGACTCCCCTCATTATCCCCTTTCCTCGATTCTCTTTCCTCAGACTCCCCTCAATCCCTTCCTTCAGCGTCAGAAGAGTGGATACTGGTGAATGAGAAAGATGATGCCTGTTACATTGCAGTGCTCTTGTTTTCCCACACGTATTCCTTCGTTCCAGCCTGACATCTGGTCAAAGTCAAAGTACACCGTATTTCAAAAGGTAGGTTGTTTCTGAACTTTCAAAAACAAGCAAGCATATAAATTGTAGTTAGCTGCAAGGTTATTTAAAATTCCAATGTTCTATTCTAGCTCATATTTTGGCAGCTTCTAACTAACATTAATGTAGTTTGTTCTTTTAAAAAGTGTTATGTTTCAAAATTGTAATTATATTTTGAGAGCTTTTTACTAAATGTAGTTCTTTTAAAATAGTAATTAGATCTGAATGGTGGATGTTCTGTTCGGAGTTTGTTTGCAGACAGACAGAATGACGTATGTTGATACATGTCTGTCCACCAGGTGACAGACCATGCGAATGCAGCCATGCTACACTTTCATATGCCACACGTTGCTGACCAGCTCGCTCTAAGGTCCTTCATGGTGAGAGTTTGTAGTTCTCATGTCAATGTTTCTTTCTTATTAAACATCAAAGAAACATATAGAATGTGGTTTATATCATAAACCCACTAAACAATCGCCAATGGTTTTTCAGCAGTGAGCTTATAGGTGAAATGACACATTTTTGCTCCTAATCCATCTTGTTGCTTTCCAACAAATACAGTTGCTGTCAGGAGAAATTATAACATTAATTTTTATTTAAAAAGCAATATAATATATCAAGGTCACAGTGGTAAGCACTTCTGAACCATCTTGTACATTTCCACATATTTCATTACAATACATCTTAAAATGTTATTAACTATTATACATGAGCCACTTTGTATCTATACATGGGTTTATTGTTAAACCTGAAAGAATGCATAAAGGATTTCACACAAAAACTACATACAAAAGTTCTACAAACGAGCTAGCATGTTGCCGTGGATAACAGGTAAGTTTGATTTTTTACAAAATGAATTTAAAATGAGACTAGTGAAAAAATCAAATTGAGGATGGACCTTTAAACGTGAAAGTAGGAGAAAATCCCTCCCCAAATATAATTCCTCCCAGATACAATTCCCCACTAAAATCCCCCTCTTCACACACATATTCCTACCCTTTATTTTTTATTAAGGAAATAAGTTGTGCTCTGATGGCAGGGCTTGATTTTAACAGTAATCGCAAGCCAGGCCTGGGGTCTAGTACATTGCAATGTAATCTATTACTATTTCTTAGTTTTCTTTCTATTACTATTACATGATGAAGGCAATGTAACATATTACTGTTACATTTAAAGCTGTTACAGTTTAAGCTATTACATATTAAAATTTTTCATGTTGATTAAGCAATTCGGTAGTAGAGCGGTTCTCCTTATTCGCTCCTTATTCAAGCAATTATCTATAATTTGTTGGTCTGTTTCTTACACTATCCAATCTGATATGTGCTGATAAGTAAAAATTAAAGCTGTGTTCACAGGTACTCATGTTCACACAGAGTTGGACCAAAAGTTGGTATAAGCTGCTGGATTTTGTTCAAACATTACCAGGCAGGGCATGGAGCTGCAGTGATTTATACAATTGTTAATGACAATCAACTTAGTGCTGGAAGCCTTATCCAATAAGTGGTCATCAGTGAATGAATGGCCAGCATGTAGGGCCATCTATAGGCTTGTGTGAACAAGGATAGTTGGTTGGAGGAAGTGGCTTCAAAGGACCATGTGTAAACAGTACATGGTCTCTCAGCCTTGATTGTCTTTATAGGCTATTGTAGCTAACTCAGAAGAAGTCAGCATTAATCCCAAGTGTAGACTCCTTTGATGTCTGGTCTGTGAAGGTGACTTACATGAAGAATTGCTCAACACAAACACACAGGTTGATATTTATGCCTAACAACCTAATGACATTGAATTTGGGATTATTCAATTGTAATAGAAAAGTACCAGCACAGTTACTATTACATTGATTTATATTAGTATTACATTGTGTTCTGCACCATCTGTTACTATTATTTGAATAGTTGTAATAATTACTATTACATATTAATATTTCCCAAGCTTGTTGTGAGCACCCTAGATTTTGTCGGTACAGGAATCTGTTCAGATTACCACTTTATTTGATGTCATTTTGTACACCAACAACATTTCTGTAATTTCCCTCCCAAATTTGGTCCACTCCACATCATTGGCCAATGAAATCTGTCGCTGACCAGTTGATTTGCCCAGGTGTCTCAGAAATACTAGATTTATGACGGACTACTGAATCTAATACTTTGGTAATCTGTCTGTCTTCCGGACTTTTCTCCTTAAAATCTTCCCCTAGATGGGTGTGCTTACACACAAAAATACAGCAACTTGTATTTGGCATATTTGACTTCTTCACCCTGTAATGCAATAAATTCTGTACATTCTCAACATTTTGTACACCTAAAAGAATAAAATAGCTATAATTTACAGATTGTATTGCATAATTTGCTTGTCTGATATATAATACTGTTTATCTGACAAAACTGCTCATGCAATTGTGATGACTTATACTTTGTGTTTTAATTTTTTTTAGTAATGTGAGGAGGGGAATTTTTTCCTAATTGCCATTTGGGTGGGAGGTTTGTCTCTACCCCTTAAAAGTACATAGCCTGATTGTTTTATCATAATTGATAAGCCATTATAGTATAAATTATATCTATCCTAACATCGTGAACGCCTAAATGTGTTTTAACGAACCATGATTTTTAAATATAATTTGCCCCTTATCTGTTTATGAATATCAACCTTGCCGTTCAGTATATTCACGAACAGCTATTGACAATTTCCAATACCTAGCTGTGGACACAGTTTATTGGGGCGAGGCTACGCATGCAATGTAAGCATAATATTCACCCCCAAAACATTCAAATTAAACAGATAATGGTCAAAATATAGTATACAAATGTTGGTTCATTAAAACACACTTGGGCGGTCTAAATGTTAGAATGAATATGGTCTGTACAATATAACATGATTTTACAGTAAAACGATCAGACTATGTACCTTTGAACTGACAAGTCAAATTGTATATGCAACATTGACACACATCCTTTGAAACTGGTTGGGTTGTTGAGTGACTCGAGGCATCAAGATTTGACACAAGTTTCTTTCATCGTTACTTTCAGACGTGGCTGCACAGCTACGTGACCCTGTTCTCCCATCCGTGCCATAAGTGTGGTAGCCACCTACTGGACAACCTGCCACCTACGTGGCGAGACTTCCGAACACTCGACGCTTACCATGAGAGTTGTCGGCCATGAAGACATCATGAAGATGTTAAATGTAACAACAATTGTGTTCTTTCATGTTGTGATTGGAGTGGATAAAAACTCAGAATTTAGGATTCAAACATTTTCTAGTGAACATGTTGTTGAAATTAGAATGAAACATTTCTTTTAGAATGAAACATTTCTTTTTGAGTTGAGATATGTCATTGACTGGCTGATGGATGTGTACTCGAGTGAGTTCATGGAGACACAAAGGGTACAGAATGTGCACTGTTTGGTGTGTAATGAGAACAGTGTAGACTTTGGATGATGATCAGAGCTATGGGTTTCTGGTGTTTACCCAACCCGTGATTCTGGTCCGGAGTAAGTGATGTCATCAAGCAGAGATGACAGATGTGGGCAAATTACCCGTCACAGTGATTATGGATGGCTGACTGAGGTAACTGGGGTAATGTGTCTGGGGCACAGTAGTAGAGTCAAATGCTCAAATCAAACGATCACGGTTCAAGTCCCCTTACTGCTGTTCTGCAGTTTGGACAATTGTTTATTCCGCGTTGCCCATGTGCACTGAGCTGCATTTGTAGAATGCTTTTGTGCAATAATTGTATTCTGGCAGAAAACTTCCCAGAGAAGTTGGAATGGGGTTTGAGTGAACAGGTCTACCCAGAGGTAAATGACAAGGACTATGTCATTTACCTATTTATCTGTTCAATTGTAGTCATGTTTCATAGCAACATTGGGTCGTAATACAATTGGGGAGGACATAATAATTATGTATCAAACTCTGGACAAAACAGGTTACACAGTGTAACAAGTATTTATTTTAACAAGAACATGTACATAGTCTTGAATTAAAGTGAACCCACAACATTGTACAATGTACAACGTGTTTATAATCAGTCGGAAACCATTTCAGTGCAACTGTACATGATCTGCCATGCATACTTCAGTTTCAACACCTGCATACTCTTTAACTTACACACACTTCAATTATATGAATCATCACAAACACCTGTCAAGCGACATTCCTCTAAAGCACACTAGATGGCACAGAGATACCATCATCAAATATGCCTGGTTGCCTACATAGGTGCTTGCATTTACAATTGCTACTACACACTTGATTAATATCATCAATAATTATCTGATTGTTCTCGCAACTTCCTTCATTATAATGCAAAAAAGCTGGAAACATCATAATTTAACGTTCTGGATTGTTTTGTTATTGGCAGCTGCAGTTGATGAAGAGAGAATAATCACATTAATCATCCACACTCGTTTCTATGAGATCTGTACATAATGCCAAATATAATATTTCATATTTATAAATTGGGTGATCCTATAAGTTAGATTAGACCAGTTACACAATTAAGCTACCAAGTAGCTACATAAGCATTGTACACTGTACAACAATTTTAATAGGAGACGTAATAACCTGAATGCACTCATATTAAGAGACATGTAAAAACCTGAATGCACTCGTATTAAGAGATGTAATAACGTGAATGCACTCATATTAAACATTCAATCCCATAAAATTAAATTGAAAATCACGAAATTGCTACGGAAGTCAACATAAATACTGATTTGCAGACATTTGTGTTACCTGATCACCCTCTATCACAGGCACGTTATTAAATGTGTTAGTCATTTTAGAATGAAGTAACTAAATTTAAGTTCTGCCTAATAAACTTCAAACTGGCAGTCATGAAAACAAATATCAACAGTCATTTGACTTGTATGCATATCCAAGAATAAATTAAAACTTAACAATGCCGCAGCAATAACTCCAATAGTGACTTTAAAGATGTAAGGTCATGTAGAGCTAATTTGTACAACTCTTCCTTGCAAATACATCATTTCATGATCACCACAACAAATTAAAGTGTCATATTATTTTACTTATCTAATATACACAACTTAGACATTCCATTTATAATCTACGTTATTTATCATAAATTTACCTGTCATGGCCTTAAAATTAAGATAAATTAACTGATAAATACCCTCGAGTAAATAAATATAGAAACCATATTGTGTCAAAGTTGCATGTTTAGGCAACCCCTAGGTAACCCGTCATCTTTGTCCAGTTCCACCAAGTGCAGCACCTACCCTTACCAATGACAGGGTGCCGGTGAGAACATTATCTTGTAATTATAAACCATAGTTTAGTGCAGTGATATTCACCCTCAACTTAACTACACAAAGATGCATAATTATTAAATGGGTGCAAAACATCAATCCCATTATGAAAAGATGTACTCCACACATACTAGCTGTGTATGAGTAGAAATGTAATAAGTGAGAGATAAATGGATAGCTGTAGTTGACATAGATTGCCCAACAGAGAGATGGTGAAGTCTCTGACTCTTACTGTGATGTGTCTAGTCCAGTGTCACATGCAATGTTTGCACCAGCGAATCATTTGCGTGAACTGCCGATGATGGAGAGGATGAAGAGGAAGAGGTTGACAATGTCAAGGTAGAGGTTGAGAGCTGCAAAGATGTATTCCTCGGGCGAGATGGAGTACTTGTGGCTGCCGCCCACCATCATCTGTGTGTCAAACACGATGTACTGCAACAGACGGCATATTCACATTATGGTCAGATTTAAAAGTATAAAGTCTGATTGTAAAATCATGTTATATGGTATAAAATATATCTATTCTAACATGTTGACTGTCCAAGTATGTTTAACTGCCTTTTTTATTTCACCATTATCAGTTTATGAGTTCAGTACATGATCTGCTTTTCTTTACGTTGTGAATGAATATTATCATTAGCAGCATTTTCTAGAACTGGTACATTGATAACCTTACTGTACCCCTGATTACGGCCAAACTATGCTATGACAAATGATAATGAATTCAGTGACATACCATTGCAAAGATGAGGGCTCCAATACATGCATACACCATGTTGACATACTGAAACCGATGTAATGATAGTGAAACACCATGTTGACACATTAAAAGAGAACAAAATGATAGTTGAAATACTGTGTTGACATACTAAAACAAAAACAATGATGGTGAAACACCATGTCAGGATACTGAAACAGAAACAATGATAGTGAAACACCATGTTGGGATACTGAAACAGAAACAATGATAGTGAAACACCATGTTGGGATACTGAAACAGAAACAATGATAGTGAAACACCATGTTGAGATACTGAAACAGAAAATATGATAGTGAAACACCATGTTGGGATACTGAAACAGGAATAATGATGGCGAAACAAATGATACTAACACAACTTCACTAGTTTTCAGTGAAAGCCAATGTCAAAATGTCACCATCAAAGAGATGTGCCAAAGTGTTTGAATATCTACACAACAAGAAAGATCAACTTCATTGTTATTAGCTGCGTTAAGTCTACGTACCAACTCCTCATTTGGTTCTAAAAGAGCATTGAGAAGATTTTTTCAGATTCTGAATATTTATTTGAAAACATTATACCTGGGACTATGTGAGATCTATATAGTAAGGAAGACTGCCCACCTACATTTAATAGTTATGCATGAAAGCTCACCGGATTGTTTCTTACTTACATAATTGCGGATGATCGCACACATGATACCAAAGATCATGAGGATCAAGAGTGCAACAAAAAGCCCAGCACTGCACATTGTGAAGTCAATCTGTAAGAGAAGTATCCACTGACCAAAGTATTTACTGGACACAAGTCAACATGGTTGTTAGGCAACCCAATAACAAATAGTAAAATGTTAATTGAACACCTGAAATGTTGTTGTGACATGAACATGGTGTAAGCATAGTATGTGTTGTGTAATGAATTCATGATATATAAATGTTATCGTTAAATGGTTATTGCAAGTATCTATTGAAGAATCTTTCAGGCCTTGAATGCCTGAAGTACACTGATGGCACTTATGTTAGATCAAGAGCACATGCTATAAGTCTGGTAGCAATCATTAAAGCAGTGTTGGGAGAATTTTCTTTTACAAAATTTACAGCAATTTATATTAATAGTTTTGGTGAAATTAAATATTGGCATCTTGAAAGACTTGACATGAATGAAGTACACATGAATACATACCTTGGTCTGCATGGCGAACACAGTCAGGCCAAACACAACCACCTGCAAGTAACGGTCAATATGGTTATGGTCATTATTCAAGTACAAACTCAGCGTACACCTTCATTCAATGTCCGATTTTACAAATGAACAGCAGAAAATTAACGTATAATTGCCTTCATTGTGAGCATAACAGTTACTAACTTGACTGCTACATCAGCAATAGAACTTGACTGCTACATCAGCAATAGAACTTGACTGCTACATCAGCAATAGAGCACACTTCTCTAGGTTGCTTTGATTTTGATTCTTAGAATGTCTGACTAAAAGTTTTACCCAAAACTAACATACACAAACATAATAAAAAGTTCCTGTTAGATAAATTATTCTTTACATTTTCTCTGTCTGACATATAGTAAAGCATACAGATTATCATCAATCTGATCATACAGGTACATTATATATCATAGTTGGGAATATGCAAATACAAATTAAATTATCGTCTAAAAATGAGGTAGATAAAGTGACAGTTGTGAAAATGTAAGATTAGATTGTCACCTGTATCAGCACGCTTTGGCTTGTCTCGCTTTAGAATCCTAACAAAAAAATTAGTTTTCATGAAATCATCGGACAAACTATTAAATTATGTTTGACTAATATTGTTTTTTACTAAATTAACTGGGGAGGGAGTTTGTAACTGTAGGTTCACCTACCGCAGTCACCCCCACTGCCATCAACACCTCCCACTTCTCATAGTGACTGAAACACAAACCAGTTCACAATGACAATGCAATCCTATGGCAGTCCCACAAACAGTCCTACAATGTCATCAGCCACAAGGAAGTTCTACAGTTATCCCAGCTTTAAAATTACTTTTGCAGATAAACAATAATCACATGAAATAGTTTTTATACATTTTTTACTTTTATACCTTTACACTTCCTGTAAAATGACATGTTGTCTTGAACAGTATTTAGATTATATCTAGCAAATGAAAGAATATTACATCAATAAATATGTATGTTGCAGTAAAACACTGAATAATTAGCAACAGATGTTGCATGTTTAAATGTAAATTACCATCTAAATGAGATGCTTACCTGGAAATGCTTCCCAAGAGGAAAGATTCACATATCGTCTGGAAGTAGAGAAAGTAGAACAAATTAAACATGCACGTGTGTGTGTGTGTGTAGGTATGAATGTATATATACCTATGTATGTATATATATATATATATATATATATATATATATATATATATATATATATATATATATGATCTTACAATAAAATATGTCCAGCTAAATATAAAAAATATGTGCCTTCTTATATTCTAATTCCACAAAACTACTCATTAAACTGAATTCATTAAATTTATTTAAAATATACAACATGTACAACTGTAACCGGAACTAACTTCAACGATAACAAAATAAAAAATATAATCTATCATTATGAACTATGAATGATTTTTCTGTGAGCATTTCAGTAGATGCAAATATCTTATATCTAAGATCACTGTAAATAGTTTAAATTGTAGTTTACTATTTTATTGGGAGACAAACAGCCACAGCTTGTGTACTTACAAACAATCCAAGCAGGATGATGTTTGTTGGATAGTTGCGACGGACATCAGGGCAACACGCCAGGACGAGCAGCAATACAAACGATGCCACGCTGAAACAACCACACATGCAGCATATACCAACAATTTTTAAATCTCAATGCTGAATAAAATACAAATTAAAAAATAATAATGATGCATCTGATAAACATATGTTGTAAATAAATATAAAGTACCAACATATGTGTGAATTATGTGTCTGTCACAAATCCTTCATTATCATGTGTAAGGTATACAATAATTATGGCATTATGGCATGACATCCTGCTCGCTTGTTCTCAACAAATGTTTCAGATATGGATAGATTCAGATACAAATTTCACATTGGTGTTTTGTTTTGTCCCCGACTGCAAACACCATTCTGAGAGCAACTTCCAAAAGATGAAAGTGATTCTGAGAGCCACTTCCAAAAGATGAAAGTGATAACAAGCATAATTATAATAATAACTGTGATTTCTATGTAGCACTTTTTCGCTGCATGTACAACACATCAAAGCACTGATCTTTCTTTCTAAATTTTTTATATTGCTTTTGGATGTTGGTTTTTCCCCAACATTTCTTTGAACTGTTTGAGTCTGTGGATTTATTAATGGTGAGCAGATTCAATAAGTTTAACAACTGCATTTAACAAAATAAGTGGCTGATGATCACAGCCTCCCATGTTAAGTGGATATAAATTTAGAACCAGCTACCACGATGCCATGGCAACGTGACGACATGACTTTGGGGCTCTATTGCAAAAATTATCATGTCAGTGTCTGTTTAAGGTCTCATTGGGTACTGGGCAGTGTCATGTTTTAAACTGAACGAAGCTGGTTAGACGGAAAGTATCTGCCACGCTTATGTTTCAGTAGCACTTAACAGCAACCTCGCATTAACATATCACTTTGACTATTACTGTTTTGTGGTTTCATGAGTTTTTATTTAATTTCATAGTGTTACTGATTCTGAAGTTAAGTCACAATTAATTATGTTGGTGCAATGCAATGCATGCATGCATATGCAATAGGTGATCAAACCAACACACTCACATTGCTACGATGAAGAGCCATTGGTTTTTCTCAGAGTAGTCCTGTACAGGGCCACTACAAGAAAACAACTCCACTAATCAGTGACTGATTTTGTTAGAAAACATTCCATTTTTACTTTGACAGTGACAACTTTACACTTAACCTACATATTAAATAAAAATGTGTTTTGTCATTTTTTTCTAATTAACCCTTTCAGACCCGAGTACGTATATATACGTATCGTATTTAACAGCCGTTGCGACCCATGTACGTAAATATACGTACTCCAAGTTCCATTTATAAATACGGTCCAATCAGCGACTTAGTAGGCTTTGCTATGACGTTATCAGAAAGAGGCACGCATGCGCAGTACCATACTGTCGGCCATCTTTTCTCAATGTTTTCAATTTGGATAGGAAAAGTGAATTTTCCGCATCGTTTGTCATAATTTTTCGAAGTTGCCGGAAAAGAAATGGCCGGATCAAGTGGCGCTAGTGAAGCGTCTTTCGATGTGTCGTTTGAGACGGACATTGGCGAAGAATTTGGCGGGTTTTACGCGAGAGATGTCGAGTTAGTGGAGGAACTAATCCAGGCAAATTCGATTGAGAAAGTTCCGACGAAGTTGACGTCTCCGACTTCGAAAACATCGACATTGACAGCAGCTCCGACGATAACGATGTGATACTTGACCCGGACGATTTAGACGCTGTGTCTGTTTTGTGTGCTTTATTTGAACTTTACGTGTGAAATGTCGAGTTACTGGAGGAACAAATCCGAGATTGTCCAGGCGGTTTCGACTGAGAAAGCGATGACGAAGTTAACGTCTCCGACTTCGAAAAAATCGACATCACATAACGTTGTGATACTTGATTCGGACGCTGTGCCTGTTTTGTGTGTTTTATTTGAACATTACATTTTCATACTTTTTGCTGATTGTTGTAGCAATTGCAGACTTGAAGACTGGTACAGACTAGTATTCAGTGATATATAGACATTGCTGCTACTCTTACAAGTGGACATTTATATCAGTGAACCATTTTTATTTTGGACATTCGTTTTTTTCAATTTCCGTACATTTTGTTGTTGTTTTCCATGGCAATTGTCATGCACCTGTCTGTGTTTTCATGAATAAATTGTAGTTGGATGGATAGCTCATTCATTCAGCTTTCAGAAAATGTATACTTTTATGGGTCTGTCTCTTACTATTGTGCTGTTGTTAGACAATCCCCTGTGCATGGTAACAGAAAACTGAATCATTGAAATAACTGTGGTTCCTGGGGCAAATTTTGCTGGCGATCATGTGGGTCTGAAAGGGTTAATATTACCAACAAATGTCTACAAGACATAACAAGAGGGAGACATAACAAGAGGGAGATATAACAAGAGGGAGACATAACAAGAGGGAGACATAACAAGAGGGAGACATAACAAGAGGGAGACATAACAAGAGGGAGACATAACAAGAGGGAAACATAACAAGAGGGAGACATAACAAGAGGGAGAGAGAAATCCCCCAAAAAAGCAAAATTCACATTAGTTAATGATGCCCATTAATTTATCAAAATATATAATTACTTTTCATACTAAGATATTATGGCAGAAGTTAAGCATGTAGAAGGCTGGTACTTAAGCATGTTCGTATCTCAACAAATGTATTCCTTCTTCCACACAAAAATATGTTAGTAAGTTAATAACTCACACGTAGAGAAAGACACAGATGAATGCTATAGTGACCAACAACTGGCAAAGTAGGATGGAGTAAACTTTGCGGATAAAACCTGCAATAAAAGTAACACATTTCAGTCTTGATTAATTGAACATATCATCATTTTATCCATAACAGTTCACTGCATTAATGATGTATTCACACATAAATTGCACCATGATGGGAGAAGTTATCTGTTCACTGACACAGCTACATTCAGCAGAAAACATTACACTAAAACTGTCATTATGTTTACTTTCTAATAGAATATTACCATATATCACAAACTCTGATAACATTGAACATAACGTGAATCACTCAGGGTTATTATGAGATTTGCTAGCTCATGCGAAAATAGTAAAGGGATCTTACCAAGTCTGATAGAGTTATCCGTGAATTCAAAGTTGTAACCAGTGTTGAAGTCATCATCTGCTATGGAAGTCATGACTGCTGGTAGTTTGTGCTTTAGATCACAGAAACAACCTGAAAAAGCAAGGTCATCAAACAAATAGGCATCAGCAGCCATACAGTATGCAATGTTAACTATTACAGGACGGACACGTGATAAATGCATATGGCTTTATATTTACATGGTTACACCATTTATAAGAGTAACAATTAAAATATGGACATCTGATATAATTGGTTACAGATCATAAACATGATTTTTGCAATTAATTATACACCAAACACCTAACTGTGGGCTTTTAATTTTCTTTGTGAAGTCAGTTATGGGATTGAACTTCAAAATAGCATGAAAGTTATAGATGTATATCTATGTAAATTTTTTTCGCACGTTGGTGCAAATCACTTGGACATGTAACCCAACATTGATCTGTGTTTGGTGAAGGGAACATGCATGATTTACATAAGATAAAACAATAATTGATAATGTAGGCCCACTATATGAGTTCCAGACACAAGACATTTGTAACGACATTTGTTCGCATAATGCAGATTGCGACATTGATCACATAATGCAGAGTGCGATATTTGTTCACAAATTTATTTTAGTATTTTCGTAATACAACTGTATTTTAACAAAACATCAATATCAGACAATTTGTTTTCAATGACAGGCTTTGTCTTTATTTTACAAATTGGAACAGCTTCATCTGCCAGAATAAATCTTCTCAGAAGACTGGCTTAACTTGTTTCTGTTTTGCAGACATAGACTGTTCTTTATAAGTTAGTGGCTTTGTCTGCTGTGCACGATATATACGTTCTCTGTTAGTGCCCTGTATATTCACTATATTATATACCAATTTCGAGACTGACTACTCCCTTTGTTTGATGCGCCTCTGAGCTCAGGTTTCGAAGGATTTAGGTGCAACAGAAGTTGTTTGTAATATTAGCATTATAGGGGAGAGTTGCCGGGATTGGACCAGTTCTTCAATCGGACCAGTGCTGTGTATTCCATGTTACTGTATACTGTGGCATCCTCTATCGATTATGTCATCCATCAGTGGCATTTCAGATGACATGGTAAATTTCAACGAAATATCAGTACTTTTTAAATATTTATCACCGAAAGTATGTTTTCTATGTCCCCGACATAATAATCAAGCCGTGATCAGTCATCAGTACAGCACTCTTGGCCATATTTACAGGCAAAAATGTGTGACCATCAAACATATAGGAGCCCAACGTATGTGGCGATAATAAGAATTTTAAAGTTGATGTCGTCTGCTTGTGATGACAATGCAATATTTTTAACACGTGAAATTCCACGATTGGACCACTACAGTTACCACAATTGGACCAGTGACTCACATAAGGGTATGCCATCATTAGATGTGTGTAATTATTCCAACACAGTTTATTGATTACCAGAAAGTAATATTAGACAAGGGGGCAATTATAATAATGTAAATAAAGGAAGTTGCTAAGTGGTCCATCGAGGGAACTTGTAACAGAACACATTTGGTCACAGGCAAATTTACATTGTTTCGGACTAACAAAGACTTTATCTTAGGGTTTACATATATTTAGTGTCAATGGTTATATATAAACGGAAGAGGATGAAAATAGAACTGACCAATGTTGGACCTCCGGGGGGGGGGCAAAGACTGGATGTCCAATGAGGGGTTTGTTACTTTGCTGTGACATTTCGTAGATTTTGTTAAGTGAACGAAGGAGAAGACTGTTGTGCTCATACTTGATAGCCACGTGACCCACACAAAGAATTTGGCTGTGACTGATATGGCTCGGAAAGCTGGAGTGGTCATGGTCTCACTTCCACCACACACGACTCACCGATTCCAGCCTTTGGATGGGGCCTTTTTCGGACCGTTTGGAAATGATGCATTGAGGATGTGGATGAGAAGATGTGGATGAGAGAACATGTAGGCAGACCAGTGACAACATGGCAATTCGCCGAAATTCTTAATGTGGCGTACAGAAAAGCGGCATCTGTCCAGAATGCTATTAGTGGCTTCAGGAAGGCAGGTCTGTGGTCATTGACCATATACGTATTCCAAGACCCCGACTTCGTTGCCGCTATGGTAACTAATATAATCACGGAAGCTGCACAAGAGCACAACCCTGTCACCTGTGACCCCAGCTGGTGCAGCTCCAGCACTGACAGCCATTGTCATGGTGATTGCACAAGAGCACAACCATATGCCACCTCTGACACCATGTGTTGCAGCTCCAACAGTGACAGCTGTTGCCGTGGAAGCTGTACCAAAGTTATGCCCACTGAAGAAAGAAACTAACTAAACAAACAAAACAAAGCAAAGTCGGACCGAAGATAGCTACACCTACTAGGCCTACACCCACCCAAGAGCCCAGTACTTCTAAGACCACTGCAACTCAATCGAGAGCACACAATAGTTCTGATCCACCCAAACTTGGTCGATTGCAGCTCACCAAGGACATCGAAGGCTGCAGAACTGGTCAACAGTACACCATATTGTACAATGTTAAAATTTACCCAGGCATAATGCGACGAGTCATGGATGTGACGAAAGAAACTGTGGCAGTGCAGAGCATTAAATTGTGGGACAGAACAGGTTCCAATGGCCTCTGAAGGATGACACAGCAGTATACGAATTGCAGTTGACACTATGCAGGCATAGTGCGACGAGTAATGGATGTGATGAAATACTCTATGGAAATACGCAATTGCGAGACAGAACATGTTGTGGTTGGCTCTAAAGGATGTCGATCATTTCCGCTAGCGTATTCCGGAACCATTGAACATTAGGCCCAGTTAACATTTCATATGACTATTGATTAACTTTATGTTTCTAATGAACACTGAATCAAACTGAAGATCCCACTGCAGTTGTTGCATGTGGGTGCGTCACAGAAGCCGATCACGGCTATTAATGTAACGTTTGGGTGTGCGTGGCGCATTTGGATGAATATAAAATAAAATACTTTATAAAACATAGTTAAAAGAATAAAAACATGGAGAAGGTTGCTAGCCGTTTAATGCAACCCTCTGCCTCCCAAATGCAGACAAAAAAGCATTGGGTGTGCGCTGGTTGATGATGTCGTCTGTGAGGGTGTTCCATTCGATGACGGTTTTTACAAAGAATGAGCCTCTATATTGGTCAGTCTTGGAAGGGGGTACTTTGAAGCAGCGGCTGTTGTTGTTTGCTTGACTTTTTAGAATGTTGTGAGTTTTGTACGCCTCGTTTTGTACCCCTGTTTCTGTTGGCAACTGTGAGGAAGGCGTCTGCGGGTAGGGCTGGGACCAGGCCTTTTGCTATCTTGTACAGCATTGACAGCCTAAGTTGCCTGCGTCGTTCTTCCAAGGGTGGGAGGCCGAGGAAGTCAAGCATCCTGCCAATGCATCCAGGTTCCCGAGATCTGTAGTCTCTAGTGATGAAGCGTGCAGCCTGACGTTGAATGCGTTCAAGCTTTTCCGTGTCTTGTTTGAGGTAGGCGTCCCACACTACCTCCCCATATTCCAGGGTGGATCTTCGAGAACAATGTACGCAAGGCGTCGACACCCCTGAGGGCAGTTCCGGAGATTCCGGCGTAGGAAGCTCAGTGTTGATCCAGCTTTCTTGCCCAGGCCGGTGATGTGTGTTGACCACTTCAGTTCGGCAGATATCTGGATGCCGATGTAATAGTTTTGCTCTACATGTTTAAGAATGGTGCCCCCGAGTCTATAGTAGAAGTGTGATCTGGGTTTGGTGGAGAGGACGTAGCACTTCTGCGCGTTGAAGTGCACCCCCCACCGGGCTGGCCATTCCTCGAGGCTCTTGAGGTCGGACTGCAGGGTGAGGTGATCTTGACACTTTGCAGGCATATTGCGATGGGTAGTGGATGTGGTGAAATACTCTGTGGTGCCAGTGCATGCAATTGCGAGACAGAACACGTTGTGGTTGGCTCTAAAGGATGTCGATCATTTCCGCTAGCCTATTCCAGAGCCACTGACAGAAGACTATGAACACTAGGCCCAGTTAACATTTCATATGACTATTGATTAATGTTATGTTTCTAATGAACACTGAACCTGAAGATCCCACTGCAGTTGTTGTATGTGGGTGCATCACAGAAGCCGATCACGTCTATTAACGTAACGTTCGGGTGTGCGCAGCGTATTTGGATGAATATAAAATAAAATACTTTATAAAACATAGTTAAAGAGAATAAAAACATGGAGAAGGTGGCTAGCCATTTAATGCAACCCTCTGCCTCCGAACTGCAGACGAAAGGCATTGGGTGTGGGCAGGTTGATGATGTCATCTGTGAGGGTGTTCCATTCGATGACGATCTTTACAAAGAACGAGCCTCTATATTGGTCAGTCTTGGAAGGGGGTACTTTGAAGGCATGCCATTTCACCCCAGTGTCATATTAGTACTATACTAAATTGCATTTAAGACTGTTTATCTGACTCTTATGCGAGGCGTATTTGTGAATCTCGATTGCAATTTCAAACCGCCTAAGCGAAGCCAACATCAGCGATTGATGTCAGCGGCAGTGCCAAACAAACAACTTGTTCATTGTTCACCTGTTTCTTGAGAATTGTCAAAGCAATTCTAAGTAGGTTTAAGCAGGCCCATTTGGCATTTCCCCCGGCGGCAGAAAATCGGGGTCCACGACCAATAGTCTTATATAAGAATTTGCAATATAACTTTGATTTTCCCACTACATACCGTGCTGTTTGTCCGTCGCCATTTTGGAAATAAAATATTTCAAGAAAAAAAATTACGAAAATAATGATTACTGTCCGCCTTAGCAGGGACAGAAAACCAAAATATCCTGTCCGCTGTCCGCGTTCACCAGGTGTCCCCTCATCAGAGGGACCTTAACATGGTAAAACAGTCCGTACATTGGAAAAGTGTCCTACCATAGCAGGTGTCCGCTCATCGGAGGGTCCATTGAAGGCAGGTATTACTGTATAATGGTCGTCTATGGGAAAAGTGATTGTGGTCCGTGCCCTACACGTTGAGCGTCGATGTGGTTGATTAAAAATACAATGAATGATCCCTATTGATATTGCTTCGGCTACGGTTTGACAACATTTCTTGCAATGTCAAACATGTCACAAACACACGATTTATGGTTAACATATATCCAGGACTATACTTCTGAGATGTTTATTGACATTCCGTTTATTTTTGCTGGGTCTAAAATATTGCAGCTCCGTAAATATTTCGAGTTGCCATCTGGGCTACTGTAGTCAAAAATTGAAGTCGCCCGAAGCCAGTTTTGGGCATCATTGGCGACCGCTAAATCTCATCCCTGCTATATATAATCATTTTACTTTTGGTCCAATCGAAGACATTGCCATTGGGTGGTCCCATAGAGGAAACCATGGCCACGATTGGACCGTTAGGGGTCCCAATCCCGGCAACTCTCCCCTATTGTATGACTGATAACACAAACACCAGGAACAATAAGATGAGAGAGATGGAGATGGACTGATCTAGATCTAGAGCATTGTAGTAGACAGTAGTAACACAATTCAATGGACCGAAATGAACAGTGTCAGTGCACTCTAAAAACATAAATAATAACAGTATACTTATATAATATACTGAATGACAATTGATGTAGGTTAAATTGATTAGTATGTTGCATTGACTCTTACACGCACATAGCATCAATACGAGAAGGCATCAGGGACAGTGTAATTTAGTCACTGTAATATTATTAGCGGTTAAATAAGCTCTATTTCAAACCGAAACTGAAACGTTGTCGTTGAATTGTTCAGTTCAGGGTTGCAACATTTCCCATTAATTCAGCATCAAGACAAGAGTGTAAAATTATCAAAACCATTACGTTCACTACCATTACTATAGAGGTACTGTAGTCACGGGATCTTTCGTCACTAACATAACATCATGATATCAATAAATAAACAGTAATAATAATTATAATATTTAAGACAGGACACAATCCGATTATCTGTTATCCGAATGATTTTCAGAATCGTTCTGACAGTACCTTTTATCCGTTGCCTTGTACTTTATTCGACAACACGAGCTGAAACAAAACCTGTTAGCAATGTTACCATCAGATACGCAAAACTAAGCCGATTCCAATGCGTATGACGTTGCAAGGGATACAGGTCAGAACGGCGACAAGTCGAAACGGCGACAACCAAAACGGCGACAGATCCAAAACGGCGACAACCAAAACGGCGACAAGCCAACACGGCGACAAACCAAAACGGCGACAATCGTGGTCAAAACGGCGACAAGGCATAAGTCAAAACGGCGACAACCATTGGTCAAAACGGCGACAACCATTGGTCAATTGCGACAAATATTGTGTATGTCAAAACGGCGACAAAAACGGCAACAAACTTAAACGGCGACAACGGAACGGCAACAAACCAGATAAATGAAGATGATAATTGTAACTTTATAAGGTTAATGAATTGCATAAATATTATAATATTATATTAATTTTATATGTTGTGGGTATTACTATTGGAAATAAAAATGTCATCATGATATCATGCCCTAACTATATCAGTATTGTTTTTGAGCGCAACGAAGCCATCTGCGTAGGTTCTTTGATATCGGTGTTCATGAGATGTAAGCCCGGATCGCGGATGTGCAGCAATGTTTATTATTCACACCTGCCAATTGTACGAGGCGATGCGTTGGACATCAGCAGAGAACCAAATTGGGTTATCCACTATAAGCTTGGCTTCCCTTTGATGACGCGAAGGTTTGGTTTGAAAGGAAATGATCAACTGAGTAGATCTTGCGTGTCACCCCAGTTTATGCCACGAGTTCAAAACCTTCAAATCAAAGTTAGGTTTCACTCTTTTATCCAACAATAAGTGGCTTAAGAGGAACGGGTATGACGTTTCCTCATATAAGTGTATTAATTATATTATTATCACAAGTTGTTCGTGTTCGTTAACGTTACGGTTGAAATAATTCGCGTAATGAAACCTATAATGTCAGTTAAACATTATAAGAGATACAACAAGATTATTTCGTGAATATTCAGTCTGGAGAAACCGTACTCGGATTACCTATATTTTGTGGACCTCTCACCTTCGTTGTTCCTAGGCGCGTGTCTATTGGTTACCCCGCTACTATATGTGATACATTCCAGCTCTGCTCACTCACTAGCATGAACGACGCCTGGCCGCTCATTACCAATTATATGCTGATTGCTGTCTTTTGTCCACAATGAAATGAAATATATTATAAATTGAGCCACAGTTTTGATGCGAAATGCAAGCTGAATGACATTCGCAAAACCTTTCTGACCTACTGCTGTGCAAGTTATTGGCCTTTGTTTTATGCATGCACCACGGTTGTTTGGAATTACATTTTTGACTAATGAGCGACATAACAAAAAACCGGCGACAATCGAAACGGAGACACATGGCATAGCTATACATTTCTATTATTTATTTGTGTCACTTATAACATAATTTTATTTAACCAAGTGTGCCTCACATCAGGGTTTATCCACATCGGGTATACGCACCATTATTATTTATTTATTTTTGCATGAGTACGCGACGCTTATACACGATGATTATTTATTTGTGTCGCCGTTTTGGTTTGTCGCCGTTTTGACCAAAGTGTGTCGCCGTTTTAACCATTGGGTGTCGCCGTTTCGACTCGACTTGTCGCCGTTTTGACCTCGGATGTCGCCGTTTAGGATTGTCGCCGTTTTGGTTATTCGCCGTTTTGGATTTGTCGCCGTTTTGGTTGTCGCCGTTTTGGTTGTCGCCGTTTTGGATCTGTCGCCGTTATGACCAGTACCCGTTGCAAGGCACGCCGACTGACTAGAGTATTGTCTACGCCTACCTTGTTGACAAGCGAAGCGACCCGGATATTCGCGTGACGTCCTTCCCGTCATTCAACGCTCCACCGTTGAGTGCTAGGAAGTGTACGAGGGGATTTCTTCACAACGTAGAACCATGGCAGCTGTAGGAATGATGCAGGACACAGCGTTAAAGAGAAAAGAAAGGCTAAAAGCTATGCGCGGCGGGAAATTGAAAGACAATTCGACTGAAAACGATGGGCCGCCCTGCAAAAAGATACTTCATGGCGAAAGCGCGTTGCCCAAGTGAGCGATAATATAGTTTGTCTAATGCCACAACGTCTGCATTAATCATGCATACATATATAATTATAACGTTTTGTGGTTAAGTTTCATGCAGACGGGACAGTGGAGGCTTGGTTAAATCAATAAATGGTATCCTTGTGACTTGCATGTTGCATTGTCTAAAATAATCGCTAAACAAACGATCCCTCATTATTACCCACCGATGTACAATTTCTTAATTATCCATTTAAATAAAACCTACCAATGCATTTCCACTTTATACAAGTTCTATTTAATTCATATATGTTTGCTAATTGTCAAAAAAACATATTTAAAAAAATAGGTGTACAAAATAAAATGCATCCATCGTCTAGGGTCTCAAATCCCTTCATCATCCAGGATCACAAACTTTGAAGAAGCAAAAATGCTTCAGTTCCAGCCTTGCCACTAAATATTATGTTAGTTGCGTGTGTAATAAAATATGAAGGCTACTACCAGTCAAGTAAGGGATTTTTGTTGTACGATAATATATTTCAGGAGTAGAACAAATTATTAGTAGATCATCTCAGTAGTAAACATGTTAGTTTATAATTACTAATCCACAAGGAAATGTTCTACTGCTACAATGTTCATATTAACATGTCAGTGTACCATTTAATAGTACATGTGCAATGTATTGGGAATTACAGCTGATCTATTGTAATTTTCATGCGTGGCGGAGGATGTGAAATACTAAAATTTTCGCACAATTCTCTTATACAGTACACTGAGACCCTCCGATTTACGCATAAATTTCCTGCATTTGCATTTCTGAAACTTAACGTATGCCACTATTAGACAGTAAACTTATCATTATCAATTATGTGGAGCACATCTCATGCATCTGATGCCAATGTGCAGATGGTATGTCACGCAATACACGTATGAAATGGTTAGTGTGTGTCAGTTTTAAAAATCTTAAGTTACTAGTTATGAACTGTTTTTCGTGTTAGGAAGTGCCAAATAGACGAATTAGTTTTTGAGCACCTGGAATACCTACTTGGGCGGTTGACTCTCAATATGTATTTTATTTAGGAATTTGTAGTTGGTTAAAAGACTTATGCATGCAGTAAAGTAAATTAACTAATTAAAATGGCAAAATAATCAACAACTGATGATGATTTGTCTGGTTGTGATGTACATTTATTTGATTTTAACAACAGACCAATCTTCCGAAGCTACAAGCCCACAGACGAGACTCTCAAAGAAAACCAACTGCCAACGATTGGCCCAAAAGAAGGTGAATGATCTAAGAATACATTAGGTATCTAAACTGTTTTCATGTACGTATCACCGGAGCACACACACACATGCAGTCATGCACACACACACATGCAGTCATGCACACACACACATGCAGTCATGCACACATCTAGTTATGTGCTTGCAACATTCATTGTTATACCTTTTCAAGTTAATCGTTTGATGTGATACTTTTACCCTTTGAACTTAAACTATTAGTTACCCAGTAAAGTATAATAGTAAGTTCTAGTTATACACGCTGAGGGACCAGTAGCTTGCATGTGATCAGTTGTTCTGCATTACTGTAAAACCTTTATATAAATTTTAATGTTGCAGCAAGTATTTGTATAAAAGGAAAAAGGTGCAAGCAAAGAAAATCTTAAGCTAGCTGGTAACTTTCATCTTCAGAATAAATGTTATTTTTTTGTTTTCTTAACCAAAAACATAGGGCAGTTACAGTGTTTAATTAATTGAACTATGAATGGTTGCAGTAAAGGAGCATGTGACAGAACAGCTGGAGGCCAGCCAACCACAGCCACTTGTTGATGAAGTGGTAGGTTCATCTTACACAGTGGAATGTTTATAGATATTCCAGGAATGTGTCTTCTTGCATGCTGCTATTTTACAATTATGTCTTGAATTGAAAGCATACTTTTTGAAGATGCTTAAAACTCCTCAGCTGATTTAGCCTATCCCAAATCTGGTTTGTTGGTGTCTTAATATGAATACTTTTAAGTAATATTATAATAAAAAAGTGCGTATTTTTGTTCAAATCATCAAAAGAATTGACTCAAGTAGCTAGTAAGGCTCAAAATAGTGGATATCCTAAACAGTAAATCTTTTATGGGGTCAAGGCTGATCATGTGCATGACTTCCATCCTCTTGCCGATCACATGACAAAGTTATGAAATTTCACCAAGGGTGAAATTCGTGAGTTTTCAGCGTTTCCATTGTAGTTTCAATAAATGCTGGATCAAGCATTAAATAATTTAATAGTTTTTCTGATAATTTCACAAAAACTACATACAACAGTGCAAAAACGGGCAAGCATGTCCTTGTGGATACTAGGTAGGTTTTCATTTTTGCAAAATGAATTTGATGAGACAAGCAAAAAAAATAATTAATGAGGCACCTTTAGCAAATGATCATTCTCATATCGATAAAATTAATAATAAGGTTATCTGTATGTGACAGGGATGGGGTCAAATACGTGTTTGTATTTGAAATACAGCAAATTTCATATTTGTATTTGCCTATTGCAAAAGTGACATATTTGTATTTGCTCCTTGTATTTGATGTATTTGATTCAAATACAGGTCAAATATACCACGTTTAGCTCAAGTCAGTCACAGGCTTCACAGCAGCATTAGTAACCAACAGACATCCTGGATCAGATTTGTAGGAAATGCACAATGAAAGAGTGCCCTTGGCTTCCTTACACATTGTTTACTCAGCCGTGACTCCCTTGTGAGTTTCCCTTGGAGATCAAAGCAGTGGTGCAACTATACAGAATAATTAAGCTGCCTGAGCTGGGGGCTTTATATTGATTTGATGTCTTTCTATTTCAATGGGAAGTGAAACAAATCGCTAACTTTACCATAGAAGCCAATATTTTATGTATACATTTTCTACATGTGGCTGGTCAATCAGTGGTCATGCTATAAAGACCAGGTCTTTTGTGCTGTCATTATCAGTGTAGCTGGAAAAATCTTCTGACCTGACCAGTGCAACCTCACTGATGACTGCTTTCAGCAGTTGGTGTTTGTGAAATGTAATCAGGACTTGTGAAGATGTAATGAGTGTGAATTTAATGCTAATATAATTTACATAGAAGACAATGCCAGGCATTTTTATGTGACAAAGAAGATGACAAAAGATGTAAAACAGAAAATGTGTCAATAAAAACTACATGGAACAGAAATGTATTTGTATTTAAATAAATCGGAAGGATCTTGTATTTGGCAATTTAAAAAACGCTGTATTTGTATTTGATCACTGTAAAAGGCTGTATTTGTAATTGTATTTGGCCAAGTGTATTTGACCCCATCCGTGGTATGTGACTGACATTTAATATCCTATACTTTATCTTAAGAGTTTATTCTAAGAATTTAAGTTTTAAAATTTGATATAATAATATTGGGGCTTAATTGAGTTTTGTGTGTGTCAACATTGACCTGCCTAGCAACAGTGCTTTACTGAGATTTTTTCTCATTTTGATGTGATGTGTTTTGCATAGGACCTGGTGAATTTAGCACCACGCAAGCCAGACTGGGACCTCAAGAGAGATGTTGCAAAGAAGTTGGAGAAACTGGAACGACGCACACAACGAGCCATTGCAGAACTCATTCGTAAGTCTATTTGCAATTTCTTCAAGCCTAGTTGGGTTGTCGTCAGTGCACCTTCAGTGTCTATCAGCTGAACTGTACTGTCGTGTGTCCATTCAGGTTTTCTCGGGCACATTAGTGCAGTGGTTGAAACATAAGAGTCTCAGTCGTGGGGACCAGGGATTGAATCTTCTTGTTGCCATTTTGAAGAATGAGGAATTTCATTCTCATTGCCTCGGTTCACTCGGCGGTATAAATGGGTACCTGGCCAGAACTCCCCACCAGAAGCGCCACTAACCATTTCTCCACTGCTACAACTTACATGTCTAGAAACACAATAACATTCAGTTTTGTTTGAAACTATGTGACACGGTCAAGTTCACAGGTTGCAATGATGTAACAGGTCATAAACAACAATGGCGTTGCCCAGCCAACCACTAAAGTCTTGTTCATATCCCTCTGTAACTGTCCATTTTGAATTTATAATCAAGTTGTGGCAGTGGTGATATACTGGGTGGTGCCACTGTTGGGGAGTGTGTTCGTGTCCAGACTTTGATTTTCCTGTGAGTCCACGACTCCTTGTTTCATCCTCTGGACTCATTATACAGGCCTTTTGTAGAAGTCTTTGTGACTCCCTGCTCTAGAAGACATAATTGTCTGGAATTTATACGGAAATACACCTAAAATGTTGCATTGCAGAATTTTAGATTGTCAGGATGATCACTGATCACTTCCACAAATTAACTTTCACTATATACAGCAGGTGGCAGCACATATATTGCAACACATGTCATGCTTTTTCATTCACTGTTGTCCATGAGTTACGAATTACAATGCCTAAACGATGGCGGAGATCGAATTGGTGCCACCAAAGAATGGTATAATGGAAACACTGTTTTGGATCATCTGCACGTAGTTACTGAGTAACCATATATCAAACTATATAAACTAATAGTAGGGTTGTAACCATACATCAAACTATATAAACTAATAGTAGGGGTGTAACCATATATCAAACTATATAAACTAATAGTAGGGGTGTAACCATATATCAAACTATATAAACTAATAGTAGGGGTGTAACCATACATCAAACTATATAAACTAATAGTAGGGGTGTAACCATACATCAAACTATATAAACTAATAGTAGGGTTGTAACCATACATCTAACTATATAAACTAATAGTAGGGGTGTAACCATACATCAAACTATATAAACTAATAGTAGGGGTGTAACCATATATCAAACTATATAAACTAATAGTAGGGTTGTAACCATACATCAAACTATATAAACTAATAGTAGGGGTGTAACCATATATCAAACTATATAAACTAATAGTAGGGGTGTAACCATACATCAAACTATATAAACTAATAGTAGGGGTGTAACCATATATCAAACTATATAAACTAATAGTAGGGTTGTAACCATACATCAAACTATATAAACTAATAGTAGGGGTGTAACCATATATCACACTATATAAACTAATAGTAGGGTTGTAACCATACATCAAACTATATAAACTAATAGTAGGGGTGTAACCATATATCACACTATATAAACTAATAGTAGGGGTGTAACCATACATCAAACTATATAAACTAATAGTAGGGGTGTAACCATATATCAAACTATATAAACTAATAGTAGGGTTGTAACCATACATCAAACTATATAAACTAATAGTAGGGGTGTAACCATATATCACACTATATAAACTAATAGTAGGGGTGTAACCATATATCAAACTATATAAACTAATAGTAGGGGTGTAACCATACATCAAACTATATAAACTAATAGTAGGGGTGTAACCATATATCACACTATATAAACTAATAGTAGGGTTGTAACCATACATCAAACTATATAAACTAATAGTAGGGGTGTAACCATATATCACACTATATAAACTAATAGTAGGGGTGTAACCATACATCAAACTATATAAACTAATAGTAGGGGTGTAACCATATATCAAACTATATAAACTAATAGTAGGGTTGTAACCATACATCAAACTATATAAACTAATAGTAGGGGTGTAACCATATATCACACTATATAAACTAATAGTAGGGGTGTAACCATACATCAAACTATATAAACTAATAGTAGGGGTGTAACCATATATCACACTATATAAACTAATAGTAGGGTTGTAACCATACATCAAACTATATAAACTAATAGTAGGGGTGTAACCATACATCAAACTATATAAACTAATATTAAGGGTGTAACCATACATCAAACCAGTGATGCATCGCAATAGTCGATCTTACAATGCAGTACTATCGATAGTAAATTAAACTATCGATAGTTATCAATGATAGTACACTGAAATATTGATAGTAACGTAAGTTGACAAAACAATTTAGCAGGGCTACTTGTGCCACTGTAATAATATAAATAAACATGTTTGTTCAACTATATTGAATAATTTTATTTATTTATTTACCTAACATCAACAATAGTTGATTAGAGCAGTGCCATTCATGGATTCAGCATTTT
Organism: Lamellibrachia columna; assembly: GCA_963662155.1. Classification (NCBI taxonomy): domain Eukaryota; kingdom Metazoa; phylum Annelida; class Polychaeta; order Sabellida; family Siboglinidae; genus Lamellibrachia; species Lamellibrachia columna. Next base: position 36,143,244 of record OY759263.1, on the reverse strand, counting down.
TAATCAACTACCCCTAAGGCTATGCGATAGCGCCACCTATCAATTATAGTTTGAGACGGCTTTCTTGAGATGGCTTTCTTTCACAAAACTATCGCAATAGTCTTGCAATAGTTATACCACTATCGCTATACTATAACAATAGTAAAACTATCCCCAATAGTCACCCCCAGGGTTGAAAAAATCATGATTTTTTTTATTTCAATGAGATTTTTTAATTTTTTTTTTATATATTTGATTTTTTTTATTTATTTATAATCTGGTATACACAATGTCATAAAATATTTTACTATCAGGCTATCTGTTGTCATACAGCTACACAAGTGTGCTCACTTTGTGCTTTTGTATTAAAAAACACACAAAACTTTGTTGATCTCGATGCTTGTAAACAATTAGTTGTGTTAAATTCATATAAATCAGCAATAAAAAGAACCGGAAGTAAAAAAAATCATAAATCAATGAATTTTTATATTTTTTGGCAGCAATTTAAATCATGATTTAAATCAACGATTTAAATTAAATGATTTAAATCAAACAACCCTGGTCACCCCTAGTGAATAGTCTTTGTGCAGTAATTGCAGTGTGGCTGCAATGCTTCCCAGAGAAGTTGAGTTTGTGTTGGAATTAATAGGTATGCCTGTGTGAAGTGTAAAGTGTCGTGAGTGGTCCTAAGGACTGGACACTGTATAAGAACTTATATTTAACAAATTCAGTCACTTCAAACAAATGTCCTACCATTACACGTTACAAGCATTGTGCAGGTTGGACCAAAGTTGACTTTTGGTTGGTTTATTATTAAAAGAACAACCTTTCAGATATTGGCATTTTCCATGTTTGTAAACTTGCTTATACAAGTGTATGATACTTATTGTATGGAGGAGACACTCTAGATGTTTGTAAACTTGCTTATACAGGTGTATGATACTTATTGTATGGAGGAGACACTCTAGATGCATACAATATAAAACTTGTCTTGTACTTGCAACATGAGGTTTGCTACCACAAACGTCCAATTGGTTCGGGATAAGACAGCATCGCAGTGATTTATTACTTTCGAAAAAGATAGACATTCTTGCCATCACTGAAACTTTACCCCATGACACTGCTGCTTGCATAGCTGACATTTCTCCGTCTAATTATACTTTACATCATCGACCACATTCAGTTGGAAGAGGTGGTGGTGTTGCTTTTTGTTATTGAACCATTTTAAAGTAAATTCATGTTTAATCCCTGATTACTGTACTTTTGAATCCATGTGTTGAATTTTCAAATTCTTTCTTGGCATATTTTATACGTCTGTATCGACCTCCTGGACAGCCAACCAATTTCTATGAAGAATTTTGGGATTTGCTTGAAAATTTGGCAACTCTACATTCTGAATTTTACATTTTTGGTGATTTTAATCTTCAGTTGAATAAACGTACAGCAATAACCATTACCTTTGATGATATCCTAACCTCATTTGACTTAAAACAAAATGTGACTTTCTGTACACACATTCCAGATGCTAACAGTTTCCGATGGCTTATCGGACCACCACACAGTCATTGTTGATGTTGTTAAAGCTCATGATGAGTGTAACACAACGAATGTATTGAACGTGTTTAATACATACCGAAGTGGTGAATAAGAACATACAAGAGTGCGCGTTACAGAGTCGCGGTAAAGCGATAATGGCCTCGCTGTGTCGACTGACAAGTCACTGACGGGAGGTCTCGTTACCTAAAGGGAGATTACACCAATTGTTAGTTTTTCCAGAACACTAGTACAATCAAAACACAATGTGTCTTACAGACCCATACTACCCTATAGCCATCATAAGTTGACATTGTCATTGATACCTTCAATGCTGATATTCTTAAATCCGACCTTATCAGAGATCCAAAGGGACACATGTCCGACTTAGATTCAAAGTTTGCTAGGAGGTACTCGTTGACGCTTACTACGTCGCGGTTCGTTGCGACACGACGAACGGATGTCGTCTCTTTCAGTGTGACCTGTGTCGCTACCTTCAGGTACAACATTGTTGTCGGCACGGAGTTAGTTCTCCTCAGACTGTGCAGTGTCTGGCTTCATGAAGCGGCGGTTGCGCCAATACACTTGACCACTTGGGAAAAGACCTGCACGAGGAGTATTTCGATATTCTAGGAGTCCTCGCTGGAAATTCTCGTCGTCTAGATCTCCTTTCACGGTTGTTGTTGCAATGAGTTATTTCATTGCTTTTACAGCTGCTTCAGCATGTCCGTTGGATTGGTAGTAATGTGGTGTGGATGGTGCAGCACTAACACCACAGCGTTTCAAGAACTGGTTAAACTGACGAGAAGCGAATTGAGGACCGCCATCAGATCTAAATCGCACTGGGACTCCGAGCTTCACAAATGCTAGTCGACATGCATAGATGGTGTGGCGAGATGTAGTTGTCCCCTTTGGGAAATGAAAGACTACAGGCCACCCTGAAAGTCGATCCACATATATACGAGAAAATCTTGTCCTGCGTAGTGGAAGAAGTCTGCTGATACATCTTCAAACACTCTCTTTGGTAGAGGTTCCGATCGCAGTGGCTCGTGCTGCTGAGAGGGTCGGTGTTCTTGGCACTTATTGCAACTTGCCACTGTCATAGCGACGTCATTACTAATGCGTGTTCGCCCGCTGGATGTCTCATTTTCTGTAGCATCCTTTCCCGGCGATTTTGTTACACTTGTTCGTGTTATGGCACGAATTGGTTTGGGGTAATCATTCGACACGATTCCCAACTCTCGGCAAACAAACCAAGCCAGCAGAAGTCCTTTTTGCCTCTTTCATAGATTTGTCCGCTGCATGAATGTGAAGGTCTACTGTGCCAACGCATTCGAATGATGTACCATTAGCAGCAGTAATTGTGTCCTCAGGAGGGCGACATGTGTTTCCAATGTCTAATCCTATTTGTTTTAGGATATCAAGCCCTGCAACAGTGGCTTCGGCCCCTGTATCTTGTGTTGCCTGTGCTGTTGTGATGAAGCTGTCATCAGCATTATGGTGAATATGCACCTTGATGCGTGGAGCACGACGGTGTTTTTTCTTTCCCAGAATGTCCAGCACATGAATCTGACTCATTGTGGTCGACAGATTTTTGTTTTGACGGCAACACGTAGCCCAATGACCAATTTTTGGCATATTGAACACTCACTGCGTCGTGCAGGACATTCATCACGTATTTTATGAGCCACAATAACCACGTCTGTGGTTGTGTTTTGAAGTGGTGGTATTTCTAGTTTTACCACGTTGCCATGTTTTCTTGCCAACTTTGTCTATTTTCGTGTGGCCTCGGTCATTGTTCGCAAGTGTAGCTTCATCATTCCTTGCTGATTCATCACTCCTGCAGACATCAACTGTTGTCTGCAGAGAAGGGGCAGGCGTGTATGTTAACAACTTTCGTCTTGTTTCTGGATCACGAATTCCCCGACATAATTCGCGTGGTAAGACGATCGTCTATGCAATGCTGGCAAAGATCTGCGTTGTTGGCAATCTCCCGTAAAGCAATGTAAAATTGGTCGAATGGCTCGCCTTCCTCTTGCTTGCGTTCTTCTAGTGCGATCCTGTCCAGTGTAACATTTCGTTTGCCTCGAACATGTTCTTGGATTCGGTCTAAGATCGCTGTGACGGTGATATCGTTATCATTGTCTATACCGATGCCCAACTGCAATGTAGCACGCATTTCAATAGAGAGACTGGTGCGCAACATGGCTCTCTGTTGGCGTGCTGGGAGACGGTCGAGCTGTTCTAGCTCTACTAAATCTTCCCATGATCGCCTGCATGCTGCTAGTTCTCGTAATGTTATATCTGCTGTCATTGGCTCAGGTGGTCTAGTTTTAGCATGTGGGCCGGTAGAAGTGCGCTGGACGTTGGTCTCAGTGCGTTGAGTCTGTGAATCATTAGACTCGTCATTGGCGCCGTTGCTGCGTTCATGTGGTGGTGAATTGTTGCGGACACGTCTGTCAAGGGTCTCGCAGAGGAGACGCATCGACAGTTCATGTCTTTCATAGTGTGCGCGCTCCCGTTCCTGCTGTTCGCGTTTATACTCGCGTTCTTCTTGCTTTGACAAGAAAGTGATAAGCCAGTCTGGTGCGTTTGTGGCGCCATAGCACGGATCTTGGTTAATGTCAACGCTAGTGGCGCGCTCTCGCGGGCCTTTAGGAAGCTCCGTGGCACTAGGTTTACTGGTAGCTCGTGATTTTCGTTCGATTTTGCCGCCAACGTTCATAGACAAACCGACCGTTTACCGTCTTAGTTCGAGCTCGTGGTCTTTTGCCGACTGCGCCATGTTAAAGCTCATGATGAGTGTAACACAACGAATGTATTGAACGTGTTTAATACATACCAAAGTGGTGAATAAGAACATATACTGGTCGGTGTAGTTTTCGACCTACTTAATAGAATATGCCGTTTAAAAAAAATCTGAAGAAACATTTTGTGTAAGAGATCGATATACCAAATCAGCAAAAGCTACTTCATTTATTCGATGCAAACAAATGATTAAAACCGTTATTTTGAGTGAAAAACTTACGACTATTGAACGTCTGAACCATGTCGCGCGAGTCGAGGATACCGCCGGAATTCGACCTATATTTATGGCAAGCCGTACAGACAATCGTTTTTAATTTTACTACTAATTGTTCCAATTATGTCAACTTTTTATAACAACCAGGCTTGACATAGCGCTTTATAAAACACATACACATATATTTGTATTGAATATATAACGTTAATGTAGTACATTTTTTCTCGTATATTTAACACATTTTAATTATTCCTACTTTTATGACAAGATTAGCTTGCCATACATCTACCACAAAAAGGCTATTATTGTCACGTGGCCAAGAACGAGACATGCGTTAGTAGACACTCAATAATAATGTCTGGTAAGCATGCAAAGTCGGTTTTTTATCAAGGTATGTATATCATGAACGTGTTCCATGTTATATTATATATAAAAAATATATTTTGCTCAGACAAGACTCTGTATTGTTATTGTCGTAAACAGACGCTGTGACGTCTCTAACGTGATATCAAGCGAGAATTCAATGGATCGAAAAATGGCGTGGGTCGAAAACTGCACTGGTAAATATACAAGAGTGCGTGTTACAGAGTCGCGGTAAAGCGATAATGGCCTCGCTGTGTCGACTGACAAGTCACTGGTGGGAGGTCTCGTTACCTAAAGGGAGATTACACCAATTGTTAGTTTTTCCAGAACACTAGTACAATCAAAACACAATGTGTCTTACAGACCCATACTACCCTATAGCCATCATAAGTTGACATTGTCATTGATACCTTCAATGCTGATATTCTTAAATCCGACCTTATCAGAGATCCAAAGGGACACATGTCCGACTGTAAACAATACTAACACGTACTCAAGGCTTTATTTAATAAACACGCCCCGATAACCACCAAATCTGTGTCACAAAAACCACCATCTCCGACTCCGTGGATGATTCCTGAAATTTTACAATCTAAAAGGCGTCATCGTTATCTTGAACGAGTATGGTGCAAATCACGCTCCCGTTTGTATAGGTGATGCTATTCAAAACAGTGTCACTACTGCAACACATAAATGGCTAAAGCCAAATCGGATTATTATACAAATATGGTCTCAAATAACGCTGAAAATCTACATCAGATATGGAATTGCATAAATAAAGAGTGCCTGCTCCGACTCTACCAAATCATATCTCAATCAAGTCTTTATGTGACTCGTTGTCCTGCCATTTCAAGAACAAAATTAGTCTGATCCAGTCTGCTTTTCCAGATCATACTTTAAGTCCTGTACAAGTGGACTCTCCGCAAGTAAATTCTCTACTTGCTTTTTTACACCTGCTACAGTTGATGAAGTAAGGAAAATAATCATGTCCTCCCCAAATAAGTCCTGTGATCTTGATCCATTACCTACTACATTGCTGAAGGCATGTCTTGATACATTACTTTACCCAATAAAAAATATTGTAAATGTACCACTGTGCTCTGGCTTGTTTCCTGATAATTTCAAACAAGCGCAAGTCAACCCACTTCTTAAGAAATCAACTTTGCCTAAAGAAAACCTAAATGGTTATAGACTTATTCTAATCTAAGCTTTTTTCAAGATACTGGAAAAAGTTGTAGCAAGCCGTCTAAGGTCTCACATTGAGTCAAATTGTATGTCTAATGTATTACAATCAGCTTACAAACAGTTTTATTCTACAGAGACTGCTCTTTTAAAAGTACATAATGATGTCACTCTAAATATGGACAAAGGTAAAGTAACAGCGCTTACCTTGATTGATTTATCTGCTGCTTTTGATACTATTGACCATAACATACTCGATAAACACTTGTCAATGTGGTATGGCATATCTGGCACAGCCCTGACCTGGTTTTTATCATACTTAGTTGATAGATACCAAAGAGTGAAGATAGCTAATTGCTTTTCAGCGGCACTACCCACTTCGTGTGGTGTTTATCAGGGCTCTGTTCTTGGGCCATTCTTTTTACTCTACACTACTCCACTCAGCTCGGTTATTCAAATCCATAACTTGGACCACCACCTATATGCAGATGATACACAGATTTACCTTTCCTTACAAATTGTTCCTTAAACCAACTCGGGGATTGTCTCTGTTTGTAAGCTGATTGTAAAACAGAGTTTCTTATTATTGCTACACAAAAGCAGCGTGGTAAACTTGATTGTTTTTCCCCACACCTATGCAGAGCCAGAATTTCACACCGGCCATTTCAGCATGGAATTTAGGAGTCACCTTTAATAATAATCAAAATTTTAGACAGCATATTTCTCAAACTTGTCATTGCTGCTTTTATCATATTGATGACCTTCATCATATTGATGACCTTCATCATATTTGCCAGTATATGTCTTTTTCTGTCGGCAAAACTATTGCAACTGCTCTTGTTAGCAGTAGACTTGATTATTGCAATTCCCTTTATCATAATATTGCTCTCAAGGACATCTTGAAACTTCAACGTGTGCAAAATTGTTTGGCAAGGGCAGTTACCAGGTCTCGTTTCTCTCACTCATGACTACTTCTTAAATCATTGCATTGGCTCCCTGTCCGATATCGCATTATTTTTAAGATCTGTACAATTACCTATCAAGCACTTTCATCCAAGCAACCAGCATAATTTACATTCTCTGCTCACTCCTGCAAGACAGCCCAGCACATCTTTAATCATGTAATTATAATGTACTTTTTATTTCCAATGTTAAGACAAATGTTGGAACTAGAGCATTTCTGTGGAACTCACTCCCTTGTTAGTCTGTAGGAAATTTAGTAACATTTTGCCGTAAACTGAAAACCCACCTGTTTAAACTTGCTTATCCTTCATAGCTCCCCTGCATACAAATCCAACTGTTTACAACTGGAACTGCTTATCGATTATGAACTGCTTAATCCCTTTTGTTTTGGACTTGGGTCTCTTGCTGTATGTATGTGTTGCTGGCAGCAGTGCGGCTATAGAAAGTAGAGTGTTTACTAAGAAGGCGTGCTGTGGTTTCAGGAGAGCGTCTACAGACAGGGAAGGCTGACCTGGCCGAGGCAGTCAATGCGACTGTAGAGGCAGACAGAGCTCCAGACGAGGATGACTGAAGACAGCTTTGGAGTCTGGATCACTGCCACTGCCCAGGATGGACACATCACTGAAGGATGGGGTTGACCTGCGATATGGTTGACCTGTCACACCACTGCAAGATACAGTTGACCTGTCTGTCACATCACTGTGTGATATGGTTGACCTGTCACAAGATGCAAGATGTGGTCTCACGCCATGACCCAACAGCAACTAGACTGTTCTATGTGTTTGAATGCTTGCAGCATTTCCCAGCTGTTTACAATTTACATTAAATGAAGACATTTGGACAGAAAATCAGACAGTACTGTCAATCATCATCACAGACTTATTGGATATATATATATATTTGTATATAAGTTTATGTCATCAACATGATATTTTACTGCAGGCATGTTGAAATAGTGGAAAGCTTTTGTTGATGGTCCATGCTCCCAACGAACAAACAGGTCTGAGTTTGTTGGATCGTCCTACACTAACCCATGTGTCTATGTCCTTTGGCACTGGTCCAAAATCCTCTACTTGCCACCTTGTCTCACAAACTATACCCTAAGGGTATGTGACTTCTTCTTCAATTGCCATTCCTTCAAAGTATTAGTCTGGAGACAGGCTGCCTTCTGTTCTTATACATTTGCATTGTATATATATATTCACATGTAAATAAAGTATGTATGCACATTGTTTTATGCTGTGATGTAGCAACCTACACGGTGACATGTGTACTGCAAATTTAGAATATATATTTTTAAAACAACCAGAGTTTTGAGAATGCATGCATGCATACAAGTATGTAAGACAGCACAAAACTAATTGCTTTTCATTCAAATGTTTGAATGTGTTAATGGGACATAGTAAACTGGTAATTGTGATTACTTTGCATTGTTTCAGTTCACTCTTATGGTGTGGCTGAATACTTCCCAGAGGTTGTTGTTCAAATGAGCAGGTCTCTCGGAGGGTGGTTTGATTAGAAAAATGAAGCCGATTGTGTCCAATATGAAACTAGGAGGTCTTTCATTAGTTCTCACTGAAAATAGATAGTAGTTTATTGAGCAGCTATAAGGCCTAGTAAAAAAAGAAACTAGTTTCTCGTCCGTCCACTTCCTCTTTTGCTGCCACTTCTTTTTTATTTACTTTTGAAAAAATAGATTATTTAAAAAAGTGTGTTCGGTTGTGTGAAGAAATCTCTGTCCAAAATTTGCTGTCCAAAGTACTGTTATAATCTTTCAGCATCATTCAAGGAGGTGCAAGGGTGTGTGTGCATGCTTTCCACACAGTAAAATAAGAACAATGATGCCATGCGTCTTTACGCAGACTCATTTACATAAAATCAGACTCGGTCAGTATAAATGCCGTTCAGTTGTATGCGTGTGATACAAACTAATGAAACCATGGCCAAACCTACACATGACATTCATCAATACATTCTTCATTGTGTTTGCGTCTTGTTTGTTTCTAGTCAATTTAAGTAGTATTCCAGTGTAACATGGACATGCCATATTCCATTTACATAAATGTGTCTAGTCATCTGCCATTCCAGCTAAATGCATTTGCAAATGGAATGGCAGGCTATATAGTAATAGACATCATCGCATGTTCCATCTTGCATAGAAAAAAACTATTGCTTGTCTTTTAATCTTTGAAACTAAAAGCAAAAAATCCATAAATAATAAATAAGGGCCTCCCTCTTCCGTTAAAAAGTCTGGTCGAGAAACTAGTTTCTTTTTTTACTAGGCCTAATATCACAACATGCAGCACCATCTTCACAAAGAAATTATAAAAAAATAATGTGTAGCTATATTTTTTATTTGTATTCCCATTATTAACTAATGTGTATATTTGAACAGCATATATAATATGGGAATTTGCGCAATTTAGATATATCTGTTAAAAAATAGTCGTAATGACAGTACTAATGTAAGCAGTATATTAAGTGACTAGCTTATATATAGGTGTTTTTTTTTATTGGCCACCCCCATTTTTCAGGGTCTGAATCCGCCAACGAAGAAGGTTCATGACCATGTGCATGTAGCTTATAATTATAATATGGACACTGGCATTATGGTTTGAGGGGATTGCACTCACTGACACTTCCCACCCAAACACTAATTCAATTAATTTTTTAAATAAATAAAGTCGATGTATTAATAATTTAATTGGTCTAGGCATAACTGACCCATATTATGGACGTCACGTGACACCTTCCGTCTATTTATGTGAGGTTTCCCCGACCGAAAGGCGCAGGTGCACACTCAATATCAGCGGCGACCGGTCCTTGCCCTTGCCTTGGCTTCATGTTTGATCGAATATCTTGTAACTACATAAACGTCACAATTCACCGGTACGTATATACATGCCTAGGTAATACCCATGCCTATACATTATATGTCGCGGTTAGGAGCTATCAACTAATGCCAGTAAGTGATTTCGGGGTCCGGCCAAGTGATGAGAGTATCTCACGCGGCCCGGGGAGGTCAACGGTCAGACTAGTGACGTAGACGACGCAGCAGCGCGTCACTGTCTAGGTTAGCCGCAGAGGCTGAGCCACGAGCTTAGCCTATGGAAAAACCCCATCGGGATCACGCCTTTATTACCGCTGTTGGCGTTCCTTCGACTCTTGTTTGTGATTTGTCTGATGTGGCGTGATTATTACAAAGCCTCAACTCACTTGCACAGTCACTAGCTAAACTATATCGTGACAACAGCTATGTATGCCAGGCCTGAACTCTGCTGGAATGGCCGTCGACTCAAGTTCTCAACTGAATCCCGAATCCTTCACAAAATAGCCTGTTCATAGACATCCTCGCTGACCATGGCTTGACCCAGGTCATTGACCAACCCACCAGGGGAGACAGCACCTTATACCTCGTAATGAATAACCCAACGCTTGTCAATAGGACATAGATCTTATCAGGAATATCCGACTACAATATCGTTTTTACTGAAATTGAGAGACCCTGACCGCTAATGACTTTTGGAACAAACTTAAAGCAGTCCTGAACGAAACAGTAGAGTCCCATATCCCCCACAGGAATGTATCAAACCGGGATAGACCCCGTGGATAAATAGTTAAGTGAAGAAACTAATGAAAGCCAGGGATCGACCTTTTGCGAAGCAAAGAAGGGATCAAAGAAATCCAAACATCGGACAACTACATTACATACTTTGAAAAAACTTTTAAGAAAGACCAGAACAGCCTATTGGACATATGTTGAATCAGTAATCACACCAAACCAGGATGACCACAACAGGAATGGCAAAAAGAAATGATGGTCTTTCATCAAACACAGATGAACAGATTCAGTAGGCGTCGCACCTCTTAAAGAAAATGGAATCTGAAAGGACACGTACCCCCCTGGACAAAGCCAGGATCCTAAACACACAGTTCAGCTGTGTTCACCGAAGAGAGCCCCTTAAATCCACCTCCACAGGAAGTTGACTCAATACGACAGTATCCCCTGATAACAAATATAGCACCAGTCTTCAAGAAAGGAGAATTATATTGCCCATCAAATTACTGCCCAGTGTCACTCATACGTGTGTGTGTGTGCGTGTGTGTGTGCAAGGAAGAAATGTATCTAGCAGAATGTGCAGAAACCAACTGTCATATGTATCAAATGTGTCAATGTCAGACATCAAAGAAGTTTCCCACCAAATTACTAATATTTATTCACTGAAATGCAGGTTGAGCCATGCGTTGACTTTTACGGTTATCATATGCTTGGAAAAGTTTTAAAAAAAATTGGTGAAGTGCTGGTAAATAAATAGCAAACTAATGGAACACATAATCTCAAAACACCTACTAAACCACCTCAAAGCCAACAATATTCTCTTCGATAAAAAGCATGGATTTCGAAAAAAGTGTTTAACCAATACACAGCTGCTAGCCTTCACACAAGACATCCTGGCCAATCTAAGTGGTGGGATGCAAACTGATGTTGTTATTATTATGTACTTTGCCAAAGCGTTCAACAAAGTAACACACCACAGACTAATCCAGAAACTTGAGAGATGGTATCACTGGTCCTGTAAACACTTGGGTTGAGAAATTCTTGAAGGATAGAAAACAGCTTTTTGCATGTGAAGTTATGTTTACCGGACTGTTTACCACGAGTTATCAGTGGAGTCCCACGGAGGTTCAGTGATTGCCCCCATCCTCTTTTTTATCTATATAAACAATTTACGTAATAGCCTCAAATCAGCTGTCAGACTCTGCTGAAGACCCTGTTATCCATGAAAATCAGCAAGACCCTGTTATCCATGAAAATATCCAAAGGTACTGAAGTGACAGCCCTTCAACAAGATCTAGACAAATTGGCCACGTGGGAAGAAACGTGACAAATGGAGTTCCATCCCCAGATATGTATAGTGTCCTCCACATAACCAGATCCATCAACCCCAAATACAAACAATACACTCTTCATGGCTACATACTTGTAAAGGAGGACAATGCGAAATATCTTGTTGTGGTCATAAATAAACCACTGTCCTGGAATGACCACTTATATGGTGTCACAAAAAAGGCAAATGCATCCTTAGCTTTCCTACAAAGAAATCTCAAAATTGGTCAGGAAAAATTAAAAAACCAGTGCTTATTTCACTTTAGTTAGACCCCAGTTAGCCATATACCCCTATACGCAAACGTACAAAAACAAAATAGAGATGGTTCAAAGACGGGCAGCACGGTATATTTATAACAACTACAACCGTGAAGCAAGTGTCACCACTATGATCAAACACTTGCACTGGCGCAGCCTCCAACAAAGGAGAACCGACATCCGCCTTATCATGTTTTATAAGACATTGCATGGCATAGTCACCCCGGACCTCTTCCCCCAACTTATACTCCTAGCTAATCATAAGAATTTTTTACTTTGTATTTTCCCAGAATCTTTGCTGGGTTTTGGGCCACCATGCTGTCTGTTTAGCTCCAGATTGACACACTACTACTAGATGATAAACCTGGGCAGCCTGGGGAAATGGTAGATTTATGTTGTAAACTTGTATTTTTAATGTTCACAATCTTTTTTAATGGGCTCCTGTCTCCAGAATTTGTTAGTTTTCTTGCAATCGTGACTGATTGATTATGAACTTGAAGTAAGAAAAAAATGTTATGGGAGGATCTTGCATCTCCTGATTCTGGTTCACATGTGAACAAAACAACAATGCAGTGATGCAGCAGGTTAATATGTCGAGGTGAAATCGGGTGAACCAGAAGGCGATATTCATTCATCATTCATGCAGTCATAGACCTACATTATGTTTAGGAGGATTCAACAGGTCAGTGATTTCTATCTAATTAAGCCTGCTCATTGTAGTTCTCACCATTGGTGTATTTGTAAGACATTTTATTAAGGCTTAAGCAGTTGTTTGTGATAAATTTCCACGAGCATGAAATATGCCATTTTCCCTTGAGTTCATGTGATGTGTCACAATTTGATCTGCTTGACTGGACAAATATATACTTCATTGAAGTCTGCCAGAGTGATTGTTAATTACATTTTAATTATGAATACCAGGATGTAGTTTCAGTGTCACTGGTCAGTATTTGGGACTGATTGAAACACATCTTCCAAAACCAAAAGCAATAAAATGGAGACAGCTAAATTGGGATGGGTCAGCCCTTATGCAAATATACTGTGGTAAATGCCATGGTATACCATAGTTTTTTAAACAGGTAAATCATGGTAAACCTTGGTAAAATGCCATGATATACCATGGAAACAATGGTAATCCATGATACTCTGAAATAGGGAAGCCATTGTAAAATACCATGGTGTTTTGAAACTGGTAAACTATGGTATGCCAGTTTACCATGTAATGTCATGGTATACCATGTAATTCCATGGTATATTTTCATAAGGGAGGAAAGAGATAAATGGAGATGGGTGAATATATTTTTTCAGAACTGTTTTTAAATCATACTAAAATCTGTTTTTTACAGAAATGGAATCCAATGGAATCATAGAAACCAATGGTAGGTACTTGTTTAAAATGACAGAAGTTCATATCTTTTAATCTACAAATTAAATCAATATTAATACTATTAAATTAATTTAAAAAAAATATAAATATATATATATATACATATATATATATACATACATATATGTAAGTATGTTTATATATTACTACATAGTTCATAGAATGTTACTTATATGTTGAAGGTATGGGGGATCATTTCTTGTCTGGACTCTTTGACCTGATGCTCAAAGGAGTCGTGGAGAAATCAGCTGACAGGAGTAGGTAGGTACTGGGCTACTAGGGACATCAACAGTGGCGTGAATGTATGTAGGTGAACCAGCATAGGTCTGTTATTCCTCATTTACATACACTTGTATAAATAGCATTTCCCTCATACACTCTGATTATGCAACAGCTAGGAAGAAATGTATCTAGCAGAATGTGCAGAAACCAACTGTCACATGTATCAAATGTGTCAATGTCAGACATCAAAGAAGTTTCCCACCAAATTACTAATATTTATTCACTGAAATGCAGATTGAGCCATGCGTTGACTTTTACAGTTATCATATGCTTGGAAAAGTTTTTTAAAAATTTGGTGAAGTGCTGGTAAATAAATATTTCCATTTGGCAGTAGGCATGGCAAGGCCACTTTAAGCAAGTATGGTGGTCTCATGGACAAAACACACCATAGCTGTGTAACTAAGATTGTCTTGCATATTAAACAAACAGCCTTATGGGTACATATCAAACTACCTGGATGAACCCCAGCATTTGATGTCCATTTTAAATACATTTGTTTATGTTTGATCATAGAATGTGAAAACATAGGTCTTCATTCATACAGAAATAAAACTGTACCTTATTCTCTCATTTCAGTAGTGCTCGGGATATGTGCAAGCTAAAGGGCCATCCATATAGTACGTCATGCTACTTTTGGGCTTGTTTGAGACCCCCTCCACCCCCTTGTAGCGTTTCATATCGCTGGCGTATACACCCTCCCTATAATTACTTTGCTTTGACAAAGACCCCCCCTGGTTTGTTGTTGAAATGCTTTTCGTAATATACCAAAAAATGGCTTGACAATTAGAGCTATCTGTCGGATATTGACTGCTAGATGAGCCAACATTAAAAAAATCGTTACATGATGCTGGCCCAGAGACCCCCACCCTCATGTAATGCTTTGTCATGCTTGCCCATAGACCCCCCCACCCCCTAAGCATGACGTACTTTATGGATGACCCCTAAGATTCCATTTCTGGCTAGAGACTGCTTAAAAAGGATACAAATCAAATTTTAGAGGGTTGTTGTAACCAACCACTGCTTGGAGTTGTCGTGGATACATATAACCTGGAAAGGTATGTTGACAGTTTGCTGCAAGAGTTATGGAGATGGTAATCTGGGGAACTTGATGCAAGTTGAAAAACACAAATCAAACATCCTTTTAGATATTGTTAATGTCTGATTAATACGTAGGTTTCACTTTCAGCAATGTGGTAGACTTCAAGCATCCAAAGGAACTAGAGAAGTTAATTGACCTATCACTGAAGGACCGAGGTGCCACAGACAAGGCTATGCTGACATTCTGTGAACAAATCATACAGTACAGCGTTAAGACAGGTGGGACATGCACTATTCATGCGCTACTATAATAACTAGTTGATTTGTAATCAAAGTTGAACACCAGTATCAAAACTTGTCAGTCAGTCTAACAACTGTGGGCGTACTAGAAATAATTGTGGATGTTAATTATCATCAGCATTCCTTGTGCAAATTTACTATGTTTTCTCTGGATTATTGTTACTAAGCATTCCTTACTTATGGTAATGCCTTATGTGATTCATTTGATTATTGTTACTAAGCATTCCTTACTTATGGTAATGCCTTATGTGATTCATTTGATTATTGTTACTAAGCATTCCTTATGGTAATGCCTTATGTGATTCATTTGATTATTGTTACTAAGCATTCCTTATGGTAATGCCTTATGTGATTCATTTGATTATTGTTACTAAGCATTCCTTACTTATGGTAATGCCTTATGTGATTCATTTGCAAAATTATGCTGGTTTCTTTATTTGACAGTTTCATAGCATGTTTTATGGATGGATTTTGCAGCAAGGTAATGCTATCGTAACTGCAAGAAACTGCCGCATGACCCACCATGTTGGTAAGACAGCAGAAGAAGCCCTTCTGTGGGTCTGTTGAACACTAATGTGCTGCACTCAAAAACTGTACCAAATAAACATGCCACACTCATAATAACTATGAAAATAATAAAGTGTAACATACTAAATACGACATAATCACCTTAGATCAACTAATGTAATGTCATTGTTTTATGGTTGCATTGTTATTATCAGAACTTTTTTTTCTCTTCCGCAGGTCACCCACATTTCTTTAATCAGCTGTTCTCGGGACTTGACCGTTACGGCATAGGAGGCGCCTGGTTGACCGAGGTTCTCAACACCAGCCAGTAGGTGAAACCACCATCAGTCACATGTTAAACTGAAGGCCTAAACTAGCTGAAAAAAAATTAATATGTAATCATAAATGTTTATGAATGATATGGTGCTATGGTAAGTTGTAACATTTTCTCAGGTAAATTGTGACATTGCTGTATCAAGCAAAAAATGTCACTCGGGGAGAAAACAAACATATTGGGAAAGTGCCATCCATTATGAATCACTGATTAATTAACATGATACTCTTCATTATAGTATTTACACAGTGATCCAAATAGGGTATATACCCATTTATTTTAGATAAGTATTTTAGGTAGGACCTATTTAGTCTCATAAGCTAGTCATATATCCTAGATATGTATTAAAACATTAGAAAGCCATTAATTTATTACATTGGTATATTACATTTGGCCCCAGTGGTAAAACAAATATATGTTATAATTTACCCCGTGCATGCATTTGTGTGTCCATGCATATCATGTAGAAAAGTGGATAATTAGAAGTTCGGCCACCTGGTGTCTTTTTGGGGAAACTGCACCACTCTTCTGGGTCTGTATCTACCCATGTGACCAATCATCTACTTCTACGCTTTGCAGGTTGCTTACATTGTATGTTGACATTGTAAAACTATATCACTAGAAGGTCGTTTGTTCATTCTAGACTGGTGGACTTAAACTTGAAGGTCATTTGTTCATTATAGACTGGTGGACTTAAACTAGAAGTTCGTTTGTTCATTCTAGACTGGTTGTTCATTCTAGACTGGTGGACTTAAGTTTCACTACATGGATCTTTTCTAAAAATTTACCTCAATGGTTTATCCTATTTGGCATTGCTGATGGGGCTGTTTGGTGTAAAAATACATATTAGAGATCACTTACATCAGTAATGTTGACAGATATTGGTATTAATGTAGAGAATTTAGATATTTCCAATTAATGTAGACCAAAATACTGAGAAGAATTCTCTTTTGTTACAGTGCATGTTGGAACTAAAGGAAACTGGCATTATCATTTATAGTGTGAGAACAAACCAAAGTGGCAGGATCCGTGTCTTGAACAGTTATTTATGTCACCAATGATTTCAGATACACCTACGAGGTGGCGCCAGTGTTCACGTTGATGGAACAAGTCGTCCTTGGTGAGATGTGCAAGGTCGTTGGCTTCAAGAACGGCGACGGCGTCTTCTGCCCTGGTCAGCACTAAACTATTCTCTAAGTTTTGTACTTGTGGTAATTTATCACTCGTATGTAGCTTTGTTATGTGTTTGTTATGATGAATGTATGAAGATGAAAACACAAGACATATATTTGTGAGTTTTGTTTATGTTACATTGGGATTTACCTAAATTTTACATCGCCAGAGAGTTGTTATTACAAACATCACACAAAATGTGTGTTATGTTATGGAAAGTAATTACTGTTTTACCTGCATGAAGTTATTCCTACTTGATTCTGTAAAAAACAATGATCATGGCCAGAATATTTACTGCATTGACAAAGGCTAACAATAGATTTATTTCACTTGCAGGTGGCTCAATCTCTAATATCTGTGGTCTGAATGTGGCCCGCTTCAAGAAGTTCCCCCGAGTGAAGGCAGAGGGCATGCAGGCGCTGCCCAAGCTGTGCATCTTTACCTCCGAACATGTAGGTGCACCGGCTAGGTGTAGCTTAAGTAGAGGAAGTAAGGAAGGAAGGTAAATTAATGGAGCAAGTTATCTACTGGTTGTGTAAAAGCTAGCAATGTGGATATGTTTAAAAACAAAATTGACAAATATCTTGTATGATGAGTAATCATTGGACTCATGATAAACCAGTGGTTTCCTTAACCACTTGCCATCTTGGTTTATCACTTTTAAATCTGGTGTATGTTTGTGTGTGAAATTTTTTAACAAGTTTCCATAATGATTCCTGAGATGTGATCTCACAGTAATTGACACTACATCCTGTACATTGTGTTTGCAATAACATTTACGCTGTACCAGGTTCTGTTTTTACAACATATCGGGTTCTGTTCATGAATTCACCATGCAGCCAGTACATTGACATGACAAGTGTTGTTGTGTTATAGAGTCACTACTCCATGAAGAAGGGGGCTGCCCTGCTGGGACTCGGACTTGACAATGTCAGACCAGTGCCTTGTGACTCTCGGGGCAGAATGGACGTCACAGCTCTTGAGAATATGACACAACAAGCCAAGGCTGAGGTATTGCTGGCCCAACCATTAAGTGCTTCAGTTGTGACAACATTTCTAAATCTGATTGTTTGACTTTTTCTTGATATTTCTGTCAGAAATAATTTAGACCTGGCGTAGATTAGAGACTCGCAACCGACAGTGTAGGCCAGAACGGGGGAGGGTGACCAAGAATGTAGGCCAGAATGGAGGAGGGTGACCAAGAGTGTAGGGCAAAACGGGGGAGGGTGACCAAGAGTGTAGGGCAGAACGGGGGAGGGTGACCAACAGTGTAGGCCAGAACGGGGGAGGGTGACCAACAGTGTAGGGCAGAACGGGGAAGGGTGACCAACAGTGTAGGGCAGAACGGGGAAGGGTGACCAACAGTGTAGGCAGAACGGGGGAGGATGACCAGCAGTGTAGGCCAGAACGGGGGAGGGTGACCAAGAATGTAGGCCAGAATGGAGGAGGGTGACCAAGAGTGTAGGGCAAAACGGGGGAGGGTGACCAAGAGTGTAGGGCAGAACGGGGGAGGGTGACCAACAGTGTAGGCCAGAACGGGGGAGGGTGACCAACAGTGTAGGGCAGAACGGGGAAGGGTGACCAACAGTGTAGGGCAGAACGGGGAAGGGTGACCAACAGTGTAGGGCAGAACGGGGAAGGGTGACCAACAGTGTAGGCAGAACGGGGGAGGATGACCAGCAGTGTAGGGCAGAACGGGGGAGGGTGACCAACAGTGTAGGCCAGAACAGGGGAGGATGACCAAGAGTGTAGGCCAGAACAGGGGAGGATGACCAAGAGTGTAGGCCAGAACAGGGGAGGATGACCAAGAGTGTAGGCCAGAACAGGGGAGGGTGACCAAGAGTGTAGGCCAGAACGGGGAGGGTGACCAAGAGTGTAGGCCAGAACAGGGAGGGTGACCAAGAGTGTAGGCCAGAACGGGGAGGGTGACCAAGAGTGTAGGCCAGAACGGAGGAGGGTGACCAAGAGTGTAGGCCAGAACGGGGAGGGTGACCAAGAGTGTAGGGCAGAACAGGGGAGGGTGACCAACAGTGTAGGCCAGAACGGGGGAGGGTGACCAAGAGTGTAGGCCAGAAAGGAGGAGGGTGACCAAGAGTGTAGGCCAGAACAGGGGAGGGTGACCAAGAGTGTAGGCCAGAACGGGGAGGGTGACCAAGAGTGTAGGGCAGAACAGGGGAGGGTGACCAAGAGTGTAGGCCAGAACGGGGGAGGGTGACCAAGAGTGTAGGCCAGAACGGGGAGGGTGACCAAGAGTGTAGGCCAGAACAGGGGAGGGTGACCAAGAGTGTAAGCCAGAACGGGGAGGGTGACCAACAGTGTAGGCCAGAACAGGGGAGGATGACCAAGAGTTTAGGCCAGAACGGGGAGGGTGACCAAGAGTGTAGGGCAGAACAGGGGAGGGTGACCAAGAGTGTAGGCCAGAACGGGGGAGGGTGACCAAGAGTGTAGGCCAGAACGGGGGAGGGTGACCAAGAGTGTAGGCCAGAAAGGAGGAGGGTGACCAAGAGTATAGGGCAGAACAGGGGAGGGTGACCAACAGTGTAGGACAGAACGGGAGAGGGTGACCAACAGTGTAGGACTGAATGGGGGAGGGTGACCAACACTGCAGGGCAGAACAGGGGAGGGTGACCAACAGTGTAGGGCAGAACGGGGGAGGGTGACCAACAGAGTAGGGCAGAACGAGGGAGGGTGACTAACAGTGTAGGGCAGAACGGGGGAGGGTGACCTATAGTGTAGGGCAGATTGGGGGAAGGTGACCTACAGTGCAGTGCTGAATGGGGGAGGGTGACCTACAGTGTGGGGCAGAACGATTGAGTGTGACCAACAGTGCAGGGCAGAATGAGGGAGGATGACCAACAGTGCATGGCAGAACGGGGGAGGCTGACCTACAGTGCATGGCAGAATGACGGAGGGTGACGTACAATGCATGGCTGAACGGGGATTTCAAAGTTGTTCCTTTGATGAAACGCTGTAAGTTAATTATGTCTCTCGGTCTTAATCTTTTACCCGTCTCTTTGCAGGGCTTGACTCCCTATCTGGTGAATGCTACTGCTGGCACCACTGTGCTTGGAGCGTACGACCCTCTCTCACCGATTGCAGATGTTTGTGAGAAGTACGACATGTGGTTGCATGTCGACTGTTGTTGGGGAGGTGGCGCCCTCTTGTCATCAAAGCACAGAAACTTAATGAACGGCATTGAGAGGTAGGCTGTTTAATTTCCTAGTTTGTTTGTACATATCCATTTTGTGTTCATTAAACTGGATTTACTCTTCTTTCTACTCCATGTTCTGTGTGTCTTTGAGCTTCCCAGTGATAACAGCTTGGAAACAGCTTGGAAACAGCTTGGAAACAGCTTGGAAACAGCTTGGAAACAGCTTGGAAACAGCTTGGAAACAGCTTGGAAACAGCTTTTCTGCCTAAATAGTGTATACATAAAAATACAATATATTACATTCTGATGTTGCATGCTAACACTAGCAGGTAGTGAAGACTGTGTGTGGCTGCAGGGCTGACTCGATGGCATGGAACCCTCACAAGATGATGGGATCACCGCTCCAGTGCTGTGCCTTCCTCACCAAGGAAACTGTAAGCGTCATAGATTGTTTAGTGTCAACATGTGTAACAGGTGTCATGTGTAACCTGGATTCCTGACTATCACACACATGTATGCTTATACACATGCTCACACGCACGCATGCACGCGCACATGTTCACACTCACACAGGAGTGTATGTAAATACACATGAGCTCGTGCACACACAGCAGTCAGTCCGATGTACTTACAGTTCAGATTGTTCATCCAGATAGTATCACATACTATATACTACAAGTAATAGATACAGGTAATAATATTAAATAATAATATATATATATCAATAAACAATATGATTGACTACTCGGAACTATTATATATATATATATATATATATATATAATAGTTCCGAGTATTCAATCATATTGTTTATTGACATTAACGATTATCTTCAGCTGAATAAAATCAAATCAGTGAGTGATCAATGCGTTAACCAAAAAATGGGTTCTGTACTTGACCTCTTGAGATGATGTCCAAAGGTGCTGCCTCCTTTAGTGGCAATTTTATATAATCATTCACCAGATGGCGGCACATGGCGCACATCATTTTTTAAAAAGATCACTGCCCACATACTCTTCATTTTGAACTGGCGACAGTGGAAGTACCAAATCGGTTAGAAATAAAACTATAATTTTATTACATATACCTGTCAAGTTACCTATAGGCAGTCCTTTGGTAAAAGCTATGGCGCTGACCAATCACACAGCGAGTGTCTTTTATCTCGGAGCAAGGAAAAGTTCCTTGGGTATTCATCTTCATTTTGTTTAACATATGCACTCACATATGATGCACGCTTCTATTGTTCCTTCAAATACATATGCTACTATTGCCGGTGTTTGGCATTACCACATGTATGTTCTATGTTGTCTGAACTGATACTTATATTTCTACCGTATATGTTTACTGGCAACAGCCTTGGCTCCGCTGTCAACCTGGAATTGCATCTAATTTTTACCAACTGTTATACGTGTTGTTTTTTGTACATGCGTAGGAGTTATGCAATTCCAAAATAAACTCTCACGTTAGTGTGACATTCTCGCTTCGCTAGTTGTACTTAGAGTTGAGATTGTTTGTCCTGATAGTATAGAACATACTATCAGTATTAGTCAGTTGTACAAAGTACACGAAGAATGTTTTATCTAAGACTGGATCTGTGGGTTTGCAGGGTGTTCTGCAGCAAGCCCACTCTGCCAATGCATCCTACCTCTTCCAACAAGACAAGTTCTATGACGTGTCGTATGACACTGGTGACAAATCACTGCAGTGTGGCAGGAAGGTCGACGTCCTCAAGGTGTGGATGATGTGGAAGGCCAAAGGTCACATTGGCTTCGAAGCGAAGATTGACAATGCATTTGAGATGGCTGGGTAGGTGGTGTGTGTGTGATATTAAGTATGTTGTATCACGGATGCCTCTCCATTCCTGGGTCACAACGCAAAGATCTGTCATTAAGTATTTGGGTAATGTGGCTCACTGGCATTGTATTTGTCTCATCGTAAATGACAGAGTTACACCATCTAAATGACAACAGTCTTTTGTCTTCAATTAGGTTGCCAGGTTGTAGCTAAGACTGGAGAAATGTGAGACTATAGCTAACATATGGGCAGAAATGCGTGAACCTGTGGGAAATACAAATAGTTTGCATATCAAATACAATCATGAATGCTTTTAATAATAACGTGTTCTGACCACGAGTAGATAAGCTGTAATTAATAATGTATTTCAGTGTCTTGGTAGTTTACTGGGTCTATATGTTAAATCTGTGCAAAACCTTCATCATGGGGGTGGTTCTTTACCATGCATCCAACAATACCAAGTTTTCCCATCATGTTGTGAATGATTCGATGTTTGAGCCAAGTGTCCTACAAGTTTGTGTGGTTACAGATACCTTACTGAGAGACTGAAGATGCTGGAAGGCTTTAGACTCGTCAATCCAGAGGTTTGTTGATGTTTTATAATTTATGCTATGAAGCAAGAAATGGTTTTCACAATCCATATAAAAGAATGTATCACAAAAGGAGTGATTAAAAAGTAGTAGAGAATGATTGGCCTTTTCATACAACAATGCCTAAAATGTGTCAGTTTCTTATGTTATCCATTGTTATGGTGCGATTGTTTCAAGCAATTTATAGGTTTTGTGCAATGCATTAACCTCTGAACAATTACCAAATCACATGTTCTAAAAGACAGACGTTTGGACAATAGTTAGCAGAGATGGTTTAATTTCACTAAGAGTGTAGAAAAAACATGTAATTTTCTCTGTCATTTGTGGTGATATGTTTGATTAACCTGATGCTTTGCCACTAATGTGGTTTACCAGAATTCAGTCAGATGTTTGATTGCGGTAATATAATTCAGTCATTAGGTTTTGTTCAGTTTTGTTGGTGGGGGTGTGGCAGGGGTGTCAACCTCCCTATTTTGTGCACCAACCTCCCACCAATCCCACCTATTTTTTTTTTTCAACCTCACCAATTTTTAGGGCTAACATCCCTCCACCCACTGCCTGTTACAACCCCCTGTTTGTTATATGGATGCATTATATACACAGTTTTGGTTTTGGACAATTGTGAAATCTCTACAATCAGACAATCCACAAATTGCAACATGCACATCTTTTTCATGTGATTTTTTTCATACGTATTTTACTTGTTCAAACTTCTTTCTTCACTGTTTCATCCCATGTCTAAATCTGACAGGAAGTAATAATATTATAGGCATTCCAACAAATAGAAGTATATTGAAGTAATTATAGTATAACAAATATATGTTTTAATGCATTATATACCTGGCACTTAGCAGATTGTAACACTTGTTTATTTACTTACAGCCCGAGTGTACAAATGTGTGTTTCTGGTATATCCCCCCGAGCATGCGAGGTCAAGAGGAGGACGCAGCATGGTGGAAGAAACTAGAAAAGGTATTTTTTTTGGGTCAGAACAACTACTGGAGCAAGATGCTGGTGTATAACCTAGCTCTTGTCACAGCGACATGTCTTTATTCAAGATGTGGGTCGTGAGTGTGGATGTGAGTCATAGATAATTGGCTTATATAGAAAGAAAGGTGATTCCCTAAAATATGAATCAAAGTTTTGTGTGTGTGCGCATGTGTGTGTGTGTGTTTGTACATACATGTACATGCATACAGCATTAACAGGAACATGCTAGATAATGTCATCATACATTTCACTGACAAAGGTCGCAGGCCAACTCATAGGAAAGGGCACACGTTAGACATACTGTGGACCCGCAGCACAGACAAACACATCATTCGAAATGTCACCGTCATGGACATGGGGTTGTCTGACCATTCTGCCGTAAGCTATGATATAGACATTGTTCAACACCACAATGGTTGAATAAAAATCAAATATCAAAAGTTACGCATTATTAATTCACTAACTTTTCGAAAAGACATTCCAGTGGAAGAGCTTGAGGTGCTGAATGAAAAAGAACTAGTTGACCAGTACGATGATACACTTGTCACTTTAGTTGATGCACATGCACCTATATATATATATATATATATATATATATATATATGCAAGAAAAACATGTCCTACCATGGCAAGATACAGCGTGGCATATTGATGACCTATGGAATACGAAATGAGTGAAATGACAGAGAGAAAGAGCCTGGCAAAAATCCAAACTTGCGGTACATAGGCAGTTGTATGCTGACCAGTGTAAGACAGTGATAGGCTACTTACTCAAACAACATCTGTCAACTATTCCCACATGATCCGCAACACAAGCAAGAATGAACAACAATTCTGAATTGTAAACGGTCTGCTGCACCACAAACTGGGAACTGTGCTACTGAAATGGCGAATATCTTTTCAGATAATTTTTTTTAAAAGAACAATATTTGCTGTTAGTTTTCTGCCAGCTCTCGTAGAGCAAAGGATAGATAGATCCCACCAACTGCTTCACTTCTGTGCTATCTTCATTCTCCTTACCATCAACAGAAGGGATAAGGAAAATCATCATGGATGCACCACCTAAATCGTGCAACGTAGACCCACCTCCTGCCTGGCTAGTTAGAGAATTGATCGATGAACTTCTTCCCATTTTATCACGCATCGTGGCATCACTAACGTCGTCAGTCTTTCCAGATATATGTAAGACTGACAGACATCTCGCCATTAATTAAGATGGCTGGACTAAATGCAGAATTAGTGCAAAACTATTGACCTGTCTCAAATCTGGCATTTATTTCTAAAGTAATTGAGCGCATCGTGGCAAAACAGCTAAGTGCCCACGACCAGTCTCAGTTGGCTTATTGACTTCACTCTACTGAAACAGCTCTGATTAAAGTGCACAGTGACATTCTGTCTGCAGTGGACCGTGGCAGTGTTTTTGTACTTGTTATGCTTGACTTGACCGCTGCATTTGACACCACTGACCACAGCATTCTGTTGAGCAGACTCACTGACAGACTTGGTGTCACAGGCGCTGCCCTTGAGTGGTTCAGGTCTTACTTGTCTGGTCAGCAACAGCTCATTCGTATTGGAAGTGACAAATCTTTCCTAATACCTGTGCTGTTTGGTGTGCCACAAGGCTCTGTGCTCGGGCCGTTGCTGTTTACTGCATACATTATGCCACTCGGAGATATCATCAGGATGGCTTGGACCACCAGTTATATGCAGACGACATGCAACTTTATGTTTATTTGTCCTGGTGGAGATGACCAGCTGATTGCAATAGAACGTCTGTGCAGTTGCCTCGAAGAAATACGGGAATGGTCGCATACCAATCTACTGAAGTTGAATGATCAGAGGACGGATGTTGTTGTGTTTGGCACCAAACACAAGGTACATTCATATTACTATTGGCAAATCAACTATGAGTTCATCATCACATGTTCGTAACCTCGGTGTTGTGTTTGACTCATCGCTCAGTATGACAAAACACACAAGTGCCATTTGCCGAACAGTATACATGCACCTTCATAAGATAAGTCATATCAGGTCAGGCGATATCTTACTAAAGATGCGACCAAATCACTGGTGCAAGCTTTCGTCATATCTAGATTAGACTACAGGACAGGCTGGTAACTGGACTACCACTCGAACAGGTTAATAAACTTATTAATAACATGGTGGCCAGAATAATCACATTTACACTGTGCCGCAATCATGTAACACCAATTCTGAAAGATCTTTCTGATGTTTCGACGGCACGGCAAGGCACCATTGTATCTTGTGAACATATTAAAGAGACGTTCTACAGGATGCACATGTCCATCACAGCAACACCTGCTAGAAGTGCTGCGAACGAAGCTTGTTAGTTTTGGTGATCGATCTTTCCAAGTGATTAGCCCTCGACTGTGGAATTCGCTGCCAATTGCCATCAATTGCAGAACCCTACTAGTGTTCAAAGACACTTAAAACACATGTTCAAAGCCAAGTAATGCCAACATTTTATTGACATGTTATTGCGACTGTGGACACTTTAATACAACTCATTTGTATGTGTGGTGTGCATATGTGGTGTGTGTGTGTGTGTGTTTGTGTGTATGAATTACTATTTATATGTATGTATGCACTATGCATGCATGTATGTATGTATATATCACAATTATATTTGATTTATATTTTATTTGCATTTATACACATCTTAATTCTATATCTAATGTATTTTATTTAATTAGATTTTGTACAGCGCTTTGAGCATTTTAATGGAAATTGCACTTGATAAAATGTTTTTATTATTATTGTATTAATTCTTCAGTTCTTCATTGGACATAGTTACAGCAGGAGCGCTGATCACTCACTTACCATAAATTGTTACAGCAGGAGCGCTGATCACTCACTTACCATAAATTGTTACAGCAGGAGCGCTGATCACTCACTTACCATAGATTGTTACAGCAGGAGCGCTGATCACTCACTTACCATAGATTGTTACAGCAGGAGCGGTGATCACTCACTTACCATAGATTGTTACAGCAGGAGCCCTGATCACTCACTTACCATAGATTGTTACAGCAGGAGCGCTGATCACTCACCATAGATTGTTACAGCAGGAGCGCTGATCACTCACCATAGATTGTTACAGCAGGAGCGCTGATCACTCACCATAGATTGTTACAGCAGGAGCGCTGATCACTCACTTACCATAGATTGTTACAGCAGGAGCCCTGATCACTCACCATAGATTGTTACAGCAGGAGCGCTGATCACTCACTTACCATAGATTGTTACAGCAGGAGCACTGATCACTCACCATAGATTGTTACAGCAGGAGCGCTGATCACTCACCATAGATTGTTACAGCAGGAGCGCTGATCACTCACCATAGATTGTTACAGCAGGAGTGCTGATCACTCACTTACCATAGATTGTTACAGCAGGAGCGCTGATCACTCACCATAGATTGTTACAGCAGGAGCGCTGATCACTCACTTACCATAGATTGTTACAGCAGGAGCCCTGATCACTCACTTACCATAGATTGTTACAGCAGGAGCACTGATCACTCACTTACCATAGATTGTTACAGCAGGAGCGTTGATCACTCACCATAGATTGTTACAGCAGGAGCGCTGATCACTCACCGTAGATTGTTACAGCAGGAGCCCTGATCACTTACTTACCACAGATTGCCCCAAAACAGTTTCCTACTGTTTCCATAATTGTTGACAGGTGGCACCCAACTTGAAGGAACAGATGGTGATGAAAGGGACGATGATGATTGGCTACCAGCCACTCGGCGACAAGGTCAACTTCTTCCGAGTCGTTGTTTCGAACGAGAAACTCACAAAAGCTGACATGGATTTCATTATTGATGAGATAGAGGGCTGTGGGAAAGATATGTGAGCATATCGACTAACCAAGTACATCATAGAAATGTACAAAGACGCAACATATATTTATAGGTTTTGTGCATGTTACATTACGATTTACCAAAATGTTACGTCCACAGAGAGTTGTTATTATTCAAGTCACACCAAATGTGTGAATGATTATAGAATGGTTGTTTATTATTTTAACTGCTGGAAGTAATTATATTTTTGCTACTTGTAGGAAACAAAGATAAGATCAGTATATTTGCTGCATTGACAAAGCTAGAATGCAGGCAAACATTACATTTATGTAAGGGAAAAACTACGCAAGTCAAATTAATGGTATTGGGTACATGGTGTATCATTTACATGTTATTGAATACAAAAGCTTTTGTTTTTATCAATGAACAGTATATTTTTCGTGAAATGTTCATTCAAGAATGCAAGCAAACATTACATTTATGTAAGGGAAAAACTACGCAAGTCAAATTAGTGATATCGGGTACATGGTGTATCATTTACATGTTATTGAATACGAAAGCCTTTGTTTTTATCAATGAACAGTATATTTTTCGTGAAATGTTCATTCAACAAGTCTTGTGAATAAAAAAAAATCAATTGTCATATCATTACATAAAGTTTAATTACAGATTTTACGTCTTTTGCCAGATTTCATGCAAGCTTTCCATACCATCAGTAGTTTAACATACAGTGCACTTTCCCTACGTAGAACATGTTGGTACTTGGCCAAACTGTTCCATATGTCCAATGGGGGTTTCAAAGTTGGTTCTTTTGAGAGGTTGTCCCTACATCGGGAGTCCATACAGCGAGAGGCCACTTACTTCTATTTTGTAAGCTTTCAGGATTCTGCTCATGTGAGCCAGCTAGTATTATTTGTTGTAGTAGCGAGATGCTCTCCTTGAGGCCTCATTGATTGCCCAATCTCAGTACATTCTGCCAAGCTGACCTCAGTGCTGGTACTGAGACTGGTCAGTCCATATCTTTTGACCTGGTCATTTTATGCAGTCTTACAAATAACAGTGCTTGTGGCAACATTGAACACTGTTCCTATTGTTGAGGTTTTTACTAAAGGGTCGTTCAATTGTATACATTTGCCTATTCATACAAAGCATAGTTTTTCCAATTCTCAAACCCTCCTCCTCTTCCTCAGTTAGTATTTTTAAATGTTGGTACTTTTTCAGATTAAAAACATTGATGTAACAATGTTATGACACAGTGCATGTATAGATCATACAATAATCATAGTCATCATACTATGTTTTTAAACATTTATCTCTGATAATTACGGTAAAGCTTTGTGTTTTTGTAACATCTCCATGGTGTCGTGTTGATAATTATGAACTTGATGACTGCATAGGAATCTTCAAGTTTCCGTACTTTATTTGGAATTTCAGTGTTTTATTGTATATGTATATAAATATGTCATCAAATTGAATTTTTTTTTATAGAGACCGGTTACACCATCAAGTGTGTCTTGCACAGGCAGCTCATCTCCACATTAATTTGTCAGACAGAAAGAATCAAATTCTTTGGAAATGTCTCTCATTATGTTATTTGGTAAACTTGACACACCCTGTATTAATATTTTTGTTCAGACCAATGATTTGTGCGTCGTTTATCGAAAAATGCCTGAACAAATCAGCTGCTGATACTTCACTGACTTGGTCGAAGTGTTCTAGTTGAACAAATAGAACCTTGTGTTAATAGAGTATACAGTATTATTAATATATTAGTTGAATAATAAGTATTTTACTAAATGCACACATTTGTTAGATATGTTTATCTCGAATAAATACTTGTAAATAAATATTTGCGATCAACAAACACTTGAATTTTTTCAATACAGCGTTCATTGGTGTCAACACAGAGTAATCCACAAGATAGCAACACTACCAACAGTATTTTTTTTTATGCATGAGTCGTGACGTCTTGCACATCCCCATTAATTGTCAGCACACTTTTCCAACAATTCTTTGCATCATTTCGATAAATTATTGTTTCATATATCAACATCTTATGCAGATGGGTTGCCTATAGATATCGGTAACAAGGACAGCCAGTTTAGCATTCGCAAATTATGCGACTTCGTGAATCATGGCATTCATGTCTGCCATCAGGGGGTCGAACGAACGAACCCTCCCTAATTTTTTGAGAGAATCTGAATTTTTTATGAAATCTTCCCACGAATACCTGGCTGATTGTCTACGCTCGAACCCTCTCCCCTCCCCCTTTTCAAAAACGTGAACGGCCTATACTTTGACTGTAATTTACGCCCGGGGGGGTACTGCCATACCAAACCGGTGGGGGTGTGCCACCAGAGCCCCACGGAACACATGGAGAGAGAAAAATCAAGAAAGAATTATTGAACAATTTATCTAATATCTATAAGTGTAAGGTAAGCCCGGGCGGAACATACATGTATACCTCAAAATAGGGAGTACCCCCCCCGCCCGGGGATTTACGGTTCTGTTGTATTCACGCCAATCGCGGACTAGGTACACGCTGGCTACTTCTAGAAAGGTGGCGCCACACGGTGGTCACAGGAGGAAGCAGCGCGTCCACGGCGCTCTCGTCCAAAACTCCCGACATGCGAGACTAACATAACTAGTTCTACGCGTGCGCAATATGCCGTAGCCATTTTCCAAGAGTTTGTCGAAATTCGAGTAGATGACAGAAAAATATGGGTTGATTTTTGAAAAATCATTGTCGCTACTGCCAAGTGACGTGAAGTGGCCAGAAGATGAAACAATGTAATGTGTTACTGTTGATTTAAAAATGGCGTTTTTAAGGATATCTTGCAGAATATTACTCAGGCTTCTCGTATGTCTGCCGGAAATTTTGAGTTGACAGCCAAACATCATCCATCGATTTGTAGAAATTGGGCAGGTGGGTTCATTAAAAGTTATAATTTAATCATGCCGCATGTCAGTTGCGTTTGCAAGTGACATGAACGTTCAACGTAGAGTTATCTGCAACTGTTTAGCAGCGTAAAGGCTGCGATCAGACCGACTTATGACAGCGTGCTGTCAAATTTTGTTTACGCTGTCGTAGCCGCGTCGGACATGCTTCGCTTGTGGTCAATATTTATTTACAAAGTGTTTGAGATCATGCGGCAATTACCTGAACTAATGTACTATTTCTACATGTCCACTTGCAGGCGCAGACACCCAAAATATACTCGGAATGACTGTTAACTTCGTTGGTAAAGTCACGACATGCTTGGTTATTAAAAAGTTCAGATTCCGTACGACACTGGCACAGCATGCCCATTGCCTTGGCATTGCCTTGCAATTGTTTGAATTATAATATACCTAATCGATTGTAGAAAGTTACTATGAACCAGTACAACAGAACACGTAACTTCCCATGCCTTCAAAACCAAACTGCCATTTATACATGACATCACCATCATATCTTTCCTAGCCCTAGGGTCTCACCAGTCTCTTACCTGGAAAATTGTTCTGTGTTTTGAGCCCTGAACCACATGATGCAGTTGGTAAAGCTACGTATTGGCGAAATACCACTAATAAACCTGTGACAGATGTACGGGATTTCTTGAGAATCTCCTCAGTTATAATGTAGTTAATTTAATTTGTCTTACTTTGTCTTATTTATATTATGCAATATTCTGTATACTTGTGACTGAACTAAAGTTGGAATTCCAATAAGTTCTATCTAATTTGAAAGATCAATAAATAAACCTATAAGTTTACACTTGTGGGAAACCAATCTAATTTGGGTCAAAAAGGCCAAATAATGGTAATCGTACTTGATTACATTGCAAAAGTAATTGTAATCATGGTTACAATTACAATTTTCTTGTGTATATGTCTGTTGCCCAGGTTCCAACTACAATGCAGGCAGGCTTTTCTCTACATTTTATATTTAATGCACTTAGTTTGTACATTGGCTCTATTTTAATATAGTGATTTTATCTTGAATAATATAATCAGTTACATTTGTGGTGTAAACGCATGAACTGTGATATATACAACATTTGTTTTAAGTTGTCAAAAGATGGATGAACACACTAGGAAGCTAAGGAGGGAAAGCACTGTTAAAAAGATAAATCTTAAGATGATGGCAACATTTTATTATTGATCAAGATTCCTTACCAAAATAAGCAATATCCCAAATCATCAGAACTTCCAGGCCCCTCAATTCCTCACGCTGGCTTGTATGATATGTCAAGCTTCTTGCCACACAGTCTCATGCAGGACATTCACATTAAATGACACTGCTGTGTGTGTGCGTGCGTGCGTGCGTGCGTGCGTGCGTGCGTGCGTGCGTGCGTGCGTGCGTGCGTGCGTGCGTGCATGTGTGACTGTTTCGCTTGTGTCGCTTTCAAGATGTTCTGGCTAATGTTCTTCCATTGACTTCAGTCATGCGATCTCAGTCAGTCTAGATATGTATATATATATATATATATATATATATATACATATGGAAGAATTATGGATATAAAGGTATATATCTAGTTGAGGTATGCAGAAATATTATAAATTTATAAGGCAAAGGCAGTTTTGACATTTTTTAGTTCATTGACAATAAGTTGCATCGAGAGAAAAAGTGTAAGCGAATGGCAAAGAAGAGACTAAACACTTAATACCACAGGAAAAATCACAGATTTTATATATTGTTTCTGGTATGATGTGCATCTTAGCAACAACGCTGCCAATAATTAATTCAAGTAATGAAATATATGAATTACAGATCACTTTTCATAGGTGTTATGTTCTACTAGCATATAATTTACTATTGCATGCTAATTGCTAATGACAGTGGGATTTTTCTGTCAACAGTTGTCATAATTCTGGCATCTTGGTTAATTTAGGTTGATTTTTTTTATGGTTTCCAATTAAGACCAGTGATGCACACTGAAAACAGAAATGATAGGACAAAATGTCCTGAACCTCTGAAATCAATAAGACACAATGTCCTGACTCCACAAAAACAATAGGACATTCTACCATGAAAGATGCTCATTGATTTTGGTTGTACTTTGAGACTTGAACAGTAGTAGTACCTAGTTCAGCATACAGCGTGCAATTCAGTGTAGTTATAAAGAACAATACTAATAAAAATTTATAAAGTTTTGCAGTTATTAGATGAAACATTTTATTTTTCATTCAAATACAATGACGTATTGCAATGAGCGCCACTTTTAATGATTTGGCACACTGGTAACAAATCAGATACTAAAACAAAGAGGCACCAAATATTGAGTACCAAGATACCAATCACATGGATTTAAAAATTATTGGCTACTTCAGGTAGGCACTTATAAAAAAAAAATATGATAGAACATTGCCAATTGATTTAAATGAAAGGTGACATGTAAAGGAACCAAGAACTGTTTTTATTTTATTAATATATCTTATTAGATCCAAAGATATTGCTATTTTAATACAGTAAAAATGTGAGAGAAAAAAATTTATCTTGTATACAGGCAAGACTCTCATCGTTTTTGTGTTTTCTTTCAATAAATGTGTGATTAAAATGGCATAACTTTTTATTTGTACTGGAAATCCTTTCAAACACGTAGACATGTAAAATGCATATAATAATCTGACAACAACTAACAGTAATGCTGCTGGGTTGGTTCAACAGGGGTGTTTATTTCATGGGGGTGAATATTTGATATGTTAGATCAAATTTTCACCCCTCCCAAATCCTCACCCCCGGGTGATATTTCATATTAAATAAACACCCCTCAGGTGAAGATTTATTTAATTATTAATCAACCATTTAGACCTTTCAATACCGAGTTGACTTTTTTATCAAATAAGGGGGTGAACATTTCATAGTTTGGGTGAAAATCTTAGCGAAATCCTCACCCCAGAGTGAAAATCTGATCTCGAACGATTGATTCTATGCTTGTTTTTAATTGCACAGTTTCAGTAGAAGTTAAAAAAAATTTGATAAATTAACAATTGTGTCACAGATTGTAGTTGAAATACAAAAGGTTTGATGGTTTGATGATTTAAAATATATTACAAAATGCCATACATATATATAAGATATACCTATATATGGCAGTGTCACCAATAATATTACGGCACATTTGTTGATGACATGAACAAATTACAGCTGTTATAGCACCAGAAAGAAGTTACAATAAAGTTGAATGACTCCCTACCAATCGTTATAATTTGCTGTGATATTTTGCTTATGGGTACGATCCTTTAATATGCTATATTTCAGCATCATAAATGTTATAGTAAAAAAGTAAAATTATGTATCGTTTCCTGGTTGCTAGTGATAACAAATGTGAATAGAAGTATTTAAGATGTGATGTTTTACACTGGCATGCTACCCATTGTAGCAAAACTCAACAACTATTTCTAATATTGACATATCCCTGTCACAAAGGCTCTTGAATCAGTATTTGTAATGATAGTCGTCTCATTAGATGAATGGGCCCATTTCTGGTGCCATGAGACATTTTAATTATCCATAATTGAATTGGATTGATGGTTCTGTTATTACTGCATCTAACAGCCTGTTGCCATCATTAAACTTGCTGAAAACCAGACTTGATCAAAAGTGGGGAAGCCAACTAATGAAATATGACTAAAACTTCAACTGCAGCAGCCAAGAGTTGTACATTGTACACATGAGGTGGTTACACCACACATGTAGTTGATTACAATTACTGTTAAAATGTATGAGTACGATTACAAGTGTGATTACTTAGAAAATGAATGTAATCGAATACAGTAAATATTACTTTTTCATGTAATCATGATTGCAATTGTGCTTACATTAAAGAATATAATTGACATGAAATCTATCAAAAGCCCTCATGTTGTTATTGTCTTAAATGGTATTCAAGACAAAACCAAACAAAATATTCAAATAAAGTACTTAACTGTAAATGCAATAGATACAAAAGAAAGAGAAAATCTGCTTGCATTGTACCTAATAGTTGAGACCTGGACAACAGAAATATGTACCTAATAGTTGAGATCTGGACAACAGAAATATGTACCTAATAGTGGGGACCTGGACAACAGAAATATGTACCTAATAGTTGAGATTTGGACAAAAGAAATATGTACCTAATAATGGGGACCTGGACAACAGAAATATATACCTAATAGTTGGGACCTGGACAACAGAAATATGTACCTAATAGTTGGAACCTGGACAACAGAAATATGCACAACAAAATTGTAATTGTTATTGTAGTCATGATTACGATTACTTTGATAATGTAATCAAGTATGATTACTTGGCTTTTTTTATCAAGTACGATTAAAAAATGTTACAGTTGCAATTACGGAGTACGATTATGGCATCTCTGGTACATTTGTTGACACCTGAAAGGGATGTGTGTTAGTGTTGTTCCAATTAATTAGTTTTATCAATGATTGGTTAGTTCATGCTTCTGGTCAATTAATCGATTACAATCGTGTGATCGATCATTTTCGATTATACAAAAATATATTTTGTGCTGAATTTTATTCCCATTCCCGATTTATTTGGAATCCCAGGTAATCTTCGCCCCACATCACATAGTTTTGATAATCAAGCCTAGTTGTGGTAAAAAGTTGGCCGTTGTTGGTGAACTATTCACCAATCTCATTGAATTTTATTCGTGACAAACAACCAAAATATTTACGGTTGCCTCTAATGAAATCCCACATATGGCAGCACAATCATGTTGGCCAGCCACACATTTATAGGCAAAAGCCAATTACATGCATGCGTGCACGTGCGCTGAAGAACTGATACAATGATCATGATGCCTGTTTGGGGAATGGAGAATGGTATCATTTGATTAGCAAGGTGACTCATTCCAAGCATCAGACCCACATTCTATTGTAGAGTGACTAGTAAACGTAACTGCACATATACACATACAAGCTATTGTTGACATAACTTGTGGTTATAATCATCCACATTAATTTAATTACTAAATGTCCCCCAAAATGTCCTAATGAAAAATTTCAAATTAGTGTTGTGTTCTCCAAGTAGTTTATGAGAGATAAAAAAATTTTCTAATTGGTTGTCTTACAAATTACGCTAGTACATTTTTTGCAAGTTTTGTGGTACCATTGCTCAAATTCTTAAAGAACTTTTGTTCGTGCATTAGGAACATCTATTCGTTATCCACTTTCACGAATCACGAATATATTTGTACTTTCATGTTGCAGGCAGAGATGATTAATAGACGTGCCACCCACCAGATGGCAGTGGCATGCAACTTCGCATCAGCACACCGCAGTAGTCGTCCTTGGCAGCGACGATGAGTCAGCCAGGTGGAACGCAGCCACTAAACGCTCACTACCAACAGCAGCAGCCACTGTTGTCTAATGAGCAACTGGCCATGGTCACTGCAGGCAACTATGGGTACCCACCATACAAGTATGGTGAGTACCCCATGGGGGGTGCCATGCCTTCGCAGCCTCACCCTCAACTGCGACCTACCCTGCCTTCACAGGGCAGCTATGCAGCTGGCTATGGCATGATGGGAAATGTTTACACGAACAAGAAGTACGCGTTGTCACCACCGGTGGTGAATCAGCACTTGGAGAAGCAGCAGCAGGGAATGCTTGTCGCGGGCTCACAGCAGCTTCATCCGCTCAGCTACCAACAACCAGCACAGGCGTACATCTCGACTGCACCGCCGCAGAGGATCATGGGATATGTCAACCCGCAGTCACCACGAATGATGGGTTACATGAGCCAGCAGGGGTACTCGGCATCGGCCGTACCGCAGCCTCCAACTCAGATGTACAACGTTCCGAAGCAGTCCAACATGTGTCAGAGTTACATTGGCGATGGCCAGTCACAGTGGGTCGTTGATGCAGGTGGAGGTATGTCGCACAATGTGCCTATGGCTGTCGGTTTTGCTGACGGCATGGTTAATCAGACGTACAACATGACTGTGTATGCACAGCCAGAGTCTGGCCATGTCTACCAGTCAGACATGGTGCATCGGCAACCTGCTCTTCCCAACAACCTTCACAGTCCGGCCATTATCATGAACAACATGGCTACCCGGCAACCGTTTCCACAGCAACTGTATCAACATCATCAACAACAGCAGCAGCAGTTCTGTGTGCAACAGCAGCAGCCAGAAGGTGCATTCTCTCCATGTGCCAACATGGCCCCTGCACCACCGGCCGTGTACCGTGGCCACAGCACAGCGATGCAAGGCAGTGACAGTGCCACTTATGATGGTCGACAGCAGTGTATCAGTACGATGGCCGGAATGACGTGTCCAAGCACAGTGGCCTGCTTGACTACTTGTGTTACGTCAGTGTCCAGTACGCAGTCGTCCAGTCAACATTGCCTCTATAACAACCTGCAGTACCACATTGGAGCACCTCACTCAGCAGGCGTTGATAATCGCGCCATCATTCACTACCCAATGGCACAGCAGGGCATGTATGGAAACGAGGCTGGTGGTGGTGTTGCAAATGTCTCGAAAATGTTGCCAGGTGCCAACCCTGGATTGTGTGAACAAAAACAGCCGTTGCTGTCATCAGCCATGACACTGTCTGTAGTGTCGAACACCATAGTT
Organism: Lamellibrachia columna; assembly: GCA_963662155.1. Lineage (NCBI taxonomy): Eukaryota > Metazoa > Annelida > Polychaeta > Sabellida > Siboglinidae > Lamellibrachia > Lamellibrachia columna. The sequence continues at coordinate 36,106,109 of OY759263.1, read as the reverse complement.
ACACAGACTGCAATGCAACACACTGTTGCCATGACAACATTTACCTTGCCAACCAATCAGTCGCTGTCATGTGGCAATGGCGGCGGTGGGATGTCATGTTGCCAAGGCAACCATCATATAGGTGCCATCAGTGGGCAGCAGATTGATGGGCAGTCGTACAATGCTTTGAGACAATCCCTGCCTCTCTACAGCTGTCCCAGTGCACCAGTAAATTCTGGGGTCAGTGCTGACCAGACGGGACTGGGGCCCCAGGACACTGTGCCGCTATCTCACGTGAACAGGTGGACCAAGGTGGAGAGTCCTTGTAGCACCGCAGCCTCCTTGGACTCGCCTGCAAACTTTGTCACTGTGCCATTTGGATGGAAACGGGTAATTGAAAATGGGATTGTCATATACTACAGGTACGGATTGTTTGTCAGTGTGCATATTTTTTAACCATTGTTCATTGTATGGTATTGATATTGTGAAGTACTTACTCGTAATAAGCGTAAAATACAAATTAGAATTAATGCTAACTTCATTTAGAACTATGAACACATGCAGGAACATTATTATGTGACAAACCCCACATGCATGCACTCAAATGCCCACTGATATGAAGTTTATGTATGCATTGCATGGTGACCAATAATGGCAGTTGATTTTTCAGTTTTCAAAAAATATCTTATTTGCAACACATAGTTGTATTCTGATTTAAATAGGTAAAGAATGGCATCCATTAGCATAAAAAGGGCTGAAAATTTCCTAAATTGTTTTTATTTAACCGACAAACTGATTCACCAGTTTGTATGATTTAATTGTTAAAGCTTTTAGACATTTAATTATACACATAAAAAGTCCAAACATATCTACAAAGATAATAATCCAGAAGCTGACCTAAACATTTGAAGTGTTTGGAATTCACTTGACCATTATTACAGGATGCCCATCATTATAATATATATATAAATATGGCTTTGTCTGCATTGATAACATGGTTACTGGTTTGCAGTCCAAGTGAGGCCCGACTGACGTCACCGAGTCAGATGTGTCAGTATCTACTGATGGACGGGACGTGCAAGTGTGGACTTGAGTGTCCACTACTGCTGGACAGGGTCTTCCAGTTTGACCCAAGTTTACCGTCAAAACCCTGGTCGCCCAATGACATTAAATGTGCTGACGATGTCACAAAACTGTGCACCCATAAACGGAAGATCATTGCCATGGCGACGTTTCAGAATACAACTTCGATACAAAAGGGGCATCAGCAGGGATCACAAGTGACAACACAAAAGAGACTGGGGAGAAAACGTAGGTTCTTCAGTCAGACATGATGTACTGATCCATAGATCATGTTTACTGAAAAGGAATCAGAACAAATAGATGTGTACTACTTCTGATGACAGACTGTACAGCTATGGCTTCCTCCTTCTAGTTAATGGCCGCCTTCAACTTGCTGAAGATTTTGTTGTGTTGGAATTAGTGAGTCCTCAACAGGTTACATATTTACCCCCTGCATGGGATCAATGGCTTTTAGTGTCTCTTCCAAAAGACAGGCAACGTGGGGTGACTGAAACTGCCCAAGCTCCGAAACGGCAGTAGGTGGATTAAAAAAAGTCATATGATGTTTGTTGTGACCAAAGATTTCACTGTGCAGTAGTGCTTATTGTTGAAGCCACTGGTGTGATGTTTGTTGTGAACAATGACTTCCCTATGCAGTAGTGCTTATTGTTGAAGCCACTGGTGTGATGTTTGTTGTGACCAATGACTTCCCTGTGCAGTAGTGCTTATTGTTGAAGCCACTGATGTGATGTTTGTTGCGACCAATGACTTCCCTGTGCAGTAGTGCTTATTGTTGAAGCCACTGATGTGATGTTTGTTGTGAACAATGACTTCCCTATGCACCAGTGCTTATTGTTGAAGCCACTGATGTGATGTTTGTTGCGACCAATGACTTCCCTGTGCAGTAGTGCTTATTGTTGAAGCCACTGATGTGATGTTTGTTGTGACCAATGACTTCACTATGCACCAGTGCTTATTGTTGAAGCCACTGATGTGATGTTTGTTGTGACCAATGACTTCCCTATGCAGCAGTGCTTATTGTTGAAGCCACTGATGTGATGTTTGTTGTGACCAATGACTTCCCTATGCAGCAGTGCTTATTGTTGAAGCCACTGATGTGATGTTTGTTGCGACCAATGACTTCCCTATGCAGCAGTGCTTATTGTTGAAGCCACTGATGTGATGTTTGTTGCGACCAATGACTTCCCTATGCAGCAGTGCTTATTGTTGAAGCCACTGATGTGATGTGTGTTGCAACCAATGACTTCCCTGTGCAGCAGTGCTTATTGTTGAAGCCACTGATGTGATGTTTGTTGCGACCAATGACTTCCCTATGCAGCAGTGCTTATTGTTGAAGCCACTGATGTGATGTTTGTTGCGACCAATGACTTCCCTATGCAGCAGTGCTTATTGTTGAAGCCACTGATGTGATGTTTGTTGCGACCAATGACTTCCCTATGCAGCAGTGCTTATTGTTGAAGCCACTGATGTGATGTTTGTTGCGACCAATGACTTCCCTATGCAGCAGTGCTTATTGTTGAAGCCACTGATGTGATGTTTGTTGCGACCAATGACTTCCCTGTGCAGCAGTGCTTATTGTTGAAGCCACTGATGTGATGTTTGTTGCGACCAATGACTTCCCTGTGCAGCAGTGCTTATTGTTGAAGCCACTGATGTGATGTTTGTTGTGACCAATGACTTCCCTGTGCAGCAGTGCTTATTGTTGAAGCCACTGATGTGATGTTTGTTGCGACCAATGACTTCCCTATGCAGCAGTGCTTATTGTTGAAGCCACTGATGTGATGTTTGTTGCGACCAATGTTTTCCCTATGCAGCAGTGCTTATTGTTGAAGCCACTGATGTGATGTTTGTTGCGACCAATGACTTCCCTATGCAGCAGTGCTTATTGTTGAAGCCACTGATGTGATGTTTGTTGCGACCAATGACTTCCCTATGCAGCAGTGCTTATTGTTGAAGCCACTGATGTGATGTTTGTTGTGACCAATGACTTCCCTATGCAGCAGTGCTTATTGTTGAAGCCACTGATGTGATGTTTGTTGTGACCAATGACTTCCCTATGCACCAGTGCTTATTGTTGAAGCCACTGATGTGATGTTTGTTGTGACCAATGACTTCCCTATGCAGCAGTGCTTATTGTTGAAGCCACTGATGTGAAGTTTGTTGTTGCAGTGAAGAGTTGCAGCAGAAAGCGAAGAAAGAAAGCCCCAGCCGTCACCAGTCCGTATGACGGCATGTTTGTGTCACAGTTGCTATCATGTCGTGATAAACTGCTAGAAAAAACTTTACCCCCACTGAACGGACCCCAAGACACGCCAATGCCTACCCCTGAGTTGGAGGCCCTGCTGAATGAGTCTACACCCCAGAAGGCCAGTCAGAAGGCTGATACATCGCCCCAGACTACAGGCAATCAGCCGCCGGTCAAGGATGAAACTACAGAGATACATGAAGACACACACGGCTTTACCAAAGATCAGCTTCATTCAGACACAAGGTCAAGGTCAGAATCTCAGGGGTCAGTTGTGACACCACAGCGGGGGTCGACTGATGGTGCGACAAAGGTCATGCCGACAAACTTGGGTAATCCATTTGTGATGGGTTGCGAGAGGGACGTGTCACAGAAGTTCATCGGGAGCAGTTTTGGTGCACCACTAGAGCAACAGAGGCCGCTGTTTCCAGGGCGTGAAAAGTTAGGTCATGCTCCAGTGAGATTAACGACGCCAGTGCGGATGACTAGCACGCTCGCAGCTCAACCTGGTTATGGGTTTCCTGTGGCGCATCAGCAGAAGGAGCGGTGCGACGGAGACGGCAATGCAATGTATGCTGTTCGACACCCTGGTGTGCCACCGAATGTCATACACATGATGGAGATGTCAGGTGACATGACCCCATCGCACTCCATGGTAGTGAACAATGCCGTGGTGCAGGCTGAGCCACCAGGTGGCGCCGGCCAGCAGTTAGTGATGCAGACTCTCAGTTCGCCCAGCAGCCTCGGCTGCCAACATGCAGATTTTGATCAGCGTGGACAGTTTCCCGCAGCCCAATACTGGCCATATGCAGCACCGACTCGGTGGAAAGCGACGATGAAAGATTGTCAGCCGAAGGGTTATAACAGTGTGTTCAGTAGTCGTTCACCTTGTCCCAACGTTGATGTCCGTCAGATGTGGCAGTCGCACAATATGGTGGGTAATATTGGTGGTGCAGGCATGTCATTTCACAAGAACTCAATGGCGTCGTCGACCATATCGCCACATATCGCTAGTCGGGACGCAAATGAACAGCAGATGGAGCTGCAGTCACCGGTTGATAACAGCAATTTGGAATCGAATGCAGAGTGTAAGAAATTTACAGTAGATGTGTCGACCGATATCCCCTTGGAATCTACTGTTGTTATGCAGCCGAAATGTGCCGAGTCACAGCCACCAGAGGGCACTGCTGTGACATCATCGCCGTCCATCAAGCGAGAGAGCTGCAGCGGTCACCATTCGGACGTCTCACCCGACTCACTGGCCTCTGATTCGCTAGGCTCACACACACGTGACACATCATTGCATGGTGATTGTCACACATCTGGCTGTAAGACTTCTGAAGGGGACACAGACTGTGGGACATTGACCAGGAGCGCAACAGCAGACAGCAAACCAAGCAGTGATGCTAGTGTGACAGACTCGGACAATGTCCACAGCAGTGCCGCAGTTCTGCCACAGCCCATCTTCAGTGCTTGCGACTTCCCAGCCAGCAATCTGTTATCAGCTGCAGCCAGAGGTCAACTGGGTGGTCATTCAGTGGTCAGTCCAACCCCCCTTGACCTGCAGACAGTGGCTAGTGAGATGCAGCACCAGTCACCTCAACATGTGCATCAATCTCAGCTGCTGTCTGGTCAGCAGCCTGCGCCTGGATACGGCAGACAGACAGTGAACCAGACCCCACCGGCTGGTGCTCGCACGCAGCTAGACAGTGCGCCAGTAGCGAATGGTGAGCTGCCAGTCGGTAGTGCTCAACAGTCGCCCATTCAGATGGTACAAAACATGATCTCAGGTCTCGAGGCCACTCAAAACCAACTCGCCATGATTGCCATGAGCAAGAAGTCGTCGTCACGGCGACGCCGGACAGCTTACTCCAGTGACCTGTGTGGTCAACAAGTCAGTTGTCAAGATGGTTCTGGGCAGAGAAATTCCGGTGGGTCAGATTTCACGTGCAGCTTTGCTGAGAAAGTGACGAACAGCAACGAAGAATTGGTAGAAACCAACATGGCATCAATGTACACGACACTCGTGCCGACTGGCATGATTAGCAGTTCCGGCATGCCACCTATGTCGGTCGGCACAGTGACGGCTGTCACCAATGCTATCACACAGTTGATACCTTCGACACAACAAACGAATCATGGATTGCAGCAGGAGCAGACAGGCCTGTTGAAGCCAGCGTCACTGCAAGAGATGCATGCTGGGACAGCCCCTCATGCGACCATTGGGCTATTATTAGGCCAACAACCCCACCTCGCACAGCAGGTTATCAATCAGCAGATGATGGTTCTACAGCAGCCATCACTTGACCAGGTCATAGGTCAACAGGTCATGATGGGTCAGCCACCAACTGCCCAGTGTCCACCCTTGATGCATGTGGTCAACGGCCTTGGGACACCGGTCAACCCTGTAGTGATGATCAACCAGCTGGGTCAGTCTGCTGACCCCACACACCCTGTCATGTTGACCAGTGTCACCCCCATGGTCATGGCAGGCTACCATGAACTACCCCAGGACATCACCAAGGATGTGAACACAGTGGGGCTGGACAAAAAGAGTGACCAGTTCACTTGTGGTCACGTGTCAGATGACCCACAGTTAGATGGACATTCAGGTCAGATGGATGCTACTGACCAGGTGTCGGGTGGCGATGGACAGAAAGAGGCATTGGTGGCGGAAGCGAAAAGAGGGCAGAGGAGTTGTGGGAAGAGGCTGGTCGGGAGGAAAGGTCGGAAAGGGAAAAGGAAGGACCGCTGTAAGAAGTCTAGTACCCCTACAATTGCCAGCATGCTGCAAGCTGCCCATTCTCCAGCAGCGGCGCTACAGCAGCAGGTGCAGCTTGCAGCAGCTGTGCCTAGCCAGCCAGTGCAGCTGTCATTGACCACCCCCATGCTACAGACACAGCTCCTGCAGCAGACTGCAGCCAACTTTAGCCAGGGTCTGGTCAGTGACGTCCAGCTCTGCGCCGGTCAACTTCTCACAGCTCAGCAACTACAGTTTGGCCTGGGTGGTGTGGCGATGTGTCCAACAGCAGGCGACTCAGGTCATCTGGTAACCACACAGGACAGTGTTGCTGTTAGTGGTGCGGCAGTGCAGAACTACACAATGCCAAATGTTGAACTGCTGATGAAGCAGTTGTCAGCGGCCGCTCAGAACCCCACTGCATCTGCCCAGATCCTGCAGTCGTGGGCCCAGCACCTACAGGGTCAGAACAATCTGCTGCTGAAGAACCTGCAGAGTCTACAGCAGCAGCACCAGCAGCTCCTGTCTGGAGCCACGACTTGTGTCACCGACGGCAACACAACTTCCAGCCCTGTCACAGAGCAGCACCAACAGCTCCTGTCTGGAGCCACGACTTGTGTCACCGACGGCAACACAACTTCCAGCCCTGTCACAGAGCAACACTGTAGTGGCGACACAATCCAAGCACGCAATCCTGTCCTTGCAAACGCCCTAGCACAGGGCGTGTGTGGCACCCCCACAGTGGACGGCAACATCATAAGTGGTACTTCTGCTCCTCACCAGGTGGAGTCGTCTGATCAGGATGGCAGCACAGAGGCCAGTCAATGCATGATGGCATGCAACAGTGATGACGATGCACCATCCTCTGTCGATCTCATCTACAACGCTGTGGTTGATGCCGCGTCCAGTGGGGGTAAGGTCATCATTGCAGAGGATCACAATTCAGACATGTCTGACCCCGAATCGTCAACACACGGCAAGTCGATGACCGGGGAGACTGTGTCCCCAACTGACTCTGGCAGCTTTGCTATGAACAGCATCCCTAACCCCATGAACCTAACGGCGGCCGTGAGCGCCGTCATGAAGGGACAGCAGCTCGACGCGTACACATGTGAAACTGTCGTTACAGCAACCAGCAGGTCAAGGACGGTGCGTCACATGCGGACTAGCAGGTTTAGGGCGCACAGTCGAGCCATCAGGCGGCGCCACCGGTTGGACCTGCACAACAGCACACTGCTGCGAAAACGCAGTGTTGCACCGAGTAATGCTTCTAGCAGTAGAGGTGATGGATCGACTGTGTCTGCTGAGGTGGTTGGCAGTGTGGTCTCACAGACATCAACAGCGCTCGATCTAACAATGCCACCTGCTGGCAGCGATACTGCAATGACAACGGAGGCTCATAGTCATGATGGGATGACACCTTATGGTTCCTCGTCAGTGCTGTCCAAAACTTCTGTGTGTGGCAATTCTGAAATGGCTGATTCTCACACTGTACAAAAGCATGGGGTGTCAACTGATGATGACATATTGGCATCTAACCATGAAGACACAAGTACGTCAAACACTGAGGAGAATACACACATGCTGGCTAAATACAATGATGAAAGTGATGACAATTGCCACGGAGGAAATACAGAAAGTTGCCATGGAAACGATACTGACATGTTGGAGTGTTACCAAGAGGAAACCATGGAAACGTTGGAAGGCAACCAGGAGGAGAACATGGAAATGTTAGACAGAGGCCGGGAGGATTACATGGAAGTGTCAGTTGGTTGTCATGACGACAACATCGGAGTAATCGCCAGTTGTCAAGTGGAGAATACTGGCATATTTGAGGGTTGCCAGGGAGAGCGCTTGGACCACTCAGACAGTTGCCATGACAACAATCGTTTGCAGGACACTTGTGAGAAAGCATACTCGGAGGTGTTGGACAGTCCATCTTCAGTGAGGAGTGACCAGTCAGCCTTCACTGCAGCGTCCCTAGCGGATGGTGACTTCGGTGATGACAGTGACCAGGACGAACCCATCAATCTGTCGAATGACAGAACAACAGCAGTGTCAACAGTTGAGTCATCAAGTCACATGCACCAATCAGAGTTGCGACTGTCGAAGGACAGCGATGTAGTATCATTTGCTGCCAATGACGGTGACGAACTCATCGATGCACAATCTGCAAGAGCACCATCTTCTGGTTATGATGACAGCAGCGATGAATGTTGCGTCTTGGACTGGCCTAATGACAGTCATGCAGGTCATTGTATATCACCTGGCGGTGGGGACATCATCAGAGAGAACGGGGACATTCAGTTGAACAATGTCTACACTGGATCAAACAAAGTGGACACAACAAGCTGTCACATAAGCAGAGAAGCGAAGCGACTAATGACAGACAGACAGGTGGATGAGGAGTTGTCCGCTGGCGAAGGTAATGAAGGTAATGCTCAATCTGTTCTTTTGTAGTCGCCCAAAGTCCAGCTTAGTACCTCTTCTCTAAGACTGACATTATGAGCTCATAGCTGTAACCACATTGTGCTCTTAGATAAATAAATTATGTATGACTGAGAAGATGATGAATTCAGTTTACAAGTTCATTAGTGACAGTGCACCGTGACAGATAATCTCATTAGTGACAGTGCACCGTGACAGATAATCTCATTAGTGACAGTGCACTGTGACAGATAATCTCATTCAGTGGAAGCTCCAGGAGGAATGGTTGAAATTTGATGGTTCATCTTTTAATAAGAACCTAAACTACCTTCACCAACTTGTTTCCCTACTAATTAGGGTTGGTTATTACAAAATCTCCATTACAATTACAACATCCCTAAATGTTCTGATTACCATTATATTTATACTAATGTACCATTACAATTTTGAGTACAGTTATACATTATGATTTATAATTGCATCATCTACATGAGCTAAGGCTGCCAATAAATGTTTTTGGTATGCTGGATTATGTCACCTCCTGCCATTACATTAGAGTCGAACTTGATGCTTGTGGCATAGTTGGAAGAATGTGTAATGAATCTTGGTAACATTGAATACAGTATGCAGTTATGAAATCTCATAGTGTAATAAGTTACATCTGTAATTGGTGCCATGACATGAACTTCATGTAAATATTGCAACAATAACACAGTTAACTGATATTTTACAAGACGTAATGAAGCTGATGCTTTATGGAAGAAAGTCTGCAAGTTGGCCTGTTTGCCACCTGTTCCTTGACAAGTTCTACTTGGATTACCTGTATTGTCCTCAATCTTATATATATAACAACACTATTTGTCCTGTTTTATTCAGGAGGATCATTGTAAAAAAGTCTAAGTAGGCTTCTTTAAAATTCACATCATTACCACGCCTCAAATCTAGCTGCTTTTTCACGTTCCAGATAATGAAGATGAAATGGTCAATACATGTTCCACACCACGGACCTTCAACACAGGTGACCTTGTGTGGGGTCAGATCCGTGGCTACCCCTCCTGGCCGGGCAAGGTTGTCCATGAGTCAGAGGTCAGGGGTCACCCTGATTCAGAGGATGGAAAGGTTTGTGTTCATCTTCTTCCTCATTCTGTTGCCCAGTCTCTGATGTACAGTGCTGCTGCTTCCAACTCTTCCTTCATGCTATTAAGCCATTTCCTCTATTCCTCCCAACATTTTCGGCTTTCCAGATTGTTGTCTTTGTACAGACTTGCTAGTTGCTGGTTCAGTGTGATAAATCATCATCATTATGGGTCATTCCATGTCAAATCAACCAATTTTCAGGAAATTTCAAAAGTTGGTGTGTCGGAAGTTACGAAATGTTAACCAATGAATAAATAGCTATACCTGAGCACTTCTGGAAAAGAACTAAGCAGTTACCTGCAAATTGTGTCTATAGCACTCAATAATGTGGTAGAACACCATACATTAAAGCATAATCTGCAGTGCAGTCATTCCATACAAACTTAATGTTACCTTGGCCTTGGGCCTGACAAAGGCCAGATATTGTTATGGTAACAGGGCTAAATTTACTGACATAACTAGGTAAACAAATAGTACTAAGAAAACGCGTTGATAGTTGCTGTACTAGGTACTAGGTTTTATCTGACAGTATATCACACAGGATGAGTAGTACTGTTTCATTTCTATTTCATTTCCACAGTGTTTAAGTCCAACAAATTTATATTCACTGATGATTTTTGACAGATGTTTATGTCCCCTGTAAATGATTGTTTCATATTGATCTTGATAATGCACATGACACTGCTGCATCGACATGCGAGTGTCTTAAATTATGCGTGCCACGTGACCATGTACTGGAAACATGCACCTGGAATATCATGTAAGATATAGTGACATTGACAGACTTGTAGTAAATCAGTGTTGTCAATTATTTGATAATAAAAATTAAATTTCTAATCATTTATGGTCATACAGCAGGAAGATATTTTATCTAGAGAAAGTATCATTACTTGACATTCTGGAAATATTTAAGATATTATTCTTTATGTTAAGCCATTTATTTAGATTTGTTTGTCTGGAAAATACTTCACAACTGCATTTTTATTGCATAGTATAACTGTCTACTATTTCTTTAAGAACAGATGGCAGGATATTGACTAGACAACAACATATAATAAGGACAAGTAGTGCAAGAGTTGTAACCATTCATTTGTTCATTCAACAAGTACTCAAACTCTGGCAATCTTTAAGCACGTATTCCTCTTCTTCGATTTTGGCAATGAAGTTAATTGAACCCGTATTTTTTACTGTAAAAACCTACAACACACAATTCTTTCAAATAGTTCATACAGTGTTTATACACTATAAAAATGTAAAACATATTTGAGATTGTGGCTCTGCTAACATCAAACTGCTCAGAGAAGTCCAAATCCCTGCAGCCGAAGCAGAACTTCAGCATAGTCAGCAAAAGCTAGTCTTGAAATTACAACTTTATAGCCTGCATAGTAGTCCCTTAAAACAAATTATGGAAGCAAAGAGCAACATCTGGAATATTCAATCAATCATTATTCATATATACACAGCAATAGTGACACGATTTGTGGTGCGGGAGATACTATTGTGCTGTGTCATCTGTGAATATAATATAAAGACAAATGAGAAGGCATCGAAAATTACAATCTTCAACTCCTTCATTACACGGTATTGTGTAATTTAACATGTTACTTAAACGAATCAATAGCTTTGTAATAAATTGCATACGTGTATTTGTGCACACGTGCATGCATACACGCACGCACGCACGCACGCACGCACGCACGCAAGCAAGCACGCACGCACGCACGCACGCACACACACCTTGATTCATTATTAAGCAAGTAAACAGCATTTGTATTACAGTACTGTCACTTATAAGTAATTGGACATTTAACAGTATGGAAGGTATAGTTATTACAATTTATTGTGTACTAAGTTAGTCAATGGGAATGACATTACCTTTTGCAGAATGTGTTACATAATTTACAGTAAACAGCATTGAAACTATATATTTGATTATTTTCTATTCAATGTCTTTTATGCTGTAATATTCTGTGGACTCTAATAATGGTGATCTCCATCTATAACTATAACCCACCAAGTGTAGTCACAGCAGAAGCTTCATAATTCATGTAATTATCATGTAATTAATGTTATAGTAAATAATGACACAGTAAAAGTTTGTTTAATCATAAGAAAAATATACATATATATATATATATATATATAAATTTACAATATTTATTCTAATCACAAAGTTTGTTGATCAGAAGGAACAACTGTGTCAGACAACTTTGAAGAGTCAGAAATGTAATTTCCCACTTAATTGTCCCTGAAATAATTATTTAAATATCGGATCTTGCTTCAGATATTAAAAACATACTACATATTATCGCTAGAATGCTAACCTAGAAAATTGCTCATTTAGACATGTGGAATCAGTCGAAAATCTTTAGTAAATATTTATGCCTAACAACGTGTCTAAATGCACATAAGCCCACAAAGCTCATGCCTCCAAACAGACTGTTTTGAGTAAAGTAAACAGATTTGCTATGCATATATATTTTGCTATGCCGTCAGTGCGCAAAAGATAATACATTGTATGCAGTTAATAACTCTTAAACGATTACCATAAACATTCTTATATATAAAGCTTCTCACACACCTTTAAACATATTTTGTGTTGGTTCTGTGAGAACACCCAAAAACAAAATAATCCTATTCTTTATGCAGGCATCAACACAACCGAGGTCACCAGTGGACTCCAGAACTAAGCCTAGGTCACGAGACTTACGTTCCCTATATAGGACAATGCACAGTTATAAAATGGTGGTCAGGACTTATCCCACATTCTCATTTTGGGTGCAGAAATTGGTAAAATATAGAAAAAGTAAAAATTTAAGGCTGAATTATTATGAAATTATAGCAACTAGAAGCCTACTAAACTAATAGGTTATTGCCAGACAATAATTATATGGTAGCTATTTGGACATTGTACTGTAACACAACAATGAAGTACAAACTGCTGAAATCTTTATAAAAAGAAAAATTCTAAAAAAAATTTCCACCCGGAATACCCATTGTTTTTTGTTCTATCATTCTTGAATTTTGAATAAATAATCTGTACCAATATGTCTACATAGTCATATTCAGCAAATTTCAGATGTGTAGCTTGTAAACTTAGAGTTAGAAGTTAGAAGCACCTGAAAAAAATAAATAAAAATAATGGGTGCATTTTTAAGGCACTTACCCTCCTCTGTACACATTATAGGGCGTTACAGACACAATTTGCATGCAAATCCTTGTTTTTTTTCCAGAAAGTCTCAGGTATAGCTACTTATTCATTGGTAAAACGTTTTGACCATTGGTTGATTTGACATGGAATGACCCTCATATAAAATAATAAATCTTAGAACTTTGAACTTGTAGGGTTGAGGAAACAAATAGTCCTGCTATCAACTTTTTCTCTCCTTGAATTGTATTTCTACATGCACACTATCATCTTTTCTCCCACATATTTATCGCTTTTCTCTTACAGCACATTAGCATGTGTGCACTGTGCACACACACACCAAGTGTAAGCCTTGAAGAGAGGGAAAAGTTGTATCTGGAAGAAGACAAAAACAGCATCTTCTTTAATGTAATGTCACATTTTGAAGATTATGCATCAATTGGAACTGCATTTCGAACTAGAAAGGCTACAGTTTGTGTGTTATCCTTAAGTTGTGCCATGGCTGATGTATTGTGTTTCTACAGTTGTGGGTGAGGTGGTTTGGTGACCATACCTTCACCCAGGTGGAGCCAGCGAAGTTGAAGACGCTGTCGGAAGGTCTCGACGCTCAGCATCGCGAGACAAAGAAGCACAGGAAGTGAGTTGTATCCATCACTAGTTTCAATTGCTGTCTATAGGTGCTGGTATTGGGGACCCTTGAATATCTTCTTGTAGGGTCATATAATGAACTCTCATTGAGTCATGACTTATTGTAGGGTCACATAATGAACTCTCATTGAGCCATGACTTGTTCCAGGGCCATATAATGAACTCTTGTTGTGCCATGACTTATTGTATGGTCATATAATGAAACCTCATTCAGTGAAGACTTGTAAGCAGTGTGAGGTCACATAATGAACTCTCATTGAGCCATGACTTGTTTTAGGGTCACATGATGAACTCTTGTTGAGGCATGATTTGTTGTAGGGTCATATAATGAACTCTCATTGAGCCATTTCTTGTTGTAGGGTCACATAATACAATATAGAATACTTATATTGCGCTAAAATCCTCTGGAGACCAAATCTCGGCAGTGCACCAAAACAAAAGGAGTTAAACAGTTTATAATAGATAAGCTGTTCCAGTTGTAAATCGTTGGATTGGTACGCTGAGGAGTTATGGAGGATAAGCAAGTTTAAACATGTAGATTTTTAGTTCATGGCGAGATTTTGTTATACTTCCTACAGACTTACGAGTGAGTTCCACAGAGTCATGCAGCAACTGAAAAAGCTCCAGTTCCGACATTTGTCTTAACTCTTTAGAACTTACAAAAAAAATTTGTTTGGTCTCTGCTTCCTCAGAGATGTTTCCTTGAACTGCGAAAATTTTGTGTGTGTTGGTTTTTGGGGCATATCTCTGTTGTGAATCAACAGAGCACAATGGATTTTCACTCTATATCACTCATTTTGCAGAGCAACATTTTAGATATCAGTATCTTCCAGCAGGAGTATATATATATATATATATATATATATATATATATATATATATATATATATATATATATATATATATATATATTATAAAGAATATTGAAACCCCTACACAATGATACCACATTTGTTACATTCTGACAGTTAGAATAATAAATACGGTTATCAGCAATAACTCCAATAATAGTAGTTTTTATATTTTCGAACAATTTATGCGGTTTATGCTAAATGTCATACTAGAACTAGTATAGTTTGTACAGATAAGCCATAATGTGACAAGTAATAAACAAACAACTGTAAATTACATTTTGCCACATTTTTTGAAGAAAATCCTATCAAACACCCTAACTAGTGGGTGGGTAGGTGCGTCGACTTCGTCCATCTTCTGCCAACCAGGCTCTGCAACCAAATCATCACTGCTGCTGTCAGAATCAGCTTCGTCGGGACCGCCATAATCTGACTAATGACTGTCGATGAAGTCATCGCTACCATGCTGCAAATTATATATAATTATATATATGTATATATAATATATATATATATATATATATATATATATATATATTAGTTACATAGGCTTGCACATATTCCCTGTAGCAACAAAGAATAGTGTTACTACTAGTATGCTAGGTGTGTTTTGCCTTTGAGAAAAAATATTACCATTGCTAAAAAATGTGTTCACACACACCACGCATGCACGCACGCACGCACGCACGCACGCACGCACGCACGCACGCACGCACGCACGCACGCACACACATTTGCATTACATGTTCATCTATTCATCTGCACTGGGAAAAAACAATGCCATTTACACTAGATCCAGGCCCCTGTCCCTGCTGTAAGCTTAGCTTACGCCTTAGCAGGCATGGCTCAGCCTTGGACCGGGTCTAGATTTGGTTTTGCCTTGCCAACCAGACAGTATTTAGAAATATCGGCATAACAATGATAAATCAACACCTAAATTATAATTCCATCTGCCTATTGCAAGTTCATTGATACAAAAATAAAATGAGCCATATTTTATTCACTATGGCGAGCAATGAGCATCATGACACTATGACAACAACCCCAGCCATCTTTGTCACTGTCATTGAACAAAGAAAGTTGATACAACAAACAATGACAAGTGTCAGATATAATTACCTCTATTTCGATGTGAGAAGCATCGATTTCATCGCCACTTTCATCACACAGTAACTGACAGACTTGTAATGCAATAAACGATTTGCAGACTCCATTTTTAAATCTCACATAAACCAAGATTTATGACAAAGCAGATTCGACAAAATAGTCGAAAACTTTCAGTGGACGCTTGTTCCGAAAATACTCACACTTGATACAAAAATTGCCCAACTACTTAGGTGTCATGTGCAAAGTGTTTCTAAACAATCCAGCAGAGTGCTCCACTAGAATATAGCAACAACTGGAAGGCAAAATTTCCGGCCGGCATTGGCCGGGTTGAGGATAGCTGTGCCAGCCAGCTTCAGCCGTTTTGAGGACTGAAGGGTTAACACTGGGAACAAAAAGTAAATTAGAATTAGATGATCGAAGCAGTCTCATTGAGCCATGGCTTATTGTAGGATCACATAATGCACTCGGTGAATTATGACTTGTAGGGGGTAGCAGGATGAACTCATTGAACCATGACTTGTTGTAGGGAAGCAGGATGAACTCATTGAACTGTGACTTGTTGTAGGGAAACATTTAACAAGATTTGCCATCCAAGCCAAAGGCCCAGATGGCAAGTGGACAAGGAAGCCATTGGCTTATCGAGAGTCCAACAATGTTCATCTACTTATAACCCGCCCTCCTGAGATATGTGTCAACAGGATGAACTCATTGAGATATGTGTCAACAGGATGAACTCATTGAACCATGACTTGTTGTAGGGAAGCAGGATGAACTCATTGAACCGTGACCTGTTGTAGGAGGCACATGATGAACTCATTGAACCGTGACTTGTTGTAGGGAAGCAGGATGAACTCATTGAGAGCTGACTTGTTGTAGGTGTGCAGGATGAATTCATTAAACCATGACATGAACTCATTGAACCTTGACTTATAGGGGGGTACAGGATGAACTCATTGAACCGTGACTTGTTGGAGGAGGCACTGGATGAACTCATTGAACCCCAGAGGGGGGTTCGGACCCCCTTTTTTGAGTACCATAAAATTCATTGCAATTGCATGTCAACGGGGGACAAAGGCATTGCCAAGAAACGACAGAAAGGTCAAAATTGTCGCTTACCAAGTACGAATTCTTTAGTTTCAGACGTTTTCAGACACTGATTTAGCGCAGGCGATATAAAGGTAAAGGTACGTTCTTATATAGCGCGGTATCCGGTCCATAGGACTGCTCAAAGCGCTTTACACTTCACCCCCTGGCAGACCTGTTCATTCCAAGTCCATCTCAACTTCTTTGGGAAGTATTCAGCCACGCTGCAATTGCTGCGCAAAGGCTATTCGGTCACATATCCACCACTGTCTGTATTGCCAGGTACTCATTTATACAGCTGAGTGAACTGTGGCAACGTGGCGTGATCAAACTTGCCAAAGGTTCGAAGCGACCGCAGTGGGATTTGAAACCGGGTTCTCTCGATTGAGAGTCCGGCCTTCTAACCGGTATGCTATCGCGCCCCACAATGAGATCCAGGGGATCCCCAAAGTTTTTCTTAGCATTATCGGTGACGTCGTTCATAGATTCACTGCAAACGCACACCGCACGCACGTGTACACACACACGCCCACCTCATGTCTGACCATGAAAGATTGGACATACTGTGGGAATGTTTGGCATTTATAGATGTATTGTGTGCAGTTGCTGGATCTGCGCAATCTGCCGATTTCGCTCGATTGCGCTGCGCAATCCTGGGATACTCGAACATCTGCAGATTGCGCAGATCCAGCAAATGTGCCCAACAGACGCGCAGGTCCTTTGATGAAAATTGTCTGCATCAGCTCTTCGGACCGGACTTTCAAGATAACAATTAGCATTTTTACAGGTCAAAATTTAAGCTATCCTATCGGTTCAACATCAAAAGACACCAGAATGCTCCTTGCCCTACTTGATAAGCCAGTCCAACCAGAAGATGTACAACAAAAACGTTCACGTCCTGAAGAGCATTATAGAAACAGTTGTATTTTGTGGAAAACAAAACTTGCCACTTCGAGGCCACAGGGATGATCGGACAAGTACATCGTCCAAAAACTTCTGGGCAATTCTGGAGATGATGGCTAAATGCGACGATACACTCCGAGAACACCTCGAGTCCGGAAGGAAGAATGCGCAGTATACATCAAGAATCATCCTGAATGAAGTGATTAATGTAGTAATATAATACATTAGAAAGGAACATACACGAAGCATTGAAGACGAAAATTTCCATCATGGCAGATGAGGTCACAGATCCACATGGTAACCAGATTCTGTCAGTGTGCTTGAGGATGCTTGCTGACTGTAAAGTCAAACAGTTCTTTTTTGATTTTATATACATTGAGAGGGCAACGGGGGAAGCTATAGCTCATGGTGTCATCGAGTGCCTGAAAGATCATAACATCGACATCAGTAAAGCAGGGGGACAGAACTACGATGGTGCGCAATGTAAGTCCTCGAATAAGGTTGGCATGCAGGCGAGGATAAAAGAGCTATCCGCACGAGCTTTGTATATACACTGCAGCAGTCGTGTCCTCAATTTGAGCATCAGCAATGTCTATAGATTACCTGCCAACCGGAATATAATTGACACCCTTAATACAGTATTCCTTTTCTTCGATCTGTCCCCCAAACGACAACGATTCCTGGAACGAATCCTAAAACATCTGGCACCAGATATGAGGAAAAGGAAACTTGTTGGGATGTGCAAGACCAGATGGGTGGAGCGTCACGTATGCTATGACATGTTTTATGACATGTATGAGTTCTTGTGTGAATGTCTGTAAGCCATACTGAATCCGTCTGAATATCATGACATCTAGGAGGAGGTTGCATTGATTGACAGTTGGGATCAGGAGACCAGGACGAAGGCGCAAGGGCTGCTAACCAGTCTCACTTCGTCACGTGCCATCATCGCATTCATCACCAACAAGAATGTTTTGGAGAATGTCAGGCCCATGGCCTCCAAACTTCAAAAGAGGGAATTATACATATATCAAGTGTACCGTATGATCGACCAAACCAGGAACGAATGATAACGATGAGACAGGAGATAGAAGAGTACAGTGTGTGGTATAAAGAGGAGTACATTGTGTGATATAAAGAGTAGTACAGTGTGTGGTATAGAGAGGAGTTCAGTGTGTGGTATAAAGAAGAGTACAGTGTGTGGTATAAAGAGGAGTACATTGTGTGGTATAGAGAGGAGTACAGTGTGGTATAGAGAGGAGTACAGTGTGGTATAGAGAGGAGTACAGTGTGTGGTATAAAGAGTAGTACAGTGTGTGGTATAGAGAGGAGTACAGTGTGTGGTATAGAGAGGAGTACAGTGTGTGGTATAGAGAGGAGTACAGTGTGTGGTATAAAGAGGAGTACAGTGTGTGGTACAGAGAGGAGTACAGTGTGTGATATAAAGAGGAGTACAGTGTGTGGTATAAAGAGGAGTACATTGTGTGATATAAAGAGGAGTTCAGTGTGTGGTATAGAGAGGAGTACAGTGTGTGGTATAAAGAGGAGTTCAGTGTGTGGTATAGAGAGGAGTACAGTGTGTGGTATAGAGAGGAGTACAGTGTGTGGTATAGAGAGGAGTACAGTGTGTGGTATAGAGAGGAGTTCAGTGTGTGGTATAGAGAGGAGTTCAGTGTGTGGTATAGAGAGGAGTACAGTGTGTGGTATAGAGAGGAGTACAGTGTGTGGTATAGAGAGGAGTACAGTGTGTGGTATAGAGAGGAGTTCAGTGTGTGGTATAGAGAGGAGTTCAGTGTGTGGTATAGAGAGGAGTACAGTGTGTGATATAGAGAGGAGTACAGTGTGTGATATAGAGAGGAGTACATTGTGTGGTATAGAGAGGAGTACAGTGTGTGGTATAGAGAGGAGTACAGTGTGTGGTATAGAGAGGAGTACAGTGTGTGATATAGAGAGGAGTACAGTGTGTGGTATAGAGAGGAGTACAGTGTGTGGTATAGAGAGGAGTACAGTGTGTGATATAGAGAGGAGTACAGTGTGTGGCACAAAGAGGAGTACAGTGTGTGGTATAGAGAGGAGTACAGTGTGTGGCACAAAGAGGAGTACAGTGTGTGGTATAAAGAGGAGTACAGTGTGTGGTATAAAGATGGGTACAGTGTGTGGTACAAAGAGGAGTACAGTGTGTGGTACAAAGAGGAGTACAGTGTGTGGTACAGAGAGGAGTACAGTGTGTGGCACAAAGAGGAGTACAGTGTGTGGTACAGAGAGGAGTACAGTGTGTGGTACAAAGAGGAGTACAGTGTGTGGTACAAAGAGGAGTACAGTGTGTGGTATAAAGAGGAGTACAGTGTGTGGTACAGAGAGGAGTACAGTGTGTGGTACAAAGAGGAGTACAGTGTGTGGTACAAAGAGGAGTACAGTGTATGGTATAAAGAGGAGTACAGTGTGTGGTATAAAGAGGAGTACAGTGTGTGGCACAAGGAGGAGTACAGTGTGTGGTATAAAGAGGAGTACAGTGTGTGGTACAGAGAGGAGTACAGTGTGTGGTACAAAGAGGAGTACAGTGTGTGGTATAAAGAGGAGTACAGTGTGTGGTACAAAGAGGAGTACAGTGTGTGGTATAAAGAGGAGTACAGTGTGTGGTACAAAGAGGAGTACAGTGTGTGGTACAGAGAGGAGTACAGTGTGTGGTACAAAGAGGAGTACAGTGTGTGGTACAAAGAGGAGTACAGTGTGTGGTATAAAGAGGAGTACAGTGTGTGGTATAAAGAGGAGTACAGTGTGTGGTATAAAGATGGGTACAGTGTGTGGCACAAAGAGGAGTACAGTGTGTGGTATAAAGAGGAGTACAGTGTGTGGTATAAAGATGGGTACAGTGTGTGGCACAAAGAGGAGTACAGGGTGTGGTATAAAGAGGAGTACAGTGTGTGGTATAAAGAGGAGTACAGTGTGTGGTACAGAGAGGAGTACAGTGTGTGGTATAAAGAGGAGTACAGTGTGTGGTATAAAGAGGAGTACAGTGTGTGGTACAAAGAGGAGTACAGTGTGTGGTATAAAGAGGAGTACAGTGTGTGGTATAAAGAGGAGTACAGTGTGTGGTACAGAGAGGAGTACAGTGTGTGGCACAAAGAGGAGTACAGTGTGTGGTATAGAGAGGAGTACAGTGTGTGGTATAAAGAGGAGTACAGTGTGTGGTATAAAGAGGAGTACAGTGTGTGGTATAAAGATGGGTACAGTGTGTGGCACAAAGAGGAGTACAGTGTGTGGCATAAAGAAGAGTACAGTGTGTGGCATAAAGAGGAGTACAGTGTGTGGTATAAAGAGGAGTATAGTGTGTGGTATAAAGAGGAGTACAGTGTGTGGTATAAAGAGGAGTACAGTGTGTGGTATAAAGATGCTACATGTTTAGCCACACTTCTTTGTACATCCATCTCAGCACCAGGGACACCCCGATAGTCCCGACAGATGCAAAGAGTCATTGCCCCCAGCCCATCACCATGGGAGCACTACCTGCGCAATCTGGCAATCCCGTTTTGTGACCACCTGTCTGCCGAATTCCACAATCGATTTAACCCAGAAAGCAGGAATTGTATAGGTATTCTTGTTTTACTCCCCGGGAGCATTACATATTATGGACGGATTGATGTTATGGGAGTCAGACATGCCAAACGTCTCTTCCAGCCAGCTGAGGTGAAGGAATGGCAGGGCTATTTGAGACCCACAGAGCCCACACAGTCTTCGTCCTCGCCTAACCTGGCTGAATGTCTCGAGCACGCAGATGAAGACATCTTCCCGAACTTCCGGACCTTGTTGAGGATCGGTTGCACTCTTGTTGTGAGGCAGAGTGTTCATTCTCCTACTGCGACGGATCAAAGCCTACCTACACAATAAGATGGGGAAGATTGGCTTTCTGGGCTCACAATGAAGAATAGGAACCACAACATGGAGATTGATCTGGAAACACCTCAAATCAGGTGTGCTAATATAATCACAATGGAAAATGCAACATGTAGTGGAGCTTGTTGTTAAATGATTAACAGATCTGCTGATGAACAACAGTTATTAATACACAGCTGATATAAACAGTTTCTAGTATCTAGTTTTTTCCAGCACCCGGCAACGTCCTATTAAATGACTAAAGTCTTTATAATTATATTGTGATTACAATGTTATGGTCTTTTGAGATCTCATTCAACTACTTTTAGCAGAATGTCTCCCGATTCAAACCATGAATCAAATGGTACGCTTTATACAGAGTAGCTTTAAAACGCAACAACAGTTTGGATAGGCTCTTGAGAGGGCAATCTAGCCCTTCGGGGTATTGGTTCATATAAGTTTCAATTGTGTCAGTTCAAACTTGATGCCACGACTTTCTGTAATATGAAACATATCTGCTTTTATTATATCATTCAGAACCACTATCAGAAGGGACTGAGAAACTATTAAACACATTTTTTTAGTCAAAGACGTGTTAGTCTCTTTGTGTACAAAATACTTCAATTGTAATTGAATTGTACACATTGTCGTATGAATAAATATATATTTTTTTAGTAATACTACACTACCCCCTCTAGTTTGCAATAATGCCGATACAGAGTTAAGACGAATATGTGTTGTTTTAATCAATTGTAGCATACTCGATTTTGTTATTAAAAATTTGCATTACTACAGTTGTTTTTAGTCAATATGCCAGTAAATGGCACATGACACATGTTTAATATTTTCTTTTCGTTTGGACATTTTCAGACACACCGCATTTTCTTCGTTGGAATAGGCCTACATACAGGTGTATATAAAACAACACCCGCTGCGTTTTGCAGAAACTAGACTCAAAAGCAGTTGCACCTCGTCTACTGTAAATTTGACCTTCGAAGTTATACTTATATATGTGACGAAAACAAGAAAATACATAGGACTACTTTATCATGATTTTTATATTCAACCAATCCGTATTAAAACGGGACACGGCCAAAGGAAGGCCATATTCCTAAAAAAAATCCGTATTGTATGCGGGAAATTCGTACAGTGTCGCATATCTGACTTTTGGGTTGATTTAATTAGGCCCAATCTCGTTTAACACCAGATTATGGGTGTCCCAAATTGCACCATTTCAAGTGATTTGTCTAAAAAAAACGTCAAACATCGCACCCCCCCTCGAGGCAGTTCACACCTCGTTTCGTGCCTTTGGCGCTTCATACGTTACCTTGGACCCCCTTTTTCTAAACCTTGGATCCGCCCCTGAACCCTGACTTGTTGTAGGGGGTGCAGGATGAACTCATGGAACCATGACTTATTGTAGGGGTGCAGGATGAATTCATTGAACTGTGACCTATTGTAGGGAGTGCAGGATGAACTTATTGAACTGTGACTTGTTGTAAGGGGCCCAGGATGAACTGATTGAACCATGACTTGTTGTAGGGGTCGGCGCATGAACTCGACCCTAGAATCAGCCATTCAGGAGGCGATGATGGAGCTGGACAAACCAGATGCCGTCACTGAGGTCTCTGTGTCACCGCTCCTCAAACACATGACGGTCAAGTCCATCACCACCAGCATCACATGTGCTTCAACGGAGGCTGCGGCAATCGTGAAGACAGGCAAGACAAAGATTGGCAAGAAGCAAAAATGTCGGTGAATGGCTTGGAACGACAGAAGAGCAGAACCAAGAACGGATGGATTGGCAGGCCACCAACCAGCCATGGAAGGTGGGAAGGCAGCTGATGGGATGTTAATGAACTTTGACATTTGGTGTTGTCAAGGATGCCTTCTCCTGGCACTCCCAGTCTATCTCTGAAGCTGACCCAAGGTGGTAACCATCTGGTCAGGTTTACCAAGTCAGAAGGTTTCATGTTGTTCCAACTGAAGCCAAAAACAAGGAAGTTTGCCTTACAGGAAAGGTGCACTGTGATATTTTGTGATGCCACCACCAACCTTTTGTGGGCGATTAGTTGTATCCACCAGTGGATGCAGACCTGCATTTGCAGTTGTGCAGCTGTTAACAATATAGCATGATGTCTTCCACCGTGGGGCTGGGAAGACACCTCTTCGAATGCACCTAGCATTGCTTTTTCTGGTTGAGATTCACTCAAATGTGATGGAAGTAATGTAGCTGCAAAGAAATGCGCCATTTCCATTAGTAAGAATATTCCATTTAAGACTACTGCTACATCTTAAATGCCAGAGAAAACCTGCTCTGCTAAAAATGCTGCAGTTTTAACAGTTTTGTTCAGTGAAAGATGTTTTGTTAGTGTGAAGAAAAATGTCTTGTGTGGTGCTTAAATATTTTAGTGGCAAATTCTAAATCATTGAAGTTCATCTTCACAAAATTAATTGATTTAGAAGTATTAGTTTACAACTTGTCATCTTGCTATACAGTGTAAAGCAACAATAGTAGGCTTGATTTTGCCCATTTGTAAAGTTATTCTCCAAAATGCTATTATTTTGTTTTCTAAATTTGCTAATACTAAGATAGGATACGTATCTCGATATATTATTTTAGAGTTGATGTACCAGTAGATTTTCATTGATTGTTATTGGTTGGATGTAATTATTCACCTGTTTTAAAGTTTAGAATTATTTATTATCAGTCTATCTGTTTCCTTGTCTTGAGTGTGTTGCACCACCAGGCGGGAGGAGGTGTTTGTGGAGATAACATAATTGCTTACGGCCTGACTAAGTGTGCTTTTTCACATTGACTTGTTTATGTTTCTCCTTTGAGAAGTTGACTGTTTGTGTTAGCAGTGTGCGTCACGGGGCGTTGTAGCTGTGCTCAACTGAAGGCACATTTATAATTTATATAGTTCATATATTCTTATTGTCATTATATAGGTGCTTATTTAGGAGGTTACTTTGTGAAAGTGACAGCAGTTTTACCACCCATCACCTTGTATGATAACCGTTAATTATACAAATTGTGTACATAGAAATTTGTTTATTTTAAGATGGCCTGTTCTATGTACACTGTATGCCTTGCAAGGGACTGAGAGGGCATGTGGCGGGGAGGCAATTTGCTGATAGACTACTATGCAGTCATACAGTTCAATTGTAAATATCTGGCTGTTACCTGTTTGTCTCGGCAGTTACAGTTGGTTACACTTAATTTGAATGTAAAGGTGTATTTACTTAATTGCAATGTGACCGACGGCAGGCAGGAGCACCACACAATCACACAACTTGTATTTATTTAGATGGATCAGGTTGCTTTGCTGCTGGTCGCAGATGTCATTGAAAATCCCCCGTGTATATACTGTACACAGCAGCTTCTGTAATTGTAACTAGCACATAATATAGTCATTTGTGTATTTATCGCATGTTATAATTATAAATAATGCATTGACATGTTGTACATGTAAGGGTGGCAATGACTGCCTTGTTATATTCCACTGTATATTCACATATTAAAAGATTAATTGCTATACCTATGTCATGTGGTGCCAAGGGACAATCAACCCACCCATGAACAGTCAACCCATTCATAAACACTCGACCCATTCATCAACAATCAACCCATACATCAACAGACAGTCAACCAATCCATGAACAGACAACCCGTTCATGAACACTCAACCTATTCATGGACAATCAACCCATCCGTGAACACTCAACCTATCCATGGACAAGCAACCCGTATATGAACACACAGTCTACCAATCCATGAACAGACAACCCAACCATGAACAGTCAACCCATTCGTGAACACTCAACCTATCCATGGACAGACAATCAACCCGTACATGAACACTCAAACTATCCATGATTAATCAACCTGTACATGAACAGTCAACCAATCCATGAAAAGACAACCCATCCATGATCAGTCAACCCATCTATGAACAGTAAATCCATCCATGAACAATTAACCTATCCATAAATAGTCAACCCATCCATGAACAGTCAAACCATGCATGAACACTCAACCCATCCATAAACAGACAGTCAACCAATCCATGTACAGATAACCCATCCATCAACAGTAAATCCATACAAATCAACCCATGTATGAACAGTAAACCCACCCATGAACATTCAACCCATTCACAGACAGTAAACACATCCAGCTACAGTCACCCATCTACGAAAAACCTACCCATCCATTAACAGGCAACCCATCCATAAACAGTCATCCTATCCATGATCAGTCAACCCACCCATGAACAGTAAACCCGTCCATAAACAGTCAACCCATCCATAAACAGTCATCCTATCCATGATCAGTCAACCCACCCATGAACAGTAAACCCGTCCATAAACAGTTAACCCATCTATGAACGGTAAACCCATCAACAAACAGTCAACACATCCATGAACAATAAACCCATCCATCTACAGTCAACCCATCCACAAAAAGCCTACCCATCCATGAACAGTCAACACCTCCACGAACAGTCACCCATCCATGAACAGTAAATCCATCCATGAACAGTCAACCCATCCATGGACAATCAACTCATCCATGGATAATCTACCCACTCATGAACAGTCAACCCATCCACGAACAGACATCAACCAATCCATGAGAATTCAACCCATGTATGAACAGTAAACCCACTTATGAACAGTCAACCCATCCATGAACAATTAACCCATCCATAAACAGTCAACCCATCCATGAACATTCAATCCATCCATGAACAGACAACCAATCCATCAACAGTAAATACATACATAAACAGTCAACCCATCTATGAACGGTAAACCCATCAACGAACAGTCAACACATCCATGAACAATGAACACATCCATAAACAATCAACCCACCCATGAACATTCAACCCATCCATGAACAGTAAACACATCCATCCATGAAAAGCCTACCCATCCTTGAACAGTCAAAGCCTCCGTGATCAGTCACCCATCCATGAACAGTCACCCATCCATGAGCATTCAACCCATCCATGAACAGACAATCCATCCATGAACAGTCAACCCATCTAAGGAAAATCATCCCATCCATAAACATTCAAAACATCCATAAACAGTCAACCCATCCATGAACAATCACCCATCCATGATCAATCACCCATGAACAGTCAACCCATCCACGCACACTCAAATTATCCATGGACAATCAACACATGCATGAACAGACAGTCAACCAATCTATGAAAAGTCAAGCCATCTATGAACAGTGAACCCATCCACGAACAGTGAACCCATCCATAAACAGTCAACCCATCCATAAACAGTCAACCCATCCATGAACAGTAACCTATCCATGAACAGTCATCCTATTCCTGGATGTTGTTGAGCTGGCAGGAAGACACTGAGCACCAGTGATTGCTGTTTATGTGGGAGCACACCGGAAATAACACCACCCAAGTTCCTCTTTTTAAGAAATTCATTCACCAGTTCTTGTTCTTCTCCTGCTATGTCGTCGATGCCGTGTGATCTTCGAGTGCATCTGTCATGATACGTTTCAGGAAGATATTGACGAACGTTGACAAGAGGGGACCACCTTGCCGGACTCCGACTGTTGTGTAGCCATTCCCCGGTGCTACTATTGAGGACTGCGCTGCTGGTCTTCGCATACTCTCTCAATCGCCTTCTTGCAATCGATGATCGGCGTAGATGCTTCCTTGATGTTGGGCAGTAATATAGCATACATTATTTACATTATTGGCAATACAATTATTTTTGTATTGCCAATGACTCTTCAATGTGGGGCTAAACGCACCCCATTGTAAATCAAGGTGGGAGTGGTTACTGTACAAACCAATCCGTGTAATGCATGTATGGCAGTTTCACAACTATTTGTGTAATAAATCACCCCCTTGTGTGAATTGATTAATCACCAGGAGCTCGGATCCTGCGCCGGCTTTCTAATTGTTTTATTGTTTGTTTGACAATTATCTCTAACTAAATAGGGTCTACTGATCGATGGTGTGCATTAATATAGCCTACTCAACGTTTCAACACATTTATTGCAAAATATATAACCATAGCTATAATAACAGTATACCGTAATTTATAATATATATAGTAGTGGGGGCAATACGATCCGGGGGTGCGCTATGCCCCACGTGACGAAATTGGCGAAATATGTAGAGCGGCAACTAAAAAGTATTTTTATTGTAACTATGGTTCTGCAATTATATTACTATTTAATTAAAAGGTGCGCCTGTGTCATGATGTTAACCGTTTCCGTTTGAAATGAAAATAAATAGGCGAAATCTTGTTTGTCTCTAAAGGGGTGAGCTTTGCCCCCACCCTACTCTATAAGTCACATGACTTATAGTTGACTGTTCGTGTCAACGTGCCCGCGTTGAGCCTAAATAATCACTCCCAGTTTGTTCTTTGAATCAATAATATCAAGAATAGGAAAACATTAAGAAAATGGCAGTATTTGCGTAAGTATCGTGATACAATTGTTTATCTGGTTTTCACGTTTGACATTGCGCAACATTTAACTATTTAAAAAATGTGGCCACCAACCTTACTATAAAGATGTCGGCAGCTAATTTCTAAACATAGTGCCAACAAATAGCACTTTAATAACAATCTCATGGTTGGGTGTTTCAGCTAACAATAGGCCTATTGTTCAGAACAGATTTCATTATAAAATTATGTATTGTTGACCTTCCGGTGAGTTTAATTTTGTTTTCTGTGTGCTCCGTGTAGCTGTAGGCGTACAACAGGCCCTGTGGTCTTAGGTCGTCGAGTACAGCGGACCGCTTTCATACATGTATTGTAAACATTGTAAGCCATGTAACGGCCAAAGCAGCACTGCTGAACCAGGGGCCTTGTCTCGGTGGATACGGCTACGGTTCAGTGATTACTTCTTTATTAAAAAAAATTGTTAGGCCAAGCATAATAAAATAGTGCAGCGTACCTGGTTTGCTCTAAGTAAAAGTATTAACATTAGTCATCATCATTAGTCATCAATTGAGTTAATGTATACACTTAATGCCTGGTATGCTGAATTCAACAATGACGTTGATATACATTTATAAGCTAACCAAAATATTTTAATATGAGCAAACCAATCGTGCACTTAACGCACACGCATGCATTGCATGCACGCGTAGATCCGTGGTACCCTTGATTGCACTCGTTTGTCAGGCCGTAAATGCATACACATGTACGTATGAATGTAGGCCTATACAATTATAAAAGTAACCACATGTATCGTGTCATTATTTTCCTGTGCACAAAATAATATCGTTAACAATCCCTAGGAAGACGCTATGCAGTGGATCTGCATTTCACACTCTACAGTTGTGTCATTACGAAGTCAGTGAAGTAACGAGGCAAAGTGCCGATTGTCTGGAACAAAATGTCCAAAGTTTTACTAGTTACTGTTTTTCAAAAGTACCGCCCCAAAACTGCCACTACGTGCAGCTACCCAGCGACCTCACTGCACCCCAACCCAACCCAACCCCACCGCACCCCAACCCAACCCCATACCACCCACCCCAAAACAAAAGTTTACGCCAGTGTACGAGGTTCAATGCTTCGGGAAGAGAAACAAGAATTGCGATACACTGGCCTGTCGTTGTTGTTGTCTTCAGCCCGCTTTGTGTCGTCGACTGTCCAGTGCTTTCAACACCCGAGAGCGTGAAGGTGTCCGGGAGGCAACGCAGACGTGTTGTGTGAGTTGAGGAGCGGGCGGGACACGTAGGTTCACAGTCTGTTGACGCCTCAGCAAGGCTACACAGGACGGTAAGTGAAATGCTGAAAATAGATGCCAGATTTACACGACATATAATAGTTACATACACAGGTGTAGCGTTACAAGGCAATATTTACAAGTGTCACCAACTGGTTACTGGTGCGTGACGTAGCTATGGCACGCCAAAACGGCGGTAGATGCAAGACAGAATTTTTATGTGGAGAAAGAGAGAGAGAGGGTGTGTGTGTGGGTTCCTGTGTGCGTGCGTGTGCGCGTGCGTGCGTGCGTGTGTGCGTTTCCACGCGATTGTGCTTGCGAGCGTGTGAACCTAATTATCGTATTTGCTCTTTTGTATGTGGGTTTCTTCCATGGCATGTCCCTCTCCACTCTGATGGGGGTACTAACCCCAGTCACCATGGAAGGCGTTCACACTTCTTCAAATGTTCTCTGTCCCTGATGGCCACTATATTTCCTCTTCGTCGCTAAATATGATAATACGTTTGCAGTAATAATTAATTGCAGTTGCTTCTTCCTGAATCCAAACGCTATCTTCTAATATATTCGATACTAAATATGTGTATGTTTTGAATCACCTGACCATATGACTCGTTGTTTGCAGCATCTGGACGCGTCACCATGGCGACACGAGCGTGGCAATTGCTGCTGGTGGTAATCTTCAACTCAGGCTGCCTCGGTCTGGATAACGGGCTTGCAAGGACGCCACCCATGGGCTGGCTCTCCTGGGAACGGTTTGAATGCAACACCGACTGCCAGGACGACCCAGATAATTGCATTGGGCAAGTATCTTGTGTTGTATAACTCCAAATGTATTGTATCCTCTTGGTTCATCAATGGAAACAAACATGAGTACACATTAGTGACGATTTAATTTTTAGCGAAAATGGTAATTATTTCTATTAGTGATACAGTTATAAATGTACTAGCCATTGATTAATTTGTTTGTTTACATGTGATTTGTTTATATGTTGTTTTAGGGTCCCCTTAAATTGTTTAATATTACACATGTTGCTAGCTTAGTGTTCAATTTGCAACGCGAGCGCGTACCCACCAACTCGCAGACAGATAACAAACTGGTAACAAGGAATTCACAAAAATGCGAAAATGTGGTGGTTGACCGTATGTTGCACTAATGACAGCGATTTCCCATATATCCCTTGACTTACTTGACTTGACTTGAAAACATAATATTATTATGTTTATACGGGTCCTTCGCTGTCTTCCAGGAAATTGCACCCCTCCATTATGTTCTGTTTATGGCATGCCGCTCTGCTGTCAACAGTAGGAGTCCAGTATCATACCTGATCTCGTCACTCCACCTGTTCAGTGGTCTTCCTATTTTCCACTGTCCTTTGAAGTCTTGTTTATATGCTTGCCTAACGATGTTGTCTCTTTGCATACAGCAAACATGCCCAAATCATCTGAGTCGTCTGTTTCTGATTACATAAATTATGTGATAGATTCAGGGGTACATATGTCATCTGTGATGTTGATATGTTGTAATCTGTCCACCCCGGTAACACCTCCAATAGGCCGCACATTACCTTCCCTTTACTACTAGCGCATCTCAAAACATCAAGAGATTGAATCTCCTATGATCGTACCGTCCAAGCCTCCGCACTATGGATTGCAGTTGGCGGTATAGGGGCTCCACATAATCTCCTATGATCGTACCGTCCAAGCCTCCGCACTATGGACTGCCGTTGGCGCTATAGGGGCTCCACATAATCTCCTATGATCGTACCGTCCAAGCCTCCGCACTATGGATTGCCGTTGGCGGTATAGGGGCTCCACATAATCTCCTATGATCGTACCGTCCAAGCCTCCGCACTATGGATTGCCGTTGGCGGTATAGGGGCTCCACATAATCTCCTATGATCGTACCGTCCAAGCCTCCGCACTATGGATTGCAGTTGGCGGTATAGGGGCTCCACATAATCTGGCTTTCAGTCTTGTTGAGATTTTTCTGTTCGAAAATATGCCATTTTTGAGTCTACCAAAGGCTGCCGATGCTACGACTATGCATCGACTAACATCTCTCTCAGTAGACGGTACTATGCCACCAAAGAAGCAGAACTCTTCCACAGTTTCGAGTACATCGCCTTCCAGAACAATACGCTTCTCCGATGAAGTGACGAACTTACATTTGGAGAAGTTGATTTTCATACACCATTTCCTACAGGCAGAATGAAGTTCTTCAGTTGAGAGTTGTAGCTTATCAAACACGGTGGACATAATTGTTGTGTCCTCTGCATATCTGAGTTTAGTAAATAACTTGAACTCCTTGCGTAAGCTCTTCGGGTCTACTGCGACGAACTCCAGGAACAAACTGAACAAGATAAGTGATAACAAACATCCTTTTCTCATTCCTATTTCCACTCTGAACCATTCTGTCAGTTGACCATTGATGACGACTGCACATTCAACATTATCATACATATATCCATTCAGTGATGTAATCTTGGGATCCACCCCTTGTACAGGGCTTCTCTGGGACCTGGTGCTCGTTTGCCTTTTCCATGATCTGTCGCACTACTATCCCGCTTTTCTTCATGAATCCAAACTGCTGCTTGGATAGATGTGTGTCAATGTTGACATCTATCCTGATGAGTATCATCCTTTGCCGGGATGGGTAATAGGGAAATTGCTCGGTAGTTTGACGTAGTTAACTTGCACCTTTTCTTGTGTACTGGGTTGATCATACTTCTGCACCAATCTGTTGGTAACTTTTCCTGATGCCATGCTGCATTGCATATTTTCAGGAGCATCTCAGCCGTCTTTCAAAGCTTCGGCCGTTGTGCGATCAACACCAGGCGCTTTCCTGGCATTTGTGAGCCTTTCTCCTTTCCCCACACTCTCTTACTGGAACTAGTGGAAGATTGACTACCTGCTTTCTACGCCAGAAGCCAACCACCTTCTCAGTAATTTCATGTTTTGGTAAAGATGTATGACGATTAGCGAGTGTCGGGACATGTCCACGACTCCACGCACAGGTGGGCACACTGCACCTTTGGAGTTCCAGTCTGCTCCCAGATCCCTAACGAATTAGCATGGGACTGGGCCCTAACATGATGCCCGGTAACCGTGGTGTATCTCTGGGAGGGTAAGTGAGGGTCTTATCTGTTGAGAGGCTATGAATCAGCAGGGGAAGCTTGCTCACTGATATCACTGATTCATCCTCAAAAGGGAGCTAGCTGGTGGCTGCCGCTGAAAGTGAGAGTGTGAAGCGCATGCACTACAAACTACTCACTACAAACTACTCACTACAAACTACTCACTACACTACAGCACTTGACGCGTCACACAGACCTGTGTACATACACCATGCAGCGGCAGCGGCGGCATAAAATGCCTAGTCGGAGAGATCTTCCAAGCGTGTGAGGAGATCACTCTTCGTACCTAAGCGGAGGCTTCCTCCACCAGAGAGTGCCGGAGGACACGCCTGATTTTCATGAAGAAAAGAACTCTTGAAGGTTTCCACCCCTCATCTGGCAACCGATGTACAGCCGCAAGAACAGCTGCAAGTCATTCTTGAGAGAAGCCACCTGCTGCTTCTCTTGGCTCACACTTCTCGGAGTCGAAGTACCGAACACCTTCAGCTTGTTTCGACGAATGGCGTCATAAATAAGCTTGTTTTTTTCCACCAGGCATTCTCTGGTGAAAGCCTGGATCTGCTTTTGACCAATCCTCTTAACATTTCGGACACTCTCAACGGCAGCAGGACATCCCATTTCCTTTGTGTCAAGGACAACCAGATCCATACTCTCTTCTTCAAAGGGGTTGTCAAGCTCTTCCATCACGCTGACAAGGGAGCGGACATCTTTGGCGAATGAGGTTTGCACATTTGGTGTCTGGTCGTGATGACGTGTGTCTACTCGCCTTCCCCAGTGCTCGACCCCATCTTGGAACTCTTCTATGGCCCTGGCATCTTCTGGTCCGGCAACCAGCGGGACGTTGGGGTTGGCAGTGAGGCCAACTGCTCCGCCATCTCCTTTGATGCAGGCGTTGTTCTGTTCACGTGCCTGGTCAATCGCAATCGTAGAAAACACATTCTTCGTCTTCTGTACGGTGAAGCTGTCTGCCCTGAATTTCGTGGCTACATGTGTTGGCAAATGATACACAACTTCCAGTTAGTCTGAGCTGGATGCGGGGACGTTGATGGCGCAGGACGTCCTACTACTGCTGCTGCTGCTTCTACTACCACGTGCCAAGCCAGTTATTGTTATCTACATTCACCATTGGCTTCCAATCGTAATCTCGCTGCCTAATTAGACTAATTAGTCCAATTAGACTGATTATTTTCCTGTACAAATAAAATAATTTGCTGTTCCCGAAGCACCATTTGACCTTCATAAGGGAACTAACCTCCACTGTCAACATGCAGACCTCCCCAGTTGAGCAGTTACGTAAAATAAGAGTAACCGTAAGCGGCCATTTTGTAAAATGGCTGCCACAACCGTCAGGGGCCAAACTGCGATGGCTCAATACCCAGATCTGTTCAGAATATAAGTGTCTACATGTGTCCCAAATTTGGTGCTTTTGTCACAAAATGCACAATGTAATTGATGCGTTGGTTTATGCCGCCCGACTATAGTGGCAAGTGTTACAATGAACTGTGTTACGTTCCAGAGAGCGACTTCTGATGCAGATGGCAGACGCGATGGCTGCGAACGGTTACAAGGAGGCGGGCTACGAGTACATCGCTGTCGACGACTGCTGGCCGGCAGACAAGCGGGACAAGGACGGTCGTCTCCAGCCGGACCCGACGAGGTTCCCGAGCGGAATGAAAGCTCTCGCTGACTACGTGAGTGTCTGTCGTCTTCTTCCTGCTGTGTCGAAACTAACCCTGTCACCCGGGACCTGAAGTGTGGATTGGTATTAATAATGTGGAAAAAGCAACTTGTTTGATGAGAACTTGCTTTTTAAAATATAACCATATATCTTGACCATTAAATCTGTTTTAAGCAGTATTCATAACATGTATGTTATCTTTTAAACAAGCGTAAGTCGCACATATTGAAATGTGACCGTAATACTGAGTCGAGCTGCAAGGTTTTGTTAATAACGTACTGTTCATAAACAACACGTTATACGGCTACATTACGAAATAATAAATTGCATGCGTAATGATGTTCATGCATGAGCCAAACAACATTGTATGATTTCTGTAAGAAGACAATCACCGCCGTATAACATTGACTCTTCCCGTGACCCTCAGATCCACTCGAAAGGCCTAAAGTTGGGCGTGTACGAGGACGTGGGGCGACACACGTGCGCCGGGGCCCCTGGCTCACAGGACCACTACAAGGTGGACGCCGAGACGCTGGCCGGCTGGGGTGTCGACATGCTCAAGTTTGACGGCTGCAACACGGACGAGCAGCACTACCAATATGGTACACGCCACACACTGTAGAAGCACTGCCAATATGGTACACGCCACACGATGTAGAAGCACTGCCAATATGGTACACGCCACACAATGTAGAAGCACTACCAATATGGTACACGCCACACGATGTAGAAGCACTGCCAATACGGTACACGCCACACAATGTAGAAGCACTACCAATATGGTACACGCCACACAATGTAGAAGCACTGCCAATATGGTACACGCCACACAATGTAGAAGCACTACCAATATGGTACACGCCACACAATGCAGCAGCACTACCAATATGGTACACACCACACAATGTAGCAGCACTACCAATATGGTACACGCCACACAATGTAGCAGCACTACCAATATGGTACACGCCACACAATGTAGCAGCATTACCAATATGGTACACGCCACACAATGTAGCAGCACTACCAATATGGTACATGCCACACAATGTAGCAGCACTACCAATATGGTACACGCCACACAATGTAGCAGCATTACCAATATGGTACACGCCACACAGTGTAGCAGCACTACCAAAATGGTACATGCCACACTGTGTAGCAGCATTACCAATATGGTATATGCCACACAGTGTAGGAACACTACCAATATGGTACACGCCACACAGTGTACAGCATTACCAATATGGTATATGCCACACAGTGTAGGAACACTACCAATTTGGTACACGCCACACAATATACCAGGACTACCAACATGGTACACGCCACACAATGTACCAGCACTACCAATATGGTACACGCCACACAATGCAGCAGCACTGCCAAAATGGTACACGCCGCACAGTGTAGCAACACTACCAATATGGTACATGCCACACAGTGTAGCAGCATTACAAATATGATACATGCCACACAGTGTAGGAACACTACCAATACGGTACACGCCACACAGTGTAGGAACACTACCAATATGGTACACGCCACACAATGTAGCAGCACTACTAATATGGTACACGCCACACAATGTTCCAGCACTACCAATATGGTACACGCCACACAATGTTCCAGCACTACCAATATGGTACACACCACACAGTGCAGCAACACTACCAATGTGGTACACGTCATACAATGTAGCAGCGCTACCAACACGGTACACGTTACACTGTGTAACAGCACTACCAATATCTTGCACGCTTCACATGGTAGCAGCACTACCAATATGGTACACACTTCACAGGGTAGCAGCACTGCCAATACAGTACACGCTACACAGAGCATGCTGCTTAACTACAAGGTTATTCCAATTTTTTTTTTAAGCAGCATTCTCTTAGCAATTAAGCTATGATAAAAAAACGCCACTTTGAGAGTACCGTTAAAAAGACTGCATTAAAGAGTTTTATGAAATGCCATCGCATTAGGTTCCACCATCCCAAGGCTTATTGAGTCTGTCTCCGGATATTCCTCCATTGCCATAGGTCAATGCATCATGTTTCTGAGGGTTAATTAGTAATAATAATTTTATCTGACTGAATTGTGGTACCATAATGATTAAATGTCTTTCTAAATATGGTATACATAAAGTATATGTTTCAATATATTTTACTTCATGTTAGGGTACCCGGCCATGGCGAAGTTCCTCAACCAGACAGGTCGACCCGTGATGTACTCGTGCGAGTGGCCATTGTATGAGCGGTCAATAGGAGTGAAGGTGAGTGTGCACCCGTTGTATTAGGAGTCTATAAGAGCGAAGGTGAGCGTGCAAGTGGCCGTTGTATGAGCAGTCGATATGAGTATATGTGAGTAGGCTAGTGGCCGTTGTATGAGCGGTCGATAGGAGTGAAGGTGAATGTGCGTGTGGCCGTTGTATGAGCGGTCGATAGGAATGAAGGTGAATGTGCGTGTGGCCGTTGTATGAGCGGTCGATAGGAATGAAGGTGAGCGTGCGAGTTGCCGTTGTATGAGCGGTCGATAGGAACGAAGGTGAGTGTGCGAGTTGCCGTTGTATGAGCGGTCGATAGGAGTGAAGGTGAATGTGCGTGTGGCCGTTGTATGAGCGGTCGATAGGAGTGAAGGTGAGTGTGCGAGTTGCCGTTGTATGAGCGGTCGATAGGAACGAAGGTGAGTGTGCGAGTTGCCGTTGTATGAGCGGTCGATAGGAGTGAAGGTGAATGTGCGTGTGGCCGTTGTATGAGCGGTCGATAGGAGTGAAGGTGAATGTGCGTGTGGCAGTTGTATGAGCGGTCGATAGGAATGAATGTGAGTGTGCGAGTTGCCGTTGTATGAGCGGTCGATATGAGTGAATGTGAATAGGCTAGTGGCCGTTGTATGAGCGGTCGATAGGAGTGAAGGTGAGTGTGCGAGTGGCCGTTGTATGAGCGGTCGATAGGAGTGAAGGTGAATGTGCGTGTGGCCGTTGTATGAGCGGTCGATAGGAGTGAAGGTGAGTGTGCAAGGAGGGCAGAGGGAAGGGCTAGGGAGAACGTCCGGCCTGGGTGGCATGAAGGCTAGCTAGTGTGCAGGATGCTCAAAGTGTACAAGCGAAGTGTGCTAATTGGTCCGAAAGGCCAACAGGTAGTTCTGCCGGTTGCCCCAAGTTTAAGCAGGAAGCCTGAAGGCAAGTGTGATAGTTGCCCCACGTTTGGGCGAGAGGGCCTGAAGGCAAGTGATCTGATTGCCACAAGTTTAAGCAGGAAGGCATGAAGGCAAGTGTGTTGGTTGCCCCAAGTTCGGATAAGAATGCCCGAAGGCAACTTTGGACGGTTTATGGGCCTGAAAGGTTCAATTAGTCATGCACGCAATTAAATGTGGGGACCTTTCTCCTATAAATGTTACATGGCGAAATATAAATAAACCGCATAAATAATCTCTGCCGGCCCCTGTAACAGTAACAACACTTATGGTATTGACGCTTTTTCAGTGCGAAGTGATACCTATGTTGCAGCCTAACTACACTCACGTGGCGGAGTGGTACCTATGTTGCAGCCTAACTACACTCACGTGGCGGAGTGGTGCAACACGTTCCGTGTGTACGGAGACATCTACGACAGTCTACAGAGCATCATGAGCATCGTCGACTGGTACGGAGACAACCAGGGCCACTTTCTCGAGAGCGCCGGCCCAGGACACTTCACAGACGCAGACATGGTCAGTGACGGCTGCTAGCAGTCGTTAGACCCGTGACGATAATGATAGATACTATAAATGACAATTAGACGGAAAAGATGTAATGCTATGTTATCCAAAATGTTGTGAAGTGTAGACCTATAAATATGCGTTATCATGCTAACGTTTTTGTTTAAAACAATTAAGGTTATGTGAACTTGAGTGTTAATTGATTGTACCGTAATGAGTCAACTGCGTGAATTGTGTGTATTTCATGCCACCTCCCATAGGTGCTGGTCGGGAACTACGGGCTGAGCAGGGACGAAGAAAGGGTGCAGTTTGGGATGTGGGCGATGTTCGCCTCTTCCCTCTTGATGTCCGTTGACCTGAGGAAGGTCCGGCCAGAGTCGAGGGCCTTGCTACAGAACAGACGCGTCATCTCCATCAATCAGGATCCTCTGGGCATTCCCGGCCGCAGGATCATCAACGTGCGTATCTTCACAACACGCACCAAGTGTTGCTATCATCACATAAACCTTTCTATAACGAACAACTACACTTATAAAAACCTATAGGATGCAGTATAGTTTATGTATGGCTTACTGACTGTGTCCTTGGTGAACACGTATGTCACGTACTGACTGTGTCCTTGGTGAACACGTATGTCACGTACTGACGTTGTTTTTACACGCTGTTTTACTTTGGTGTATTATTGGCATTGTTGTCAGTACTAAATGTTATCCGTTTAGCTGCTGCTAAATAACTTAGCCCATTGCAGTTGTTGTCAGTATTATATATTATCCGTTTAGTTGCTGCTAAATAACTTAGCCCATTGCAGTTGTTGTCAGTATTAGATGTTATCCGTTTAGTTGCTGCTAAATAACTTAGCCCATTGCAGTTGTTGTCAGTATTAGATGTTATCCGTTTAGTTGCTGCTAAATAACTTAGCCCATTGCAGTTGTTGTCGAAAGACATAACTCGTTTAAGTTTTCATGCAACGTCACCCGTTTCAATTTGTGTCATAAGCTGTAACCCGTATGAGTTGTCATAATGTAACCCGTATGAGTTGTCATATAATGAGTTGTCATATAATGTAACCCGTATGAGTTGTCATATAATGTAACCC
Organism: Lamellibrachia columna; assembly: GCA_963662155.1. Taxonomy (NCBI): domain Eukaryota; kingdom Metazoa; phylum Annelida; class Polychaeta; order Sabellida; family Siboglinidae; genus Lamellibrachia; species Lamellibrachia columna. Next base: position 36,067,549 of record OY759263.1, on the reverse strand, counting down.
GACTCAATTGTCATAAACCTCACTGGGCCAATGACGTTCAAACGTGCCTTTTTCATTGGCCCATAATTGGCTGTTTTTTTTATTGGTCCAATGAGAATTTGCACACCAGGCCATGCCAAAAGCCAATGAAAACATAATTGGCCCTTTATTGGCCCCAGCTAACAAAACCTAATTGGGCCAATGATTGACAGCTATCATTGCCCCAGTGACGTTTTATTCATGGCAAGCCAATGACAGTTGAGCCATTGACAGTAATTTTTTTTAGCTGGGATAGAGGACTGGTGTAACCTGTTTCAATTGCTGGCATATTCTATGGAGTATTAATCCGTTTCAGTTGCTGAACGGCAAGCTTCAGATTTGGAACCGTCCAGTCGTGCCAAGCGGCAGTTTCGCCGTCGCCATCTTGTACGTCAAGGAGTCGGGCTACCCGTACCGAGTGAGCTGGGCCCTCAAAGACGTCGGACTGACCAGTCCATCTGGCTACAACTTCACCGAAGTGTTTGACGGGCAGCACCTAGGCTACTTCAAGCCGAATGAAAACTTCACGTGTCGCGTCAATCCATCCGGACTGTTCCTGATCCGGGCCACCAAGCTACCGTGAGGGGAGCTCGGTGAATCGGCGAGTCGCGACTGGACGGCTTAGCACCAGCTGCGCGTAGCAATCCCACAATGCTGCCGACCGTAAACGTGTGTGCTGATGGTTAAATTCGCTGCTCAGTCACATGTAGTTTTCTCGACGAAACTTGCTCTGATAATCTACTGCTTCAGAACTGCTTCTTGCACGGTTCACGCTCTTGCAAGACGACAGCACGATGGACATATGCGTATGTTTTACGTTGGCGGTCTATTGACCTAGCTGCTTAGTTAATTCATGGACAGTTGCACAGAAATGATAAACCGTTGTTATTAATTTTAGTTAATATACTTATGTTCAGCAACACGGCACTTCGTGAGCACAGCACTTTGATTAAGATTATGAATGTTGCCATCAGAATGTACGCACGGGGGTTCTCCGCCGATGAGGCAAAGATGCGGTTCTTACGTAGCGGATTGTCTTGTCGTTTAGGAAACATCACAACGCGTTACAATTCACCCAGTGTAGGCCACCAGTTCACTTTTTCTCGGAAGTATTTCCCTATCTAACACCATAACTTGAAAATATTAACTTTGGGAGCCACATATCGTCATTTCCATTCTAGTTACTGATACAGCAGAAACAAAGCACTGTGGGTGACTATCGAGGGTAGTTTTACTATTGCGATAGTTTCATGGCTATCGCGATTCTATCTCGATAGTATCACACCTATCACCTATTAATTTCACTTGATGTTAGTGAAGCTAACAGGGCCTACATATCGCATAAGTTGGGCGCACATTCTCACATTTGATGGATGCCTGTGGTCTATCAAGTATCAAATCAATGTGTCGTGTTTCCACTCTCAGCACAAATTTTACCACACAGCGACAATGTCGGCGACTCTTGTCGGTGTCCCGTGATTTGCTTCCTCACAGTTGCCTTCGCAACAATCGCGTAACAATCTCGAAATCATCGGCGTCCGATATAGTAAAGGTGCTTTATCAAATTGATTGTTTTGCTAGTCTCATTTCAAATTAATTTTGCGAAAAACCAAACCTACATAGTGTCCACTGCAACATGCTAGCTTGTTTTTGTAACTTTTGTATGTAGTTTTTGTGAAATAATTAGACAAACTATTAAGTTAGTTCAAGCATTAACTGAAGTGAAAATCGAAATGCTGAAAAATCTAAATATTCTTCCTTGGTTAAATGTCGTAACTTTGTCATGCGATCGGCGAGAGGATGGAAGTCACGCCCATGATCGGCATTGACCCACACAGTGTTTACCATTTTGGATGTCCACTATTTTGATCCTTACCAGATCTAACTGAAGTCAATTCTTTCGATGATTTGAAAAAAAATAAGCACTTTTTTATTAAATCGACTGCGGATGTTACATGAACTATTCACACTCTACACATTTGGACACCAATTAACCAGATTTGTGATAGGCTAAATCAGTTGAGGAAGCAGTTTAAACATCGAGCACTGTTTCACCTAGCGACCAACAAGGACAATTGCCTAATACATTTTAAAAAGCATGTTTACGAACAATATTACCGTGACACAAGTAAACCTGCTGATTTGTTTGCCAACTATCGTTACTATCGACAGTTCACTGTACTATGCCAGGGGAAATAAAAGATCCCTCACAGGGGGTAAATGTGTAACCTGCTGTGGACTCCATCTCTAACTTGTTATGTTATGTTATGCTAACTACCTGGCAAGAGGATACGATCGAATGAATGAATGACTGTACTATCGATAGTCAAATGGCTGAATGCTTCCCAGAGAAGTCGAATTGGTGTTCGAATGAACGTGTTTGTACGTCAGCCATGGGCTAAATTGTAAAACGCGCTGCATACAGCGATAAATACAAACCTTTTTACAATAAAATGTGAGCTTCACAATTTTGTTAATGTCGTTACCAAAGTTGGATTTTGAACAGTAACCACGGTAAGGCGAGACAAAGTTTATTATAGAGGCATATGTGCATAGTATGGTGGTATGCACGCTTTGGTTGCAGGCGATATATGCTAATGATATTAAAATTAAGAAATGAATGAATGAATGACTGTACTATCGATAGTCAAATGGCTGAATGCTTCCCAGAGAAGTCGAATTGGTGTTCGAATGAACGTGTTTGTACGTCAGCCATGGGCTAAATTGTAAAACGCGCTGCATACAGCGATAAATACAAACCTTTTTACAATAAAATGTGAGCTTCACAATTTTGTTAATGTCGTTACCAAAGTTGGATTTTGAACAGTAACCACGGTAAGGCGAGACAAAGTTTATTATAGAGGCATATGTGCATAGTATGGTGGTATGCACGCTTTGGTTGCAGGCGATATATGCTAATGATATTAAAATTAAGAAATTATACTATAGCAAATAGACCGACTCCCGAGTCCAATGTGTCGGCCTCGTAACATGTTACTGCCTTGTGCAAATAAAACTGTTTCCTCAACTGATTTAGCCAGTTAATGCTTGAACAAGCATTAACTAATTTAATAGTTTGACGATTTCACACAAAAAGTACACACAAAAGTTGCACAAATGAACTAGCATGTCGCTGTGGATAGTGGGTAGGTTTGGTTTTTCGCAAAATTAATTTGAAATGAGACTAGCAAAAAAATCGAATTGATTAATTAAGCACCTTTAACTAGATTAATACTGCGTTCGAATGCGTTCGTGCTTCTCGTGAATTCGAGTTGAGGCACTTGTCTAGAATCCGAGCCCACCTCAATGTCGTCGTTAGAACATGCAGTATGTATAGTAACCATGCACAATGCATGCACAATGTATACTGAGCTAAGGAACATGTAAATTATTAAACATGTTGTGCGTAAAAACACATTTAAACACCTTTTTCGATGCTCGAATTCGCATATTTAACTCGCTATCAGTGTCGCCATCTTGCGAACAAAATGGGAAAGATGGCGCTCAATGCAAGTTAAATAGGCGAATTCGAGCTTCAAAAAAGGTGTTCCTCTGTAGAAGTAAGGTGACTCAAGTCAGACTGCCTGCAGCCCTACACCAGTATAAGTATAATCTGGTACCAGCAGTCTGACTAAAAAGTACAAAGGGGATGTTTAGCCTGTTATGTTAGCCTGTGCTCATAACAAAGAGCAGAAAATATAAATTTCAAACTGCTAATATAAACAGATTACAAATTGCAACACTGCTTTTGTGCACCAAAAGAACACAAACTGAATTGATGTATCGGCATGTAAATGGGTCTCATGTGATATATTCAAAACAAGGACGAACAAACCTTATTCAAATTGCCACACATACCCTTTGTTCCAATTTGGACAAATCTTCTCACCTGATGAACATGTTTGGGGGATGTTTAGTCTCTAGTAGACTAACTACAAAGATATTGGTTTATTAGGTATTATTATATCAAAGCATGTGGTTTGTGGATTGTTAATTGCAGTTAAGAAGGGACTCCAAGCAAAAACTTATTTGACGAGTCATACAATGTCTGTATGTTTATAAAAGGGAGGGGTTCGTAAAAGATAGCCGTGTGTTTGGGAATGGAAATGTTATTAAGAAAATGTACTCGTAGTTTACTCGTACTCGTGTGAATATACCCGTACTCGTACTCAGCTTTGAGCAATGTACTCGCACTTGCATTCATCCATCACCAATGTACTCGTACTTGCATTCATCCATCACCAATGTACTCGTACTTGCATTCATCCATCACCAATGTACTCGTACTTGCATTCATCCATCACCAATGTACTCGTACTTGCATTCATCCATCACCAATGTACTCGTACTTGCATTCATCCATCACCAATGTACTCGTACTTGTACTCATCCATCACCAATGTACTCGTACTTGCATTCATCCATCACCAATGTACTCGTACTTGCATTCATCCATCACCAATGTACTCGTACTTGCACTCATCCATCACCAATGTACTCGTACTTGTAATCATCCATCACCAATGTACTCGTACTTGCATTCATCCATCACCAATGTACTCGTACTTGTAATCATCCATCACCAATGTACTCGTACTTGCACTCATCCATCACCAATGTACTCGTACTTGTAATCATCCATCACCAATGTACTCGTACTTGCATTCATCCATCACCAATGTACTCGTACTTGCATTCATCCATCACCAATGTACTCGTACTTGCATTCATCCATCACCAATGTACTCGTACTCGTACTGTAAATGTACTCGGCCTCAGGTATGCTCCTAATACTTATCCTTTTGGTACTGATGATTTCCAGTTTGAAACCTTCCCCTCTACTACAACATGTAGTGTTGTAGTAGTAGATTGTCGTCGTGACCTTTCATCAAAGCTCAAGGCGGGATTTGCGGGAGTCATTTGGTTGCATTCGCAGTGTAAACACACGTCGCTCGTATTTTTGAACGCACACATAACGAGGGACTTTGCAAATTAAACCGCGTGGTGGCAGCACTTTACTACGTTTTGTCTTTATTTTTGTGTGAACAATGTCTGTCGCGACAAAATATGGATGCTGGATTCTTGAGCAACTAAAATTAACTGAGAGATGCTCGTATATCAAGCACATAGAGGGACGTCTGAATATTTCGAAAGAACACGCGTTGCCATAGCTACGGGATTGTGACTGATTGTCTGGCACGCAAGGCAAAACAATCGCGGGACTACTGGTGAAAGTGTTTATCAAGTTGGTAGATGATAATGAAGAAACGATTTTCTTTTAATCATAACTATTTGGATTTGCTCAACGTTTAGGCTATTGTCGGTAGTCTTCACCGGGAACTGAATTATGGGACGACTAGTTCTTCTTCAGCTCGCCAGTTGGCATGGCAAGCAGACCGTCCCATGCGTGGCTGGGTCGGTATCCTCCCTCATCTCGGTTGATTCATGATTGGAGTCATCTTTCTGATCCTTGTCGCCTCTTTAGTCCATCTCGCTTTCTGTCGCTTTCTCTGTCTACCACCTTTGCTCCCTCTCAGTCAACTCTTTCTGTCTGCATGTAATACTTCTGGTAGGTGCAACATTTTTATAATAAGAGTTATCGAACATATGACGCTGATTGCAGATTTTAGCTACAATTACTTTTATTTCCAAACCGTGTACATTGTGCAAAATAAAAATACTTACAATATATTCATCTATATTTAAAGTCCAATGTATGCCAATATGTGGGGCTGTTTCAGTTGATGATAACTTGACACGACCATACAGTTCTTTTATTATACCATATTCATGAAGCCATCTTGACAAGATTACGAAAGCTCTACATGTAAATAAAAACTTTTTGGGATATGATAAAAGAATTGGATGATCATGATAAGTGTTCAATAATTTGATAACTTAGCATATCTGTGTAACTATGTGAGTCTTGATTAACTATGCTCTCTCTCTCTCTCTTTCCCCTCCCTCCCTCCCTCCCTCCCTCCCTCCCTCCCTCCCTCCCTCCCTCCCTCCCTCCCTCCCTCCCTCCCTCCTTCCCTCCCTCCCTCCCTCCCTCCTTCCCTCTCTCTCCCCCTCTCCCTCCCTCCCTCCCTCCCTCCCTCCCTCCCTCCCTCCCTCCCTCCCTCCCTCCCTCCCTCCCTCTCTCTCTCTCTCTCTCTCTCTCTCTCCCTCCCTCCCTCCCTCCCTCCCTCCCTCCCTCCCCCCTGCGTCCCTCCCTCCCTTCCCCCTCCCTCACTCCCTCTCTCTCTCTCTCTCTCTCTCTCTATCTCTCTGTACGTATGGAAACATATTCGTCGTTTCTGAATGTAATATATGCGTACACACTGTACGTGCAACGAAATCCACGCACACATACACACGCGCACGCACACACGCACGCACGCACGCACTTCTGTGTGCGTGTAACGTCATGCGCAGTATTTCATAATATACAAGGCCGTAGGTCCCGTCCGATTGTTTCGGCTTCTCCGCCACTGTATCGTACGATTCGCTAGCCGGTTCACATCGCAAAGGTACCATTTAGTATATTATGAAATACTGCGCATGACGTTTCGGATGCTCTGTCTGTTGGGTTGCTACATCAGTACATATTCGCTTTCATCTCCTCATGCCGTCACTTGTACGACAGTAGTGTTTTCTGCCATCGTTGCACACGTGACGTCGTACGCTGGTACTGAACTGTCGCTGCTAGAGCGCGTGGAGGCTGAGGGGCCGCTACAGTCGCCTTCTTCCTTGTAGTAGGCCGTGTTGTCGAACATGTTGCCCCCTGATGCCACGTTCGCCGCCATTTTGCGTTTGAAGTTCGGCTGCAACAAGTCGTTCATAAATGCGAATACCGATAACATATGGTCTCATTTCAGTGCACCCACGTATAACAGTTACACAGCGTGTATCATGTTGTGTGGAAAGATTAGTTTTGTATAACAAAACATTTGCTCTCGTTATTTGTAATTATTATTTCATAACTACGATAGATGTGTGGACGTGTTTTTTCAAATAGACATGTAACATAGAGATTGAATATCTGTCCGGGTTTCAGGTATTTTCTCAACTTTGCAGATAAGTATGCAAAACTTTAATCCACACGATAATACACGACGCGTAAATGTCTGATTGTTTATTAAAGTAGAACCCTTAGACCCCCTGTGTCCGTGGATAATATTACGGTAAAGGACAAATCATATAGGCCGAACTAGTGTCAATGTAAAGACTGAAGTATTAGCAGCCGGCTAATATTAACCCTTCCGTAAGTAGAACGATACATGTGTCGCCCCCCTCGATGATGCCAGTAACGTGCTTTACACAACAACATTTCCACATAATATGACATAAATGTCTTCCGACGGCTATAAAACATCTCCGAGTAGCCAGCTACTTGTTGTCTGGATGTGACTTCCAGTATAAGTGTTTACAAAAAGTTCTAACGGGGCTGCCTTCAGTTTAATTTATTGTATACATGCGTGGTTTTGCGCAGTACATTTTCGGATCCTTTGTGGTAAAACGCGCCCAACACAAGCAAACGTGTGTATGACCAAGTAACTTACGAATATAAAATGTTATCTGAGAGTAGTGTAAGTGGTCCAAAGACGTGCAGACAGATGAATGACGTATGACGTCTGACGCGTGCGTGCGTGTGTGCGTGTGTGCGTGTGTGCGTGTGTGCGTGGGTACGTGCGTGTGTGTACATGCGAGTGCGACTGTATAGATCATAGAAAGTGATATGTATAAGAAGTAAACGTGTATAACGTATGAGCACACAACGTATGTGTACACAACGTATGTATACACAACGTATGTGCACACAACGTGTGTGCACACAACGTGTGTGTACACAACGTATGTGTACACAACGTATGTGTGCACAACGTATGTGCATACAACGTGTGTGTACACAACGTGTGTGTACACAACGTATGTGTACACAACGTATGCGTACACAAAAATTGGCACGTCGACGTTACCCAACAGACCGATGAGAACCCACGTACCGTGTCCAGCTCGAGTGGGCCCGACGTATTTCCCTCTTCCCTCGCGTCCTCCTCGTTCATGAAGCTCGAGTCGAGGAGGAAGAGTTTGCCGGCGACGCGGGGCGTGACGACGTAGAAGATGAAGACAGCCGCGCCGACGACGAATGTGAGGACACCTGGCGGCACACAAGCAAGTACTCGGTCGTCGTTGAAACGCATAACCTGCAGTGCTGCAATGATTCTTCAAACTGAAGTTTTACTTTTGTTTGCTATTTCAAAGCAATCAGCAGATTTTGTCAGAGCTGCCTTGCCAAAGGCGCCGCCTGGGAAGGGAAGGCGGGAGGTCGGTGTGGACATGTTGCTCCTGGTCCTGTTAATGTTACGTGAACAGGGAAAGCGGGCGGTCGGTGTTGAGCTGTTGCCTATGTTCCTGTCAGTCTTACGACATATCATCCAAACAGAAAGATGTCTCTTCGGTGTCTACTCGAAATCGCCATCAGCATGCTGCAATGCCAGGTGTTTTTTTCTGTATTTTTGATTTAAACTTTAAACCGGCTAAAACATTACAATTTAACGAATGTACCTACATAGGCTGACTTGCTTTGCAACTAGTTCCTACCTGACACTATGCACAGCCAGAAGCACCAGCCGAAGTGTAGTCGTAGATAGGCGTCGACGAAGCGCACGACGAACGGGGACGCCGGCTGACACAACGCATAGATGACGCACGCGGCGACCATCATGACGCCGGTGAGCGCCAAGAGCAACGAGCCGCGCGCCACGTCGTAGCACACGGTGATGTTGGCGACGAGCCACGAGGCGAACGACGCCCTGGTAACACAGTGGTATACAGAAAAGGGTGACGATTGAGAGTATGTCGATGACGATCTTACAGACGTAGTTTCTGATTAGTTTTAAATTGTTTGTTTCTCCCTTCGACTTGTTAACGCTAAATGACTGATATCGTCCGTGGCAGCTTGCGGGCAATGTTAGTAATGTGTGTAATGAAATAAATCTAAAATTAATTCTCATTTTTACAAATATGAATGTTCGTGGAGTGATATGATCATCGTCTTCAATAACGATGGTAATACAACAGAAACATTACTACGACAAATATAGAGCTGCAAGTTGCGAATAATTAATAATACTAATAAGTATCGTTATTATGAAAAAAATAATCTCACGGATGTGGATTTACTGACCAAAGCAGTATGTAAGCGAAGTGTCCGGCCAATCGTATGTTGCGCGTCCAGCGAAGACCCCCCTCGTCCATGTGGAAGTATTCGGCGACGTAGAGGATGGCTTCCGGCAGACCTCTCTGGCGGGCATCTCGGTACGAAGTGTCCATGTCCGTGACTGCGACAAACGACGAACAAATTAACGTTCGATAATAACTTTTAATAGAATGATAACGTTTTGTCAGCGTCCAATGAGGGAAGTTATGTACTCATCAACTTCCTAGATATTGCTTATATTAGCTGATGATTTTACAAATGTACACGTATACAACAAGGATATATGTACATATTACCTACATACATGCATACATACATACATACATACATACATACATACATACATACATACATACATACATACATACATACATACATACATACATACATACATACATACATACATAATGTACGTGCACTGTACGCATGCAGGTAAATATATCATTCAGTATTATACATAATTTGTGTTGTTTCACTGTCGATGTCTTCACAAAAAATAAATTGTGTTTTGCCTCTCCTAATGATAGGCAACATGATAGGCAACATTGTTGAGCATTGCTGAACCTGTAGACTATTATGTTAACACAGAATAAATGTTCAGTTAACGTACATTCTTTGATGCTGAATCGTTCATTGTAGTTATAGCTGCCGCTCTCGATACTCCCTGAAAACACAAACACCACACCGAAACACTTAATCGATATCACTATCTTGAGCAAGGGCGTATCCAGAATTTGACATTAGGGGGCCACAATTTTGTGAAAGGTGTTTCCGAGACGCATGCATATTCACCAAGTACTTCATTTCGCTGTTAGGTGGTTATATATATATATATATATATATATATATATATATATATATATATATATATATATATATATATATATATATAGTGGTGGTGGGTCACTATTATTGGCATCACCAATGTAAAACATTGTTTCGACTGCCCCCCCCCAATACGCCGGTGATATTGAGACAAAGCTTCGGTAGTTTAACAAGATCTAACAATATTAAACAAGATTTGACAATATTTAGCAAGATTTAAAATTTGAACGGATTGGACAGTGTTCCTCGAATGCGTTAGGTGTGCCCTACAGGTCAGGTATTGGACAGTGTTCCTCGAATGCGTTAGGTGTGCCCTACAGGTCAGGTATTGGACAGTGTTCCTCGAATGCGTTAGGTGTGCCCTACAGGTCAGGTATTGGACAGTGTTCCTCGAATGCGTTAGGTGTGCCCTACAGGTCAGGTATTGGACAGTGTTCCTCGATTGCGTTAGGTGTGCCCTACAGGTCAGGTATTGGACAGTGTTCCTCGAATGCGTTAGGTGTGCCCTACAGGTCAGGTATTTCTGTTAAAGGTAATACTGTACGTACGACCTCGTCGACTGCCCGTCAATACGCGTGGGCACGAGCACCTGTGTTACCTCACTCTGTCTATTTGTCGCCGTTATTCAAATTATTATCATTTGCTTGATGTTTGTTTCTACCTTTCATGGTAATGTTGATACTCTTGAGTCCAATGTGTACCCCCACATTGGCCGTGACGTCATCGTAGCCGGGCTGTGAGATGTAGGAGCAGTGTGCGCGAACGTCGGCGTCCTGCCAGTGCTGACCAGTGAGACACACTAGAACACGTCGGTATTTAACTCCGTTTGTTATCATTTCATCGTTAGGCACATCTTTCAATAAATGCGTTAATGTTACGCAACATCCGCTTGTAACAGAAACACGACAGTGTAGAGGTACGTTACTTTTAATTAATAATGTTCCTATTGTCTCTGTTTAAAGTGACAACGATTGCGTCCACCGTCGTTTACGTACCTAGAATGCTTGCACCCGCTTGGAAAGTAAAAAGCAACTTGCAAAACGTCATCCATCTCTGAAAAAAACACCGTTATAATGTCACGCAGGAAGTACTTGTGTGTGCTCATACTGTTACTTGTGTGTGCTCATACTGTTATTCTCATCGCAAATAGCACAACTTCCGTGTTAACACCGGATTGCTTCAATATTTCATAATATATAATATATATATGACAACAAAAATCTAGACATATCCGCCAGGTGGCGCTACTCTTACCGTTCGCTGATTTTAATAAGATAAAGGTCAGTGTCAGTACCTATGAAATTCCTCAAATTCGACTCAATGGTTGATTGGCTGCGAAAGTGTTTAAATGTTTTATTGGATAAGTAATGTTTATTTATGGCGGGAATGTTTATGGCATCGAGTGAATTAGAACGCCATTTACAATCGCGAATAGAGTATACTGTATAGGGCTACTTTTAGGGAAATCCTAAACACTTGAATGTATACCGACACATGACTGCGTATTTCAACAATTAATGACAAGTCTACTTACATCCCGTCCTCGACTGCCGACTACGACAAGCAGGAAGGCGACAGAGATGACCGTGACAAAGAAGGAGACGAATATTATTTGCACGTCAAAAAAGACGGGACTCTGATCGCGCCCCGAGTAGTAAGTATTCCAGCCGTTCTTACGGAATGCTTCGAACCAACCCATGTCTGCAACACACGACAGTAGAAGACGACATTAACATACAACATTAGCAGACGTCATTAACATCTGAAAAATACCGCGTTTTTCATATTTTGCGACGTCGAAACATAATGTATGTAGGCTATATTGTCTTGTTAGTTAAAATTATTCCTGTTTGTTCTTCACTGGTTTTATTGATTTACTGCAAAAGACGTTTCGGCATCGGTCAAATGTTGTATTTGCACGATATGTCCTTGTTAGTGGACACACATTGTAAATGTTTATTCAAAATAAACGCATAACTTTATTGTGTGTATTCGGGCCAAAACACTGCTACTACAAACGTGAACAAAAACTGTAGACTCTATTTTTAATTAAAGCAATGCGTGGAAGTCACAGTAGGGTATGTTTACTGCACACAAGCGACGAGCTCAATAGCGAATTGTTATATTGGATATCGTTGTTTGTGATTGCCGCAAGTATCGTGTTCAATGTACGCACGCGATATATGGGACACATTGAATTACAACAATGGCATACGTTGGACCGTGGAGAGGGGGTCAGTTGTATTTACCCAGGGTTTAAACTGTTGCCATTATAACTCTGAGTCAATGCGGACCACTGTACACAAATTAACATTCACACAGACAAGTATTCTAAAACACGGTATTGTTGACAGGGTCAAACTAAGGACGATTCACAGGATAGTGATTTCAATGAAACACTGTCAGTGTCTAACCATTGATAACTATGCAATCTACTTGCTATACACTGTTTGTCATCGTTCAACGAATTCTTTCATCGTCGTCACAGTCAGACCGATCGAGTTGTATCTTTTCAAGTAACGCCCTCTTTTGTTGGCCTGATGCTATTTTTGAAGTCTTTTGACCAGACCTAGTACACATGTATATTTCAATAATGCGTTATTGTAGGGGTGTGTATATATACCTTCCTTTGTAGGAGTGTGTATGTATACCTTGCTTTGTAGGAGTGTGTGTGTGTATATATATATATATATATATATATATATATATATATATATATATATATATATATATATATATGTATACCTTGCTTTGTAGGAGTGTATATATATATATATATATATATAAATATACACTACTACAAAGCAAGGTATACATATATATATATATATATATATATATATATATATATATATATATATATATATGTATGTGTGTATATATATATATATATATATATATAATTAATATATATATATATATATATATATATATATATATATATATATATATATATATATATATATATATAGCTTCCTTTGTAGGAGTGTGTATGTATAGCTTCCTTTGTATGAGTGTGTACATACAGTACACACACTCCTACAAAGGAAGGTACGAGTCCTACTGTCCGGTAATATCTGATGATACAACCCACGTTTCAAGGTCATGTAGACATCTAAGAATGTCCAGTATGACAATGTGGAATATTATACCTAAAAACATTTTACCTAAAGTACATTTGCGCTTTTTTTTTGCAAATTATGTTACATTTGTTTTGATAGCAGTGAATAAATAAATAAATAAATAAAAAATACGACTATATCCGGAAACAGGCAACATTCTCCGATTCGTCCCCAATACGACGTGACGTCACACCCCGATTGTCCCACAAATGCATTTTCACGACTGGACTGATTAATTCAAAATAAAATTACTGTTCCTCTTGTAGGTTTATTTAATTTGCAACATTACAATTATGATTATAAACAATATGCGTGTTGTCCTACATAAAGTCACTGTTTACTCTCCCTTTACGATAGTTTATATCGTCCCATTGGTTAAAGAAAGTTACTATGACAAATCAAGTGTAATTAGGCAGAATTTGTGTTTTACTGAATTCTAGTAATTATATGTATATTTATTTATGTATTATATAATTTTAAACACAGTTGTCTATACGCTATAAAGAACCATGTATTATTGTTGTTGTTGTTGTTGTTGTTGTCGTCGTCGTCGTCGTCGTCGTTGTTAGCGCATAAACAATATATAACTGTATGTCTCATGGTAACTTGTTTAGCTAAACACACGGGATATGAATGAGCACATTGAACGGCACGATAGCCGCTCCGTCTCTGTGACGACACTGTCGAATGTCCTGCCTTCTGTAGTCAGAGAAACAAGCTCCGTCGCCTCTTTCAAGACGATTTTAAAGATTCATCTTTTTCGCGCGGCCTTTATAGCATTATTCTAGACAGCAGCAGTGACGTTTTGTCATGACATGAACCTTATATTGATTTAATTAACATATTTGAACGTATGTTAAAGTTATTGTTCTTACTTGAACATTACTAGATCCTTTGAGCTGTTTTTTAACCGGGATACATGGCACGTAATAAATATAATATAAAAAGAAACCAAAAGGCAACACATTTGTTTATTCTAGCTGGACACAAATAGGCTCTACCGCTCAGCATTGGTGGTACAGACTGATTTATGTCATTGATTTACCCCGTTAAAAAGACAACCCCCCCCCGCCACCATAGCGGAATGGCAGTGCCATCCCGTGCCGCCTTGGCGCCGCCACGCATGGACGCCCTCAGAGTGGACGGCGTGCGAACCCACACGTGTCGTACGTAGCACGTGCCAACGACAGGCAACGACAGTCGTGATCTGCGTCGTTAAACCTACCGCCAGGGGCGAGGCGAGGCGGCTGGTGGTAATATCAGCAAATATTAGAAAATAGTAATCCGGGAGCTAAAATTTTAACATTTTTATATCACGTTCTCGCAAACAGTTTCTGAACCCTGTCCACATCGAAACAACGAAGTCGTCACCGAAACGTTATTTAAATGTTTATTGGCCAAAACGTTTTTTCTTCCGATTGATAACAATTGTGAAAATAGACTATTAACAAAAATACTAGACGGCTATACTTGTTTTTGGCGTTTTTGTTAGTTTGACTCATTGGTCACGAAGAATAAACGTTTGCGTGTCGCAGGTAAATAATTTGTCACGTGGTATGTAATAATTTAATCAGTATTAGTAATCCTATTATTTATGCTTGATTATTGATAGTAAACAACATTCGTTGGTCTTCCTCCCGACAAGCATTGTGCAGATGATTGCTTTAAGTTACTGAACCACAATACCACTGCTTGGCGCTCAAGTGTTTCCCAAAAACAACAGTTCCTGGTCCCGTTCCCGCTGTTGTCTAACTTGTGTAAACAATAGTTGCATTTGTGTGTCCACCAAACATGACCACAACACACACTTGCGGTATCGCCAGAAGTCGTGGTACTTGCCGGAGGAGTGAGGATCAATTGATGAATGTATTGGATAAATACCAAAACAAATCGATATTACGAGGCCGTGCATTTCAGAAATGAAGTTGTATGTTTACACAAAGAACATAGGCAATTACATATCAAGGTGACCTTGTTGTCACGTGCCACTACCAAGTGCCACTGGCACGTACAATTTTGGGGCCATTATTAAAATAAAATAAAAGTGCCCTTTACATCGAGTAGAAATCGTAAACGTCAGCATATTCAATGCTGAATCAGGCTACTCTTTGCTACCGTCCCATTTATAGCAAATCCCTACAAAGAAAGTAAAGTCTATAACGCCAAGGGGCAGCGCAGAATATTTCCTACTTGACGGACATTCTTGGCTTTCGGTACGCGTCTAATTATACGCGTTTACGTGCACAATGTGCTGCGGTAGAAATACTGTGACTGCCCTGCGATAATATACACCCGTAGTGCACTTTGAAGGACACCACACCTTTGCCGTAACCTCTGCGCACTGAATGTCCCGTTTTCTCGCCCACTGAAATAGTACAATATTGATGTGCTTTCATAAACGGACATTTAAAGACAGTTTCTGTATACTGCAGTTGTATCTCATAATTGTATTCTTGTTTTTCGCGGTCTTATTACTCGGTATCTTAACTGGGGCGCGATAGCATACCGGTTAGAAGGCCGGACTCTCAATCGAGAGAACCCGGTTTCAAATCCCACTGCGGTCGCTTCGAACCTTTGGCAAGTTTGATCACCCCACATTGCCACAGTTCACTCAGCTGTATAAATGAGTACCTGGCAATACAGACAGTGGTGGATATGTGAACGAATAGCCTTCGCGCAGCAATTGCAGCGTGGCTGAATACTTCCCAAAGAAGTTGAGATGGCCTTAGAATGAACAGGTCTGCCAGGGGGTGAAGTGTAAAGCGCTTTGAGCAGTCCTATGGACCGGATACCGCGCTATATAAGAACATACCTTTTACCTTTTTATACCTTTTTAATTAAGTTTTATAGCACTCCAATTAGTCGCATTAATGTGACTAACTAATGTGACTAACTAATACAAATAATGTTGCAAACGCAGCCTACTTACCTACACATGCACAAATATTCATACACACATAGTCACATACACACACGTGTGTGTTTTTATGTGTGTGTGTGTGTGTGTGTGTGTGTGTGTGTGTGTGTGTGTGTGTGTGTTTGTGTGTGTGTGTGTGTGTGTGTGTGTGTGTGTGTGTGTGTGTGTGTGTGTGTGTGTGTGTGTGTGTGTGTGTGTGTGCGCGCGCGCGCGCGTGTGTATGTTATTTTTTGTCTGCGTGCGTGTGTGTGCCCACGCGCACAAAATAGTCTAAGTATATTTGGGGGGTGTATGTAACAATGTGTCTGGTTTGTTCTGTCGCCACCTGTCGCCACCTGTCACCACCTGTCGCCATCTGACGCGTGTGTTGTGCTTACGTCGAAGTTATCATATATGTTTTATTTGTCTTTATGCTATAATAGTTGTTGTGTTGAGGTCACGTCAGTTGGTTCAAACGATGACGTGGGAGATTAGTGATTAGGCTCGGGCTTACGGTATTAGCAACAGTGTGTATTGTGATGTTGGTGATGATGATGATGATGATGACGATGGTGACGTCAGCGTTCCTCGGTCGAAGGTCGCACCGCCTGAAGCCTATCGTTACCAACAGTCATGTAAGCCTGTCATGTGAGCCTGTCATGTGAGCCTAGTACACATTTAGGATTGACAAATAGTTTGATTGAATCTGGGGTGGGGTGGGGCGTGACACATTAAAGACCCATTTCTAATATTGCGGGGTCGGAGGTAACCCTGTCGTGCGGTACGTGGGTACGTGGGTACGCACACGGCAGGCGACAACGCCGCGGGCAGACCAGAAGCAGTTTTGACAACTACAGACGATACGGGTGAACGAACTTGTTAATAAGTGAATCGTATAATTTTCTATTGATCTCGAACTGCAGTTATTGACACCCACGCGTTGAACACGTGTCAACAATGTGATAAACTTATGAGGTAAAATAGTTTTATTTATATTTGATAAGCAGATAGTCTGGTTATCGCACATGATTCTCACGGTTCTACGCCTACGCCAAGGCCGCATTTGTTCTGTGTCAATTGTCAGCATGTGTCCCCTACACGGCTGTAGCACAGAAACATTTGTCCCTTACACGGCTGTAGCACAGAAACATTTGTCCCCTACACGGCTGTAGCAAAGAAACATTCGTCCCCTACACGGCTGTAGCACAGAAACATTTGTCCCCTACACGGCAGTAGCACAGAAACATTTGTCCCCTACATGGCTGTAGCATAGAAACATTTGTCCCCTACACGGCTGTAGCAAAGAAACATTTGTCCCCTACACGGCTGTAGCACAGAAACATTTGTCCCCTACACGGCTGTAGCACAGAAACATTTGTCCCATACACGGCTGTAGCACAGAAACATTTGTCCCCTACACGGCTGTAGCACATAAACATTTGTCCCCTACACGGCTGTAGCACAGAAACATTTGTCCCCTACACGGCTGTAGCACATAAATATTTGTCCCCTACACGGCTGTAGCACAGAAACATTTGTCCCCTACACGGCTGTAGCAAAGAAACATTTGTCCCCTACACGGCTGTAGCACAGAAACATTTGTCCCCTACACGGCTGTAGCACAGAAACATTTGTCCCCTACACGGCTGTAGCACAGAAACATTTGTCCCCTACACGGCTGTAGCACAGAAACATTTGTCCCCTACACGGCAGTAGCACAGAAAAATTTGTCCCCTACACGGCTGTAGCACGGAAACATTTGTCCCCTACACGGCTGTAGCACGGAAACATTTGTCCCCTACACGGCTGTAGCACAGAAACATTTGTCCCCTACACGGCTGTAGCACAGAAACATTTGTCCCATACACGGCTGTAGCACAGAAACATTTGTCCCCTACACGGCTGTAGCACAGAAACATTTGTCCCCTACACGGCTGTAGCACAGAAACATTTGTCCCCTACACGGCTGTAGCACAGAAACATTTGTCCCCTACACGGCTGTAGCACAGAAACATTTGTCCCCTACACGGCTGTAGCACAGAAACATTTGTCCCCTACACGGCTGTAGCACAGAAACATTTGTCCCCTACACGGCTGTAACACAGAAACATTTGTCCCCTACACGGCTGTAGCACAGAAACATATTATATTAACTTTGCACACTTATTCACCGCAACGCTGCTCTCAGAAAGTTCCCCACACACCGCGCAATCTTTACTTTACAACGGCCTTGATGTGGGTCATCGCGGTGGTTGTATGTCGCCTGTAGCTTCCCAGATACACGTTACTCTTCATATGTGTTAATGATGATGATGGCGATTATGATTATTATTGTCATTATTATTATTGTGATGATGATGACGATGACCATGATGATTGTAATGATTATAATTATGATGATAATCGTGATGATGATTATGACAATAAAAATAACATTAATGATGACGATGATGATGATGCTGACGAAGACGACGATAATGGTAGAGATCGTTAAATAATAGGTTGACGTTGTCATGGTTATGTCCACTACTTGGCACATACTTCATTAAGCCAGCTGTCGAATTGGCGGCAGATGTCTCAGTTTCCGTACATTGTGTACCGATATATCATTAGCATACCTAGTGCTAAAACCCCGGTATTGGTAGTAATTCTGTTTAGTGCACATTGCCTCAGTTCACTTCGCTGTCCGCTACAGTATCTATAGCACGGTTTAGTGTTCTACTGAACGAGTACGCCAGCTGGATTTGTGTAAAGCGCTTCGAGCGATCAAGAGAACCAAACAATGCTCTTTACGGCAACACATATTTAACTACCACCTTACACCTATTAAAAAAATCATAATTATCGACAAAAAATATATTAATCTTAGTATAATTTGATGCATAGCTGTTATCGTAATCTACTTGCTAAACCTCTCAGCATAACTGTTTAGGGACCTAAGACTTATTGGAAATAAGTCCAACAATAACAATACCGTAGCGCGCTATCGTTACAGGCGTGTCCGTCGCAGCTACAAACAACACTATACCATAACGTTGAGCTGACGTGTGAAGCTTCTCCTGCTCTCCAGGTAGATCTAACGTGTCAGTGCCACTTACCTTTGGTGCGGACGACCGGAGATGACTGATTGACCGGGGAGTGCTGACAAGACTAAAGCCGACGGCCGGTAACGGAATGGAATAACGCGGCAGCCGACGGAAGTTCTTATACAAGTCGCACGTTACACTCGCGCACTGCTTGGTCCGTCCGTGCCACGCTCCGCCGAGCAGCGGCTCGGCGAGCTGCCGCCCCCGGCGACCGGGCGGCCGGGTAAGCACGGGACTTGTAGCCGGAAAGGGCACGCCTCGTCGACATATTGCAGCCGTTACAGTTGTACGCGATTATACACAGTCATCGGATGAAACGTGTTAATTTACACAGTGTGTCTGTTTGATGCAACATGACTGCGAACAGGATTACACATCTGGCAGATAACAGAGAAGAAATTCGCACTGGCAACTTTTTATTTCAGAGTTTATGGATGGAAAATATATATCGCATAAAAAAAACAATAGTTATTGTGAGAAGTCGTAACCTGAGAGAACGACAGACGTAGAAACGTTCAAAACGTATTCCGAACTACGTCAAAATTACTTGATATCTAACCATTTAAATAACTGCAGAGTTTCTTTCGAGCCCTATATAACTAGAAAAAAAATGTAATTTATGAGATGAGTCGCATGCAACCAAAGTAGGATTTCACTTAGTTCCAGACACATATCACACGACATGATTTAATGGCCTACAATACGTTGATAAAAAGCAACCAAACATTAAAACCTGCGTCAGGATTCTTCCGCCATTGTGAGTAAAAGTAGTACCGGAACTTTCGAATTGTTCACCACTGACTGTTTCTGCAGCGTGACATTGCTGGGGACAGTACTGCCAAGAACTATGGATAATCAGATTTGGGCGTGAACAAGAACATATGAACAAGGACAAGATGCTCTCGGTGCGTTGGTCTGGCAACATGATTGAGCTGCACAGTTATCCGATGTCGTACAGTGGAACCTTACGAGACCCTCGAGCGAGGAAACGGCGCTAAACAATAGTTACCGTAAGACATGTATATATAATAGTTGGACACGTTTTACAATGATTGATTTTATAAGTGTATGATGTGACAACGTACTTCCAAGGAAAACACCCTCGGTGTGAGGCAGGGCTGACCACCAAGAGGGGTACAGACAGGCGTGGCAGTGAGCGCGGACGCAGCAGCTGCTGCCAGTCGTGGCCTCTGGGAAGTCGCAGCATATTGTTCAACGTCGTCTCCGGTTTACAACGTGAGAATTCCGTCACGTCCAAGAAGCCGAGTTCGAAACAAGAGAGTCGCGTGTGAGTTCGCTTGCCCACGGGCCTGGTTTAAATATTGCCGCGTTCGAGTACAGTTTTCCTAAGGCTTACAATGCTGCAGGCTGATGCAGTTGTGGACACTGGATGTCCGTGCAGTGTGACAGACGGCATGGATGACCGGACATTCGCACGTATGTCGGCTGTACTTTGACAGCAAACAAGGCCAACAAACAGAAGTTGGACGGGCGAATCATCTTGCTGCCGTTCGAACCTTGTGATATTTCGTTCAACCCACATCACCCAACTATATGAATGACTACCTGGCTACAGACAGATAGTGGTTGAAATACGCAAACCAACAAATGGTGTGGTGTAATTGCAACTTGGCTGAATGCTTCCCAGATAATTAGAACAGGACATATTAAATGATAAAGCGCGGTGAACGGTCCCAAGGAACTGATGCCGTGTTCTTTGGAACATATCTTTTGACTTGTCAGCAAAAACTGAACCTAGATTGAAGTATCTACTATTATTTAATAGTCTACCATCGAACAAACACACATGAGAAGAAAGCCAGCTGGTTATGTAAGTTGTCAACCGCCGTGACACCCGGCACTAAGTGCGGCGACCGTAGCCTGGGATCAGAGTCTGTCGTCAGGCGCCATGACACCGAGGCAAACCATGCTCAATACTTAAAGCAAACGTTCAACTATGTCAACACAAAGAACGAGTTTGGAGTAAATCTACATGAAACTTTATATTACTGCTACAAACTACAGTGTGTGTGTGTGTGTGTGCGTGCGTGCGTGCGTGCTTGCGTGCGTGGGCGCGTGTGGATGCATGCGTGCGTGCGTGCGTGCGTGCGTGCGTGCGTGCGTGCGTGCGTGCGTGCGTGCGTGTTTGTGCTTGCGCATGTACCTGCACACGACATCTATGCAAACGATATTTGTAAGTCGTCTGCGACCTTACGATTCCGTCGAAAAAAAAATAACGACACTCCCTGACAGAGATACACGGCAGTTGACAGCTGAATGTCAACAGCGAGGGAAATGCGCATGAAACCGTGAACTTAAAGCGAAGTAAAGAACTATTCACGGTCTGTGACGACGCGGGTGACACTTTAAATGCTTTAATGAGTTTTTGCGCGTTTGGGAAAAAATCGGTAAAAAACACTTGACATTAACTGCAACACCTACCATAGACATAATGAAGACGGAAAACCATTAAAAACGAACAATCAGTAGGTGTGATCAATCAGGAGGTATGATCAATCTAGTAAACCGCATTCGCCGGCTGACGCCAGCCCATGGACCTTTCTAAGAGGAGTCGACAATGCGTTTGATAAAAGCACTGTCTCCAGTTATTAGGGTCAGTAGAGAGATACAAGTTAAGCGAGCACGGAGCCTCGGCAACGACAGCATACGTCGCGGGCAGTCATTGCAGCAATTACGGTGCCTAGGATAGTATTTGCAGAGTCGGGCATCTGTATTATAAAACAGTTTGTGCGTGTGTTTATGTGTCTGTCTGTTTGTTCCGTCACATCGCCGTCAGTTTCGCATGTAATTGGCTGAAGATGTGCAGGCGTACTCGGGGGCCCATGGGAATGGTTCGTACTCGGGGGCCCATGGGAATGGTTCATACTCGGGGGCCCATGGGAATGGTTCGTACTCGGGGGCCCATGGGAATGTTTCGTACTCGGGGGCCCATGGGAATGGTTCGTACTCGGGGCCCATGGGAATGGTTCGTACTCGGGGGCCCATGGGAATGGTTCGTACTCGGGGGCCCATGGGAATGGTTCGTACTCGAGGGGCCATGGGAATGGTTCGTACTCGGGGGCCCATGGGAATGGTTCGTACTCGGGGGCCCATGGGAATGGTTCGTACTCGGGGGCCCATGGGAATGGTTCGTACTCTGGGGCCCATGGGAATGTTTCGTACATAACAAAAATCGAAATTCCCCGAGGATGTGGGTGGAATTTTACGAAAGAACGTATGTGTACATTTGACGTACATTACGTCACTCGAAACAATAGTAGTTCGTCGTTACATACCATTGTTTGTAACGTCATGAGTGTTTTCTACGACTGTTCCGAGTTACCTGATCCACGTCAAACGTCCACATAAATTCCTTCGTATGGGACGAACTCTTCGTGGAACCGGCAGTGGTACATGGTTTTTTTGGCGTGAAGTTGTATTCATCACTGCCCTACAAAAACTTGACTAGGTGGTGCAAGATGTCGGCTAGTTATATTATATTGTCATCATTGTGGGATAAATGCACCCGCTGCGTGCTGCCACCTCGTGCCGTTCATGCCCTGAACTTAGCACTCGATCAAGACCGGGTGTATGGATGTTTATGTGTTTATGTAAATGCTGTCCTTTCGCAAGCACACACGCTCGCAAGACAGATAGACAAACAAAACCTATTCGTTTAGGGGCCTAATGGTAAAAGCCAATTTTCTATTGACGTCAGTCGGCCAAAGCAATTTCGAAACATTTGCAATTTTTTGATACTTTTTTTGCCAAATGACGTCAATACCAAACTACCTTTTATTATGTGGATGTTATGTAGAGAAACGTCCCTACATAATGAAAATGATTTATGATTGGCGACGTGCGCGGTCCTATTGTGGCTGGCACCGGCCTCAAGATGGCCGTCACTTCAGACGGCATTCGTCAAATGTTTGCTATTGTGGTGATGGCGACATATTTTTTAAACAACCCTTCAACAAGTTGCCAAAAGTCACAAGACGTTGAAGAAGTATAATCACTCTTGCAAAATCCAAACAAAATCCAGCAGACGCATTCGCCAGAAAAAAACAACGAAGATTGCAAAGACGACAAATGACAGTTTAACCAACGAAACAGCACGTGCAGACGCATTGCACAGCAGAGCGAGAAACACAAGAAGTAATTCCTTTGATCGGCAACGTTGTGATGTAAACCAATTAATGAAGTGAAAATATATTCGTAAATTTACCGATTTGTACATATCATGCTAAATACCCATCATTTAAAAAAATAGCTTCCACGGCCGTCACAGACTGACTCTAAATATGATTATAATAACAATAATAATAGTGTAAGTGAGTGCGTGCGTGCGTGCGTGCGTGCGTGCGTGCATGCGTGCGTGCTTTAAAGAATTTAATTAAATTGTTTTCTGTCGCATAGAAGAAGATTACGAGAATTGGTGTTGATGTTACACACATTCAAAGAGCTTTTCTCTTTGAATGTTGTTACCGGTGTGCAGAGGCCGGGGAAGATAATAAAAAAACATACATGGAGGGAGAGAGGGAGGAGGGAGAGAGGGAGGAGGGAAAGAGGGAGGAGGGAGAGAGGGAGGGAGGAGAGAGTGAGGGAGGGAGGGACAGAGGGAGGGAGGAGGGATGGAGGGAGGAGGGAGGGAGGAGGGACAGGGAGGAATGAGGGACGTGGGAGGGACGAGGGAGAGAGGGAGGAAGGAGGGAGGAAGGAGGGAGGGAGGAAGGGAAAGAGGGAGGGAGGGAAGAAGGGACAGATTGAGAGCGGGAACGAGCCAGAGAGGGGTGAATGGGTAGTGAGTGACGGAGGGATGGACGGAGGGAGACAGGGGTGAATTAACAGACGAGGGGATAAATAGAGGGATAGAGGAAGATATGAAAGCATGGGTGGAGGTGGACTTATTGACCTACACACGGCATTAGTATCTAGTATAGGGCTACAGACTGGTGCCAAGACATAGGTTAACGACACCTCTCACACCTACGTTTGTGACGTCTTCAACCACAAACACGCAAAAACTAAAGGTCGTCGCTTTGGTGAAAACATATCCCGTTGATATATGAGGCGCTCGATCAGTGCTTTCACGTTGAGCGAGAATAATTTTATGTTTTTTGGCCATTATATACGCTTGCGTGTTACAAGATAGTTGACACTGTCGCCAATTGTTCTCTGTTCGCCGGTAACTATTCCGTGATGCCACGCAGCAGACCGGTGCGGTTGTTATTTACCAGTGGAAAAACCAACTTTCAAAAACAAACCACCCCAAGTCCATGTACTAAAAAATCCTGCTCAAATCTAATTGTTTAACTTTGTGGAATAAATAGGTTTATTAATTTCATATTGGTAATCAACCCCCGTCTAAGTGAGCCCATAGTGAGCCGGGCCACTAGACACAACATAGTGGAAGTAATTAAAGTACAATAACACACTTGCGCAAATTATATTGAAACACAAACGTACGAGCATTCACCCTTTTTGAAAAAAGTGAATTTACTTTATAATTGACGTTGCATAGCACAGAACTAGTTATGTTGTTCGAAGCTACATGTGGCACAGCATCAATTAAGTAAAAGTGCACGATTAATAAGTGTTTATTTACAACACATTAACAACAGTACAACCTTATCATAAAATGACTTAATTTTAATGAATCGTTAATTTAAAAAAATGTAACTTAATAAATGTTCTGACTCCAAAATAATAACTGGACACTGGTACACTGGTACACCAGTACATCGGTATGTGGGTACACTGATACACTGGTACACTTAGCAACCTTCTACATCAAACTAGATTAAATAAGACAAGATTGAACAAGATTGCCAGCCAAGGCAAAAGGTCCAGATGCCAAGTGGACAAGGAAGCCATTGGCTTATCGAGAGGCCAACAATTTTTTATTTATGTGTCGCCCGCCCTTCTGAGATATTTGTCAAATTTGTTTTTGAACACACACAACATCGCTACTAGAATATTCTATGTAACAACAGTGTTTACATTAACTGGCGCAGACCCCTGTGTGGATGCAGACCCCTGGATGGGTACAGACCCCTTGCTGGGTGTAGACCCCTGGCTGGGTGTAGACCCATGGCTGGTGTATACCCCTGTCTGGGTGCAGACCCTTGGTGCAGACCCCTGGCTCATATCACCTTACGCATTGGAAATATGAGCATGGTCCGATAATATTACGGGCATAACTGATCACACGCACCCACTCACACACCCACCCCACAAACAACACACATCTACGTACACACGCACCCACTCACACACCCACCCCACAAACAACACACATCTACGTACACACGCACCCACTCACACACCCACCCCACAAACAACACACATCTACGTACACACGCACCCACTCACACACCCACCCCACAAACAACACACAGGAATTATTACTCAACATGGGTACGCACTCACATTCACTGGAGGCGTTGCCAGACACATTCATTACCCAACACGGACACACACACGCACGCACGCACGCACGCACGCACGCACGCACGCACGCACGCACGCACGCACGCACGCACGCACGCACGCACGCACGCACGCACGCACGCACGCACGCACGCACGCACACACACACACACACACACACACATATTACCCAGAAAGTAATCCATTTCTCTTTTTGCCTCCAGGTGGGTAATTTGTACATGCTTATATAATCGCCCATGACACAGGCTGACAGAATAATAAACTCATCGAAAAACGTCATTTATGTGGATGCAGATTACACGTTTATGTTTATGTTTATGTAGATTACATGTGTATGATCTATATGCTTTCATCCAACATGTGGAAATCGTAAGAAATGTTGTTACATATTATTCACGTAAATATTTCTACACTGCTTAACTCGGCAACACGTGACGTACCATTTCTAAGTTAAGTAGGTGGTCCATATTACTAGTACGTTCACATTGCTAGTACGTTCACATTACTAGTACGTTCATATTACCGAACCTTCCCCTATTTGCCAAAATGCACTTTCCGAAGGACATACCCACAGTATCGGATTTGTTAAGTGTCCAAAAATACATTTAACACAGATTCACAAATTGAAACTATTGAATTAGGCCCTATTTTCATAACGTTTAATTCTCTCCATTTGGCCATGTACAAAAACTTACTTTTTTAAGATGGACCCATAGCTATACACAAATCAGCTAAACTAATTATTTAGAATTCTCACATTTCAGGTCCGATATACACGTTCGTATGATCTTGGACACAATGCGCCGAATATGGACCCTGTTAATATTAGTTGCATTGCGCACATATCACACACCACCAATAGATATGGTGTTATTCCTGTAGTCAAATAAAATATTACGACTGCTCGCTGCGCCGATTAAACACGACATATTTCGGACAGGCATACCCAGATTCAGGAAAAGGTAGTCCATGATAAGCGTTATCGTATTATCGAACGTGGTAATCTGACACATAGTATTACGGACCGACGGCAACAGCTGCTTCACCTGAGTCAACAGCTGCGTCGTAACAAGCCTTTTGGTTGTGGTCGAACTGTTTCTTCCGGCAACCGCTAGTGTGTGCTAGTGTGTGCTAGTGTGTGCTAGTGTGCTAGTGCTAGTGTGTGCTAGTGTGTGCTAGTGTGCTAGTGCTAGTGTGTGCTAGTGTGCTAGTGTGCTAGTGCTAGTGTGTGCTTCTTTGGATTATTTTAATAAAACTGTGCACTCTTTCATTAAACTGCGCACTCTTTCATTAAACTGGGCACTCTTTCATTAAACTGCACACTCTTTCATTAAACCGACTCCGGTAAAGGTTCGTTCTTGTATAGTGCGGTATCCAATCAACAGGACCGCCCAAAGCGATTTTTTCTTCGCTCGATCGCAGACGTGTTCCTTCCAGCACCAACTCGATTTCTTTGGGAAGCGTTCAGTCACGCTGCGCGAAGACTATATTCGTTCACATATCCACCACTGTCTATAGTCAGGTACTTATCTAATATCTATACAGCTGAGTGAACTGTAGCAACATAGAGTGAACGAAATTGCCCAAGCTTCGAAACTCAGGTTCTCTCCATTGACATCAACGAACCTGATTCTTGATGTGTTCAATGAATTATGGAGGCAACTTTAACGTGATTATAGCGTGATTATAACGTGATCATTGCCTAAATCCACAGTGGACATGCAGGAAAGGAGACGTACAATATGTAAACATACCACACACGTGACTGTTATGAAAATAATGGGATACATTAACGATGTAGACTTCCAGCAAACTGAGGTGTCGTAATATGAGCCGCGTGGGAAATAGCCATTGTTTTCCCGCGAAAGCAGGCTTACTTGCCCGTAACGTATCCTTCATACGTTAGTATACGTGTATATATATGCTGTCCAGGAGTCAATAAACTCATATTTCAACGCTACAGATGACACATTCAAACGGAAAACTTCCTGTAGCACCAAGAAGATGCTGTTCACATTTCAATGCAGTCACCGCCCGCGGACGGAGGCGATCACAATTGATTGCCAGCGACACTGGAGGCCACGAAAGCGACATGCAAGAGTACACGAGCATAAAGACACCAGGCGGCGCGCGTTGCAGTTCGCGTCAGGGCAGCGCGCGCAGGACGACACGCCGTTATAACGCAGGATAAATAAAGAGGGCGCGAGTGTATCGGTGCAGTTCTCGAGTCGTGGCCGTGGGTGAGTATTCATGCTTTATTACTTTACAGCTGAGTGCTTTAGTGCACAGCGGCGTGAATAAATGCATATAGTGACATCTTAATTAATCTAATATTTTCGAGTAATTTCCCAAATGTTACTGCACTGTCGAAACTGTGTTTATTAGTTTTGCTACCTGCTATTTAAGCTAATTATCCTTATTAAATAGCATAGCTGCGATGGCGTTAGGCGACTAGTTGACGGAACATTCCCTGCGCACATTAATTTGTGTTATTTATGTTGTTGTTGTTTCAAAAACTCCAAACACTTGTTTGTGTAGAAACGCCGATGTTTCCTTGAATGTTTCTGTTCTTACTGATCTGGTACTCAAACGTGGAGTCGTTATTTGGTCACATTTAACATGGCTCAAATTGTATGGAAAAACTGGTGAGTCGTGAACAATTTCGGCATGAAACACTCCGACCTCGTCGATTTAGAAAACTGTGGCAATGCATTCAGCTCTAATCTGATCTAAGAGAAAACCTGCCGGTTACGCATGGACAGGTAGTTCGTGGGCAACCGTAAACATAATGGACTCTCCGTAACAGCGTCATGTGATGCACAGTCAAACGTCGGTGGCAAAAGGCCGGGGCACACCGTAAACCCCCTAAACACCCTCCTCGTCTAGCCCATATTCAGGAAAGAATGTAGTGCGCATGACTAACTATTGGCGCATGCGCATTACAACTTTGCGTTAGTAAAATCTTTTCTGAGGACCTTGATTTTTGGGGACATAATTCCAACCATTGGTTATGCAAATTGTAATGCCACAAATCATACCTAAGTTGTCAGATCTTTACATATACACACCTTCCTAAATGTGAGAACACGTTTTTGTGAAATTGCATGAGAATGAAATTAGTTTGACATGAAGCATGTTTGATTTCATTTGTACCGACGATGACAATTAGTGTCGATATAATGCTAAAGATGAATTGACGAGAAAACGAATGCCTTTGTAATGATGACTTTTTCAACGAATCACTGCCACCATGCTGAGGTCTGGAGGGAAAACGAACGCGGTTTAACCGAAAATTAGTTGCAGGCTGCCTTATAAAGGCTCTGTCTTGCAACAACGGTGCTTGTGGGGTGGCGCTGACGATGTATAACCGTAGCGAACGACGCCGTCAGTGAATAGTCAAACAGGTCGCGATTGTTTAATATATTAATCACACTGAATACATTCCGTCGACGGATATATAGCAAGAACACTTTATCTAAACATGACACTGGGTCGAAATAATCTGACACGATGTCTGTGATAACATGGCACCACTTGAGACAAATAGATCGACCATTCAATCGTATGTTATATGTATGTCGAATGTTATGATAGTCCACAGCCATAGTTTAATATGCCTACTTTAACAACGGTGTGGCGTACCCGAAGAGAAGCATATTCACCTGTAAATAAATGTCGATTATCAGCGACATCGACGATTACAAGAAGAAGCGGTCGCACTGTCTCTCCGTCAGCCAATAGCGCCCGTCAGTTACCGTGAACCAAGCTCAACCAGCTGTTCACCGAGATGACACTCGCAGATCTGTCCTGGACTTGAGTTGTTTAAGACGTCACGGGTCGCCAATCTGTCAAAGTCTCGGTGGCGGCGTTATGAAAGTGTCTCGTCGAATAGATAACCAGATTGGGCGAGTGTCTATTTACGTTGTAGCGAACAAATGTCATCATGTGACCTAGGATGCCCCGTGGATATTTACTATGGATTTTTTTATTTATTGGCTTTAAATTTAGCCATTATTTCAACACTGCCAGGAGGAGGAGCACGCGCTGCCATTTGTCGGGTTGGCCCATTTAAATTGGCCATAGATGGTGTTTAAAAAGTCATCAATTCCACATCAAAATCCTCCCTAACCTATTGACCCACTACATGTGCGTTGTTAATTGCTAAATGAAACATAACCTTTTGCAGCTACAATTAAAATATCACGCAAATGGTTTACCAGGAAAACCTTGTTGAACGCACATTTTAATTTCATGGCCCGCGCCAAACTGTTAGATAACTCTACGTCACGAATGCGGATAATATGGAAATAGTCACTCACCAAAAGAAAATCTGTTTGTAAACACCTAGCCCTATACTGTTTGCGTCCAAACTCAA